>JASMMZ010000002.1:13144488-13610349 GCA_038502455.1 Anisogramma anomala | reverse complement strand
GGTGGCAAATTGACGAGAAACACGGCTTAGGAGGCGTGGATCTTGGAGCTAGCTAGCTAGCTGCTTGGGTAAGGGTCGTACGGCTTGCATGTCTGTCTTTCTGTCTGTCTATGCAGCACAACTATGTATGTATTGTCGAGGAACAACCTGGTGGATAATGATGCTCCAGCCGACCGTGTGGCGGCATCTAGAACTTGACAGCCGAGGCGGCTATAGCTCTAGACCAAGGAACATATGATAATACGCTTTGTACTGCAAGTCTCTCGGGTCTCCTCTTCATTGTATCGAAACCCTCTTTTCTCGAACTCAACGCCGTGCTGGTCAGGCTGAAGGCTAGGCTATATTAGGACTGACATCCTTCCCGACACATTTACCCGCTGTACCCATTATTGTCAATGCAGCCACACGATTACAATGCAAAGTCTCAACATTTCAAGAATTTTCGTCGACTTGTTACAGTCTTATTCGCCACAAGAGTGGATTTAATACGACGTACCGTGCGCGTGCCTGCAAAGGGTTCAGCCCGCGTTTTATAAACCTTTAAATGGGCATCGTAAAAACGCTGAATAATAAGTCCGCCCCCCCGGCGGGAAAGGACGATATTACGCGTTAAACCCAACGCTTTGGTGTAAAAGCCCATAAAAAGGCTTTAAGCGCCTAAGAGTACGATTTTGCAAGATACGAAAGTGTATATCTGGCTTATATCGAGATTATAAATACCTTTATCATTTATTTGAACGAAACCTGACTTCGCTAAATACTCTTTATTGTTGTATATTACTTGGGAGGTACATATATATATAGAAGGGCATGGAAGGGAAGGAATAGACAGACACACCTGCTAGCTACTATATGCTTAGCCCTGCTAAACTTCGCTTCTAATTCTAGTTTTTTTCTCTTCCATCGTCAGAATACTACACTATTTTAACGTTACGTTGCTGCCCTATACACCTACCAACAATTAATAGCTATAAGTAAAAGAGCTAAAAAGCACTAAACCTACCTTTTATTAGTTTAAATAAAATAAAACGGAAGCGTTACTAGTTTTTTACCCCGTGAAAACAAAAGTTAACAACCCTCTCGTTAAACCTTTTATTTTCCCTTTTTTCCTACTGTGGATATTATTATATATCCCTATAGTTAGTATACGTAGGTCAAGTGGTAGTGTACTACACTATAAGGTGCACTCCTGTAGAGTGCACGATAACGTGTCACGCTGCAGGCTGCACTTTTGTAGAGTGCATGCATAGCACGGCTTAGAAGGGGGATTAGCAGAGTGTATGGTAGAGTACCACTGCCCGGATAAAAGGTTTATAACCTCTCTTCCATAGTGTGCACTTTCTAAATGATTCTTTTCCCTTTTATCTATTTATTTTTACAACTATAGTACTAATTTTTATGATATCTTTTCTGTTATGTTAACGTAAAGAAGACTTTACAGACCCCAATTAGTAGCCAACTAGGTCGACTATAAATTACTAAAGAATAAAGAGATTAACCGAAGTTAAATACTTAGAGCGGGATGTTATAGCGGCCATAATTGTTTATACTTTACTAATACGCCTTATAAAAACCATACAGAAGTACAAAACCACACAGAAATGCTTTTAAAACCCAAAATATAATAAGATTATGAAATATGAAATAACTTTAAAAAGGACTACTTTAATACGATATTATTAACCAGTTAATACCTTATTTATTAAAAGCTCCGTTACGTTATCCGTTAACTTATTTTAACACTTTAAATGTATCCAGGTACTTTTGAACAAGCGTTTTATTACTTATTAGACAACGTAAGTTAAATTTACCAAGTTTACGAACCTTTCGTCAGGATGTATCCGATTTAAATATAATATTCAAACTGTTTACGAAACCTAAAAGCGATTATAAACGTAATATCTCTATTGTTTGCGAAACCTAAAAATGGTTACAGATGTAATACTCAAACCGCTTATAATGAATAAAAGCGGTTATAATACAATATCCGAACCGTTTACCAACTAGAAACCAAACCCTTTATACTGGATTACATATATATACACCTCCTTACATTTATATTTTCCCTCTCCTTCTTCCTATTTACCCTTTTCGTTTCCCTTTATTCGCTCTATATCGCATATTTTAAGTCTAGTACTTGCGACGTTTGAGTTTTCCTAGCCGTTTTGCTGGTATAACGTTAGTAAGCGTTATAAAACTAATTTAAAATGCTTAACTAGCTTATAGTCACGTTTAATTTGCGTTTTATTTAGACTTTATTTATATTAGCAAGCGTTAAAAGTCTCATTTTAACTACTTTGCTATACCTTATTGACTTCATATTTACGTATTCATTTTTAAACTAAGCCAATTAAAATCCCGAACGCACCCAAATCCCACCCATTACGTAAAACCAACAATTTCCGCTGCTACAACATCACAGGTATACGTAGGAATCACTCCCCCTATCCGCTTTATACCTTACACTCCCGCAACTATAGCTACATTAGTAATAGACCTCGTAAAAGCCAACGAATATATTCACTACCTATTTACGAATACGACGTTTTATAGTAGTATTTTAAAGTATTTAGACTTTAACTTATAAAATGATAAGATCGAGGTACCTATGAAGGATTCTAACCTTTTTACGGTAAACACGTATATTATCAAAATGATTTTTAACTATTGTAGTAATAATATGGAAAGGCGCGACTTATTGAAAATCTTTATGAAGAATTTTACAAATTAGGCGACAGATATACAGTGTATAGTCGATAATAAGATTTCCAGAATATTACGAAAATAACTATGGAGTATAGGCATTAATACGAACAGTGGTAATAATAACCGTATTGTAAAGGCACTGTTAATAACGGCCTAATTTATACAAATACCGAAGTATACGGACGATAGAGTAATGAAAGTAAAGTTTGTAAAGGGATACTAATTTAAGAAACTTTAGGATCGCCTGCCTAAAATGATAGATTGGAAACGCAGAATACTTTAGTAAATAGAAAAGAGGCGTTTAATAAGGCTAAACGCTCGTCGAAACGTAGAAACGAAGCTAAATGAATCGACGGAAGAGGATAAAGTGTTATAAAAATCATCTACGATGCGAGTTAAATACGAATCCTTTTTAAAACATAATTTTAAATAAATACTAAGGTAAAACTACGTTTTGTATATTGTGAATAACTAATTTAACTACAGTAAAAGCGACCCGAATGAAAAAAACGCCCTGCTTAAAGGACTGATAAGCGACGTAAATCGTTAATATATACCTTAAAGACTAATTCTTACTAACTACAACCCTTACCGTAACCTTTTACCGTACTGTTTCCCTACTGATAGGAGCGATCCTATAAAGTTTACTGACTTCGTTAAGATTTGAAATAAGGACAAAAATTATAATAGTGAACTATACAACGTATTCGACAATAAGATACATGGAATACTAAATACGTATAAAAGATTAAATATTAAAACGTTTTAATTTTACGTTACTTTTCCCGGTATACTATTTAGATAAGTTAAAAAGTGGTATATATACCACCTTATATAAGTAGATATATTTACGGAGTATTACAACCGTTTAAGGTTAAGTATTCTTATGAACATAGGGTCTTTGAAGAGTAATCAGAATGATTGGTAATTGTAGTATATAAAATATGATGATGCAAGTTCAAGAAGAAGCATCTAAAGATGCGCGCCACAGGTGAGAACTTATAAGCCCTCACCCAGAGCGTACCACTCTAGAACGCCCCTGCTAGACCGCTCCATGCATGAGAGTGTAATCTGCAGCGTGTCACGTTATCATATAATTTGCAAAAGTACAGCCTATAGCATGACACGTTATCGTGTATGCTATAGAAGTGTACCTTACAGCGTGATATACTGCCACATAAATATACTATCTATAAAGGTATATAATAATATCCATAAAGGTAATCTTTTCTTCTTTCTTTATGTGACCTGTATCTGTAATCCAGTAATGACAATAGTATATATTTATACAGGCAATCTTTTTTTCTTTCTTTATGCGGCCTGTATTCGTAATCCAGTAATGACAGTAGGGTATAATATCGTCCAAGCAAAACTTCCTTCCTTCCTTCCCTTCGTAAATTAAAAGTTGTAGCGACTTAGGTTACATGACCTACCCATTGGCGTTGCTGAATGAAGTGGTGGTAGCTTTCGCTTCGAATACGTAATTCAAAGTACTCGGTATAGGTAAGAGATTCAATATGCTTTCCGAAACGCCTTATTTTCGTAGGGGCTATAATTGCTAAAGTGCACAATATATATCGGAACGTTTCGGATGTCGTTTTCGGATAGGTCCTAATAAAAGGTTCCGAAACTTGGTGGTTTTGGCTTGCGTGACCTGGTGCGTGATAGGACGCTCTCCAAGAAGTGCTCGGGTAAGTTAGAGCGCCAAACAAGGGTTGATAATGGCGTAACGGGGCTTTTAGCAGATAGAACGCCAAACAAGGGTTGATAATATCGTAAAAAAAATTTCCTTCTTTAAGTCACTTAATCTTTACAGTCTTGGTATACGTCGGCATGTAATTCTTGTAAAAACGAAGTGTTGGAGTACAAACAATTGGGACCGTTACAGCATTCCGCTATAGATACTTAACTTGTATCTATCTCTTTTTTATTAAGCTGTTTTTAGTTGATCGAGTCGGCTACTGATTAGTAATAGAAGGGTTTAATACGTATCTATAAAGGAAACAGTAGAAGGAGAAAGATATATTAAAGTATTGTTGTTAAAAAAAATGATGATGCAATTTCAAGAAAAAGCATTCAAAGGTACATGCCACAAGTGAGAGCTTATAAGCTCTCACTTAGAGCGTACCACTATAGAGCGCTCCTTCTAGACCGCTCTACGTATGAGTATAATCTGTAGCGTATCACGTTATCATACACTCTGCAAGAGTACAGCCTATAGCATGAAACGTTATCGTTTATGCTACAGGAGTGTAACTTACAGCGTGATATACTGCCACGTAAATATACTATCTATTGAGGTATATAATAATATCCACAAATGTGTTAAAGTGCCTTGAAACCGGAATATAAAGGTGATAAATTATTTATCCAGATAGTAATAAAAGTATACTGCGGAAATTTAGATTTCAACCTTATATTATTTAAGCTCGAAAAATATTTAAATGCCTTCTATACGAGTTTTAAAACATCATTAGAGATATTTGTACACCGATAACCGAACATTGAAGTAGTATTTATAACTGATAAAACTAAAGGAGAAAGCTAAATTACTAAGACACACCTTGCCGAAACCATTTACTGCATCTTGGATTGAATATTTAAGGTATACTCTAAGTAAAACAAACGCCTAAAGTACAGTTACCAGGGAGAAAGATACTAAGGAGAAAGCCTTAGTAATAAAAGACGAAGACAACCATACTACTATAAATCAAACATATTACAGTTATAATAACATTTACGAAGGGATAATAATTTTACAACGTATGTAGCTGAGTGCAAGGGCGTAAAAGATAAGCTTAACTCCTACCTTTACGAATATACTTCCAGATAAAAAGACTTTAAAAATAACAATACTTATCTAACATTCCAGGATAACGAGACTGTCCAGCGTATTTTTATAGGCCTATAGAACGCCTCCTTTTTATATAATATAAGCTTGGATTAAGAAAACAGCGTATTAAACGCCTATATGGCGTCGTAATTTACATTTTCGGATAGGTACGGCAACCTATTTCAAGGTATTATAATTGAGACCGGTGCAGCCGAAATATCAACGGCTGGAAAACAACAATTCGACGCGTTTGCCGTAAAATTCCCGAAGTTTTAACTCGACCGTATAAGGGAATATTAAAAGGTACTATTTGGCAAAGATAAAACGTTGTTATTTAAAACGATCGTTGTAAATATACGATTAGGCTTGGTTAAGTTTTACGTAATAACCTTTAAAACTTAATTTTTACTCTCTTTGGCTAATATAAATAAGGTCGTAATTAAGGTCCAACATACGATTAACCAATTTATCCGTGTTTCGGATAACGTATCTGTACCGTTTCGATTTAAATTCGGTTACTTGTGGTTTTCCTCCGATATATATACGATTAAAGTTATTTACCTGAAGTAGCCAAATTAAGTATATTTTATTACCGATTCGGATACTTAATTATGAAACGTTTATCGAGGCTGTTTTACGTTGCAGGTTATATAGATATAGGAAAAAACACGTTTAGAGCTATCGAAAAGTTTTGCCATAAGTATTAGTTATACTCATAGGCCCTACGGTAGTTTAAGTTTCGCCATTAAAACGACGTAAACTTTAATTACAAGGTAATTATCAATATTATATACCTAAATTACCAGTTGGTATTATACGTAGTTAACGCAGTAACGTCGTTTTAGGCTATTAAATTTACGCGAAACGTTTTCACTATAAATTTCCAAAACATTTTGATGAATTTTTGGTTCAATGTTTATTTAAGTCCTTCGGACTAAATTACCTACAACAATTATACGGACTTCGATTTCACTAAATAACGTATGAAAGCTAGGATTATCCATAGTAAATATAAATAAATACCTGTAAAATTACTATAAGGCATTGAAAAATACAAACGGTATTATAAACCGTTTAAAAAAGTATATATAGTATTCTTGAAAAAGATAAATGGTACCAGTTTAAAGTAATTTATCCTATAAATAGTAGTTAGTGCTGTTAATAATACTTTCGGCCCGAATGATCTAATTCTTACGTTTCTTGTTTTAAATATTTACCTGAGAATTTACATAAACTTTATACTATTGTCAACTACGTTATAATAATATTAAGTTTTCTATGGGCTAAAACGATATTTTCAAAGCGTTGGCTACGAAGAATGACCTATGTAAGAATAACGTCCTGGAGTTAATATTACAGTTTAAGGTCACAGTTTAAAAAATAAAAAGAAGTTGAACTAACCTTTAGACAATTAACGGATTAAAAGGCTATAATATACTCGTTAATTTACCAAAAGGTAAAGGTTTGTTTCATCGAATAATAATACGGAAGTATAATAGAGATAAAATTGAAAAAACGGCCTAAAACCGTAATCCGACTAATATTACCAACGGAACCACCGTTATAAAGACGAATCCAAACCGCCTCCAGTTTTAATATACCTCTCGAATCGTATTTACGACCCGTTATCATTACACGAAAGCGGCCTATTTATATTAATATTATCAATACCTCGCTGCTAGGGCCGCCCTTTCAATTCGAAAATTCAAAAACTACTTAAAAACTTCATCGTAAACTTCTTGCTCATTTAAAAGTAGATAGTAAACCGCGAACTCGTTTTAAAACTCAATCGCAAAGGTATAATTACTGCTTTAAGCGCTGTATCCGAACAATTTTCCTAAACGGAAATCTTTACCATAATCGATCAAGGTGTTTTTCGCTTCAAATGGTTCGACTAAACGGTTTAAAGCGTTTATAAACCAATTTACATGTTTTATATACGAAGTTAATGATAAAGCAGGAAAACTATATAGAAAGACTCACCTAATTATAAAAGAAAATAATAACGACGGTAAAAAAGATATTATAACTTTATCGCCTATCTTATAATGGATAAGTCACCGTTTTATTTTTACGTTTATGATTTTCTTTAATACCTTTTAAAACTTGTATATTTGGTTTCTTTATATCACGTAATTTAAACCTAATTGAAGGAGTCATTGAAACGACATATTTACGTCGATATGCCTGCAGATTTTTTTTTAAAAAAAAACTTACCTAGAACGATTTTACGTAGTATAAAACTACTTTATTACTTGGTTAAAGTTTGTATTTACTAATATAATACCTATTAAATGCATTATAAGGAGAGATTCCAAATAACTAATTCGACTTTCGACTTGCATTTATTAGTTTCGATAACTCGTTTTAACGGCTTTATGCTAACGGGTATGTAAACGGACAACAAATTGACGTTGTATAATGCGTTGTTATCTGAATTGAAAAAAAGGAAGCTTTTTAAGGCTAGCCTAAAAGTGAAACCTGAAACGTAACTTATGTAAGACTATATAATCGACTTTAATAGCGTTACAATTACTTTTTAGAACGGTGTTTGAGGCTTTACGTAAGAAGGGTAACTAGATAAAGTTGCCATAGTCGTTTTAGAAAACGTAAAACGAGCCAACGGATATAGGTCTTAATGCGTATATGGCACTTAGATTGCTTTGGTAATATAACCAGAAGCGGAGTTCAACCTTTTAATCGTCGAGTAATATTGAATTACTCCATCGGACGTTATATATAAGGCACTTAACAGGCGCCTAACGTAGCAAATATATAATCGAGAACGCGATTTACAATTTATACCGCTAAATATATGTATTATAAAGCTATTTTTTTATGAACGGACTTTTCGTTAATAATAAAAATTAAAACTAATAAATACAGTTAGTATGAATATTATTATATATCCCTATAGCTATTATACGTAGGTTAAGTGGCAGTGTACTACACTGCAACTTGCACTCCTGCAGAATGCACAATAACGTACCATGCATGTATGCAGCCTACAGCATGATACGTTATCGTATACTCTGCAAGAAAAGTGCATATACAGTGCTATCTAAAGAGCTGAAGGGTACCAGTTCCAAGGAATCTATCCTACAAATAGAGGTTAGCGCCGTCAACAACACTTTCGGCCCGAGTGGGATAATTCCCACGCTCCTTATTTTTGATGCTTACCCAAGTATCTATACAAACTTTACACTATAGCTAACCATGGTGAAGAGGGAGAATTCTGTAGCGAAAGCTATAGAAGCGTTACGTTCCCTACGGGCTAAAAACGACGTTTTAAAAGCGTTAACCACAAGGATTAGCCTATCTAATACTGGCGTTCTAAACCTACCATTGTAGTTTAAGATCTTAGTTTAGAAAACTAAGAACGGATAGATTAACACTGAAAATATGAGCGGATTCAAAAGCTATAATATACTCGTTAATTTGCTAAGCGGTGTAAATTCGTTTCGATAAAAGATGGAACGGAAATATAAAAGAAAAGAGGTAAAAAAAAAAAGCGGCCTCAAACCGTAATCCAATTAAAACCGTCGACGGAGCTAATTTTAAAACGACGAATCCAAACCGTTTTTAATTTCAGTATAACCTCTGAATTGTACTTCCGACCCGTTACCATTACACGAAAACGGCTTATTTATATTAATATCACTAACGCATCGTTGCCGTGACTGCGCTTTTAGTTTAAAAACTAAAAAACGCCTTAGGAACTTTGTCGCAAATTCATTTATTAATTGTAAAAAGATGGCAAACAATGAGTTTAATTTAAAACTTTGCTTATTACCACCCTAAACTCTTAGTTTGAATAATTTACCCAAACAGAAATATTTACTTTAGTCGACTAAAGCGTTCTTCGTTTTAAATGATTTGACCTAACGATTTACAGTAGTTACAAAGTTTTTCCTACTAGCCCCATACACAAATTGAAGGTTAAAACCGTAAAATTTTACTAAAAGACCCGCTTAATCATAAAAGGATATAATAACGACAGTAAAAGAAAACATTTTAACTTAGCCGCTTACCTTACAACGAGTTAACCACCGTTTAATTTTTATATTCCTAACCTTCCTCAATACCCTTAACAATTTTTATATTAAACTTTGTAATATTAAGTTAATTCATATTAAATTTAAAAATCGAATTAAACGACTAATTTATGCCATTATGCCCGCGGATTTTAAAAGATACTACTTACTTAAAACAATTTTACGTATTACAAAACTGTTTTATGGTTTAACTAAAGATAGTGTTTACTGGTATAATACCTATTAAAAACAGTAGAAAAAGCGGTTAGAAATAGCTAATTTAATTTCCAACACGTATCTATTAGTTTCAATAACCCGTTTTAACGGATTTATACTAATAGACATATAAAAAGACGACATATTAACGTTATATAAAGCTTAGTTTTCCGTATTTCAAAAAAGAAAGCTTTTGAAAGCCGGCCTCAAGGCAAAACCCAAGATATACCCAACGGAAAACAATATAATCGAATTTAATAACGTTACTATCACTTTTCGAAACCACGTTTTAAACCCTATGTAAAAAGGGTAGTTAAATAAAGTTATATTTATCGTTTTAGATAATGTAAAACAGGTCGATGAGTATAGGTATCAACGTGCACGAAACGCTTGAGTTACTCTAATAACATAACCGAAGGTAGCATTCGACTTTTCGATCGTCATGTAATACCAAACCGCCCTATTGGACGATATATATAAGAAGCTCAAGAAGCGTTTTACGTAGTAAATATACAATTTGAAACGCGACTTATAATTTATACCGCTAAATATACGTATTACAAAGCTATTTATATTTAATAAAAGCTTTTTTTCCAATATTAACGATTGTAATTTGAAAATAAGCTTCGTTTTGATTTTCGGTAACGAAATATCGGCCCGAAACTACTTCACGTTTCGGAAAATATTATTTATGAAAGATTTACAAAAGGTAAACGGGTTGTAAAAAGCGTTTTGGTCTGGGAAATCTATAATATAGTTAAAGGTTTTAATTCGGAAATTATTATAATAATAATGATCTGAATAATTATTTCCAATATTAATTTAAAACTTATGTTTTACGTATATATATCAACTTATTTTCGTTTTACGAATATTTCGTTACATTTAGTATTATAGAGGAAAAAAGTTTCATAATCAATATTATAACCTTACGCGAGTTATATCAACGCCAGGAAATTGAGGAAACGCAATAAATTGATAGAAAATCCAACTTAATAAATATAATAACCAAAAACACCTCAAACGAAACATTAAAAGTATTTATACCGACTAGTACACTATTTATCAATATTATTAAAAAGAATTACGACCCTAATAAGGCCGATATTTTACACCTTATTTTTGTTTTTATTTTATATTATTATATTACTTATCACGATTTATAGCGGTACAAAACCTAATACCGTCATTGTTTCCGTATTATAACACGATATACAACTTGTACCTTTAGCGATTCTATGAATTTTCCCCTTTTTGGATCTAATATTTTGTGCCGCTTCCAAAATATTATCAGTTTTTTTTTTTGTATTTCAAACCTACTTTATGTTTTACATTTATTACCTATATTACGATTATTTTTTAGAAAGCAATAACATTATTCTATAACGTATTACATTATAACCGGACCCAACAGCTCGGTCCAAAAGGGTAGCTATTGACTACAAAAAGAAGGGAAAAGATGACGTCATCGAATCTCTATTATCATTTTCGTTGCCCTTTCTCTTTGCATTAGCGTTGCTGCTATTACCGCTATCGACGCCGTTATCGGTGTTACCGAGGAGGTTACCCCGTATCTTAGGCCGTATACCTTTAGGTAAAAGCGCGGGGGGGGTTTTTACCCTCCTTATAGCAACGCAAGATAACGTTGTCGAACTCGCCTACGTATTATATAAGTAAGACCCTCTTTTAAACGGTAATAACGATTACCGACTCCTTCATCCGATAGTTAACGTCTAGTTCTAATTAGTATTAATTTGTTTGAATTAACTTTCATAACAGTTTCTTTTAAAAAATACCTCAAACGAAGTGTTTCAAAAATTAAAAAAATGAATTTGCGGTTAAAATCGTAGTTTTTGAAACGAATATACTATAAAGTCGATGGACGTGTAACACGACCTCGTCTTACGGCTCTAAAACTAACTAAACGGGGGCGTATCTGTTATTAATTCGCTTATAGAGGTATTAATGGGCCTAACGACCCACGTTTTTATGGTAATCATTAATAATCTTACCCGCAACCGCGGATGCGACACATGATACGTAAGGCGTATTTATTAACGGTCCGGGGCTATGAACTCGAGAATACAGTTTTAAGTCCTAACATGTTAAAAAGGTGTTACAATGTACCTTAACAATATGTAGCTTGAAAAAGCGAAAAGAGTCCACCTCAATCTCCTTATTAATAAAAATATTAAAGACAAGTAAACGGATAAATTTAATAAATATGAATCACAGCTTCATCCTGTCAAGTTATAAATATGGAATAAAGGGGTCCCCGCGAATTAAGGGGCTTCTATCCGTGGAGAAAAGATAATGTTGATAACTTTAAAAGATTTCCGCTTTTTCATTCTAAAAGCTAGGAAGAAAGGAGGAGAGAAAGAGTATAGGAAAAGGGGTAAAAGCTTAGAAGGCGGCGGTGACGGGTAACGAAACCGGGGGCAAAGCGGGGATAAAGGAAATGGTATTCGAAAAGGGAGGGTTATAAGTGATGATGGTAGTGGTAGTAACGGCGGTAATAGCAGCGATGGTAACGGCGCGTCGACGCTTACGCGCTAAATAACACCTAATAGTTTTATTTTTACGCGATATTTATTTAACAGCGAGGTTTATATATGGGTATTAATCTAATTATATACTTATCGAAGAGGTTTGGAATAGTTAATTAAAATAAGGGTTAAATTTAATCAACATAAAAACATGTATTAGCTTAAGGTAAACGTTGTTGAAAAGAAAAATAAAAGAGGTTTTACTTAAATTAATAACAATATATCTTTTTATATTAATTCAAAATACGTAAAGATGTAATCACTCCTACGGAATTACCCTGACAACACTTATGTAATGACACCCTTGTCGAAAACAATGAAAGATGTTATTAAAAACTATATTATCACCGATTTATTATACCAACCAAGCTGTTATTACAATTACCACCGCGGTTAAAAAACTACTCATTCGAAATTTTACAATTAATACCATAATTACACTATTATTACAAAATTACGAATACGGACTCGTCACAACGGTTACAAATTACATTACAACTATACTATTACTACTAAACTATAAATACAAAACGTACAAATATAGATTACCTGTACAGATATTATTATATATCTCTATAACTAATATACATAAGTTAAGTAACAGTATACTATAAATATACACTTTTATAAAGTATACAATAATGTACCACGTTTCAGACTACATATATATATGGTACGGTCCAAAAGGGAGATTAATAAAGTGTATGGTAAAGTTCCACTGCCCGGATAAAAGGTTTATAACCTTTCTTCTGTGGCGTATACTCTCTAAATGCTTCTTATTACTTTCTAATTATCTATTTTTACTACTAAATTACTACTACAATACCAATATTTATGATTATTCTTCTACTCTTTTATGTTTATATGAATTGGATAAATAACTTACCGACACTAATTAGTAGCCGATTCGGTTGACTACAAACAGCCTAGGAAAGAAGAGACAGATACAACTTAAAAACCTATAATGGGATATTATAGCGGTCTCAAATATTTATATTCTAATATTACGTTTTTACAAAAATTATACGGGATAAGTATAAAGACTGTAAAAGCAAAGTGATTGTAAGAAGAATAACTTTAGTATGATATTATTGACACTGGTTTGGCGCTCTATCTACCAAAAGCTTTATTACACCACTATTAACCTTTGTTTGATGTTTTAACGTATTCGGACACTTTTTGAAAAGCGTCTTATAACGTATCAAGCTACGTAAGCTAAAACCACGAAGTTTTGGAACCCTTCGTTGGGACTCATTCGATTTGAACGTAGTATCCAAACCGCTAACGAAACCTAGGAGCGATTATAAACGTAATATCACACCGTTTATGAAACCTAAAAGCGGCTACAGACGGAACAACCAAACCGCTTGCAACTAATAAAAGCGGTTATAATTAGACTTCTGTACCGCCTAACAACTACGAACCAGGACTTTTATACTAGATCCGTACCTATAAAATTTCCCTTTCCCTCCCTTTTTCTATTTGCCCTATCAGTCTCCTATCGTTCGGCCTATACCGCGTGTTTTAAAATTTAGTACTTACGACGTTTAAATTTTCTTAACAATTTGACTGATATAAACTTAGCAAACGCTAACAAAAATAATTTTAAACGCCTGATTAACTTGTAGTCATACAATTTTTATGGTACTAAAATTTATACTTTAATCGATTTACTTACTTTATTTACTTAGTATTTACGCGTTTCAACGCGTTTCATTTTTTGTGAAACAAACTACCCTAAACTTTAAGCGTACCCAGATCCTACCTACTATGTGGAACTGATAACTTACACCGTTCCAATATATCAGGTACACGTAGGAATCACCTTGCCTAACCGCCCCAGTATAACTGTAATTATAACTCTAATACCAATAATACCGGAGAAAGATAACGGTTATTTCGAGATTTTAGTCGAATATATGGGAATTGGAAAGGCTATAACATACGAAATAGACTTGGGTCTTTAGGATAACACCATCAATTCACCAGTTAAGGTATTAAACCCATGTAAAGCAAACAAGTATATCATAACCGTAATTTTTCGCTATTAAAAGGAGAAAACCCGAGGACCTTATATACTAGATGATTTTCATAAAAGATTTTCGAAATGAACGTTAAGTATATGGAAAATTGTGAACTCCTCTATTTCTAAAGCCTTACGAATTTAACTACGAAGTGGAGGTATTAACACCCTAGGAGGTAGGAACGACCGCTTTACATAAGCTTTCCTCGAAATAGCACGGCTTATGGACATGCCAGTCTGGAAAGATAAAGATGTGTATTAAACAAAATTTGTGAAAAGATGTTACCTAACGAAACATGAAACAGAAGTGGTAAAAAATATGTGGACGAAACGAAAAAAATACGTATAATATACAAATATAAGACTTGAGACGATCCAATATTATACCTGTAACCCAAGTCAGGAATAAAAAGTTCAAGGAAAAAAGAAAAACAGCCACAATTATCATTTACCACAAGGATATAACACACACATATACCGGTACATATTATAAAGAAAAAGCAAACACCAAACCTATCCTGAAATACGGTTAACACCCCATTCGTTCGTAACGGAAACGACCGAAACACCGAAAACGGCCTATTCCAAGAAATAATAAGCGGCGCAAAACGTTGATATGTACCTTACAGACTAATGCCTACCAACCACAAACCCTACCATAATCTTTTACCGCACCACTTCCCTACTAATAGAAAAAACCTTAAAAAGTTGACTAACTTCGCTAGATTTTGGGATAAGGATAAGAACTATAGCAGCAAACTATACAATGTAATCGATAACAAAATGAGTACAATTATAAATATGTGTAAAAGACTAAATATTTAAACGTCTTAGTTCCACGTTATTTTACCCGGCATACTATCTAAACAAGCTAAGGAATGTTATATATACTACTTTATGTAGGTAAACATATTTGTAAAGTGTTATGACCGCCTGAAATTACACTTTGATATAGAAATCAACTACGAACTATACGATAAGAACTAAATCAACAAACCTGGAAATCTGTGAAAAATCAACGTAAAAACGTTGATAAAAACCTAAAAAAGGTATTTACTACTTTATTGACGAAGTTCTGAAAGTTTTAGGTAGCTTTTGGACCGAAATTACAAGAGTCACAAACTATTTATCCGATTAATGACAAAAGTATGCCGCGGAAACCCAAATTTCGACCTTACAATATTTAAGCCCGAAAAAGAATGAGAGGCTTTTTATACAAGTTTCAAAATATCACTCGAAACCTTTATATACCGATAGGTGATACTCGGAGTAGTATTTATGGCCGATAAAACCAAAGGCGAAGGCCATATCACTATGGTAAACCTCGCCGAAACCATCTACCACGTTTTGGATCAAAGGTTTAAAATATACACAAGGAAAAGTGAGAACGAAAAATACAGCTACTAGAAAGAGAGGTATTAGGGAGGGAGCCTTGAAAATAAAAGGCAAAACAGCTATTATCAAGGACGATCCTATGGCCAGGGACAAAACGCACCGTAGCCATAGCAATACTTACAAAAAGGCATACAAGGCCCTACGGGTTCGTAAAATCATTGCATTATATACGGCAAAATAGGCTGTTGGTTTATTAACTACCCAGTATACGAACAAATTCGGATTAAGCGATAGTTTTGGGCCGATTACACACTTAAAAACCGGATGAAAGCTAATTTTATAACATACGTAGCCTAATATAAAGGCGTAAAAATAACCTTAAAGCTTACCCTACGAATACACCTCCGGAAAAAAAGATTTTAAAAGTAATACTATTTAATTGACAGCTTAAGACGACGAGAACGCCTGACGAATTTTCATAAGCCTACAAGACGCCTCCTTTTTATAAAGTAAAGGCCTAGAATATGTAGACGGAGTGTTGAACGCCTACATAACTTCTCAATTCACGTTTTGAAATAGATATGGCAACCGGTTTAAAATCATTATACCTAATACCGGCGCGGCCAAAATCTCAATAGCCGGAAAACGACAATTTGATGTATTCGTAACGAAATTACCCAAGTTTTAACTCGATCGAATAGGAAAACACCGAAATGTTTCATTCGGTAAAGGAAAAAAGTTATCGCTTAGAACGTTTATTATAAACATACGATTCGTACTGGTTAAATTTTACCTAATAGACTTTGAAACGTGATTTCTTCTTTCGTTAACTAATATAAATAAGTTCGGAATTAAGGTTCTGAATACAACTAACCAACTTATTTGTGCCTCGGATAGCGTATCCATACCACTCCGGCTTAAGTTTGGCTACTTATGGTTTTCCCCAGAAATACGTACAATTAAATCTATTTACTTAACTGTAATGATCACACTAAATTCCCGTGAGTAAATAGAAGGTGTCAGGGGGCTTATGTTAGCAGTAAGGTAGCAGAGGTAACAAAGGTGCAATATTAAGAAGATGTTTGTTTGTGCTATAGAATGATCACTAGCCGTTAGACTATTCAGGTGCATAGACTAAATACTTAGATTGACAACTGAAGAGCTATGAAAGAAATGCTATCTATGGTGCTAACCGTGTCCTTATATCCCATTGCCTTCATACTATCTTCTATACTGGATCGTTTGGATCACCACACTGATTCCACTGATCTAGTGCTACCTTACCTTGGATCGGTGGCTGATCCTTACTAATCCCATGTAGCCTCACCTTAGATCAGTAACTGATCCATACTGATCCATCACGTGACTTGCTTCGTCACCTTGCTTACATAAGAGATGTTCCCCGCCTGATGTGTTGGACTACAGGCTTTCTGTGACTCAGCTGCATGCTGGCCTGTTTCTTAACCCAACCGTTGTCTGGGTTATAACATTAATGTAGTCGGAATTACGAATGTTACACCGCCTATTCAAATACATAGCTATAAAACGACTTTTACGGCTGTTTCACATTGTGGATTATACGGACGTAGGAAAAAAAACACTTATAACTATCGAATTTTTTTGCAATAAATGATAACTACACTTACAGGTCCCACGGAGGTTTAAGTTCCGCCTTTAGAATAATTTGGAATTTAATTAAGAGGTAATTATCGATATTATATACTTAGATAACCAGCCGATATTGTATGCTATCGACGCGGCAATATTATTTCAGATAGCCAAGTTTACACGAAGCGCTTCCGCTACAAATTACTAGAACGCTTTAATTAATTATTTGTTAAATTTTTATTTAAGGCCTTTGAACTGGATTACCTAAGATGTTAAAACGGCCTTCCACTTCACTAAAAAGCGAATTAAAGCTAGGATCGCTGGAAACGAATATAAACAAATACCAGTAAAAGCACTATAGTGTATTGGTAAGTATAAACTATACCAAAAACCAATTGAAAAGGCGTATATATTGTTATCCAAAAAGCTAAAGGGTACTTGTTCTAAGGAATCTATTCTGTAAATAACGGTTCACGCCGTTAACAACACTTCCGGCCCGAGTAGGCTAATCCCTACGCTCTTTATTTTTAATGCTTACCTAAGGATCTATACAAACTTTGCACTATCGTTAATTACTATGCAAAGGGCGAATACTACGGCGAAATCCATAGCAACATTGCGTTCCCTACAGGATAAAAACTACGTTTTAAAAACGTTAGTTATAAGGAATAGCCTACGTAAGACTGGCGTTCTAGACTTACTATTAAAGTTTAAAATCCTAGTTTGGAAAATTGAAAATTAATAAGTTTACCCTAAGCAAATTAACGGATTTCAAGGTTAAAATGTATTCGTTTATTTGGCAAACAATACAAGTTTATTCCGTTAAATAATAGTACAGGAATATAAGAACGAAAAGGTGATAAAAAGACTCAAAACCGTAATCCAACGAAAATTGCTAACGGAGTTATTTTAAAAACGACGAATTGAAATCGTTTTTGATTTCTATATAACCTTAGAATCGTATTTTTTCTGAATCGTTATTACCATATGAAAATAACTTGTTTATATCGATACTATTAACGCTTTACTGTTGGGGTTTCTCTTTTAATTCAAAAAACTAAAAAATGCCTTAAAACTTTGTTGTAAACTTCTTTATCATTTAGAAAAAGGTATTAGATCGAGAGTTTAGTTTAAAGCTTCGTCGCGAAGGTATTATTACTGCTTTAAGCATTCCCTTCGAATAATTTACTTAAACGGAAATCTTTACCTTAGTCGACTTAAGCCTTTTTCGCTTTAAAAGATTAGAGTTAATGGTTTACGGCGTTTACAGAATCTTTCCTACTTACCTTATATAATAATTTAAGGATGAAAACCAAAAAAAATACGAAAAAACCCGCCTAATTATAAAAGAATATAATGACAACGGTTTAAAAATATTATAACATAATCTCCTACCTTATAACAGGCTAATTTCTATTTAATTTTTATACCTAATTTTTTTTTGAATACCCTTTACAATTTATATATCAAACTTCGTAATACTACGTAAGCTTATATGTAATTTCCAACACGGTTCAAATGATGTATTTACGCTGATATACCTACGGATTTTGAAAAATACCACCTATTTGAAAAAATCTTACGTATTATAAAACCTTTTTAAGGACTTGTTAAAGTTGGTATTTATTGGTATAGCACTTATTAAAGGTATCATAAAAAGCGATTCAAAATAGTTAGTTCAACTTTCAATCGGTGTTTATTAGTTTTAATAACCTATTATAACGGTTTTATATTAACGGGTATGTAAAAGAACAATATATTAATGTTATATAACGCGTCTTGATTCGTATTTAAAGAAAGGAAACTTTTGAAGACTGGTTTAAAGGTAAAATCTATGACTTACCTGACACAGAACCATATAATTAACTCCAATACTCTTATTATCACTTTTTGAAACAGTGTTTTAAACTTTATGTAAAAAAGGAAATTAGATAAAGTTACCCTAATCGTTTTAAATAACGTAAACCGGGTCGACCAATACAGATACTAGCGCATACGTAGCGTTTAAATTATTTTAGTAATGTAACCGAAAGCGGTATTCGACTTTTCGGTCGCCGCGTAAAATTAAACCTCTTCGTCAAACGATATATATAAAACGTTTCCTAAACGACTTACGTGGAAAATATATAATCTAAAGCGTAGTTTATAGTTCATACCGTAAATATACGTATTACAGAGTTGTTTATTTTTACTAACGGCTTTTTCATTAATAATAACGATTATAACTTGCAAATAGCCTTTGTTTTGGTTTTCGGTAACAAAATACCAACCCGGAACGACTTTACGTTTCATGGAAATATTATGTAGAAGAGTTTAACCAAGTGTAAAAGGGTTATAAAAAGCGTTTTAATTTCGCAAATTTATAGTATAGTTGAAGGTTTTGATTGAAGAATTCTTATATGAATAACGGTTCGTGTAATTATATTAACCTCGATTTAAAATATATCCCTTTTGTTATATATACTAATTCTTTTTAGTTTTACGAATGTTTCGTTGTATTTAATATTATAAACGAAAAACTCTTAATAATCGTTATTATCACTTTATGCGGGTAATATAAAATCCGGGAAATCGAAGAAACGAAATAAATCGATAAAAATACAACCCAACAGATATAATAATTAAAACCACCCCTAAAGAAATATAAAAAGAGTTTATATCGACTAATAAACTATTTATCAATATTGTTAAGAAAGTTTTGCGATCCTAATAAAGCTAATATTCTACACTTCACTTTTGTTTTGATTTTACATTATTATACTACTTTTAACGATTTCGAGCGATTCGAAACCTAATATTCACATTGCTCCTTACATTGTACTACGGTATACAACTTGTACCTATACCTCTTTTGTGAATTTTCCCTTATTTAAATATATTGATAGCGCCACTTTCAAAATATTTTCTCTTTTTATTTTATGTATTTCAAACCTAATTTACTTTTTATATTCATCACTTGTTTTACGATTATTTTGTGAAAAGTAATAACATTAATATATAGCGTATTATATTATATCCGGGCGCGTCGGCACAACCAAGACGGGTAATATTCACTACTAAAAGGAAAAGAAAAGAATAATGTCGTTGCGTTTTCACTATTTTTTTTCGTCGCATTCCTCTTTTGTGCTAACGTTACCGTCATTATCACTTTTGATGCTATTATTAACGCCACCAAGGAGGTAGCCGCACACCTTAGGCCGTATGCTTTTAAGTAAAGTCGCAGGGGGGTTTTTACTCTCCTTACAGTAATGCGAAATAACATTGTCGAATTCGCCTACGTAGTATATACGTAGGCCTTATTTACAAGCGGTAATGACGGCTGCCAACTTCTTAGTCCGCTGGTTAACGTTTATTATTAATTACTATTAGTTTGTTTTATTCATTTGTCATAATAGTTACTTTTCGAAACATCTTAAACGACTAATTTATGAAGTAAAAGCTTAAATTCGCGGTTACAATAATATTTTCAAAATAAATTTACTACAAAGCCGACTAGCGCGTACTACGGTTTCGGCTTACAGCCCTAAAAATAACGAAACGGGGGCGTATTCGTTATCAATCCGTTCATAACGGTGGTAACGGATCGAAAGACCCTTGTTTTCGTAATAATCGTTAATGAACTTACCCGTGGCCGTGGATACGATATAAGGCACATAAGGCGTGTTTATTAACGGCCATAGGCTACGGATATAGATATGCTGTTTTAACGCCTTATGCATTAAAAAAGCCCCATAACATACTTTAACGATACGTAACTCAAGGCGGCAAAGAAAGTCCGCCTCGACCTCCTCATTTATAAGAGTATTAAAAGCAGGAAAAAGGGTAGATTTAATGAATAAAAACCGCGGCATAACTTCAGTAAACTACGCTTACGGCGTAAGGGAGTCCCTGCGGGTAAAGAGGTTTTTACCCACAAAGAAAGGGTAATTTTTATAACCTTAAAAGCTTTGTATTCTTTTCCTTAGGAGCTAAAAGGAAAAGGCAAGTGAAAAAGTGGAGGAAAGGGGGTAAAGGCTTAGGTGGTGGCGGCGGGTAATGAAGCCGGGGGCGAAACAAGGATAAAGGAAATAATAACCAAGGAGAGGGTGTTGTAAGTAGTGGTGGTAATGGAAGTAGCGGCGGTGGCGGTAGCGGCGATAACGGCGCGTCGGCGTTTACGCGCCAGATAACGCCTAATCATCCTGTTTTTATACAGTATTTATTTAAAAGCAAGGTTAATATATGGGTATTGGTAGAATAATCTACCTATCGTAGTGTTTTGGAATAGTTATTTAAAATAAGGGTGAAAATTAATTAAAATAGAGACTTGTATTAGATTTAGGTACGTGCTGTTCAAAAGTGGAAAAAAGAGGGTTTCCCTAAACTGATAACGATATATCTTTCTATACTAATCCAACATATTTAAATGTGTAATCACTCTTAAGAATTTACCATTATAATACTTACGTAATCATATTATTAACGAAAAAAAGACGTTATTAATAAATATAACGCCATCAATTAGCTATATCAACCAGGCCCTTATTATAGTTACTACTGTGGCTAAAAACTACTAATTCGAACATTTATAATTAATACCGCAATTATACTATTACTATAGAGCTAAAGATACAGATTCATTATAGTTATACTAGTATTATTAAACTACGGATGTAAATTATATCATAACTATACTGTTACTAATGGATTATAGGCACAAAATTTATAAAGAAAAGAGAAAAGATTACCTATATTAATATTATTATATATTCATATAGCTAATATATATAGGTTAAGTGGCAGTGCACTATACGGTAAGGTATACTCATGCAAAGTACACGATAACGTACCATGTTTCAGGCTATATGAATGCATAATACGGCCTAAAAAAGAGATTAGAAAAGTGTATGGAAAAGTACTACTGCCCGGATAAGAGTTTTATAACCTTTCCTTTGTGGCATGCACTTTCTGAATGCTTCTTCTCCCCCTTTAATTATCTATCCTTACTACTATTATACAAATCTTTACGATTACTCTTCTACTCTTTTACGTTCACGTGAATTAGGCAGAGACCTTACCGACAGTTTGTCCTAGTCTTCGGTAACGAAATACCAGCCCGGAATGGGTTTACGCTTCGTAAAAATATTATCCATTAAAACTAGATAAAATGTAAACGGGTTACAAGAAACGTTTTAGCTTTGAAAATTTATAATATAGTCAAAGTTTTCGATTCGGAAATCACTATAACGATAACGGTTCGAATAATAATTTCCAACTTTGGTTTATAATATATTGTTTTCGTTATATATATTAACTTTTCTTCGCTCTACGAATACTTGGTTAGACTTGGTATTAGGAACGAAAAACGCTCAATGATTGATATCATAGCTTTACGTAAATTATATGAATACCAGAAACTCGAGGAAATAAGGTAAATCGATGGAAAATCCAACCTAACAGATACGATAATTAAAAACACCCCAAACGGAGTATTAAAAGCGGTTATATCAACTAGTACACAATTTGTTAATATTGTTAAAAAGATTTTACAACCCCGATAATGCTTGTATTTTATACCTTACTCTTACTTTGATTTTACGTTATTTTATCGCTTTAGACAATTTAAAGTGGTACGAAACCCGCTATTCACGTCGCTCTCCGTATTATAATACGGTATATAACTTATATGTACACTTCTTCTACGAATTTTCCTTTATTTAGATCCACTATTTCGCGCCTTTTAGAATATATTGTAACTTTTTATTTCATATATTTTGGACGTATGAGTTTTTCACTTTTTACCTTTCATTGTTGTGATTTATATTTCGATTTTTGTAAAAAGAAATGATATTATTATATAATATATTATACCATAGCTGAGTACACCTTCCCAGTCGAAAAGGGTAGCTATTTATTATTAAAAGAAGAAGGAGAGGATAACGTCGTCACATCTATACCATCCTCTCTATCGCTCTCCCCCTTTATACTAGCGTTACCGCTATCACTACCATCGACGTCGCTATCGACGTCACCGAGGAGGTAGCCCCACGCTTTGAGCCGCATGTCTTTAGGTAAAGGTATGGGGGGTCTTTACCCTCTTTATGGCGACGTGAGATAACGTCATCGAACTCGCTTATGTGGTATATATGCAGGCCTAGTTTTCAAGCGGCGATAATGGCTGTAGATTTTTTAATGCGCTGGTTAATACTCATTACTAATGAGCATGTGCCTATTTCAATTTTTTACGAAAGTAGAATTTTTAAAAGTAAAACAGTTGGGTTCGCGGTTAGAAATACAGGTTTAGGCTTATTATAAAGCCGGTGGGCGCGTAACACGGACTCGGATTACATTATTAAGACTAATGGAATAAAGGCGTATCTGTTTCCAATCCGTTCGTAATGGTAGCAACGGGCCAAATAACCCCCGATTTCATAATAATCGCTAATAAACATACCCGTGACCGTGGACGCGATATAAGGTACTTAAGGCGTATCTATTAACAGCCCGGGGCTACGAACTCGAGTACGTCGTTTTAACGCCTTACGTATTAAAAAATCCTCATAATGTACTTTAACGATACGCAGTTCGAAGTAACGAAGGAGGTTCGCCTCGACCTCCTCGTTTTTAAGAATATTGGAGGAAAATATACAAGTGGATTTAATGAATGAAAATCGCGGCGTAACTTTACCAGGCTACACTTACGATATAGGAGAGTCCCCGGGAGTAAAGGGGTTTTTACTCGAGAAGAGAGGGTGAGGTTTATAACCTCAAAAGTTTCCTGCTCCTTCCTCTAGAAGCTGGGGGGAATGGGGGGAGAAAAGAAGAGAGAAAATTGAGTGTTGGTATCAGCGGCGGCGGCGGCTGACTCCTTATAGCCCTCCGCTTTATCTTTAAAATCTATGCCCTTGTAGCGATCAAGCTACTCCGGCCTCTTAGTCTTTATTCGCCAACACTTTTCGCCACTTAAAGTAGGAGGAAACAAGCGTTTATAACCTTAAGTATTACGATTCCTTTAATATAAATATCGTTACGGTAGGCCGTAACGTTATTTTCACCAACGTTTAAAACTTTTAAGCTCGTTTGAAAAGCTTTACTAAGTTTAATCCTGAGGCGGAAGGTCAAATCGTGTCTATGTTTGGTACTTTATTACAAGGTTCCATTTTTTTTTGGTAAAATACAGAACTTTCTAACGAAAAACATTTAAAGCTAACTTTTTTGAGTTTTAAAGTTGTGATGGATAAACTAATATAAAGATTTTAAATAGACACAGACTGAGTGATATAAAGTTTCAAAAATAAGACTTTACCTTATAAGATTACATGAAAAATAAATACCGTTTATAAAAGTATATTGAAACTAAGTTAAGTTATATACGAGTAACGAATACTTTCAATCCGAGTAACAAAAATTGGTATGGAGTTATAATTGATATCTAGTTGTAAAACCTAAGCATTTTATAAAACCCTCGCCCGTTGAACTGTAAGTAAAATCTTTGCGAATATATAACCCGAATCTAAAAAGCCAAACCTATTTTATTAGTAGTCGTGAACCGCCGATACCTTTCTTATAAATCTATTGTTAAAGAAGGATGTGAAAATTACGACTTGCGTACGTTTAAGAAACACATAAAATAGGAATACAAATATAAAAAGAAATATCAAAGGTAAATTGGTAAGAGTGGTTATCATATTTGCGAGCACGATTGCGGACCTCGCGATTATAAACATAAGTTTCGCGAGGTTGGAGATAAGCCTTACGAAAAACTTCGAAACGGTAATCGCCGCGACGACTGTAATAGTTGCTATCGCGATGACGATAGTCTCTGCAATTGTAGCTGGTACCGTAAACGTAATTGACGCCATAAAGAATTAATAATATTTAATCTAAATCAAAATATACTAACTATTTCTACAAAAGCTACGAGTTTAAACGCTTCTCTACATTTTGAACGAGTAGAATAAGCTTTGTAAACGAGATATTGAGCCTTATTAGCATAACGTAGCTAAGTTGTCATATATACGTTTATTATGGGTAAGTTTACGAATCCAGTAAAGCTATTTTTCAATATTTGAAATATCATTTGTAAATAAGAACTTTATTTTCATGAGTTATAAGTAAAAGGATACGTTATATATATTTCTTAACGACTTACTTCAAGAACTTCTTTTTATATACGGAAAATGTGAAAGTCTTTATAGTTTAGCTAGTTCACGAGGAAGTCGGCTTTGTTATAAACGGTTATAATTTCCTATATGTTGCTGTACGCGTTACGTTTTCTGGGCTAAAATGTACGTTATATCCAAATACAGATATATGCAAAGATTTTGTCGCTAAGTTTTAGTTAAGCAAGTATTTCCTTAACTATATTGAGTTGGACGTTTGGTACATTGAGTATTAAATAATTACAAGCGTCATAAAACCTTTCGTACGACTAATTATCAAAGTTTGTTAAACTTTTATAACTTTTAGCTATAACTGGAATAAAACGCCTAGATTTTTAAAGCAAACGGCTGAAATTTGGGTAATAAATAACCTTAATATTAACACTCTTTTCAATAACTGGATAAAACCGCGCAAGGCGGATATTTTTATAATGAAAATGGGTTTTGTTTTCAAAATATCAACTTTGAAGTACTTTTCTTTGTTTATAAGGTAGTGACGAATCTATTTTTACGTAAAGTTACTATTAAAACCGTAACTATAATAGTATTACCAAGGTAAGTGTTATATATTCCAGTTCAGTATGTTTAGCTTTTTAGAAGTCGTTTATGTTGGAATAACAGTCAAATGCAGTACAGTCAATTGAACTTTACTTGCAGTAAAGTTGATTGTATATACTGCAAATTTACTGCAGTTTGTGGGATTTAAATACATTGCACTGCAGATGTAGTGCAGTAGGTACCCACTTAAAATTGGCGCACAGACCAAAGCTTTTGGCCATAGAAATTGGTATGTAGACCGGCTAGCGGTCTGAACAACTTAAAACCAACACATATTAATCAATAATATCAACGCAGCACCAGTTGCTTCGACTACAGTGATTCGAATCGACTACTTTGCAACGATAAAAGGCTTACTAACACTGATCAGTGCTTATTAGATTAAACATAAATTGGCTAAGTAGAAAAGATCTACTTTCCTGTTGTTACATTTTGGTTTAGTAAGGTAGAGGAATGATTTTTGCGAATGGCTCCTATACGTTATGTCAGTTTTCGCTACAGCAAGTATGAAAAGCTTCTGAATTATATTAGTTTTCGCGGAAATTTCAGAAGTAGGCGTCGGTATCGTCATTGAAAACACTATGAAATCTTTATCAATACTTTTTGAAGATGTTGAGATTTACCGCCCAAAAGTCTTAAAGATCACCAAGTTGGTAAGTTATCAAAAAGCTAAGTCATTATTATTGCAACTACTACTACTATGGTTACTACTACTATAAACTTTAAAATAAAAACAACTAAGTCCCACGACCCTTGACCTATACTAAGTTTGACGGTAAACCTACCACTCACCACTTAACACCACTCCTTTTCCAACTATACCTTTAAATATTCGTTACGATAGCTTAATAACACGCCGAAATTAACCCCGTTAACGACTCCGACCGAAAGAAGGAAATTAAAGGCTTGGGCGCCGTCTTTAAAAAGTATTACAATAAGGACCTTTAGTTTACGGACGTTGATGAAAGCTTAACCCTCTAGCATTTCACCAACGAAATTAGGCGTTACATCCTCGATACAAATACCATTATAAACTTTTAAAGACTTCGAGCACTCTATGATTTCCAAAAATGATTTAGGAACTAAATTATAAACATGTGGATAAAGGTAGATGAATAGGCAACAATAAATGCGATGACGAAACTATATAGCTGCAGTGTTAAACTTTTCGTGGAAAAAGGGAAAGAAAGAATTTTGGTATACAACTTTCACGAATATACCATAGATAAAAACCCTTATTAAACTAATGCCAAGATTAAAGGTATTATTAGCGAAGGTATTTTAACGCCCTTATATACGTTAGAAAATACTTTCTCAATCCCAGATAAGGTTTTCGAATCCTTTTACGCAAAATTAACAGTTGAATGCTATTAGCTGTAAAAACTTGATTAAAATATACACCATGAATCCTTACTCCACCAGTTAATTGAATAAGAATACCGGCGTACCCCTTAATAATAAAAATATTATTACTAAATACCTCGCGGTGGAAACCCCCAAATAAATTTCCCTCAAGCTCCTTGACACATCTAGTTTTAGAAGCTAAATTAAAGAAAAACTGGCTTTACGCACGAACCTACCATAGGCACGACCACTGGATTCTTCACCCAAAACTTTGCTAAGGATAATAATCCTTCCAACCAATAATAACAACTTTAGCACCCTCTATAACACCATTCAAAAGATCTAAAAGGTCCTTACGACTAGTATATTACCTTTCTACTTCGATGTATCCCTATAGTGAATACGAATTAAGCTGTACTCATCACGTTCGTTAAAATTTAATGATGAAAAGAGAAATATAATGGTAAGTCGTACAACCTCCTCGAATTTAAATTACGCCCGTTCTCTAAAATCTGCCGCCAGATCAGGGTTAAATTATCAGGTTTTTATTTACTATTTATTAATATTCTTACCGGTCAAGCCGAAGTTTACTACCTTCGATAGCTGACGAATTATTCCTTTTTCTGCGAAATCTACGATAGCCTGAAGGGTTACTTCGAATAAAACATCAATTTCACTTAGTAAAATACCAACTAAAATATTATTAAGTAATTTTACATACTATTGCTAGAGCTTTAGATGTTGTAATATTGTTGATTCGATTGGTTGAAGTAACAGTAGTATTGCGTGGTCAGATGGATGATGTATTGTTTTAGGATTGGTAGACCGCTAGCCGGTCTGCATAGTAATTTGTATAGCTAACTGCTTGCTCTATGCCTTAGTATAAAGTATGACGTACTGTCTTCGACTTATATCCAATACTGTAAGCCCTTATAAACAATACAATTAACTTATAGTTAGTATAATTCACTCTACTATAATTGAAGTTGACCTATTACACTGCAGGTAATATTATTTCAACACTAGCGGCTTTTTAGTTTGTACACGTAAGCTAGTGTAATTGACTAATCTTTCCCGGTTACCACCGAGTTACCTCCTTAATAACTACCTGAACCCCTATTAATTACAGTTTACTTCCACATCAAATTACCCCTAATTACACTAGATATAACCCTATTTAACATTAATTACTCCGTGGCTTTGAGATCCGAATTTATTAACTTCTACAAAAAGTTCTTTCGTTATTAACCCATATAGTCCTCTACTCTAACCTCTTTAATTGAATAAGTTAATATCGTTAATTCCCTAGATGTATTTCAGTTTCCTAACATATCGTTAACCGTCTTTACGTGACTTGGGCTTACCGGGCGGCTTATTAACGTAGCCCTCAATAGGTATGGTTAGTTTGTTATTGTTTACAAACCTCTTTAGGGCCTTATTTAACAACGCGTTTGTTATAATATTAGTAGGATTGTCTTTACCGTTAATTCATCGGAACTCCTTAATTTTACTCCCTTCGTAGGCTTTACGGAGTGTTATTACATCGATTCTCAAGCGTTTTTCATTAGTATTTCCGAGTTTCGAAAGGTATTTGAATAAGCTTTTAGAATCAGTATCAATTATTATCGGGATAGGGAGAATCTCTACTTATCTGGTATTAAAGTTAAGGGTTTTCTATAGTGTTATGCCTACTTCAAATCCTGTTATTATACCATAGAACTCCGAAGTTAATACGTTTCGTGTAATCCTTTTATACTTAATAGAGGTTTAGTAATTAGGTTGCCGACAATGTTAAATTGGTTTTCCCGTTTATATTCGTTAACGAGGGTTATTCAAAAGCCGATTTTCATTAATAGGTCGGTGTTATTTACGAAAGACCTATTCGTAATGATTATTAATTTAGCTTACGACAAGTCGATTAAAACTATTTTAATTCCTTCGTCTAAGTTTCGTATTTGCCATTCAAGCTTTCTATTTAGCCGGTGAAAGTCTTCATTTGGTGGCTTTTGTATTTATGTCTCGATAAATAGATCGTGCGATGCTTTTGGCTGGTATGAGGTAGAAATATAACTGTTATGAGCATGTTATTTGAAGTACCGTTAGGCCTTGGTTACGTTAGTCTTATTAATCGTGGTTAACTTAGTACCCTGACCCTTTTAGAGAAAGCTAAGTCCGGTATTAATACTAAGTATGTGAATTAATAATTTATTAAAGTTAAGTCAACTACCCTTCGCCAACGTCGTGACCAGCTTTCAATTCCAGAATTTCAAGCCTTCAATCGCATGTTATTCCGATATTATAAAGCCAGCCATTTTAAAGAAAAGGATATTATTAGTTTACATACCTATTAAGTCAATATTTTCTTTTGTGGTATTAGTAAGTACGGATCATATATTAAAAACTTTATACTTGGCCGTAATTTAAAGTACGTTTAATAAGTGAGGAATTAATAAACGCCTGCTTTAGTTAGTCTGAATAATAGCTTAATATATCGTATTACCATCTTTCATAGGTGAACAACAAGTAATTCCTATAGCAACTTCAATAGTACGATCCGCTCTAAATTCGTTACTTAATATATATAGGATTACATTATATTACAGCTATGAAGCATAAACTTGTTTTTAGTTTTAAATAAAGAATTTACTACGAAATCGATTACTAAGCGTTAACTAATCCTTTAAATCGTTAAAGATTACGTAAGGATTCAAATTTTGCCTTTATTGCCATATTTTCAAGTGATTAGGCATGATTTTCCGTACAACTGCCCCGTAGTCTTGCCCACAACCTCGTGAATAATTCTCAACTTAAAGATTATAATATTGAGTTTTTAGAGATTAAATTTGACATTCTGTATAAACTATGTAACTTATTGAATTTATAGGCCGTTAGTTTTAACTTTATAGTATTCCTTAAAAGGTTCACTTGGGGTTTTAATCATACGTTATACTTGGAGTTTTATTGCCAAGTTTTCTTTATCATTTTGTTTTTTGCCTACCTAAGTTATATTGTTGATACGGCCTGGTGTATATTCCTCCTTTTCAACGTGTTTTTTTCTTCGAAGGTCATTTGCGTTGGAGGCATTTCATTGGTTTCTTAATAATAGATGGAGGAGGTTTGTTTTAGTTTCATCGTTTAGTTTTAGTGTGTTAATAGTTAATAGCTCTGATATAAGGCTTCACTTAAGTCATATGAAACGTTATAGGGCCGTTAGTAGTTTTAACAACTACCTTGAAGTTCATGATATTGAAAATATTGTACGGGCAATCTCATTTACCCAGCTTTCGCCATGCGAGGATTTTAATTTATGATGGTAAAGCAAATACGTCGATTATCATAAGGCTATTCTTGGTATAAAGCGTATCGTTAATATGGAAGCGTGCTAATTACTTTCGTAATTAGCTTAAATTTTTTTGGTAGGCCGTAGCACGTTTTTAGGTACTTACTAATAATAGAGATTTACTCGTTAAGCGTGGGTACGTTTTAAAGACCAGTAGCGTTAATATTAGGACGTTAAGGCCTACGATATCGTTCAAGCCTTTTATCGCCATTTGAAAGTAAGTTTCCAGATTCGTAAATCTTTTAATTTCTAACATAAGGATATTATATGCTTAGCGAAGTAGAATGCGTGTTTTTCAACTTTTCTAATACTTTATTAGGCTTTTAAAAGCACTTGTTTACAATAAATATCTATTATCTTGGTTTTTTCCTAGAATTCCACCGGTGTAAAGTTGGTACCAACATTATGAACGACGACGTTAGGTGGAACTAGGTACGTATTAATCCATAACATCTTTAGTATTTTCTACGTATTATTTTCCAAAAAGAACTTTCAAAACTTAGCTTCATAGAGAGAGATTGCGAAGTTAACAACATGAAAAAAAGGTTTATTATCTCATTAAAATATATTTATATAAACTTCGAAGTTCAAGTACTTTTCGTCTTTCAGTATAAACTTAAATCTCATTGGGGATTAAGCATACGTTTGATAGTAATGGCAAAGCTTTTCGATAGCCTTTAACGTAAAATATTTAAATTTTTATGTTTTATGGACTTTAGGACTTTTTATAACCTCTCGATGGCTAGGTAGTTCAAACGTCGATATAGCTAACACATTTCCGGCTTCGTTAGGTTTAATACCATTACTTTAAAGTCTTAAAGATAAAATTATAAATGCCCATACTTAGAGACAAGGGAAAACCTTTGACTATTTTTAACAATCTCGTTTACATTAACGTTAATGTTAACGTCAAGGGTTTTTATATCATTTAAATAAAAAATTGAAGGGGGTGGAGACTAAAGGATGTAAAATATAATTGGCTTTATAATAGTTTCAACTACCGTTGTCCTTAATAACAATAATCATTCACCTGGTTTGATATAACTTTGGCTTCATTAATATTGTAATGATTAATTTGAGTGGTTGACATTCTTTCCCTCCACAGTGTTACGTATTACGAATAGCCACCTATTAAGTATCTTATTACCCCTATATTTGGCATAAAACCTTAAAACATGTTGTCCGTATAACGATCGCGATGATTAAAGGTATATAAGGGGTTTAGGGCTTGATTAGGGTCAATTCAAGGGTCTTTACTACCGAAAAGATATAGGAAGGTGTGGTTGGCTAGTTATTGAGCCGCGTTTGGAGCCGTATCTCTATATTACTTAATATGCTTAAGGGTATTATCGCCGTTAATTGGCTTGTTTCCCTCAAAGTTTGCGACTTGGTTTAAGTAGTTTTATTTAAAGATAGTAAGGTATTAGATATAATACATAACCTTTTTGTTATTTCGATCGGCGGGAAGGTGTAGAATAAACCAATAGCTAAACTTATTACATATTCAATATCTTTTGCTACTATTACGACGATAGTGTTTACAGAAAATAAGTCCGCTTAAATCTTGTTCATATTAGCGTTAACATGGATATTAAGTTGAGTTTATAGTAGATAGGTTAAACTTTAGGTGCTAAAGGTATCTATAACCGTACTTACAGTCGACGTAATTTACTAGCGTAAGGTCTTTTTTATCCATGTTAAGAAAATTGCCGACTTAAGGGTATATATTAAACGAGTTTAGTATTCGAGTCATTATAGTGCCAAGTAATGAACGAAATGGCATAAAAAAGCCTTTGCAGGTGGTATCTGGCCATTTTAAGGCGTATTTCAACTCGTTAACGCCCGTAACTGCTATCTATACCTGCTCGCGAATGTGCCTTTACTAATGTAGGCCTTTCTCATTACTTTTTAGGATAATATTAACTTGTTAATTATCTGGTTAAACATATTTATTAATATTTCTTCCTTTCACTTTTTTACTATTATCGTCGCATATTTCTTAGTGGCCTGATCTATATAATATTATGTAAGGTAAACGTCGTGTTCGAAGTGGCCCTCTATATTGTTATATATTTTTCTAAACGTAATTGCTCGGGTTAGAAAGGTTAATTAAAAGTCTCTGGCGTGCCTTATAATAATTCCGAGAAATAGTCAGTGAAAACCAGAAGGGAAAACCTCCATTTATTTGTAAATGTTTAAAAAGGGTATTATCTTCATGTTGAGATGTTTGTAAGGTTTCCCGGTATACTTTTTTATATCGTTTTAGATTTTGGCGAAGTTCATAAGGAATTTGTAATTAATATTGACTATTTTGATAGGCTTTAAGGGCAGGTCGCAATAATTATCACATTCTTTATTATTGTTTACTAGAAATTTAAGTTGAGGGTCTTTCGAGGTATGGTGTTAAGTGTAATTACCAGTCGTCTAACCCGGAGGGTAAAGTCTTATAGTAAGACCTACAGTGGGTTTTTGCGTATAGGCAAACCTTTAGTAAAAGGGCTTTTAAAGGATTTAACGGTTTTAATTAAAATATTAAAGAGTGAAACGGATTGAAAGGTTTTGAAAATCTTGAAGATATTACTTAATTAATTGGTGTAAAGCGCTAACGTTAATCCCTTTGGCCGCGTAGGCAGCCAATATTTCATATACCCTATTACCGCTAAAAGAGTATTTCGCATTATAATATAGATGTATTAGGCTGTCGAACAGGTTAACAGGTTTTTTATCTCTAGCGTATAAAAAGGCTTCACTTAATTAAAAGTACAGGAAAGGTCCTCTAAATTGCGTATAAGGGTGTCAAGGTTTTTTAACACCCTTTTCCTCGAAGCGTGGGTCTTAAGAATATTTTTTAAGTTGAGCAAAGTAAAACAGAACCTTTACTAGCTTAGTATAGCTCTTCTTTCACATGTAAATCCCCTGCATCTTAAGTTTTTTTCAATTTTACCTTAATGTTTTTTAAACTTTTTTTTATTTTTTAATTGGCTAATCGTCGAAAACTTTACAGTATTTGTAAAAAGTATTATCATTATGGTTAAAATTTCCCCTTTATCGTAGTCGACAATATAATTGCCGATCAAGTGAATTAAGTGTTTTTCGGTTAAATTTTTATTAACGTCTCATCCTTAAACTTCGTGATTGTAGTGCTTAGTAAAAAAAGTCCAAATGCCTTGGTTGCTGTTTTCCACACGGAGTTGGTAATAGCTTTAAAATAAACACTTACGGTAGCTATCTTGGTATTTTGACTCGTGTAGAACGCGTAGCGCGAGGGATTTGATGATTGTGGTCTCATGAACTTAGTGTTTCGGTATAAAGTCGCGTAGGAATTTAGCGACTTAGAGTTTGGTCGCGCGACGTAGCTTTTTCGGCGCGATTTAATAAATCTTGGTGTTTTTGTTTTGGGTAGCGAAGTTAACTATTGAATTTGCGTAAGGGAAGTGAAAAGAGTAAAGTAGGGTCAAAAGTATAGTGTAAAGGGTAAGGTCGAAGGTTGTTTACTATTAGTAAAGAGCGAATATTATTTGTTGTTTTAGCCGTAGGACTTAGTCTTTTTTCTTATAGTAGTAGTAGAACCCGTAGTGTTACTAACTTGGTTGTTTGCCAACTTACCGAACTTTAAGATTTCTGACAGTTAATTTCAAAGTCTTCAAGAAAGACTTGTAAAGATTTCTTATTGTTTTTAATAGCGGTACGGTTGCTACCTCTAAGTTACTGTAAAAACTGCCGTAACCTCAAAGTTTTTTTTACTTACTGCTGTAAAAACCGCCGCAATTTATAAAGACCCTTCGAGAAAATCTTTCCTTTACCCTGCCGATAATTTAGGGCGTAATGACCGGAAAGTAGCTTCTTCTTTTCATGGCGTACTGACCGGAAACTAGCTTCTTCTTTTACTTAGACAATTTTTACTTAACCTAATAATTACTGATTAGTATTGGTAGGGCTTTAGACTTTGTAACGTTGTCGATTTGATTTGTCGAAGTAACAGTAGTATTACGTGGTCAGATATTAAATGTATTGTTTTAGGTTGGACAGACCGCTAGTCGGTCTACACAGTAATTTGTATGGTCAAATGCTTGGCTCGTGCTCTATTGTGAAGTGTGGCATACTGTAATCGACTTACACTCAATACAGTAAGCCTCCACAAACAATATACTCAACCTGCAGTCAATATAGTCAACTTTACTGTAAGAAAAGTTGACATACTTCACTGCAGGTAATACTATTCCAATATTTACTAAATTATAAAAAAGAGTCGGAAAGTAAAATAGACCTTTTTAATAAGATGCTTAATAGGCTAATACTTTGCCAATAAGTAATGGGGAATGAGGAAACTGGCGAGGGAATTTTCCACCAGCAGGTACGGCAAGCCGTTACGTTTTATAAGAAATTCGAATACCCCATTTAATTCCTAGATGTTACTTACGAAGGGTTTTTAATTCAACTACGTTTTTTACTGGCTACCATAACTGTTCGAGTCTCTAATTTTACTTATATATACCCTTAAACTCCGGAATTTAGTGACGAGGAAAAAAAAACTTTCTACACTTATTACATGAATCTAAGGTACGAAATGACCGGCAAGTACGGTTAACGAAAAGCCCGGACCTTTATTTACGAATGAGGGTCTTCCTCATCATTGAAATCTTTAAGTCGGCTAAGCATGTTTACTTTAAAAATTAAAAGATGTTAGATTTACAGCAAGAAAGCTGTTGATTAACACGTTATACAACCGCTGAACGTAAATTAAAGCAAATGATATCTTACATGAAATTCTCTTTTACCTTTAACTGTGATAATGCTGAATAAATTATATAATTTAAAGGAAGTGATATTAAACAGGAAGAAAATAAGGTAAAGGTTATCGGCTGGTATAAAGATATTAATACGTGTATTAGCCCCCCAAAAACGTAATAACTGGCTGATCTCGCCTTTTCATATCGTTTTACAGGTAAAGATCCTTACCGCCGACATAAAGATAAAAACCTTAGCTTTATACACTTTTTTACCATTGAAAATCGTTAAGCGAAGCAGGTTTTTTGAGAGATTATGCTGGATATGGAGGTGGCACGGTACTTAACAAAAGTCTATTCGTGATACGTCGCATTACGAAGGGATACTAATACTACTATGGAACTTTACCATACAGATTCTGGCAAAGCTAAGGTTAGTTTTAGCTTTAAAAAGAGTTATCTTCATCAAGATAGACGACGGTTAAAACTGTTATTAACCCTATTATTTTCCATATTTTAAAATTCCTTACCCCCTTCTCTTTTTCATTTAAAAGATAACAAACTTTGGTATTAATATTGAAGTTTGAACTTATAAGTTGATACAAGTTAAAGCCGGTAAAATTTATTTTATTTAGCTTTAAATAATGGTACCTTAAATTTCAATTTTAAAGGCTAAAAGTAGTAATATTAAATTTGAAGAAATTCGAACTTTATGAACTATGTCATAGTTTAATAATCAGGTGACTGATAAACTTTACAAAATTTTAAGGGCAGTTATTTACGAATATATAGACTTACTAGCGTTTAAGGTAATTAAATGACATTGTTACTATTATTAAATATACTCCTAAACTCCCTAAAGATTTATGTTTATTTTAAAGGAAAATTTAAACATTAATTCGAATGTTTTCGTAAACGTATTTTTCCTCAACGGTAAATTATTATTATTCGTTATAAACTCCGTTACGGCTTTTTACGGCGTTAAGTTCCTTAATAGAATTATGACGAAAGAAACGTGGTAGATACTATGCGCTTCATGGATTAATACGTATCTCATGATATTAAATGTACTAGTTTAGGTTGTTAATACTGATTTTGCTACGGTGAAATTTTAAACTAACGTTAGGTCAAAAGAGATTTAATGTAAATAAATCCCCGTCGAGGTTTACCGGGGTATTAGTAAGGTTCAAAAGGAATACTTTTTTTTACAAAAAGCTTACAATATTCTTATACTGGGAATTAGAAGCTTTATAAGCTTAAAAACATGGTTTTAAATAATGGTAAAAGGTTTTAACGATATTATTAGCTCTAATAAACTCATATCAACTTTAATAGTATTTTGTGTCTATTTAAAAATGACAACTGAGTCGCCACCCTCGTCAAATACCTAAAAACGCGTTGTAGTATATAGTAAAGGCTTAAAGGAATTAATGAAGAAATCGGTACGTCACCCAATCAACGATACCTTTAATACCATAAACGGAATAACAATAACAGATGTATTAGCACTCCTCCTTTAAATTAAAGCTTTTACGTCACGCGAGCCAGATAAATGGGATAGGCCGTATAAGATTTTAAGTATTACGAACTTAAACTAGGTGGTTAAAACGGCTAAAAGTCCTGTAACTTTTCTAGTTACATAGGTTAAACCGTATCGAAAGCCCCTTAAGCCCCTTGAGTCTAATAAAGACCCTAATGTCGATAAACCTTAAGCCGAACAGACCAGCTAATACAACCCTTCTGAGCCGATCGTTAATAAGCTAATAAAATGTCGACGGCGTGAAAAACTACCTAACAGGAGGATATATATTAAAGAATACAACGATATGAACTATAAGCCGGGTAGGATTTACACAACGACGTAGGTATTTCAAAAGGAGAATTCTAACAGAAAATTTACCTTTAAGCTACGTATCGAAGACATTATTTACATAAGCAACATGTTTTTTAAGGAAAACAACTAAGTAAAGATGAACGGCCTTTTTTACGAGGGGTTATACAATTTATACTGTTAACGTGATTTAAAGGCTAAGACGTTACTATATTTAAGTCGAAGATAATTTACGAGGTTCAAGGTGAAGCCATGGACTAGCCGTACGAAAAATCACGATTAATCGCTTAAGGATACAGTAATAAAAGCAAAAATTAAATCTTCATTTAATGGCTTATAATCCAAAAAATTAGCTAATGTTTAATCGTTGTAATTGCTACCAGTTTAACCATTAACGTAAAAGGTTAGTTTATACTTACTAGCTGAGATATCACGTAAACGTATACATCATTTTCTACCAATATTTAACTGATTATATTATTGGCATTATTAAAAGAAATGAAGAATAATGTGAATATTATTATATTTCTCTATAGTTAGTATACGTAGGTCAAGTTGTAGTGCACTTCTCTGCAAGGTGCCCTCCTGTAGCGTACATAATAACGTGGCACACTAGGCTGCACTCTTATAGAGTATATGATAACGTGATACGCTGCAGATTACACTTTTTCAGAGTGCATCATGCGTGGAGCGGTCCGGAAGGGGCGTTTCAAAGTGTATAGCAAAGTGTCACTACCCGAATTGGAGGTTTATAACCTCTTATCCGTAGCGTACACTCTCCAAATTCTTTTTTTAACTTACCTATCTTTACTATTATAATAATAATCTTTGCGATTACTTTTCTACTTATTACATTTAGGTAAATAAATAGACATTACCGATACTGGTGAGTAGCCAATTAGGTCGCTTATAGACAGCTTAGGAAAAAAGAAATAAAGCGAAGTTAAATACTAATAGCGGGATACTGTAATGGTTTCAATTGTTTATAATTTAACATTAATACTTATAAAAACAATACAGGAGTGTGAAACTACGCGGAAACGCTTTCAACGCTCAAAACGTAACAAGATTATAAGATCTATAGTAACTTTTAAAAAGATCACTTTAATACGAAATTATTAATTCAGTTAGTGCTCTTTAATTTCTAAAATCCCTGTTACGTCAACCGTTTACCTGTTTTAACGTTTTAAACGTATCCAGACACTTTTTAAAAAGCGTTTCATTATGTATCAGGTAACGTAAGTTCACACCACTAAATTTCGAAACCCTTCGTTGAAACCCATCCGACTAAAATGTAGTAGCCAAATTTCTTACGAAACCTAAAAGTGGTTACAAACGTAATATCTACGCTTCTTTCATAACCTAAAAGAGGTTACAAACGTAATACCCTAACTACCTATAACTATTAAAAGTGGCTATAATACGATAACCCAAACCGTCTATTAAATTCAAACTAGGCCTTACACATCAGATTACGCTTATACACCTCTTATTTACTTTCTCCTTCCCAATTTTCCTTATCCGCCTCCCCTCGTTCTAGTTATACTGCGTGTTTTAAGTTTATTGATTACGACGTTTTGAGATTTCCCAACCTCTTAACTAATATGACACTAATGAACGTTAATGAAACTAATTTAAAACGCTTAACTAGATTATGGTTTCATTTAATTTACATATTGTTTAAACTTTACTTATACTGGTAAGTGTTAATAACCTTACTTTAACCGTTTTATTACATCCTATTTCCTTCGTATTTACGTATTTTTCATTTTTTTAAACCCCGAACGTACCTTACACCAAATAAAAGCGCAAAACTAGCAATTTTAAACGTTTCAGCATTACAAGTACACGCTGGAATCACCCTTGACAGCTGTTCCATCTTATAACTATAACTTTAATAATTGTAGTTCCATCAAAAACTAACTAATATATAAACTATCTTTTTACAAATAATACATTTCGTAGTAGCATTTTAAAGTACTTGGACTTTAACCTATGAAATGATAAGATCGACGTATTAGCAAAGAGTATAAACCCTTTTACGGCAAATATATACTGTGTTATTATGATTGTCAACTGTTTTAGCGAAGATATGTAAGGACTTGAAATTTTCGACGGTTTAAAAGAGTAATTTCGAAACTAGACGCCAAATATGTGGCGTATAGTCAATGGTATAATTTCCAGAATAGTACAACAATAATTACAGAGTAAAAACATTAACACATTTCATGGTAATAACGACTGTATTATAAAAACATTATTAGTAATGGCCTAACTTATTCAAATGACAAAGTGGACCGATAATAAAGTAATAAAGGTAAAGTTTACAGACTAATGCTGGTTAAAAAAGCGTAAAACCAGCCTTTTTAAAATAATAAAAATAGAATAGGACAAGACTGTACAAATATAAGAGAAAAAGCGCTTAACAAGGTTAAGAATATGTAGCATAGCGGAAACGAAGTTGGAGGAATCGAAGGAAGAGAAGGAAGTACCGTAAATATTATCCACAATGCGAGTTGAATATGAAACTTTTTCGATTTTTTTTTTGAATATAGACTAAAATAAGACTACACCCTGAATACCATTAATAGCAAGCTTTAATACGATAAAAGCGGCTTGGATAGAGAAAACACCCCGCTTCAAAAAACAATAAGCGGCGTAAAACACTGATACGTACCTTACGAACCAATATTAGCTAACTAAGACCGTTAACATAACGTTTTACCGCACCTTTTCCCCATAAATAAAAACTATTTTACAAACTTACCAACTTTGCCAGACTTTATGATAAGCATGAAAATTACAACAGCGAATCATATGATGTACTTGATAATAAAATACGTTTAATACGAAATACGTATAAAAAGTTTGATATTAAACCGTTCAAGTTTTACGTTATTTTACCCGGTATATTATTTTGATAAGTTAGGCAGTGGTATATATACCACTTTACGTAAATAAATAAATTTAGCAAGTGTTATAACCACATAAAAATATATTTTTATACGGCGATTAACTATAAACTTTACGATAGGAATTGGACTGGCATAACCTAGAGATTCATAAAAGATTAGTGTGAAAACGTTGATAAAAATCTACTGGAGATATTTACTGCCTTCTAAATAAAATTCCGCAAATGTTAGGTGGACTTTAAACCGGCATATAAAGGGAATAATCTATTTATTTAAATAGTAACAAAAGTATATCGCGGAAACCTAATCTTCGACTTTATATTATTTAAACCTAAAAAGTAGTTAAAAGCTCCCTATAGGAATCTCAAAATGTTACTAGAAACATTTATACGTCGATAGGTAAGTTTTGGATTAGCATTCACAGCCTATAGAAATAAAGGCGAGAGCCAAATAACTAAAGAAGACCTTATAGAAATAATTTACTACGTTTTGGATCGAAAATTTAAAGTATACCCATGATGAAATAAGCGGCCCAGATACTGATTTTAGAGAGAAAAACATTCAAGGGGGGACTTTTAAAAAGGAAGGTAAATTAGCCATCACCAAAAACGATTATACAGCTAAGGACGAAATGTACCGAGGCTATAGGAATATCTAAGGAAAAGTATAAGAAGTTTTACTAGTTTGTAAAAGCGTTACATCGTATACGAAAAGATTGGATGTTAGTTTTTTAATCACCTAGCATACGAGTAGATGCGAATTAAACGATAGTTTTAAGCTGATTGCTTATTTAAAAACTGGATAACAGTTAATTGTGTAACGTATGTAGTCGAGTACGAAGGCGTAGAAGATAAACTCAACGCTTACTCCAAAGAATACGCCTCCTGAAAACAAACTTTTCAGGTAATAATGCTTACACGATAGCCTAAAATGACGAGACCATCGAATGCATTTTTACAGGCCTACAAAACGCCTCCTTTCAATATAGTATAAGCTTGAATTACGAAAACAAAGTGTTAATCGCTTATATAACGTCGTAATTTACGTTTTTAAGCAGATATGACAACCTATTTTTAGGGTATTATGCCTGATATCAACGCGGCCGAAATCTTAATGGATTGAAAACGATGATTCGATACGTTTACAGCAAAATTCCCGAAGTTTTAACCCGACCGAATAGGAAAAGATAGAAAGGTTTTATTCGATAAAAGTAAAGTATCGTAGTTTATGATAGTTGTTATACACATACGATTTGTACCGATTAAATTTCCCTAATATATTTTAAAATGATATTTTTGCTTTCATTAGCTAATATGAATAAGTTTGAAATTGATGTTTGGAATACGACTAATTCATTTGTCCGCGCTTCGGATAATGTATCTCTACCGTTCAGGCTTAAGTTCAACTACTTGTAGTTTTTTCCCAAAATACATACAATTCAAGTTGTTTACTTAAAGTAACCAGAAATACGGATATTATAACGTCGATTCGAATACATAATTGTAAAACGCTTTTTACAGTTACTTTACGCTATAAGTTATAAGAATAGAGGAAAAGACGTACTTAAAGTTATCTAAAAGTTTTGTTACGTTTGATAATTATATCTATAGGTTTTACGGTAGTTTAAGTTCTGCCTCTTTAACGATATTTACTTTGATTACGAGGTAACTGTCGATATTATATACCTAAATAGCTTACCAGTACTATACGCTATCGACACGATAACTTTATTTTAGGTGGCTAAGTTTACACAAAGCGTTTTAATAACAAATTGCTAGAACGCTTTAGTTAAACACTAGTTAAACGTTTAGTTAGGGCCTGCTGATTAGATTACCCACGATTCTAATATGGTCTTCGACTTTACTTAATAGCGTATGAAAGTAAAGATCGCTAGTAACGAATATTAATAAATACCAGTAAAAGTACTAAAAGGTATTGAAAAGTGTAAACGGTACTATAAACCGTTTAAAAAGGCGTATACGGTACTGTTCAAAGGGATAAAAGATAGTAGCTTTAAGAAATCTATGTTACAGATAACGGTTAACTCCGTAAATAATACTTTCGGCCCAAGTAGGTTAATCTCTACGTTACTTATCTTTGGTATTTATGCAAGGAATGAAACAGATTTTGTATTATTACTAAATATATTATGAAGGTTAAATACTATGGCGAAAGTTATAGTAACATTACTTTATTTACGGGTTAACAACAATATTTGAAAAACGTTGGCTACGAAAAACGGCTTACGTGACACTGGCGTTGTAAAATTATCATTACAGTTTAAGAGTTTAATTTGGAAAACTGAAGACGGATAAACTGGATTTTAAAATATTAACGTATGTAATGGTTATAAAGTATTCGTGAATTTGTCAAACGGTATAAGTTCATTTCGTTAAGTAATAATACGGAAGTTTAAAGGAAAAAAGGAAAAAAAACGGCCCGAAACCATAATCCGACTAAAACCACCAACGGAATCACTTTTATAAAGATGGATCTAAACCGCTTCCAATGTCATTATTACCCTCGAATCGCACTTCCAACCCGTTACTACTACACGAAAGCGGCCCGTCTATATTAATCCTACTAGCATTTCGTTAGCGAAGTCGCCCCTTTAGTTAGAAAACCAAAAAACGCCCTAGGATCTTTAGCGAAAACTCTTTTATTATTTGAAAGGAAATGATAAACCGCGAGCTTAGCTTAAAGTTTCGCCGCGAAGGTATTGTTACGGCTTTAAATGCCCCGTTCGAATAATCTACTTAAACGAAAATATTTACCTTAATCGAATAAGGCGTTATTCGTTTCAAACGATTTGATCTAATAGTCTACGGCGTTAATAAATGTTTTGACACTTACCTCGTATATGAAAATGAGGATGAGACCAGAAACGTATACACAAAGACCTTCCTAATTATTAAAGGGCATAACAACAATAGTAAAAAAATTATTATAATATAATTACCTACCTTATAATAAGCTAACAACAACTTGATTCTTACTTTTATAGCCTTTTTGATACCCCTTACAACTTATATATTAGATTTTGTAATATGAGTTAGGTTTTTTTATTATTTAAGAAGAAGTTTGAACGAAATATCTATGCCGATATGCTTACAGACTTTAAAAGACACCACCCACATAAAACGATTTTACGTATTATAAAACCGCTTTACGGTTCAATTAAAGCTGGTATTTTGTAGTATAATATTTACCAAAGGCATTATAAGGAGTGGTTTGAAATAGGTAGTTCGATCTTTGACCTGTATTCATTGCCATAATAACACATTTCAAATATTTTATATTAACGGGTATATTAATTAATGACACACTAATACTGTATAACTCGTCGTTTTCCGTATCCAAAAAAAAAAGAAACCCTTAAAGGCTAGCTTAAAAGTGAAATACAAAACGTACGTAATGGAAGATACTATAATCGACTTTATTAACGCGATTATCAATTTTAGAAACGGCCTTTTAAGCCTTACATAAAGTGCGTAATTGGATAAAGTTGCCTTTATCGCTTTGAATAATATAAAACGGGCCGACGAAGAAAAATGTTAACGCGTACTTAGTGATTGAGTTATTTTAGTAGCATAACTAAAAGCGACATCCGACCTTTTAATCGCCACGCAATATTGAACCGCCCCATTAAACAATGAATATAAAGCGTTTAATAAACGCCTTAAGTAGTAAATATATAATTAAAAGTACAGTTTATAATTTAAACCGCTAAATATACATAAAATATAGCTATTTGTTTTTACTAACGGTTATTTTACCAGTAATACAGACTGTAATTTGTAAATAGGGTTCGTCTTGATCCTCAATAAAATACTAACCCAAAACGGCTTTACGTCTTATAAAAATATTATCTATCAGAATTTGACTAAATACAAACAGGTTACGAAAAGAGTTTTGGCTTTAGAAATCTATAATATGGTTAAAGGTTTCGATTCGGAAATTACGATGGCGATAATGATCCGGATAATTATTTTTAACTCTAATTTGAAATCCATCATATTCGTTATATATACTAAATCCTTTTCGCTTTACGAATAACTAGTGAAACTTGGTGTTACAAACGAAAAACAATTTATAATTCACGTAACAGCATCATGTAAATCGTATAAACGCTTAAAAATTGAGGAAATAATAAAAATCTATGACAAATTAAACCTAGTAGACGTAATAAATTAAGGCGCCTCAAACGGGGTATTAAAGGCGTTAATATCGACAAATACCCTTTTATTTAGTATTATTAGAAAGGTTTTGAGACTATACTGAGGCTGATATTCTACGTCTTGCCTTTTTATATTTTGTTTTATACGATTACACCGCTTTTGATATTTTCAAACGGTTTGAAAACCGGTATTCACGCCTCTCCCTCTATGTTTTTTATTTAGTTTCACCATTTCACATTATTATTAATATACTATTACTTTTTCTTTCATATATTTCGGCCTTACTGATTTTCAAGCTTTACATTTTTCTATATAAATTTGAGATTTCATACAGCTTTCAATATATTGTTTTATTTGGATTCGTATATTTTTAACCTATTTTTCCTTTCATATTTATTACTAGTACTACGATCATTTTTGTTGAAAGTGATGATATTACTGTGTAGAGTACTGTACTATGGCCGGAAGTGTCGGCTTGACCCAAAGGGCTAGCTATTTACTATTCACAGAAAAAGGAAAAGACGACATCGTTGCATCCCTACCATCCTTCCCATTGTCCTCCCCCTTTATGTTAGCGATATCGTTATTACCTTAATCGACGCCGTTATCTATGTTAGCGAAGATATAGACACGCACCCTAAGTTTTATACCTTTGGGTAAAGGCGCGAGGGGGTTTTCACCCTTCTCCTGGCGATGCGCGATTATGTCGTCAAACTCGATTACGTAGTATATGTATAGGACCCACTTTCAGGCGGTAATAACGGTTTCCGACTCATTAATCTACCGGTTAGCGCTTACTACTAATTAATATAGGCTTATTTTAGTTATTTATAATAATAATTGTTTTCAAAAACGGTTCTAAATAATTGGTTTAGAAAGTAAATGATAAAGTTCGCGGTTGAAATTTCAGTTTTTGGAACGAACTTACAATAAAACAAGTAAACGCGTAATATGACTTCGGCCTACGGCCCTAAGACTATTGAAATGGAGGTGTATCCATTGGTAATCCGTTCGTAACGGTAGTAACGGGCCGAACGACCCCCGTTTTCGCAATAATCGCTAATAGATTTACCCGCGATCGCGAACGTAATACACGGCACATCAGGTGTATTTATTAGCGATACGAGACTACGGACCTAAGTACGCTGTTTAAACGCTTTACGCATTAAAAAGACCTCACAACATACCCTAAAGATACGTAATTCGAAGTAGTAAAAAAAGTCTACTTCGACCTCCTCTTTTATAAGTATATTGAAGGATCATACACAGGTAAATTTAATTAATACGAATCGAGGCGTAATTTTGCCAAGTAAAGTTTATAATTAAAGGAGAAGGGTCCTCGCGATTAGGTAGGTTTTTACCCGCAGGGAAAGGGTCCGGTCAATAACCTTACAAGTTTTCCGCTATTTCCCCAGTGAACAAAGGGAAAAGAGGGAGAGAGAGGGAGGAGAAAAAGGGGTAGTAGCGTGGGCAGCGACGGCGGTAGACGGCGAGGTGGGGGGTAAGGCAGCGATAGAGGAAATGGTGCTCAAGGAGGGGGGGCTATGAGTGGTTGTGATGGTATTGGCGATAGCGGTGGTAGCGGCAGAGGCGGCAACAACGTGTCGGCGTGTACGCGCCAAATGACGCCTGGTAATTTTGTTTTTACACAGAATTTATTTAAAAAGGAGGTTATTATATAGGTATCAATTAGGTAAAAAACTTTTCGTAACGGTTTCAAATGGTTAATTGCAACAGAGGTTAAGTTAAATTGAAATAGAGACTTATATTAGATTTAGGTACGCGTTGTTGAAACGGAAAAGAAAGAAAGGTTTTACTTAGACCAAAAACAATATATCTTTATGTATGAACTTAAAATATGTAATGACGTGGTCGGCTTAAGGTAATTAACTTTTTAAAACCTGCGTGATTATATCTTTATCGGAAATAATAAAAAATGCTTTTGGTAACTATATCTCTACCGAATAGTTATACCAATAAGGGCCTTACTACAATTACTACCGCAGCTAAAGACTACTACTTCGAACCTTTGTAATTTACATCGTAACTACACTGTTATTTCAGAACTATGGATAACGACCATATTATAGCTACACTATTACAAAAAACTATAAATACGGATTATATCGAAATTATATTATTATTACCAAACTACGGATGCGGACTATATTATAACTACATTATTACTACAAACCTACAAACACGGACCATATTATAAGTATACTATTACTACCAAACTATAGGTATGGAACGTATAAGAAAGTAAAAAAAGATTACCTGTATAAATATTATTATATATCCCTGTAAATAGTATACCTAGATTAAGTGGTAGTATATTACGCTACAAGGTGCATTCTTTTAACGTGTATGAGAACGTGGTATGTTATAGGCTGCACTCTTGTAAAGTACACGATAACATGACACGATGCAGATTACACTTTTACAGAGTGTATTATGCGTGGCGCGGTCTAAAAGGGGCGTTCTAGAGTGTATAGCAAAGTGCTACTGCCCGGATGAGAGGTTTATAACCTCTCATCTGTGGCGTGCACTCTCTGAATACTTCTTCCTAACTTATTCATCTTTACTACTACAATATCAATCTTTAAGATTACTTTTGTACTTGTTACATTCACGTGAATAAGCAGACCTTACCGACAAATAAGTTCCAGGCCGGCACTATAATGTATTATATTAAGCTCTTATACGAATTGACCAAGGTACGCGTATACTGGTTTCTTATATACCAGGCATAATTTACAAATAAGCTAGGAATAAAAACTTTAACATTTAGCCCGTACCTATTAATTACAAAAGGTAAATACTTTGACATCGTAAATATATAAGCTAACAATATCCTTTTTTTCGAAGATACTAAATTTGTGGTAGCGAAATAGCGTATTATTGAGGAATTGAGCCTTTAAAAGTATAAGCTAATCAAAAAGTCAGGTAAAGGTATATAGCTTAACTTTAATAAATCGTTAATCCGTATCCATAATATTAAGGCTAAAAACGGCATTTATATTGGATTAAGTTAAAAGTAGTAAGTTCTAAGCCTAACGATTTTCGACTAAGCCGACGAGGAAAAATTATAAAGATACCTAAAAAAAAAAAAAGGGGCCCGTATGGCTTATTTAGCTATGCTATGCCAACCGGAGACATTATACGACTTATCTATTACGGTATAGGTACAATATCTATAAAACAAGAATTTTAATAAGTTAAATAAACGGATTTAGTGGTAAATTAATTACGTGGAAGAAGGAATGAACATTATTTTTTTAAACCTATCGATGGTAAAATTAATAATTAATATAGATGTATTATTTGCTAAGAATACTAACCTTAAATAGTAAATCGGGGTTTAAATAATATTCGTTAACGAGGAAATTTCCAAAAGGAAATTTGCAATTACTGAAAACCTTCTATATTGATTATTCGTTGAATATAAGAGTGTAACCAGAAAAGTATTAATTTTAAAGGTTTACGACATAGTGGCAGGCTTTAACATCGGTATAGTAACTAACGGTATATTAAGGATTATCATTAAATAGCTAGGATTACCTCTAATATCTGTAATAGTATATACGGACTCCGGAGCCTTTACGAATACCTATTAAAGCTAGATAAGATTAATGAAAAACGTTTAATAATGAACGTAATAACTTTAGGAGCGGTATAGGAAACTCGGGAAATCGATAAATTGAAGTAGATCAATGGCAAAAACAACCCAATTAACACTAAAACTAAGGCTAAGTCTAGTAGTGTCCTCAAAAAGTTTATATATAACAATACGCTAATTATACGAATCGAAGGCTACGTGAACCGCCCGACACATAACGCGAAGGAATAGGGTAGCCCTAACAAACTAGAAGACTGCCAGGGTAGTAATGTTAATGGCAACGGTGGCAAAGATAGCAATGACAATAGTTTGAATTACTAGCAAAAGGTATGTAATTGGTAACGTACTTTATTTGTACAAGTCTATAACGAAAAACATATGTACGGGAATTAAGGAACGGAGGCTTCGGAAGGGTTTAGTAAAATGGTTACGAAGGGCGGTAATTAAGGTTGATTTCAGTACAGATTGATTGGAATTAATAGGGGTTTAGTTTGTTGTTAGCTTATAAACTAGGGAGGTATTTCAGAGTTTGCTACCAATTGATGGCAAGCTAAGCTAGCATACAGGCACAAAACAAAAAGCCGCTAGTGTTGGAATAGCAGTTAAATTCAGTATAGTTAAATTAATTTTATTGCAGTAAATTGATTGTACGTACTCCAAATTGACTGCAGTTTGTGGGATTTGAATATACTGCACTGCAAGTGAATTGCAATATGTGCTGACTTCAAAGTGGGGCATAGGCCAAAGCGTTTGGCTATAAAAATTCGTGTGCAGAATGGCTAGCAGTCTGCCAAACTTAGAATCAACACATCTTAATCAACAATATTAAAGCAGCACCAGTTACTTCGACCACAGTAATTCGAATCGACCATATTGCAACGATAAAAGGCTTACCAACAGTTTGTTTATATTTAACGAAAAATATCTATACGAATGAAACGTAATTGTAAATTTAATTAAGCCTTACATTATTTAGTTTCATAATTTCATTGCTATGGTTGTTGATTTTTTGAAGTATACCCGTCACAAAATTATTACGAAGTGTAAAAATACAGTTTATTTTTATATTACTTGAATTAACGCCGTGTGCGAGTTATAACGGGTAATAGAAATCGGAAATATAACCGTCGAAATTAACTACTTTACTCGTAATGCCGTTGGGAATTCTTTAGTAGCTTTTGTCGTTACAAGTGATTTGGGATCTGAATTCTTACTTACGGGAGCAGAATTTGGATTAGACTTTTATACCGCCAATATAATAGAGAAAACGTAATCTCTTTCTTTTTTCGAAATTTTAGTTGACCTATAATTTGACACGCTATTCCTGAATGTTATTGTTTGGCTTATTTAGGACCCAGTATCAAAATCTATGAATATTGAACGAAAACCCATAAAAAATGCAAAAAACCTCAATCTCTTTAATCAATAGAATAATCCTCGCTTAAAGAACTTTTTGGATTTTTTTGGCATTAAAACTCCAGATTATATAATAATATTAAAAACTAAATAAGAATTTTATATAAACATAAGAAAATTGTTTGACGCTTTTCAATTCGTAAATATTGAAGATAAATCCCCTAATATTGAATGAAGTTTCAAGCCCATTGAAGCGTCCGTCAACTAAAACAATAAAGATTCTACTTATAAAAGGTCAGTAAAATATAAAACTTAATCGTTATTGTTATCCTGTTTTTCGACGAGACGAAGATTTTCTAAACTAATAATTTTACGATTTGTACCGTTACTGCCGCATGGGATTTGTAAATGATTTCTTACTTTTCGTCTCATTAATATTTGTAATTTGGAAAAACCTTTATCATGTTAAAAAGGCTGCGTAATAGTTGTTCTCAGGCCCCTTAATAAATAAGATACACCAAAGAACTACTCATTACCATTTTAAATGAACGTTATCGATTATTTACGAGAATCTTTCCATATTTTAACGGTTAATATAATAAATGTTTTTTTAATAATTGGTATATTAAAATTACCGGAATAGGTTTACCTCCATAAGTTATCGAGAATTCAAGAGTTACAAGGTGGTATCAATAAGCTTTAGAAATTTATCAATGTTCATATAGAGATATATAAACTGCACCTTCAAATTATACAAATGATTCTTTCAAGCCTTGATCGATAGTATTATTATCTTTTCCGATAACTTCGAAAACTATTAATGATATTTAATACAAGTTTCCTATTTATTAGGTAAGCTTTGAATCTCTTTATCTTGAAAGAAATACTATATAAGATTTTAGTTGAATGAATTCTTAGATTTTACGTGAACGGTTTCAATTTTTCAATAACCGCTAAACGTACCTAAGCCCTTCGCGATCTTTAGTTTCCAACCAATTTTCAAGCATTAAAATATAATTGAGAGTTACTAGCTTTTAACACCTAATAGTCTCATACTTTGCTTAATTATTTAAGCTAGTATAAAAGCTAAAAACCTATTTATTAGTCGTAGATCGTAAATTTAGACGAGTCAAAAATAACGATCGTAAAAAGCTAATATATTACAAATCAAATACAAATAATTCACTAACCAGTAAAGAAAAGGAGTTTCTCGCCGCGTTAAAAAAGTATTTATATAAAAAATTACGTTTATATTATACAAACTCGTATCGGCTACTTTTTTTTTGAGTTGAAAAAAGTTTGGAATAAGGCTTTGGTATTATATTCCTCAAACTTCAGCCTAAATATATATAAAAAAGTGATCAATTCATTGCCACTAATGTTATTGAACCTATTATAATTTTTAACAAATGCCTTACTAAGGTGAAGCTTAATTACGGACTTTCGAATTATAAGTTTACTTGCCTTGTATAGGCGTAAAAATACTGCACAATAACTTTGAATAGAAACCCGTATATAATTATTGTGTTTACGGATTATGAATTTAGAATAAGTATTATTAAAAAAACGTTTCTAAATACAAATGTTACGGATAGAGTAAATAAACGATTTATTAATATTATTATTTACTTAGATATATATAATTTGAATGTGGTTCATTTCCTAAAACGACTTAATTTGATTGAAAATACCTTGTTGTGACTTCTAACGCAAATGGACCAAAATATTCGTCTGTTTAAAAAGTTACTTATACTCGATTAAATCTTTAACGATTTTCTTATAGTATGTAACAAGATTAATATTACGTTATAAATTGCGAAAGCTATGTTACCAAAGGATATATGCCTTAAGTTCCGGGTTATAAATAAGTAAAAAGTTATTTGGCGCGTAATTATTGTAAAATTAACTCGTAAAGAATTAGATAATAAGGTAATTACCAATAGTTTTTATGATAGTTATCTTTTTCGTTTAGTAAACCGACTCCTTTATAATTCAGACATAAATAGCTGTAATTGACTCGTTTTTTATGTCAAACTCGTTTTAGACTTTTTATATAATTTATAACAATATGTATTATTTTCGGCCGAAACATATAATAGTTTTACTAAATAGTTTATATTGAAGTTGAAAATGAAAACTAGTTAAATAATATTTTTCATATTACATTCGTTACAGTTTGATACGTAACGAAAATTAGAAACATATTAAGCGCTTTTAATTATTCCAAGCGTCCAATAAAGCTTATATACACTATTTATATAAGCTTCATTACGACTTAATCATTAATATTATAGACTAATACCCCTTTCTAGTATTGCAAAGTAATAAAAAGTTTGATGTTATTTTACTGGTTACCTATAAGACTTTAAAGCATACTTTTTATAACCTTAGCATATAATTTATATGAAAGGTCGTGAAAAGTAAATTTTATGGCGGTATTCATTATCATTACATTATATTTATTCGAGAAATCTTTGTTTTACTGAAATATGAAGTTTCATTCCTATTTCGGGTAAGATTTGTAAAAGTGATTCGATATTAAGATTTATGTAATAACATCCTGGTATTTCTAAGCAGATAGATAAACTGAAAGAAAAAACCAAATATTCTAACTCGTATTGCGCAATTATATCGTTAATTATTAATAATAAATTTAGATTAATAATATTTTCACACTAAAATAACATATTATTAATTTTCATTTTCGTATTATTAAGGTTAACCCCCACAAATAGATATCCAGATTCAGGTTACGAGCTTCAGTAATTCATCTTAATCCTTTTCTTCTTTGATAAGAGATTGAAATCCGCTTCATAAAAATTATTTTCGCTATAACGCTTGACTTAAAATAAACGTCGTTGCTTGCGAAGCAAAACAGCGTTATAATAAACATTACCATTGAATGGAATTCAAAGTGGGAAATTAGGTAAAGCTATGTATTGGGAAAGATTATAAACCTTTATATCGGTCAGGAAAACTGTTATCTTTATGCCTAGATATATTTCCAGTAGTAAATCGCGTGCAAAAACTTACGTATGTACTTGATTTTCCCGCTAATTTACAAGTTTACCCTACAGTAAACGTTTTACAACTGAATTCATACTATGAATATTGGAATAACAATAAAATGAAATACAACCAAGTTAACTTTACTGTAAGTAAAGTTGATTATGCGTACTGCAAATTGACTGCAGTTTGTGAGACTGCACTACAAGTGCAGTACAGTAGGTACCCGCTTCAAAGTGGGTTACAAGCCAAAGCGTTTGTCCATACAAATTAGTATGCAGACTGGCTAGCGGTCTGCCAAACTAAGAACTTGCAATACAATCAACCAACATCAATACAGCACCAGTTACTTCGACCACAGTGATTCGAATCGACTTCGTTGCAACGATAAAGGCCTACCAATACTGATCAGTGCTTATGGGGTTGAAAATGAATTGGCTAAATAAAATAAAAATCTGTTTTCCGGTTGTTACGATTCTTTAGATAGGGTAAAGAAAGGGTTTTTATGAAGGGCCTTTATACGTTATACAGTTATTCGCGACAACAATTAAACAAGACTTATAAGCTATACAGTAATTCGCGGTAACTTAAAAGTAAGTGACGGTATCGCTACTATTAAAAACACCAAGAAATCTTAATTATTCCTTCTTAAAAGCGTTAAAATTATTAAATCGAAAAGTTAGAAAACGGCTGAGTTAATACTATTGCAGCTACTATTACTATGGGTATTACTACTACAGATTTCAAATCGTAAAAACGATTAAATCCCAAAACCTTTTATTATACTAACTTTAACAGTATATAACCTATGATATACTTCTTTATACATTTTTTCCCCCCCGAAATCTGTCAATATTCGTTACGATAGCTTTGAATCGTAATAAAATTGATACAGTTAACAATCTTTTCAGAAAAGAGGCAATCAAAATCCTCAGCGTTGTTTTTGAAAAGCATTACAACGAAAACCTCTAGTTTAACGATACTACCAAATACTTTACCCTAAATTATCTTACTAATTATATCGGATGCTTTATTTTCGACTTTAACCCCCAAGGATAAAACCACGGACCTAACGATTTCACCGATTTCATCGAGTAATTTAATGAATAAACTTAAATGATATAGAAGATAATGGATAGGCAAGCAAACAAGAGGATAAAGATTAAACCAAGTAAAATAGAGATTCATTTACTTGCTTAAAAAAAGAAATGAAAAGGCAATATGGCCAAATTATTTTACGAATGCGATACTAACGAAAACCCTTAATTTATCTCTAAAGACAAGAGCAAAGGAAAAAGGAATTGTTAGCAACAGTATCCTTCAAAGCCCTTATAAACGTCCGTAAAAACCTGTCCAAACCTAAATAGGTTTTTAAGATGCTATTATACGAGGTTCTCAATGCGCCAATGTATATAGCTATAAAGAATCAATCAACCTACATAAAAGCTCTTAAGTTTACCAATCAATTAATTAAAAACCTCGACATACCCCTTAATACTAAGAAGATTATCACGAAGTCCCCCGCGGTAAAAACCCCTAAGTTCCTTTCCTTTAGGCTCCTTAACACGTCCAGTTTTAATAGCTAAGTAAAAAAAGGAATAGCTTTACGTACAAGCCTACTATAGGCACGACTACTAGCTTTTTTCTTTTAAACTCTGCCCGAGGTAACTATCCTACCCACTAATATCAACAGTATTAGCACCTTTACCACCACCAATCGAGAGATTTAAAGGGTTCCTACAATTAATATATTATCATTACCCCTCGATACGCTCCTATAATAAGTACGGATTTTGCAGCAATTACCACGTTCGTTAAGATCTGGGAAAGAAAATAGAAGTATAACGGCAAGCAGTATGACCTCCTCGATGTTAAATTGCGCCCGTTTTTTAACATCTACTGCCAAATAAGGGTTGAGCTGCTAGGTTTTCACTCGCTATTTCCCAGTATCCTTACTGGCTAAGTCGAAAACTACTACCTCCAGTATTTAACGAATTATTCCCCCTTTAGCGAAATTTACGATGGTTTAAAGAGTTTCTTCCAATACAATGTTAACTTTACCTAATAACAAACCGATTAGAATATTATTTAGTAATTATATATATTATGTTATAAAAAGAGTCGGAAAGCAAAATGAACCTTTTCAATTAGATGCTCAATACGCTAATGCTTCGCTAATAAGTAATAAGAAACGTAAAAGCTGGCAAAGACACTTTACAACAACAGGTTCGGTAAGTTGCTACAGGCCATAAGAGTTTTGAATACGCCCTCGAATACTCTAATACCACTTGTAAAGTTTTTTTTTGGCCAGTTTCGTTCCTCGCTAACTACAGTGATAACTCGAGTCTCCTACTTGACTAGTATATACCCTTAAACCCCTAAATTTAGTAATGACGAAAAAAAACCCTTCCTATACGTATTACATCGACCATAAGTACGGAAGGCCCGGATAATACGATGAACAAAAAGCCCAAACCTGAAACGTAACCAAATTACTTACGAAAAAAGTTATTCCTTCTCATAAAGGTCTTCAAGTCAGCTAAACAAGTTAACTTCAAACACTAAAAGATATTGGATTTATGGAAAGCAAAGCTATTGATTTATATGCTACACTATGACTAAACATACAAATAAGCGGGTAAAGTATTACATATAGTTCCCCTCCACCCCTATTAATAATTATCTTAATACCATCAAAAATCGTAAAAGTATTAAGGTAAAAAAGGAGTAAAATAAGACTAAAGCTATCAGCTAGTATAAAGTTACTGGTACCGGCCTAAAAGTAGCGTAATAATTCGTCGACCACGATTTTTTGTACCGCCTAATAAGTAAAGGCCCCTACCACAGATATAACAATAAAAAACCTAGCCCTATATACCTCTTTAATATTCAAAACAGCTATGCTAAACAAGGTTTTCAAGGTATTATGACGGATATGGAAGCAACATGGTACTTAATAAAAGGCTATTCGTAATACATCTCATTGTGAAGGGATACTAATACCGTTACGGAACTTAACTATACGGATATTAATAAATCCAAAGTTAACTTTAGCCTTAAAAAAGCTATCTTTACTGGGATTAAAGACGGTTAAGACTATTATTAGCCCTATTATTTTCCTCATTTCGAAATCCCCTACCCCTTTCCTTTTTTACTTTAAAGATATAAAAAACCTCGGCATTAACGTTAATATTTGAACTAACTAACTAATAAAAGTTAAAAGCAGAAAAAGTTCCTATTTAGCTTTAAATAAGGGTACCTTTATCTTTCACCTTTAAAGGGAAAAATAGTAATATTAAATCTAACGAAATTGAAACTTTATTAATTATATTGTAAGTTTAACCACTCAACAAATAATAGGCTTCATGTGGTTTGAAAGGCGGCTAATTACAAAAATATGGATTTGCCAGCACTAGAGGTAATTAAACGGCTTTACCACCAATTCCAAGTCCACTTACAAACCTACTGAAAATCTAAATTTACGTGAAAGGAAAATCGAAACTTTATCTTTAAAGTCTTTGTAAATTTGTTTTACTTAAACGGCAAGCGGGTACTTTACGTTATAGATTCCACCACGGCTTCATACGGCGCCAAGTTATTTAAGACTATTTCAGCAAGGGAAAAGTGTGAGGTATTACTTACTTTGTTAATTAACACGTAACTTGATTTACCACACGTGTTAGTTTAAGATAACGAAAATAATTTTACAATAATAAAATTCCAAGCCGATGATAAGTCGATGGGAATTTAATATGAATAAATTCACATTAAAGCTTAATTCGGTATTAGTAATGTCGAAAAGGTATACGCCTTTTTATGAAAGTTCTACGACATCCTTATACTGAAAATTAAAAGCTTTTTGAACTAAGAAACACGATTTTAAATAGCGATAGAAGGCCTTAACGATATTAGTAACCATATCGAACTTATATTAACTTTATTAGTATTTGAGGGTAACCCACGAATAATAACTAAGCTATCATTATCGCTAATCGCCTAGAAACGTGTTATAGTAAATAACAAAGCTCTAAAAGAATTAAAGAAGAAATAATCACGCCTCCAAGTCAACGACGCCTTTAATACCGAGAATAAACCATTAATTACAAACGTGCCATCCATTCCCCTTCATAGTAAAGTCCTTTCATATTGAAAGCCAGGAAAATTTGATAGTCTATATAAAATTTTAATTATGAATAATTGAAACGTAATAGTCAAAATCAATAACAGCTTTATCAATTTTAGAATTATATAAGAAAAACCTTATAAAAGACCCCTTAAACTAGAAAAAAGAATTGACGTTGATAACCTCCGAGACGAACGTATCAACCAATACAACAATCTCGAGCCGATCTTTAACAAGATAATAAAAAGGTGATGGCGTAGAAAACTACTCAAAAAGAGGATACAAATTAAAAAAAAGGATGGCGACGGGAATTATAGGCCTGGCAAAGCATATATAAAGGAATAGAAATCTTCAAAGAAAAGGTTTAATGAAGAATCAACCTTTAATCTATGTATTGAAAGCGTTATTAATATACTGGGTAAACCTTTTAACGAAAATGACCAAGTAGAGATTAACGGACTTTTATGAAGAGGGGTTATAAAATTCGTATCATTAATGTAATTTAACGGCTAATACGTTACTATCTTGAAGTCGAGGATAATTTACGAAATCGAAGCCGAACCATGAACCGTCTGTATAAAGAATCATGAATAATTACTTAATGATCTGGTATTAAAGGTAAGGAATAAATAATTCCTTATTCTCCTATAATCAAGAGAATTAGCTAAAGTTTAATCTTTGTAATTACTTCCAGTTTTACTGTTAGCGTAAAAGGATAATTTAAACTGAATAGCCGGGATATCACGTGAACGTATATGTAATTTGCCATTAATGTTTAGCGAATTATACTACTATATTTATTAAATGAACTAAAGGACAAATTTTCGGCCAGTACGATAATACGTTATATTAAATATTTATATCAATTGCAGATATATGCGTTTATTAGTTCCGGACGTACGAGACGTAGTTTAAAAATAAGTTAGGGATAAAGACTTTAACGTTTTACCTGTACCTATTAATTAAAAAGGGTAAAAGACATCAGTATCGTAAATATGCAAACTAACAGTACCCTTTTCCGAAAAAAATATTAGGTCTATAACAGCGAAACAACGTGCCATCGAAAATTTAGGCCTTTCGTAGTGTAAGCCAATCGAAATGTTAGTTAAAAGCATAAGACTTAACTTTAATAAATCGTTAATCCTTATCTATAGTATTCAAGTTAGAAACGGCACTTATATTAGTTTCGTTGAAAAAAGCAAGTTATAAACCTAAAGATCATCAATAAAGCCGACGGAGTAAGATTCCAGAGATACCTAAAGTAAAGGGTACATGCGACTTATATTGCCACGCTATAGTAACCGAAGGCTTCGTACGAATTTCTTATTAAAATATAAATATAAGATCCAAAAGACGAGATTTTTAATATGTGAATTAAAAGGAATTAGTAATAACTGAATTATGCAAAAGGAAAAATTAATATGTTTTTTATGGATTTAACGAATGTAAAGCTAATAATCTTTGTGGGTGGGTTATTTTCTAACAAGAATGACATTGTATCGCAAATCAGCTTCCTAATAATGCTAGTTAACGAGGATAGTTTTAAAAGGAAATTAACAATTACGGAAATCTTATTTACTGGATATCTGTGAAGTATAAGCGTATAACATGAAGTATATTAACTTTAAAAGTATATAACTGAAGAACAAGCTTTAACATCGGTATAATAACTAATGATATAATAAAAATTATTACCATACGATGAAGACTACCTCTAATACCTAGAGTAATGTATACTAACTCGTGAAGTCTTTACGAATACCTATTAAAGTTAGGCATGACTAATAAAAACGCATAATAATGATCGTAACAGCTTTTAAAAAGGTATACCAAGCCCAGGAAGCTAATACATTTCGGTAAATTAATAGTCAAAATAACCCTGTTGGCTTCATGACCAAAACAACGCCTAATAAAGCCCTAAAAAGGTTTGTAAACAGCAATACGATGACTATACGAATCGAGAGCTATGTGAACCCACTAATATATAACGTGGAGGAACAGGGTTACCCTGGAAAACTTAAAAACTACCAGGGTAATAATATTAATAACAAAGGTGGTAATGGCAGTAGTCTAAACTACTGGAAAAAGGTACAAAATTAGTGGTATACTTAATGCACACAAATCTGTAGCGAAAGACTTGTATACGAGATTTGAAAAATGGAGGTTTCAGACGGTTAGAGAAAAAGGGCCACGAAGGGTCGTAATTAAGGTTAATTTTAGTATAGATTAATCGGAATTAATAAGGGTATGGTTATTATTAGCTTATGGATTAAGGGAAGATTTCAGCAATTTCCATCAATTAATACCAAACCGTGCTAACGTATAAGCACAAAAGAAAAAGCTGCCAGAATTAAAATTACAATTAAATACGGTACAATCAAGTCAACTTTACTATAAGTAAAGTTAATTGTACGTACTGAAAATTGACCACAGTCTGTAAGAATGCACTCAAAGTATATTGCAGTAGGTATCCACTTTTAAGTGAGGTACAGACCAAAGCGTTTGGCCATGCAAATTAGTATACAGACTGGCTAGCGGTCTGCCAAACTTAGAAATTGCAACAAAATCAACCAACATCAATACAGCACTAGTTACTTCGACCACAGTGATTCGAATCGACTACGTTGCAACGACAAAGGCCTACCAACAATTAACCCGAAAATGATTTTTTTACTCGCATACCTTTATGCCCAAACTTTGAACGAAGATAAATAGAAAATGAAAAATGTTATAAATAAGCGCCTGGTTCGTCGTAGTCGTAAGATAAAACAAATTTAATATTTGGTTTGTTAAAAAATCCACATTTTAAATGACGACGGATGGAAGATTATGGAGAAATTGGTACATTATAGGGAACTGACCGAGGCAGACGAGAAGAGTCTCCGAAAATGAGTCTCGTATCTCGCGTTTCGCATCTCGCGTTTTATGTCTCGCTTCTCGTATCTCGCGTCTCACGCCTCACATTTTGCGTCTCGCATCTTACGTCTCGCTTTTCGTGTCTCGCGTCTCACGCCCTACGTCTCGCAGCTTTTGGCATTTTATCGCCACTTATATTATGCAACGAGGCCATTGTATTCTTTCTTGGTTCCGGGGACTTGTACATTACTTGGGGGGTAAATATATACGTGGAAGTGCATGGAAGGAAAGAAACAGGCAGGCACGCCTTCTGGATACTACATGCTTAGTTCCGCTGAGCTTTGCTTCTAGTTCTAGTTTCTTCCACTTCCATCGTCAGAATACTACACTATTTCAACGATATGTTGCCGCCTTATACGCCTACCAACTCTGGGGAAGTATACGCATCACTGTATATGTAATAAGGAACCTCATTTGTAAAACCTTATACCGTTTCTACAAATTTGGACTATTATTCCCATCACTTTATTAAGGCAAAAAAATCCCTTTGGATAATCAATTCAAGAGCTTTTCTTTCATCTTTAATAAACCGGATTTCAAGCCAATTTGTACGTCGATTTTTAACCTTTTTATTTAAGTATTTACTGTAACCTAAGCTACTTAACCGGCTATAATTAAAGTTTAACTTAGCTACAATTCTAAAAGTTCCTAATTTTCGCCTTTCTAAAGATTTTGAAAGTAATAAATTATAAAGCTTACTTAAAATGCACCTAGTTCAACGTACTACATCTTGACAATTTATAGAAAAGCCCAACTTGAGAATTTCCATTAGAATCCTGACTAAATTCTAATATATTGTCGAAAGATTCATTATTAAATAAACTTTTATTTCATATCCTTAATTTAAACCGATAGCTATTAAATTAGTTGATAGTCCCCTTTTTATTGGTATGTTTTCATTATTGCAATATAGTCGATTCGAATTGTAGTCGAACTAACTAGAATATTGCATAGAAAATGGTGATGTGATTACTTTTAAGTTTGATAGATCGCTTGCCAGTCTAAACATTAATTTAGATTGGCTACTACTAAGCCTATGCATTAAGTTGAATTGGGCAATATTGATAATGAATTAAAATTTAATACACTTAAATTGTTGTTATTATAGTTCACTTTTAGTTAGTACAGTTGACTTAGTTGTACTGTTTATGTGTTATAGACTTAGGCTATTGACCATTGAGTCTATAGGTTACGTGACTGTATACGTAAAGGTATAAGTAGTACCTGGTCTAGGCCTAGTCCGTATACAGCACGTGTAACGGCACGTAACGGGCTAGGCACTAGCTATACTCATAGATCCTATACGTTAGGCTACGGTTACCTTTTTTAGTTTTCCTTCGTACCTTAATAGTTAACCCTGTTAAGCACCTACCCAACTTATTATTATAAGTCGCATTAAAATATACTATTAAGGTTTTCTTTTATTTTTTTGGGGCAATATTTTTTACAATAGACGAATTGATAGTAAACTTTAATGATTTCACGTTACACTTTAGCGTTATCAGAGAAGATAGGCCGTCGGCAAATTCATAATCCTCCACCTTTATAAATATACTTTTTACCCCTTCAGGGCCGATTTCAGCCCATATCTCTCATTTATAAAATATCGTAAGCTTTATTGCGTCGACTGTAAAACAATTGTAATAACCGGGTTGACCGATTTCAACTATCGACCCTACGTTTAACTTCGCTTAAGTCGTAACGAAGATCTAGAAATTTAAAGCCGAATTAGTCGCAACTTGCGTTGGTTTCCACCGGCTTAAGGTAAACTAAAACAATATAACTAACCATAATTCGACGGATTTGCTTTTACGTAGGCAACGACGTGCTAAACAATTAAATCTATACTAAGAGAGGATAAGATATGCTTTGGAAAATATTGATATACATTTTTATATATATAGGGATGTTATGGCGTATTACAAAGCCGGGGAATATGAGTATGTATATAATATAGGAAAGTTTTTCGACTATATCGAGGCAGAGTTTGGCGACCTTTACCATACGAATAAAGTATTAGTTGAATTTAAAGGTTTGGTTATAGGCTATGAAAACCTATAGGTACTATTTGTTATTAGATTCGAAATTATTTTTACCTTAAAGGGCGGCCTAAATTAGCTTTCGATCGTGAAGTGTAATTACTTACGCTTTTGCATATCGCCACATTCGCGACAAATCAATTACGATAGGTATTAGCCGGGTAGATTATGTCTTAGCCCTGGAAAAGTACTCTAAACTTACCGACAAGTCAAAGTTTTAAAATTTGAAACGGCGTTTTGGTCGTTAATTGACGGGACACGTATAAGACTAATGGGCGGATAGTGATACAGTAATAACAGGGGTTTACTCTTTTTAAGTACCTTGGTTAAAAGGCCGTAGTAATCGCTACTAATTATTTAGATACCGCGATGAGTAATTTTAATAAGTCCGTTCGGTACGCGCTTAAAATTCAAGACGTAAAGCGACGTGAGCAACGGTAAAGGAACATTAAACCAGGCTTATCCCGCGGCGTTACGTTCTTTGTAACTTATTAAATTATTACTAACGCGGTTACGAATCCCGCTTGGTATTACATCCTACGTAGGTGTATGCGATTTAAATCGAAAAGGTAAAGGAAAATTTTCTATTAACGGCGATGGGAAAAGCCTGACTCCTGAATATAGTTTCGTTTAGGAGGTACGTAGCTTTAACGAAGTTATTATCAAATCGAGTAAAAAGCAGTTTTGTTTAATTAAAATACGTATAAACGAGTACCTATTTTTATTCCAATGGTTTTCAATAACATCTATTTTCTCAATATTTAAATCTATTTTCATTATCATTGTTATGATATTATAAACGAAGCTTTGATACAGCAGTTAAGGAAAAAGTAAATTCAGTTGTTGTATTTTCGAAATATCATTATAATATTAGAGTTATGTCAAAATTCGCGTATTTCCTAAATAACCAAGTTTCGTATAAATATTAATAAATAGGTGAACCTGATATCATCATATATCATTCACGGAATAACGCGGGATATAATTTTTGGAATATTTTCGATACGATATTAAAAGGTTAGTTGAAACGTTAGTAATAATTGTTTGGTTATTCAGGGTCAAAAAGATTTAGTGATTGACGTAGTAATAATAGACCTTCGAACGAGGGAAATATAACGCTTAATAAATTAGTTTTTTTCTCTAGTTGAATATAAAGTTTGTACCAAAAGGTATAACGTATAGGGAATACATCTCGGTTAACCTTTACCATGCACTTTTACGAAATAATATGGATTTTATAAACGATGGCGATGACCATGGTTAAAAAAAGAAAAATTAATTACATTTTAAAACTTATTCGATAAGGATAAGGTTATAGCTTTACCCTTATATAAGGGGAAATTCGACTATTACATTTACATGAAACCAAACGAAAATAAATCTTTACTGAAACGACTTGAAGAGTCGCTATACTAAATGTTACAAAATTAACCTTCTAATTTCTACGATAGGTTACAAAATTAATAAATAAGTATTGGGTTAGCATAAGCCTTTTATCGGTTATAACGCTGGTATTACCTATTTTTGAATAGGGTGGGAAGATAACGGTTTTATATCTATTACTGGTTATTCAATAAAATTACGAAGTAAAACCGTGCTTCTTTATCTTTGATTAATAATATATTACTTAAGTTATAGAAATCGATATATTTAACGAATTTGTATATTAGAACGGCATTTTACTGTATTCGGGTTATATCCAGATAAAAGAAATCAATGGAATTTCGTACGCGGTTAGGGTTATTTCAATTATTAGTTACCCATTTTAAGTCAACGGGAACGCTGGTAACATTTTAATAATATATTAATTATATAATAACATATATTTTCGATAATTTCGTTATAACATACCTTAACAATATTTTGGTCTTTTGTCCCGGTACTCAATATAATTAAATAACGAAAGTTAGTCTTAGTTTAAAACGTTTTCGTAAAATGGAGCTAAATTTAAATTTTTAAAAATGTTACTTTTTAATTAAGGAAGTAAAATATTTATTTGTTTTTATAACGGTTTGGGTAAGTATTCGGGTTAACCCCGAAAAATTGCGGGTAATCTGCGAGTAGGTGTTATTATGTATTATCCAAAACGTTTGAAGTTTTCTGGATTTTTTAAATCTTTATCGTAATTTCATTAGTATTTTTCTTTCGAATTGGCGGATTATCCCATCCGTTTAATGAAATAAGGTATTGAATGGGCTTAGACGAAACTAAAGGAATATATATTTTAAACAATAAAGGATACTTTCATTACGGCCACGATTTTAACAAATGAGGATTTAAATCAGCTAATGGTGGTAAAAACTAATTGTTCGGAAACGGCGTTAGAAATTCATTTGTCATAACGGGATAAAAATGGTATCTTAAAGCTAATAGCCTACCATTCCGTACGATTAACGGATGCGAAATATAACTATAACATTTACTATTAGGAGCTTTTCGTAGTGGTGTCTTATTTAAAAGCGTGGTTTTCGGAATTAAGTAATACCCGTATACCGTTTATGATCTTAATGAATTATAAAAAATTAGAATATTTTCTTTTTACTACGTTTAATTTCGAAACGTCAGGTTAAATGGGCTAAAGACCTTTCGCTTTTTTAATACCACTTACGGTATGAACCTGTAACTTAGGGCGCTCGCCCGGATATATTAACCCGTAGGTAATAAGATAAGCCCGAAGTTAAGGAATGCCGCCCGTGGATTTTTTAATCTATTTTCATTAATATATTTTATATGGTATTAATAAACTTATATGTTAAAGAATATAAATTGCAACGGGCTATATAAGTAAATTAGGTGAGACGGAGGTTAGGTTATTAGATTGAGGTGACATTTATCCTCAAGGTATGTAAAAGGTTTTCGAAAGGTCGCCGAAAATGGTACCGGTCCAGGCCCAACCCATGTTTGAATTGTTATTAGGGATAACGTTAGGGGATTTTAATACGACGAAACCGGTAATAAGGTTACGGGTCTAGCTCGCATTAAGCCCGCCGGTATAATTAACACCGAGTAATTGTTTTATTTACGGCCTAGGTACGTTACCGGCATTATAAAATTAAAAAGTAATAAATCACCCATTATATGAGGTTTGCCTTTTCACGGTTTTAGAAGTCGTTAGGCGTTTTCTAGTTAAAAAAAGAAATTTAATATAAATTACTGGTTATAAGATTAATCCGCGGAGTATATAACGATACCATAATCGTTTATCATTATCGACCTAAAAATTGTTAACGAAGAAAATCTTTTAATAAACCTCCGATTCTTCTATTTTAGGTTATTAGGGTATAAACATTTAATTTCGCATTTTTTAACGGGATTACTACTAAAAAAAGACGGTCAATGATATTAGACTTCTTTATTAAATATATATATAATGTAATAGGATAAAACCTCATCGTAATTTATGATAAAGATTTTTTTAATGGTTTTTTATTTTAAATAGGTATTGAACGTATATTTTTATCGACTTTATAATCGACTTATTAATTGTTCAAAGAGGCTGTTAGTATTTGTTAGCTATTACGGATTTTTTTTTTGATTTTTTTTTAGATAAAGGCTATGTAGTTTTTAATTGCTGATATATATACAGAGAATTTCCGGTATATGTAGTGAAGATTTTATAGATTTTTAGCTTTTATTATCAATAGTCTTGGTTTGTATTAGGTAACCGTATTTTATACAACTTTATATTTCCTAATAATAGTCGAATTACATTTTTTACAATGTATTACCGGTAAATAAATAGTTGTAATAAACGAGTAAAATAAAAGGTTTAAAACTATTTACGCATAGTCGTTGCTTTTTCGTAATATAATTAGTGTTATATTAACCCGTTTATTGGTTTAAGTTCAATAACCAAAAGTCTAAGGTAACTTGGTTTAACGTAAACCGTTTAATAAATAGGTACGAAATATTTTTCATTTAGAAGGTAAACGGAGATACGAAGTTGTTAATTAGTTTCGCAAGGCGAATAATTATATTTCTGGATTTTTTACGAAAAGGGGTAAAGTTACTTTAGGCGACGATAAGTTATATTTAATCACAAATATAAACGACGACGAATCGGAGATAACCTCTGGTAAAGCGATATAAAGTGAAGGATTGTGTGTAAATAAGCCTTATTAATATTAAAACGAAACGTCCAAATAAAAAATTCGACTAGCTTTACAATTAATATCGGGTTGTCAATATTTTGAACCTATTCAATATCATATTAATTCTTTTGGTGAATACCTTATATTTTATTTAAAATTAGTTTAATGGGCGACTTTGGATTCTTTTCTTTTGTAGGATTTATCCTATATTCGTTTAGGATTTATTTTAGTAAATTAAAATATAGGTAAGGATAAATATAAGGAATTTTAAATTTAAGAAAATTTTGTACTGAAAATGGGGAAGGGTGAGGTTAACTTTATATTAATTAAATTAAAAGGCTATAATAAGCCGAAGTAGAAATTTACTAGAGAATCGATAGTATATGATAGTCTTGGATAGATTTTAGGTAAAATATGAAGATATTCGGGTTTATCATAACTCGGTATTTCGATGTCGACGTCGAATTTAGGTTGAATGATCGGCGCGGGGCAAATCGTATATATCTTCGTCATAACACTTAGTTTATAAAGGGAAAAGAGAATTTATTGTTAAACGACGTTATAATATAATAAATAGAGCTGGATAAAGATTATCCAACTTTTTAGAATACCTATCCGACTGTAAAACGACTTTAATTACAATTTAGCGAAAAAAAAATATTCGTCATTATTATTTTTATTAGGGTTTAACAAGTACCGGCGATATTAGCATTAAAGGCCTAATTATAAATAGCTTCGGGTATTGGGTAACTTCGGGGGAAGGGGACGATAAAAAGCGTGGCAAAAGTTGGTAGGAGTCAAGGAAAGAGGTTAATAGGAAACGGGATAAATACGAGGCGAAGTAGAAAATAGCGGATAACGTGAAAAGGAACGGGAGTTAGAGGAGGCCGATAGTGGATAATATGAGGAGAGACGAATGTTAGGAGAAGCTGACGATAGAAAATAACGTTTAAAGGGATGGACGCTAGAAAAGGTTGACGTTAACGGCTAACGTGGAGCAGAATGGAGGGAGGAGCGAGGAAAATGACCTTTTAGGCGGGTTATTAAAGATTATAATATATTAGTTTACACCCAGGTAACGCGGTCGGCGTGGGTATGATCCTACGTCCATTCGCACTCAACCCGATTAGTTTGCTTTTAATTCAGTTTAATAAATATGATGTGGGTAAAATCGGGAATTATATAATTTAACTTCAAACGTCGTTCATTACCTTTTATGAACCGTAGCTTAAATTACTTATAAAAATATAACTTAGGTTGTTATATTATTTTAGCTTATTAGGGAAAAATTATGGAAAGATATACGACGGTAGCTAAAAGGGGTCGGGATTAAAACGTTATGCGTTAAGACCCGGTCGGCCGAAAGCATTTTATCTTTATAAATAGGCGATATAGTAAAAAGTAACCGAGAGATTTTAGGGAAAAACGGATCCAGATGGAAAAGGTAACAGGGACGGATAATTAAAGGGGTAACGGCTTATACGGCCGGTAAGATAACGATTCCTTATATCTGAACGGTATCGCGAAACCGGGTAAATTAATTAACTAATTTAAAAAAAGTGAGGATAAAAACGGGTTGATAACTCGTGATATCTCTTTAACGCTTACGCATAAAGCATAAGATATATCTTTTATCCTTTTCCGTAATAATTAATGAGTTTAAAAGGGTACGTAATCCAGGTTAAACCGTAAGTAAACTTATTTCATAACTACATTAAAAAGAGAGGTTAATTTAAAATTAGGTTTTTCGTAAAATTTATTCATGAATTTACCTTATTATAGAACTTTTGATACGTAAAATCCCTTTATATCCGATAAATTAGGACTTAAAAAAAGGAACGTTAAAGTTGAAAAGAAGGTTAATATATTATATATAAGCTTTTTCAACTTATAACGGAAAAAGTTTACTTTTATCTTTACTATTATTAAGGACGAGGAGATTTCCTATAACACGAGGCAGTTATAATAGGTGTTGAAAGGTAGGTTATTAGTATACAATAGGGTAATATACCTAACGGGGTAGTTCGTTGTTTTTATCAAAAGTACCGGCAGTGATATAACCTAAATTAAGTCTATTATATACGTCGACTATAAAAATAAGTTAGGGAAAAGGTCTAAGATATATATTAGTTATGATATATAAAGTAGAAGTGAAATAGTTATAAAAAGGGTGGTTAATGAATGAAGACGGCGTTGTGAGAGGGACAATGAGGAAGTTTAAGGGGCTATGGGGGCGTCCGTATTTATAAAGACTGGCGGACCGGATTCGATAAGAGTTAAATATCATACGGGGCGCGTTCCATGGTATTAAAGGCAAGAACTCGGTATTACACGACACATTATGCAATACCGGCGATAAAAAAGATATATTATACAGCGTATCAAAGAGTACGTTATACGGCGCCGGCGGTAACAGGGATATATTATACGCTTAACCTACAAGTTAGTTATAAAGTCCCGGAGGTAGAGCTAAGAGGCACGTTATAAGATGCTGGAGACCCAGAGTTAAACCGGTTAATATATTATACGATACGTTTAACGTCGCGTTACTAGCTGACGCCCGACCCGCTCATGAGGTAAGGACGCTTCGCGTCCGGTATTTAATTAACGGGGAGTCGTAACCCTTATAATATCCGGGAAAAAAGGGGGTATATTATAAACTTAGTCCATTGGTCATTAAGTTTATAGGTTACGTAAATATATATGTAACGAAATAAGAAATACCAGATTCAAGCCCGGTCCGGGTACATCATATGTAAGGGCACGTAACAGTCTGGGAACTGGCCATGCCCATAAGTCCTACACGTTGAGCCATGGTAAACTCATCTAGTTTTCCTCTGTACCTTAATATTAAACCCCATTTAGCACCTACTTGGCTTACCATCGTAAGTCTGACCATAACACTATAACTGTTATTTTAATACTGGCAACCTTTTTTTATACGCACGCCAGCATAGACAATTGCTAATTTGTGGTAATCAATGAAGTTTATCCTATCTATATCGGTAAGAACATTATCAAGTGTAGCTTATTTTTCACTCAAATTAACTTTAATTGCAGTGAACGGGCTTATAGTTCCAAGTTTGAACTATTTAACTTTACATATAGATTTCTTGTTATAATCTTATAAGGTACTAATCTTATACATTTTTCTAATAGGTTTGGATACGTTTTCTTTTTTATATTTGTATCATAGTAGTTTTTCAGTTTGGTAGGGTATCTGTATATATTACTATATATTACCATGGTTAGCAAGTGTAGGAGACCACTGTTGTAGAGTGCATAATAACGTGAAATGTTGCAGGATTCACTCCTGCAGAATGCGTGATAACGTATTACACTCCAGGAGAGACGTTGACAAAGTGTATAGTAAGATGCCACGCTTCAAGTGAGCTTTTAAGATCTCACTTAAGACGGAAAATCGCTGAATGCCTCATCTCTCTCTGACATCCATAATTTATGACCTTACTACTTGAAACACTATATTATCTTCGTTTTAAGTAAACGAATGAAAACCTTACCGACACTAATTAATAGCCGACTCGGTTAATTACGAACAGCCTAGGAAAAAAGGAACGAAAATTAGTTAAATACCTATAGAAAAATGCTACTATAATACTAACTGTTCCGTACGCCAATACTACGATTTATAAAAAAACATATAAGAGTGAAAAAATACGTTGAAACAACTGTAAAACCTAAAACGTAACAAAGTTATAAAACCCGAAGTAACTTCAAAAAAGAACAACTTCAATACGATATTATTTACTCAGTTCATGCTCTTTAACTTCTCAAAGCCATTTTATGCTACCAGTTAACTCAATTGGCGCTTTAAACATATCCGTGCACTTCTTAAAAAGCGTCCTATCACGTATCGACCACGTAAACCATCTAATTTCAAACACCCTTACTAGGACCTCTCCAGCCAAAACGCAACATTTACACCACTTATATACTCTTCGAAAACGTCAAAAAGAACCTTTGAAATTTTTTATTAAACTCTGAAAACACCTAAAGAAACGTTTGAAACGATCTGGTACAGTTCAAAAAAGCTTGAAACAGCTTTCCAAACCTCCACAAAAATATACGCCAAGCGCCTAAAACACCTTTTAAAGCATTTCAACAGATTTTGAAAACGCTCAAATAACTTTCAAAACGTTTACCAAAACATTGGAATCGCGTAAAGTTATACCCGACGCGTATATATCATTTTAAATATCTCAACACATTATTCAAACATTTATATACACAACCTTTTACTTCAAACACCCAATTTTGCCCCTTTTGTTGGCTTTGCTATAAACAGTTTATTCAAATTATCATTCACAACGTTTCAATTTACTAGATACTTAACTAATTTAACGATTATAAACGCTAAATTCCTCGTTTGAAACGCTTGATTAGCTTTTGGCTACGTTTCATTTACATTTCATTTGTATTGGTAAGCGTTCAACGCGTTATTCAAAACGTTTCATTTATATTCTATTTATATATTGTACGGTTTCATTTGCCTCTTTATTTCCAAACCTTTACATCAATCACTTGAAACGTATCAAAATCCACATTACTACACTATATTTGGCATACCCCTTACATATAACAACCTTACTCCTATAGCCCTACTTGCTACGAGTTTTGTTGAAGCTAATGAATTTATAGATGTTCGTTCGAAAACATAATGCTTTGAAACAATATTTTAAATCATATTAACTTTAACTTATAGAACAACAAAATCGAAGCACCGATACAGTATTTGAAGCCTTATACGGTAAAAAAGTACGTTATAAACATGATTTTTGATAATTGTAGCGGTAATATCAAAACAACGATTTATCCGATCATTTTCAAAGGGATTCTTTTAATTAGACGCCGGAAATGTGGAACATAATAGACGGTATTATTTGGAAAATATCACGGACGAAACTATTAAATAAACGAATTCAAATAACTGATGGTGAAAGTAGTCATATCGTTAAAACATTAACCATAACGGTCTAACTTAACCAAATTCTAATATAAACTGATAATGAAGTAAAATTTGTAGAATTTGTGAAAAAATACTAGTTAGAGAAACGCAAAACTCAACTTATGAAAATGATATTAAATAAAAAGTAACGAAGAAAGACTTGATGAACACAAAGTGTAAAATATTCAGCAAGGTTAACCGCGCCCCGCTAAAAGTAAACATAGTTTGAGTTTAAAGGGACTAAGGTCGGAGCTGTCGCTCAAGGTAGTTGGATTCTGTCTATAAACCTCGATGAAGAAGGGAAAGAGAAGTCCCTACTAGGGAGCGGATATGGAGCTAAGATGGTGCAACCCCTTTCCCAGTTACGTGACGTGTGGAAACGTGTCTCTAAGCGGCTTCCTCTCTGCTTTCGAGCATCGTAGGAGCGTGTAGAATTACCAGGATTAGATCCCTAGTAATATTAGCCAGGCACTAGCTTATAATATTACCCCCAAAGATACCCCCTCCGCCCCTTTTCTGTTCTTTTTTTGTACATGGCGCCGTAAGTACAAGGAAGGTAAGCGCGCCTTTTAGAATGTCATAGTTTTATGTTGAAGGTATTAGGCCGTGTTAATCCAAACGTTACGTGGAAAGTGCCGTAGCACTCTCCCCCATAAAAATAGTTCTTAAACTTCTAGTTTTTTTTTTCAAAAAAAAAAATCTTTACTTTTTGACCTTTAACTTCTTCGTACAATATTAGTACTTATAGCTTTGAGTATAGTACTATCGTGCAGTATTAGTACTTTTCGTCTTATAATCATTGCTTTCGTTATACTTTTAGCTTTACAGCCTTTGATATCATTACCATGAATTTTTATTTCGTTGTTAAAGGGGATGAAGTTATTAGAAATATAAGTTATATATTTCGAAGCTGTTTGGTCCTTGCTAACAAGTATAAAGTTCTCTACGCTATAGGCTATCGATATGTACCCCGATAGAACATAAAAATACACTTGTTTCGAGTGTTTTTATAAAATAGCGTATAACCTTAGGAAAATTTGGCCAAGAGACTAAGAGTAACTGATTCCAATAGCTACGAGTGAACTACTAATAAGCGGTTAAATATTGGGTTTCGGTGCCGCCTCTGTTCTGTTAGGGCCATAAGCCGTAGTTCTGGTTATACTTGTACGCCGTTAAATCTGAATTCCAACATAAATAAAGCCGTTAAAGAGTTATCTAAAGCGTATTTAACGTTCGACTTTAAAGACTGAGGTAAGTCTATATTTCCATAAGATGCTTTATAATTACTAACAAGCGGTTAGAAAGCGTGAAAACCTAGGTAATAGTCGTAAAAAAGGTTATAAGAGTATGTAGCGCTACGTAAAGTAAGGTTGACACCTGAGGCGGGGCGGGTTTTATTCCCGTTACTCCTGTGCGCTTTAGAGCCCTACGGGCCATATAGCTAATAAATAAGGAACTTAGTGCTTAAGTAAGTTTTTCTTAGTAAGGTAAAATTGTGGAGGACGCGGCTAACGAGTAGTTAAAGAACGTTATTAAAAGCGATATAGAATTTTATGAAGGTTTCGGGGCGAATTAGTATTAAGTTAGGTTGTATAAAAGCCAAATGAAGCTAGCTTATCGAGATAGGTAAGAAATTGTTGGGTAAGGCTTTAAACCATGATTTCGAGGATATGTTTAAGTAGGTCCGGTCGTAGTCGTTTGCTATTCATTTTTATTAATATTAATACATTTGTTTGGTACCCATTTATTAATGGTTTATACGTTATTCAATTTCGTAAAGTAAAGTACAGAATTAGGCCTATTTATGGGTAAGGAGTAAAGGCTTATTATTATATACGACTAGTTCATAACGCGATTTAATGGTATTAAGTGCCATGGTATTTAAAAAAAGTTTAAAATCGGTTTGTATGTTAGGTATATATAACTTACTCATTTAACTAAAACCTACTGTTTCGGATAGTAATAAAGTCGGTTACGTTTAACTTGAGGTTCATTACGGGCCCGTAATATACTTTCGACTTGGTATTTCGGTTTTACCTCGTTTTAGTCGCCTTTAATAATTATAACTTGCGGTTAAAAGTTTCGAGTTTACTTATTTAAAAGAGGATCCGAAACGGCTTATACGAGTTTATTTATATAAAATAGGTGATATTTTTTCGCCGGAATATTAAGTTGAATAACGTAGAAGTCGATTATACACGTTACAGCGTATTTTTCGTAAAGTTAATTGAACTTTTAAAAGAATTCATTTAGCTTATAGTTTTTAAAAAGAAACTAAACGTCGTCGCCAATTCAAAAATGTTTTAATGGGGAGGATCGTTTGTTAGCGTCTTCTTTATACGTTATTAAGTAGCTGTTATTACTGTTTATACGAATTTCGTAACTTCGCGGATCCGTTGAATAAAGTTTTTAGCCCTTACGCATAGTATAGTAGCCGGAACGAAAGAACTTTGTACCGGTTGTATAAGATTGACATAATAACCATAGGTTATAAAAACGGGCTAATACTAATAATATTTGTATCTTCATTATTTAGTATTAATGAACAGTCTGGTAATAAATTTTTTTAGTTAAATTGGGTATCTTTTGAATTTATACATTCGGTTACACCCTCGGTTTCGGGGTAAAAGGAAATTTTTAAATGTTACTTTACTCTAGTTAGGTCGTAAAATCGTTTTTAAAACCTGTTAATTTAATTCAAATTACGGTTATTAATAAACGTACGCAGAAACTTATAAAATCGATAATAATACCTTAGAAATAGTTTCGCGTAAGCTTCTATATGTATAATAGGTATAACATTAAGAGTAATAGCTTTAATTAAACGGTTCATAATAACTATAAGATAACGTGAGTCAATAGCGTATTCCCAGGGTAAGTTAATAATAAAGTCGATTTAAAGTTCATTTTAAAACAGTTCGAGAACGGGAAGGGGTTTAAAAAGTCCTTTTCAACAGTATCTCTAATAGGTTGTATGGTTACAAACGTTGTAGTTATGATAAAAACGGTAGATTATACCATATAAGCCGGGTTAAAAATACGATTTAAAAAGAATAACAATAATAACGTCGCAGCCTAGGTGGTCGGTAAAAAGTAAATCGTAGGTAATTTAAATTAGTGCGATAATAAGAGACTAATAAATGATTACTTCAACACGGTTGCGAAACCGTGAAAATTCATTGTCATTTACTAAATATTTCGAAATTAAAACCTTTAAAGTACAGTCGTTATCAGTACGAATATCCGTTAGGAAATATCGATCGCCTATATGTACTAATCAGGGGTAGGTAATATCGCATGTAATAATAGTATCTTGAAAGCTTTAAAGATCGACGTTAGTAAAAAGTTTACGGCTTTTCGAAATTGATTCGTCGGCGATAATTATCAAGGAGATATACATATACGAAAATGGATTGGAAGCGGATTATTCAAGACGTAATAATTAGAGTTTTTAACCTAAGTAACGTATATTCGAAAGGCCTTCTGAAATATCTTGGTTTTTTTGTAAAAATGTATCGGGTCACGTATAATTTATTACTTTATTATATACTAATCGAAAACTAAATTGCGAAAGGCGTTTAAATTAGAAGATTTGTCGTATGGAACGCCATCGTACAGTTATAAAGTACTTGACGTTTTTATGATCCGTTAGGATCGTAAACGGATGTGTTGTACCTTATAGTTCCGCGTTTCATGCTTTTAAATAGCTTATAATTCCGAGGAACTCTTTATCATGGATTTTATATTCACATTTAGCGGGAAATAAACAACGGGAGTAATATATTACCGGGCGTAGGTTACCGTAGTCGTCGCATTGGAAAAGGTAGCCTTTTAGGGCCTAGTTAAAATAGTCGGTTTTTAAAAAGGTGTCACGGTTAGGATTTTCTTAGACGAGTATAGGTTCGAAAAAGAAAGTTAAGCTTAAGCCGTTCAAAAGTAGCTTTTTACTTAAAACCTTACCGAAATAAGGTACCCTTATGGGTTAGCCGGAGTAATAATCCGATAATCGTCGAATAGTCGCGAATAAAATAACGGTATAAATTTACGAAATTAAGGAAGCTTCGTATTTTTAAAACTGATTTAAAAGTAGCCTATTTCCGAATAACGCTTAGCTTCTTTAGATTTATACGTATATCAATTTCAGCTTCGATAACAAATTTTTAAACTTTTTTTTCAACATCGAATTCGTATTTGAAAATATTTAGGTTAAGTCTTACAACGTTCAAGACTTTAAAAATTTGTTTAACCTTAAATATATGATTATCGAAAGTACCGTTAAAACAAACGAAAATAATGTTGAGGTAAATGACATGGAAAATATCGAAGAAAGGGCGTAAAAATTATTAATATACTGTTAAAAGGTAATAGGGACGTTAAAATGACCGAACGGGGTAATAAGCTACTCTAGAAGTCCAAAACGAATACGAAATATAGTTTTTTATTCGGTTTCATTTTTAGTACGAAGTTTGAAAAAAGTGGTTTTGACATTTAACTTAGTAAATTACTTAATTTGTGAAATATTTGTAAACGAGTTTTAAATAAAAGGAGACGGGTAACAATTTACCTTCGTAATGGTTTTAAGTCGACGGTAATTAATACAAAATCGTAACCCTCATTTAGATTGTTTAACGAAAAGTATTTAAACGCCTATTAAGGAGTTATTTATTCGAATATAGCTCTGATTCAATAACTCGGTTAACATTTTACGTAATATAAGGATCTTTTTACGCGATATACTATATGAAGAACTTTACGGAACTTTTAAAGGTTAGCCTTGGTTATCGGTACGAAAGACGATCTCGTAGTCCGCTGTAAAACGGTGAAGGGGTAGCTTATCGCTAAGAGATTTATAGAATAAGGGGGTAAATTGCTTAAGGTTGGCGGGGAGTTTGTCGTAAACGGAGACGAATATTTTCAGGGCGAATGTTTTGTTAATATATTCGAAGGAGAAGGCAGCGAGTTACGTGGTAACAGCTCGATTCTTGTGAGCTTGTCGTATAATATCGTGAAATATAACGACGCCGACCTTTTTCGACGTTTTTTAAACGGATACAAATCCCCGACTTTAAACGCGATAATTACCGGCTCGTCCTAAACATAGTATATATTTTGTAACGTCGTAAGTAATCTATTGGACTTTTATGAACAGCGTAAGCAGTTTATCAAGTCCACTTTCGCAACGGTGCAAACAATTTAGAAAGGGTGTCAGTAACACTATAGAGAGGGCTGAAGCCTTTACCAAGTAACTTGTAGATGGTGTAAACAGCTTACAAGTCAACTCTTTTAGTGGTGTAAATAGCTAAGAGAGGATGTTATCAACGTTACGAATTGATGTTATTTAATATTAGGCGATATCCCTTAGAAAAGGTATTGTAACGCTACTATTATTAACACAAAAACCTTTTAATTAATCTAGTGAGTATAATCGTTTATTCATCAGACCTCTTTATTACTTGAGCCAGACCGAATAATATTATTAAATAGATAATTTTTTTTATCGCAAAAACCCTCTTCTAAATAAAGACTTTCAAGTTTCTTAAACCGAAGACCCTTAATATCCTTAAGATAAAGACCCTTTCGAGCCTTAGAACGAAGATCTTTTTCTTAACGAAACCGAAAATCTTTAAAACTTTTAAAAGGCTCAGGTGCTATAGGCCTGGTAAACCAAATAAGTATAAAAAACTAAAAAACAGACACCACAGGCCCGGTAAGCCTAACAAGTCCAAAAAGCCACCTGATAAAACCAAGTCACGTACCAGCGAACAGGGGTACCCTGGCAAACTAGAAAACTGCTAGGGTAATGGTGGCGATAGCAGTAGTTGAGATTACTAGCAAAGGGTACGCAATTGGTGGAATATGTGTTACGCGTAAGTCTGTGGCAAAAGACTTATTTATAGGAGTTAATAGAGTAAGGACTGGGAATCGTAGGGTAAAGAGAGGTAATTAGAGTCAATTTGGGTGCGGAGTATACTGTAATTGGCAGGGGTCTGACAAGTTGATAAGCAGGTAATTTAGTGGTAACCAGAAAAGATTAGTCGACCACACTAATATATGCAGGCATAAAAATAAAAAGCTGTTAGTTTTGAAACAATATTAACTGCTATTTTTAGTAGGCCAATTGTAATATAGTCAGTCAACTGTAATTACAAAAGTTGACTATACTAACTGCAAGTTAGTTGACTGTGGAGTGCTCGATTCGGTCTAGGGCACGGGCCAAGCAATTGGCGATACGAATTATAGTGTAGACTAGCTAGCGGTCTGCCAAACCTAGAAAAATAAATCCACCACTTTCAATGCAGCACCAGTTACTTGGTCCACAGAGATTTGAATCAACTATGATGTAACGATGAAGGCCTACCTACATAAAGTAAATTTACTATAAATAGAAAGTTATTTAAAAGTTAGGACAAAGTTATTAAGTCAAATTAATGTTTTATTGACCTTTATACGCAACTATATACAAAAGTTACGTTTTTCCTTTTTCGAAGTCGATAAGATTTTCGGATAAAGTAAGATAGATTTTTATAACGGCCTTAGAGTTGAAGCCGTTTGGGCGTTATATCGGGTTTTACGAGCAGGTACGGATAAGATAACCGTTCGCGTTGTAACGTAAGTATAGCTGGAGGTCTTTACGGCGAGAATGTTCCGAGTGGTTAACCTAAGCGACGCGCCATTTAGGAGTGGTTCGAAAAGCGTTTATACTAGTTATAATAATATCGACTTAGCTATTCCGTACGAATACGTCGTCACCGCTATTTCCACAATGGGAAACGCCCCCGATAATAATAGTATCGGTGCCATCATAACGAATACGAAAATTGACAAGACGTTTGTCAATAGGTTAAGCGTAGGTAACCTATTTATTATAGTTCGCAGGTATATCGAGGGGAAGTAATGTATTGGTCAGTATATTATATTAAAAGCTTCCTTTAAGAAAGTGTGGTTAACGATAGATCTTCAGGTTATACTACTAGCTTTCGCAAACAAGGTTTGTGTAATGATCACACTAAATACCCGTGAGTATGTAGAAGGTGTCCAGAGGGTTTATGTTAGCAGTAAGGTAGCAGAGGTAACAAAAGGTGCAATATCAAGACTGTATTCGTGCGAGTGATGATCAGAAGCCGTGAGGCTATTCAGGGTAGACTGAATACTTAGATTGACAACTGAAGAGCTATGAAGGAAATACTATCTATCTTGGTAATGAAAGTGTCCTTATATATCCGCGCCTTCATACGTCTTCAGTGTAGGCTCGACTGGCTCGACGTCGAGTCCATCGAGTCCCGGTGTGCAGCTCGACTGGCTCGATACCGAGTCCATCGGGTCTCACACCATGTTGACCCTAACCCTTGTGTACGGTGTGTCTGTTGTGGATCCCTGGTGCCTGCCGAGAGGCTGTGTCCAACTGATTTCCTTCGTTATCTGCTGCGGGGCTGCCGCTGGTGCGCCCTGCAGATGTTGGGTCATAACAGTTTGTTAAACGTTGAAAAAAATATAAAATAGTTCTCTAACTTCCTATTTTATACTTTTCTGCTAAGTAATAGTTACTTGAACCGTGTTAGGGTCATAGTAATAGGCGTGGAGTATAGCTATATAGGCGTTGTGGTTGTCAGTATCACCGTCGCCTTTGCGGGTATAATAAATTTTTATAGCAATTTTCGTGGGGCTTTTTAATTGTAGAAAAAAATGTAAAATTAATTTTATTAATGCCGATAAATTTCTATTGCCAACGTAGTTTACGTATTATCCTAACTTTTTGTATAAGAAATTATAGTTTAATATTAGAAAACTTAACCGGTTAGTTAAAAGTTTTACGTTTAGGCTATTAACGTTTATCGAAAGCGGCGTTAGTATCGTAGTTGGAATTAAAGTAGTTTAAGTCGTCGTCGTTTGGGGAGTTGGCGTGGTTTCCAATAAAAAACGGTATAATAATAGTATTGTTTATAGCGTGCGTAGTAAGAACCTCCTTAGGAGGAAGTTAACCTGAGGACATAGGCGTATCGGCAGCTTCTAGTTGTCGGATTATATTCGTTAAAGCGTTTAGTACTTCGGTATTCTATTTTTTTTAAGTATAAAGCGTATTTTCGAATGGCTTAGTCTCGTTTAATAAATTTTACACGTAAGGCACCGGTAAAACGCTCGTATTAAGCCGTAAGGTAATCGTACTGGGCCGTTAAAGCGTTTTCGAACTATTTTTCAACGCGCGCGTTAAGAAATTACTTTGGGACTTAAAGGTCTAAATTCGATAGGTCGGAGAATAAAGATATAACCTTAGGTTATAGCCGTTAAAATGCAATTAAGATACCGTCAGAAAAATATTGAGTTATATGTATAAAGGGATTAAAGCCGGAGCTATCGCTTAAGACAGTCGGATTTTGTCTATAAACCTCGATAAAAACCGGGAAAAAAAAGTACCTTCTAGGGAGCGGCTATAGAGCTAAGATGGTGCAACCCCTTTCCCAGTTACGTAACATTTCGAAATGTATCTTCCAGCGACTTCCTCCCTGCTCTAGGGAATTGCAGGAGCGTGTAGAACTACCAGGGTTAGATCCCTAGTAATACTAGCCAAGCACTAGCCTATAAGATTGAGTAATCAATGGAAAAAGAGTAAAAGCTGTAAAGATCATCCGTCACTCAAGTTAAATACAGACTCTCTTCAACAAACTTCTTCAAAAAGCGATATAAGCCCAACCATTCCCCAAAATTACTTGAAACCCCTTTCTACTAAAAAAAATGAAGGACCATGAATGAGGAAAACGGCGTTTTCGAAGGAAATATAAAAAGCGATAAACGATTATACAAACCTTATGATCCAATACTCACAAACTATAACCCATACTGCAACATCTTATTATACTGGTTTCCAACTATTAGAAATAACCCTATGAAGCTTAAAAACTTTCCGAAACTGTCAGATAGGAGCGAAAACTACAATAACAAACCTTACGATATATTTAACAATAAAATTCAGATAAACTAAACACTTGCAAAAAAACTAGATATTGAACCCTTCCGAATCCATATAATCCTACCATATATATTAGGTAATTAAGCTAAAGTATAGTAAATATACCATTTACCGTAAGTGGATATATTTACAAAATGTAACAACCTCCTAAAATGTATTTTGATACAAAACTCAACCACGAATTATATCATCAAAACTAAACGGCTACCATATCAAAGTCTATTGAACATCACCGTAAAAACATAGAGAAAACATAATAAAAAGTACTAACTACACTATTAACGAAGTTTAGAAAGTATCAGAAAGCATTGATTCTGGAGTATAAAAGTGATGAACTATTTATTCAAACGGTTATACAAGTATACTATAGAAATCAAGCTTAGAATTTTCCGTTATTTCAGCTGGAACAAGACTTGGAAACTTTTTTTACGAACCATAAAACGTTACTCAAAACTTTAATACGCCAATAAATAAGCCTTGGATTAATACTCGTACACAGGAAATTTAAGGACAAGAATCCGCAAATTATAAAAGCGGATCATGCTGATATCATCCACCACGTTTTAAATTAGTATTTAAAAATAAATATTAAGAAAGGAAACATAAAATCCCTGAATACAGAAATATAGGCGGTAAATATCAACAAAAAAGTTCCGGAAATCGAAAATGAAACGGGTACTATTGTAATAGCAGTCAAATGCAGTATATTCAAGTCAACTATACTTATAGTTCGTTGATTATACTGACTGAAAATTGACTGTAGTTTGTGCGATTGACTGCAAGTCTAATTCAGTAGGTGCCTACTTCAAAGTGGGGTACAGACCAAAACATTTGGCTATAAAAATTAGCGTGCAGACCGGCTAGCGGTCTGCTAAACTAAAAACTAACAAATAATTAACTACTTTAAATACAGTATCAATTACTTAGAGTACAAGGATTCGAATAAATTACTTTGCAATAATAAAGGCCTGTCAATACTAATTAGTACTTATTGGGTTAAACACAGATAAGCTAAGTAGAAGATGAAGTTTCTTTTTGGTTTTTGCGCTTTGTTTAGGTAAGGTAAAGCAAAGATTCTTGTGAAAGACTCCATTTTGTTAAGTTTTCTATTTATAGGTAGCAAAAAATTGCTATTTATAGATAGCAAAGAAAAAGGATTTTTATATGTGTTTGCTATATATAGGTATTTGAAAATGGTGACGGAATCGATATCATAGAAAATATAAAGAAATTCTTAGTGAAATAGTTTTGGAAACGTTGAAATCGGCCGCCTACAAGTTTTAAATATCGTTAAATTCGCAAATAACTACGCTAATATTATTACCGGTACTATTAATGTAAATTTTAAATGGTAAAAACCACTAAGTTTTACTACTTTCAATAGATAATAACTTTGATAGAAAATTTGCAACCCATCCTTTTGCATCAATCTTTTTCTTTTTATATCTTTTTATTTTCGGTACGATGGCTTTAAAATAGATCAAAATTAGTATTATCACCAAATCTGTCAGGAAAAAAACAATCAGGACTCTCAGAACATTCTTAGCGTAAAACTATGATAAAAACCTCTAGTTTGCAAACATCGACAAAAACTTTCAAATTTAATACTTTTGGAATAGTATTATTTGAAGTGCAGTAGGTCAACTTTAATCCTCCATCTCAACACATTCACAGGCAGCCCCCATATTTGTTAGTGCTGCCACTAGACATATACACGATCCGTTAACATTGCACCGAAAATTTCACACAATGGCCCCCTCCATGGCCAACGCCAGAGAGGCTCAACCGACGACACGCGCCGTCAGCGCCACTACATAGGATGTCCGACCTTTACAAAATACTTAAGTACCTATATAAAAGCATTAGGCAACTGACCCACCCCTAGTGGAAAAGGACGCAACTGCGTATCACACTTATAGCTTTAACGTTAAGTCCCTATATAGTGCTTTTAACGTATAAAGGCGCGATCTTAAAGTCCGAGAATCCGTATATAAGTCCTACGAACAGGTTATTAACGTATTCGTTACACATTTTAACAGGCTTGGGTTTACGAAGCACCGCATATTAATCCTGCGTATGGTAACATTCGTTACCAATTACCTTATAAACAGTCATTGAACGAAGCGAACAGGCGAACTAGGAAAGAAACCTAAACCCTCGTCCTTTACACGGGCCGAAAAAGTACGGAAATCCCTTTTAGGGGTCTTCTGTTTACCCTTGTCCTTACCTTCCCTCGACGCATATACGATTTTTCTGACATTACCGACGAGTCCAGCGGTAAGTGGTATGAAAACCTTTACATCGCTAATATAAGCCGCGGTAAAAAGACGCGATAGAACGCCGATCTCCCTTAAGCTTTAAATGACTTTAACATATAATAAAAGCTAATAAGGTTGTGCACGCAACCTCCTAAAGTATTACTATATATAATAGTTCGCCTTACAAAGGTCGATAAAGGAAAAAGATATAAGGGTTTTGGTTAAGGTTTCAGCAGGCTTAAAAAAGTACGTAAAAAGGTCTTTTCTCCGACATATACTCATTAAGAAAATATAAATAAACCTAACCTTTACAAAATCAGTAAATAAGACCCCTACAGGATACGCGATTCGTTACGCCAATATAAGCATTGAAAACAAACTCCTTTCCGAAAGCGTCCTATCGGATTTACTACATTAATTCGGCGAAACATTTATTACATTTTACTATATATAATATACTTAAACGGCAAAAAGGGTTCCCTGCGTTATTTACTCCCCTTTTTAAAAGTTTTCGATCAAAGTCCCAAAAATAATGAAAAACAACATTAGACTTTATGCTAGGACTATATTGGTGAATATATGCTTATTAGTTAACGGATAAAACGTTAATATATGTTTTATTACCTAAATCATATTCTTTTTATGCCCCGTCTGGTCTTTTCACCTTTTTGGCATTAGCAAGCGATTAAAAGGGATTGATAATGATTATTACCTGTAATTTAATGAGAAAATATACCTTTAATAGTATATTAACCCACGTTACGTCCGCCTAATACGATATCCTAAATAGGCGATACCGGTTAAAAACTACGTATATAGGCTTTATATAACCTTACCTTAGTATTACAACTGTTATGCCCTGTACCCGTTTGTTTATAAGGGTTGCCTAGCGGCTTTAAAACGGAAAGGCAGAAAGTATATCCGCGTTTCGAGGTATCGGTTAAAAAAATAAAACTCTTTAGCTAAACCCAATACAATACGAAGACAACCGAAAAAATACTTACCATAAAAGCTATCGTCGTTAGGCTTAACGAAACTAACCGACGGCCGATTAAAGAGGACTAAAGAGCTAAACCCTTTTATACTAGTATATGGTAATACTTCATTAAAAAGGACTCGGTCCGCTTTATAATTCCTATAAGAATTACAGCGACTAATAATAATACCGACTCTTTAGCTAACGAAACCACGTTACGTAAATTCCCTTTTTAAAATAAAACGTTACTATTTTCCACCAGAAACCGCCCGGCCTCCGTTATACCAAAAGGATTCGGCCTCCGGTCAACCAACAAGCCAATAATAGGGGCCATATCCGGCTTTTTAGGCCCTAAAAATTTTAACGTTATTTTGGATAATTCCAGGAAGTTAAAGCCTTTACTATAAATATTAACGCCGATTTAATGAAAGGGGATAGAACCGCGTATGGGGGCGATGTAATGATCATACTAAATACCCGTGAGTATATAGAAGGTATCAGAGGATTTATGTTATCAAGAAGGTAGCAGAGGTGCTGGGTGAACAATATCGCAACCGTGCAAGTAATGATCAAAAGCTGTGAGGCTATTCAGATGTGTAGACTGAATACTTAGATTGACAACTGAAGAGCTATGAAGGAAATACTATCTATGTGGTACTAACCGTATCCTTATATATCCATACCTTCATACCGTTTTCAGTACTAGATCTTTTGAATCAGTGTTGAACCCGCTGATCCTAGATCACTTGAATCAGTACTGATCCCACTGATCTAAGTACGTGATTGGCTTAGTCATTTCCGCTAACAAAGGAAAGGTATTCCCCGCCTGATGTGTTGGACTTTAGGCTCTAAGTGGTTTAGCTGCATACTGGCTTGCTTCCTGACCCGCCATCATACTTAGGTCGTAATAGGCAACCCTCCGATACTGAATTCGGTTAACTTTATGGTAAAGACCGATTTTCCTCCTTTATCCACCGTTATCCTTAATTAATAAAACACGACATATAACTTTCCGAGCCAAAGTAACGGCGTAAATGAGAACTGTACTACTCTTTTAAGCCTAATTAACGTTAACTCTACAGAATATTAGGTACGTCCGCGGTAACTACAAATAGAACTATTGAAAGTTACCGAACACTGAAATAAAAGACAGGATTTACGATTATAAAACCAAACGTAAAAAAATTAATAACCGTATACGAAGCCCTTTTTATAAGGTATACAAACGAATATATAAATATTATTAACGTATAAAAACCATAATAGAGTACAATGAATAATGGATAAGAGTTTATATAACGTTATTCGGCATTTAAACCTTTCTCGCTGGTATGTAATCAGGGCGGGAACGCTTTTATATGGGAAATCCAGCGCGAGTTACTTTTTGCAACTCGATTCCAGGTCTTTTCGTATATTAAGCGAAACGCGGCCCTTATTAATATTTAAGCGCGTCCAAGCCTCTCACAAGATTCTTAATAATTATAAGTTAATGGGCACCATATAATGAAAGTATATAAGGACCAGTTTTCGGACGTAATATTAAAGGAAATATATAACTGGTTATTTAGATTTTGAAGTATTTCAAAAGGGGACTTTAAACTCGTATATAGCTAGGTCAAACCTATTTCAAGGAATGATCGAAAGGGGTAGGCTTTAAGTAACTGGGTCCTTACAACTAATATATATTATAATAACGAAGTAAAAGTTTCTAAATATCTGCTTAGTTACATCTTTGACTTTACATTTATTAATAAGATAGGTGCCGTAACGGTAATACGATTTAGCCTAGATTATGGATCGGATTATAAGGTCTTTTTTACGTATTTCGTAATACTAGGATTATACGTTCCGGTTACCTTATGTATCAAAGTTTTGAAAGCTACCCTTATTAAGATCGGAGACTTAATTACGGCTGGATTAACGTCCTTATTACACGCCGAAAACATTAAGGACGTTACGATTATATACAAATAGTTGAAAACTTTCCTTTAGATGTTCGAGGAAGATTTATATGTCGTCGGTAAACCCGTTACTATATATATTAAAATTATAAAATGATAAACCCCTCGATTAAACTGGCTACGTTGATATATAAGGCGAGCGAACGCGGTGCGGCCGCGTAATACGAGGTTTATCGAACGCCGAAATTCGTTTGTCGAAATACAACAGATGAAAGTTGGTTTATAAAAAATAAAACTCGATAACGCCGCGAACTTGACGAAAGTTTACAGTATTATAAACCCCATCCTTTAAATTCGATAAGAGTTTTATCCCCGATATCCACTAATAAACACAAACGTTATGAAAAGAATCCTTAATAGGTTTTCCCCTAACGAAAACTCTTTAGACAACCTTTTCAACACACAGTTAAAAGTTAAATACTTTATCCCTTAAAGGTTTGACATTTTAGAAAGAAAAAGTTCGCCATAACATTATAGGCGTTCGTAACACCTTTACAAAGCCAGACGACTTTATAATGCGCCTTTTTAACTTGTATTAAAATGTAATAACTAAACTCATATATGTCTTTTATAGTAAGTATTTACGTTTAAACGGTTTTTATAGTTATGGAGGTAATTAGAAGTAGTTATAATACTTAAATTTGGTGACTGCGACCTTTTTAACTCATAGTTATGGAGGCTCATTATACTAATATAGGTTTGATTTAAGGGGATGAAACATATTATAGCTTGAAAGCTTTTATTGTTTTCTATTATACAGAGCTTATTAATTATTCATATGGGGAAAACGCGTTTCAGCGATTTACGTCCTACTTGATTACGTCCCTCGTATATGACATTAAATTTGCTTTCGTTGAAGGGAAATTCGTATCAATCCTATTATGAGACGTATGAAGGGCCTTTAATATACTATTATACAACCGCCTAATTTATACCATAAGACGTTTAACGTTTTACCTAAGTTTATTTCTTTTAATTGAAGGTCTTTCTATCTTTCAAATTATACGAATTTAATATTAGACAACAACTACGGATTTATTGAATTTTCATTATGGGACCCCTTTAAGCTCTATCACTCTCCCAGTTTTTTATGTGATTTATATAGCGAACCTTATTAGTGTGTACCTAAAGCGTATCTTTATATACGTTAACAACATACTTTTTCTCAGGATATCAGATTCTCCAAAACGTAATACGAAGAGCCTCGAAACTAACTTTAAAAAACCGATTAATAGGTAATAGAAAATAGGCTTTTATTCTTATCAGAAAACTTTGAATTACTTTATATCACTTGGCGTTGAAGACCGTTATATTTAGTAAAACGGGGTAACCTATATTTATATATACGGAAATGAAATCTATTTACCTAATTACCAACCCCTGAATATAAGGAATCCTAATATATAATAACCAGGGTTTTGATTAGATAAAGCTTTAATAGAAAAGGCCTACATTGGGGAACACGTAAAGAAGGCCTTAAAGGTTACTTGGAATTATAAGGGGTTGTTACGAATAAGATATGGGCCTTCGTTATATTTGCTACGGACGGCCGTTGCCGTTGTTATCGTACTTATACTTACGTATTACGCCGAACAATGGTATTACAGATGGAGATAATAGGCCCTCAAAGATGAGATTACGATTTCGTCAGTCGTTATGACGCGTGTAATTACCCCATTATACAAAACCTTGCCTAATATTACTATTCTTAAGGATACCGGTATACCCTTCGGTTAAGTGACACTCGATTAATAGCGTCTTCGTTTCACGTACTGTTTAAAGACTTTCGACATTTGATATCCCTTTAATTTACGTATCGTTAAAACAGGTAATATGATCCGACTTATAATACCGTTACAACTATTAACTAGCCCCCCCGGGAGCGCCTAAGACTACCTCCCAATTATAAAAAGTTTAAGGCGTTTCGTAAGGTTACAAATAGCACGTGGAAATTAAGACATCCCTGGCAGGATAAAAGTAACCCTTCGAAAAAACCGAAGATTTCCAACGGATAAGCTTTAACTTAAGTTACTTATAGCTGATAAGGAATTCATTAACTTTTTACGGCCAATATTAGTAATTCCACGATATACATCCGCATCCCTCAAATCTTTTATATACGGGCTTAAAACAATGTAAATAACTATTACGTTTAAAATATAATACTTCAATTTTAATAACGACTATATTACAGTTTTTACAAACGGTTTCGAAGAAGTGTTAGATAGGTAACAATATGTCGGGTATATATTTGTGGTTTTCTGGAACAGCTGTACGATTACCGAAGGATACGATGAATTACACTATATAATATACGTTTTCGATATCGAGGTTGTGAACGCGCTCCACGGCTTCAAAGCGACCGTAAGTATTACGATAAACGAGATTACAATATACATTAACAATATTTCTATAATATAAAGCCTAAGGGGAAACCCGGCTATTTCGTTATAATAAACTTCTAAGGATATCTATTCGGTAACCGAATCATATTCGGATTCAGTTATAATACGATAATACCCGTATTATATACGTATCGGCGGAAACGAGGTCACGGATAAATTGGTGAATATCAATACTGAATTTTCTCTACCTTTAGACGAAAATCATAAGCCTTTGCTAAACAAAATAAAATCTCATTTAAAAACACGTTTGAAGGAACTTGAATAGTAATCGTATGACCGGTAAAATGAGAATTTATCTTTGTAGTATAAAAGATTGAGCTTTACATATTTAATCAAGCCCAGCTCAGTGTACCGGAGAACGAAATTAATCGGTTTTACCCTTCTCGCGCCTTCGTTAGTTCAATCTTTCCTTTACCGTTTCCTAACTATAATGTACGGGTACAAGAACTTCTCGTTTTATCACCGAAGATTTCGACTATAGGATGCCGAAGGAAGTTACGCTTAATATAAAAGGAAACGAAATGTTTTTTATCTAATATGTTACACGGCTCTCGTTAAAATTGAAAATTAACAGCTTCTTTCGCTTAAAAAACCTCAGTATAAATAATTATGTAAAGCCTATATATTTAAAGTTTTAACGGACCTCACGAATTTCCGGGTATTGATATATATTACAGCCTGATTTTCATAAGTACTTGAAAACTAAAATATTTTAGCCCATTTAGGCCGTGTTTATCGCCCGCTGATAATAAATACGGCTTTACACCTGCTGGCGATATCAACATTTTAAACACACCAGCTAAACATCCGTGTATATACTACAACTTATTAGTCTGTCTATTTGATATTTTGATAACCGACGTTACCATAGCTTTTACGGTCGTCGCCTTACGGCCAATGACTTTATCCGTGGAAAGGAATAAAGCTCAGGGATAGGCTAGGGGCGGGGGTAGGCCTAGAGGTAAAAGGAGAAAGAGGTAAGGGAAAGGAGGTAGTAACGACGAATTCGTTAACGATGAAGCCCGTGTTACCGTTACCAAAACCGTTGTCCTAGTTTTCAGCTTTAACTTCCCTTTAGGCTGGGGGATGGGGGGGAGGGCGTCGACCTAGTAATGCCGAGGCCGCCGCCTTCGTTGTACCACTTTCGGCCGCTTCAACGGCAATACGAAGCAGCCGCCGTAGAGCGGTAAAACGCCCGGATAACTTTTTAGTGGTAAGGGCGGCATTGTAGGCGGTTAAAAGACCCACAGCGTTAACGACAATGTAGATGTATCCGCTTTTACATTTTGTTACTACTAATAAATACTAATTAGCTCCCGTTTTCTAATGTTACCCCGTATATGATACCTAAACCTTTTACAAACATAACGAGTGTACCGTACGTCCGGTCCCCTACCTCTAACGTATATGTCATCGAATACTCCAGTTAAAAAAGAACATAGATAACTGGTATAAGGCCGTACCACATAAAGTTAAGGGGGACGAGTCGGGTTAATAAGGAGAAAGGGAAAAGAGATAGACGGAGGAGAAAAGGAGGTATTGAAATGGGCGCGCATAACCCGTACAAGGGTATGAGAGTAATAGAGGGGGGGCGGATAAACGAGCCCAGCGGTACGTCGCGCATATAAATTGGTTTTTACGCGAGGGAACTAATAAATTACGTCAATACGGGTTATAAAGTTGTTAGAAAGTATACAGTAAAGGTTTAGGATACTGATAATGAAAAAGTCAAAGGGATTAAATACGTATGAATATATACGCAATTTATTACCAACAAGAAAGATTAGGGTTAGAGGTAAATTAAGTAAGGGGCTTTACTTTTTTATATCGATTTAACTCTGGGATTATTCCGCGTATAAGAATCTACCGACAGGGGTCACTATAATAACAGGTAGCCACCTGCAATTTAAAACATGCGCCTGCATCAATACACAGGCCTTAACACGCCCATGCGCCTATCGATTATACTAATATCCTACTATATAGAGGTTTACTTTATATTACTTTAAACCTTATAAGGCCTTATTTAAGGTTTATAAAGTTCTATCCCGGGCGTAAATAAACGCGGGGTTAGAACTAAGCAAGCACTATTACAGTATTAAACAAGGGCTTTAGCCTTTACGCCTACGGGTCTCTGGACTACCGGTTATCCTAAAGTCTTAATCTTGTGGATGGCTTAAGGCTCTATTAACCTCATGGGCATGTATAGAGCCTGCGTTGCGATCCCCCCCACCGGTATCTATAGCAATATTTCGTAGCAGCTAGCGCACCCTTTAGAGGAGCGCAGCCCAGTGATAGTAAAAAAAAAAAAGGTAGGTCAATTTTACTTAAAGTAAAGTTGACTATACTGACTGCAAGTTAAATGTATTGTTTTGTATGGATGTACTGTATTAGTAACAAGTTAAATACAGTATGCGCCTACTTTATATGGGGATACACGCTAAGCAACTTGCCATATAAATTAATATGCAGACCAGATAGTGGTCTGCCAAACTTAGAACAATTTATCGACTACTTGACTATGTAATACTACTATGACTTCGAATAATCGAATCGACAACGTTGCAACGTTTAAAGTACTACCAACACTGATCAATGCTCATTAAGTTGAACAAAGATAAGCTAAGTAAGAAAGGAAGCTACTTTCCGGTTGTTACGCCCTACTTTAACGTTAAGATAAAGGAAATATTCTTGCGAAGGGCCTTTACTACTGTGTCAGTCTCCATGACAACAAGTAAAAAAGACCCTTTGGGCTGTATCAGTCTCCATAGCAACAAGTAAAAAAGACCTTTTGGGCTGTGTCAGTTTCCACAATGGACTATAGGTAGCGACAGTATCTTTATTGAAAACACCAAGAAATCTTTACTTGATCGTTTTTATAGAATGTTAGGATTGACCGTTAAAGGTCTCAAATCGACAAGTAAGTAAACGGAAAAATTAGTAATATTGCAGGTGCTATAATAACAAAAACGACTAAGTTATATGCCAAACAATACACAACCTTCGCATTTACCTCTTACACTAAAAATTTACCCAAAAAACAAGTCTTTCCCTTTATTTTACTCTTTTCCCTCCCTTTCGCCAACTTAATCATTAAAATCGTTATTCCAAGCGAAAACACGAGAATTACCAAGTCGCGCTAAGAAATTCAAGTCACGCGTTTTTACTATTGAATTATTAAGCTCTATACTAGTGAAAACGTCAAAATAGCTACCAAAATCCTATAATTCCAGGCTCTTACCGATCATGTTAAAAAAAAGGCAATCAAAGCCTTAGAACCTCTATTTTATAAGTTCTATGATGGGAAACATTGGGGACGAAATGTTGACGAACATTTCACGGAATAACACCTGGTTAATTTTGTTGGTAGATTTATTTTCAACTAGGATAGTGGTAAATATAATCGCGGTAAAAACGCCTTTTATATCGTGCGCAGTTTTTTTAAAAACTAGATAATGAACACGTAAAAGCTCATTTAAAAAGTGATTAAAGGGAATTTGAGGGCGAAATTTGTTGTCAAGAAATATACGTGTTAGGTAAGAACTTCAACAAGCTTAATAAGATTATTTACTAGTTAACCTAATTTTAAAAATATGCTTTAAGCCTATATCCGAAATAAAAGGGCGTTGAAGACCTTTAAAGCTCCTATATACGTTTGGGAAAACCTCCCCTCAATTTCCAATTAAGTTAAGCTTTTTTAAAAGTTAATGATAAAAAACCTGTTGATTTACTCAAAAACCTAGCACCTCTACATGATAATGAAGAATACTTCTTTAGCTTCAGCAGGATATATAAATTAGAGGTTGATAATACGGTAAGAGGTATTAATATTAACGCCATTTAACAGTTAATGAAAAAAATTCGTCAAGTGTTTTAAAACCTTTCCTATAGCTAAGTTCCTTTGGTAACTTAACCTTATACTTAAAATTACGAAGTTTCTTCAGGCGAAGTTTTTTACAGCATGTACGCCTATACGTATGAGTTCATTATAATTCCTACTTCAGGACTTTATCCCTTGGAATAGGGAACTAGCAATTACCCTTAAAAATACGATATGGTGGCTTCAAAACTTAAACCAATAAGGAACACCAATAACTACTAGAACGATTATCGTGACGTTTTTTCCAGACCTGTTAAGATGGTTAATATTAATTATAAGTTTCTTACCTATTTAATCAAAATTTGAAGCAATGTAGAGAGGTACGACGGGAAGCCTTACAAATTTTTCAATATAAAGATAATGTTTTTTTTTTAATATTTACAAGTGAATGAAAGTTCCTCCTTTTGGGTTTCACTTATTATTTCCCGGAATTCTTATAAGGTACGCCATAAATTATTATTTAAATATTCTTACATGAGTACGAGTTTTCTACGAAATTTACGATGGTGTGAAAAATCATTTCGAATAAAACGTCCGCCTTACGCAATATTATGAGGATTGAAACACCATAAGATAGAAAACGATAATGGCAAAAAAAAAAAGAGGAAAAAGTACCGATGGATGTTTTGAATTGGATGTTCAATAAGCTGATGTTATATTATCAAGCGATAGGAAAGGTTTGAGTTAACGAGACTACGCTCCGCGAGCAGGTACAAGTACTTATTACGGTCGTTAACGTGTTTAAATACGTCTTATAGCGCCTGAATACCACCTATAAGGGCTTCTTCAGCTAGTTAAGGTCCTTGTTAACGACCTTGATAGCACGTACGCTAAGATTACTTAATACGTACCCCTATATTAATAAATTTTGCAATGTAGATGAAGAAAATCGCGTAATAATATACTACGTTAATTGCAAGTGCGGGTGACCTTAATGTTCAAAATCTAGTTTAATACTTTCGGACTGAAAATTACAATAATATTGACGTTAAAAATGAGAATAAAACTTAAATAAACTTATTACCCATAAAAACTTTCGTCGTGATAATGGAAAAAAGTGTTAAATCTATGACAAGTCCAATTGTTAGTTTATTCGCCACCCTTCGGCTAAATATTATAAACAACAAGTAATTTATTACACTTAGTACCCTATTATATTGAAATGAGATTACTTTAACCGTATAGTACAGTTTAAGGTTAAAAATGACTTTGACAATAATGATGCGATTGAACGGTTCACGTGATATAATGATATTTCTCCTAGAGCGGCTTAGTAAATAGCTGAACACGCCTTCCTGATCGCTTGAAGGGCGAAAACCCTTATCTTTGTCCTAACCAAGCCTTTAACCCCTTATATACCCTTAATTTTCCTGCTCGTTACAAAGATTACATGTTTTAAAGTATTAAACTAGAAATAAAGGCAATAAGTAACTTAACAGAATGTTATTAGCAATACGTAGCATTCAAAAAAGAAAGTACTATTGCCACCGAAATCAATCATCAAAATACTGGTAAAGCCAGAGTTAGCTTCAGACCAGACGAATAACTATCTTCATTAGTGACAAAGATAATTTAAATTATTATTTATGTTGGAATAGTACTATATGTAGTTCAGTAGTTCAAATTTACTTACAGTCAAGTTGACTGTACTGCAAGTTGAGTGTATTGTTTATGTTGACTTACCGTATTGTTTGTAAGTTGAGTGCAGTACACTGCACTTCACACAAGAACACAGGCCAAGCAATTGACCAGAAAAATTACTGAGCAGACCAGCTAGCGGTCTACCAAACCTAAAGCAATACATTCACCACTTGACCAATACAATACTACTGTTACGTTAACCACGATTTGAATCTACAACGTTGCAACAATCTAAGGCCCTACCCGCACTAATCAGTGCTTATTGGGTTAAGCACAGATCAGCTAAGTAATATATATATATATATATATACTTTCCGGTTACTTTTTACAACTACGTCGACTAGGGTAAAGGAAAGATTTTTGCGAATGGCCTCTATTAGTACTGTGTCATTCTTACAACGGCAGGAAGACAGAGAAGAATTTTCGGTTATATTAGTCTCACAACGGAAATCTGGAAGTAAGTGATGGTATCGCTATTGAAAACACCAAGAAATGTTCATAAATCCCTCTTGAAGAAAAACATTGAGATTGACTATCAGAAGTCTCAAATTTTGGCAAGTTGGCAAACGGCTAAATTAATACTACTACAGGTGCTACTACTGCAAAAACTACTAAGTTTTACGGCCAAACAATAAAAAACCTTCGCTCTCTACCACTATTAACGAATTTCGACCTTACCCTCTACAACAAACCTTTGCCCTTACTTTACTCTTTTCACTTCCACGCCAATTGAATCGTTAAGTTCGCTACTTTAAGCGAAAACACCAAGAATCTTTAAGTCTCACCGAGAACGCCACGTCACGCGACCCCACGCTAAATCGCCAAGTTTCTACACGACTTCACGTCAGAATATCAAGTCCTACACAGGACAGAACCTTAAGATGTCCACCGCAAGCGTTATCTTTAAAGTTATTACCGACCCTAAAAGGAAAGAAGCAATTAAAGTCCTCGGAACTGTTTTCACCAAATTTTATAACTAAGATCCCTAGACATTAAATATCGATAAAACCTTAATATAAAAACACCTTTTCAATTGCGCCGGCTACTACATTATTAAACAAAACAATAATAATAACTCTGACTACGCCTTTCGCAACTTTTGTAACCTCTTTAGCAACTAAACCATTGATATATAAATCTTAGTTCAAAAAAAGGTTAAGTTAAAAAAGGTTAAGTTAAAGATTAAAGCAAAACTTAAATGGTAAGGAGTTTATATACTACTACAAAGGATTACAAATTTGATAAAAATGATTTTCGACCTAACTTTGTTTTAAGAACGGTTTTAAAAACCACACCTGAAGTAAAAGGGTTTTAAGAAACCTAACTGACCTTACACGCGATCTAGGGGTCCTCCCCTTTACCCCAAATTCAGTTAAGCCTTTTTACGTGTTAGCGATAAGGAATTTATTAACCTGATCGATAGACTAGCACCTTTATGTGATATCATGAGTATGCTCTTAGTGGTATCATAACGTGTAAAGTAAAAGCCACCAACGCGGCCAAAGGTATTAATGTCGGCGTTTTACACCAGTCAATTAATCAAGATCGTTAAGTTTTTTAAAACTGTTAAAACCTTTAAGTTCATCTTCCCCTTTAATATTTTACTTAAAATCGCCAAGTCTATTAAAAATCATTTTACGACAGGTTCATCTATACGTCAAAGCATACTATAGATTTTTTTTACAGGACTTTACCCCTCGGTTTAAGCAATTGACGAATACCCTTAATACTGTACCTCGAAATATCCTAGGTTTACATTACTAGGAAACATTAATTAAAACTGGGATAACTATTGCGACCTGCCTCTAAAACCCGTTAAAATGGTTAAAATTAATTATAAATTCTTTACGGATTTCACCAAGATCTAAAACAATATAAAGAAGTATAACGGAAAGCCTTATAACATCCTCAACACCAAAATAATACCATTTTTAAACATTTGTAAATGCGTAAAGGTTCCCTTTTCAGGTTTTTATTTACTATTTTTCGAAATGCTTATAAGAAACGCCAGGAATTACTACTTAATCTTTCTTACTCGAGTTACTACATTTTGTGAAAATTGAAATAGCATAAAGGAATATTTCGAATACAACAACGACCATAGGTAATACAATAGAAATTAGGCCACTACGAGGTAAATAACAATAATAGCTTCAAAGAAAGAGGAGGAAATACTGATAAATGTATTTAATCAAATAATTGATAAGTTAATGCTGTATTCAAAAGTAATAGGGAAAACTCATATTAACGAAGCCACACTTCGCGAATAGGTACAAATAATAATTACGGGCGATAACGAGTTCGAATACGCCTTACAACGTCTAAATACCACTTGCGAAGGTTTTTTTAACTAGTTACGTTCTTCTTTTGCCACTGTAATAGCGCGTATACCAAACTCTCTTAATATATATTCCTAGTTGACAACTTCCTTAACGTAAATAATAACAACCTTACGGTAGTTAGTTACGTCGACTGTAAGTACGGTTACGGGCGCCCTCAACGCTTAAAGTCTGGCCTACTGGTAACAAACTAGATTCAACAATCACGCTAACGCAAATAAGGTCAAGATTCAAACGGACCGGTTGACCGCAAACACTATCATTGTAATAGTGGCAAAAGATATTGAATTTGAGGCAAATCTGGCTGTTAGTTAACTGGGCACCCTACTGCCGAACGAAAAAATAGGAAGGTAATATTTTATATCTAATACCTTACCACTTTTAAATAAAAAGAATTGGATTGAATCGCAAACTTCAAAGATAACGAGCCAATTAACGGCGATAATAGCCTTAAGCATATTAAAAAGTATAAAAATACTACCTTTACCGCGGCCTAATAATTAACCGACCACGTTTTGTATACCGTTTAAATAGTAAAGATCCTTGTCTTTATTCTAATTAAACTCATAACCCCTTATACACCTTTAATCTTCGCAATCGTTACACGAACCATACGTTTTAAGGAATTATACCAAATATAAGGGTAACAAAATAATTAATAAAAGGCTATTCGTAATTCGTAACACTATGGATGAAAAGCGTTATAGCTATTAATATTAATTATCATGATACTAATAAAGCCAAAGTTAACTTTAAATTAGACAAATAATTATCGTTGCTAGAGATAACGATAATTCAAACTATTATAGAAATAATAAATTTTCATATCCTTACTTACTCTACCACTTCTTTTCTTTATTTAAAGGAATCCGACGACCTTCGGCGTTAACTTCGATATTAAAGCAAATGAACTGGTTAAAAACAGCTAAAGTTTCCACTGCCCATTAAGTAGAGGTATTTATGGTTTTATATTTAAGGACTGGAACAAATGGTGTCAAGCTTAACGAAGCCGGAAATACGTTAAGTATACCGTCGTTTCAATTACCTAGCCGTTAATAGTTTATATAACGTCTTAAAGTCTATAAGGCATCAAAATATACAATATTTTTTCCTCAAAGCTGTTGAAAAACTTTATTATTATCGTTAAACGTATACTTAAGCCCTCCGAAAATATAAATTTTCACTAAAAAACGATAAGGATTTTAATAAGCAGATCTCTATTAACGTATTTTACTTGGATAATTAACGTATTTTTACGTCGTTAACTCCGTAACTTTTTTTTACGAAATCAAGTTTTTAAAATCCCTTTCGGCAAAGGATACGTGTGAAATACTAAGGATACTATAAATTAATACGTACCTGGATCCACCTAACGTCGTCGTTTACAATATCGATACCAATTTTACGACGGCAGAATTTCAAAAAGGTGCTAAAAAATAGGTATTTAGTATAAAAAAATACCCATCAAAACCTACTGAAGTATTAGGAAGTTTAAAAAGGCACACGTCTTACTTCGACGAATGTATAATATCTTTTTATTAAAAATCAAAAGCTTTATGGATTCGGAGACACGTTCATAAATAGCAGTAAAAGTTTTAAAAGATACTATAGTTCCTAACGTCCCAATATTAACGCTATTGATTTTTCAAGTGTAACTACGCCTGACGAGTGAATCTATGCCCTCGGCAAGTACTTCAAAACGTGTTGTGACTTACGGCAAAGCTTTCAGGAAACTGCAAAGGTAATCGGTACGCCGCTAGGTTAATGATACCTTTAACACCAGGAACGGCCTTATAACAATCGATGAACTTGCTTTGCCGTTACAAAGTAAAGTCGTCGTATAATGGGAGCTGGGGAAATAGTAAAATTTATATAGGATAATAAGTATCGGGAACTTCAAAATAGTTATTAAACCTACTAACGGGTTGATTTTATTTCGAATCACTTAGTTTAAATTTTACGTTAAAACTATTAACGATGAAAACCCTTAAGCTAAGCAACCAGGTTAATATAAACCTCTTTTGTCTGTTATCGATAATCTTATAAAACTGCGTCGACTCGGATAACAAACGAAGGAAAGGAACAATAAAAAAAGTAATACATACCAGGCTGCATTAATAATACCACTTGGGTAAGCAGGAAGTAAAAGAAAAACGAAAAATTAATATTAAAATTCGGAACGTAAAGGATTATTGAGACCTTTGGAAAACCATTTCAGAAAAACGATAAAAGTCGAAATTAACAGTCAACTAATTCGAATGAAAATACAGTTTGTACCGAAAACCTATTTTAACATTTAAAACTAAAACATTACGATCTTTAAATCGGGGATTACATACGAGGTGAAAGGCAAAATCACGGGGAGGCTGTATGAAAAAGTTCGTTTAATCGTTTAAAGATACAACTATAAAGGCATGGACTTATTTTTTACGTAGGCTCTATCAATTTAAACGATTAACTAACGCTGGGTAGTTATTTTACCAATGATTTTACTAGTTGAGACTAAAAGCAAGTTTACGCTTAATTGCCATAATATAATGCAAGCCTATACATATTGAATAAGGGATTCATAATGGATTATATTACTAAAATTAATATAGAAAATACATTCAATTTAACCTCAAAGAACTGTAATACGATATATAAAACCACTATAAGGATTAGTCAAAGTAAATTTCCATTAATTTCCAACCTACTAGTCGTATTTTCAATTACGACTAACTATAAACTTTTCAACTTACGATCTGTATTTACTAAGAACGTAAAAAAGAATCTTCGAAGTAATAGGTATATAAATTAATAATATTCTTTTCGTTGGAATCGCTGGCTTTATGACACTAGAATAACAGGCAATTAAGGATTCAAAATTCTAAGATTACAAGTCAGTAACGACATTAAAGAATGGCAGTGAACTTAACTTTATTAAATCGTTAATCTGTATACTTCGTATTAATTCTGTACTTAGATTTCGCCAAAGGACCAAAACACTATTTTAGCCATAATTAATAAGACTGATAAAGTTAAGGTCTCACGGTACCTTAAACAACGTGCTCGTAACAGTTATATTATCACTCTATGCTACCCGAAAATATATTATAACCTAATCATCGCCATAAAAATTTAAAAGCTTATGAATAAAGATTTGAACCGGCTAAGTGAAAGGCTCGAATAGAAAATACGAAACCTGGACCTTGGGATTTATACAGTTTCAATCAGCCTGTTGAAGGCTAATTTAATAATTTTAATGAACAGTTTGTTTAAAAATTATATCAACCTGTTTTTACAGATCGGTTTTCTAATGACCCTCGTTAACAAAAACAGGCGAGAAGCCTAGTTTAGTATTATTGGTAGCCTAATCTACTAAACCTCTGTTGAGTATAAAAAGATTATAAGCAACGTATTAGCTTCGAACGTCTACAGTATAACAGCGGGCATTAACGTGGGCATAATATTGTACAAAAAACTTAACCTTATTATCAGGCAATTAAAGATTCTTTCTATTCTAGTAATAAGTTGTACTGACTTAAGAAGCATTTTCGAATATCTTTCTAAGCTCGGAACCACTAGCGAAAAACGCCTAGTAATCGACGTAATAGCACATCGCGAAACTTAGGAAGGGAGGGAAATCAAGGAGTTCCGATGAATTAACGGTTAAGATAATCTCACTAATACCATAACGGAGACAATACCAAACAAGGCCCTAAAAAGGTTTGTAAATAATAACAGGCTTATTATATATATCAAGAGCTACATTAATAGGCCTCCTGACAAACCCAAGTCACGTGCTGGTAGCTAGGGTTATGCCAGCAAACTGAAGGACTGTTGGGGAAGTAAAGACTGCGAAGCGACCGGTTTAACTGGTATGGCTAAAGTAAAAATTTGCAAAGGCTTGTAGTGAAAGAACTTTTCATAGGAGTTGAAAAACTCTGAACTCGGATTAACGGAGAAATTAAGGTCAAATAGGGTTAATTTGCATGCAATTTGGTGTAATTTGGTATGAAAGTTAATTGGAATTGCCAGGGGCATGGCACATAAAGAGGTTACCATTTAGCGCTACCGAAGAAGATTTGTTAACCACACTAGCGTACACTTAAAGACTAAAAAGCCGCTAGTGTTAGAATAGTACTACATGCAATGTAGTAGGTCAAATTTACTTACAGTAAAGTTGACTATATTGCAAGTTAAGTGTATTATTTTTTGTTGAATTACCGTATTGGATGTAAGTTGAATATAGTACGTTGCACTTCACATTAGGGTACGGGACAAGCAATTTGCCATGGAAATTACTATGAAGACCAGCTAGCAGTCTGCCAAACCTAGAACAATACATCTACCACTTAACTAATGCAATATTACTGTTACTCCGACCACGATTCGAATTGATAAACTTGTAGCAATCTAAGTCTATACCAACAATTGAGTCGATTACGTTTTATATCCTTAAGTCTCCCACCCTTTTCCTCCTCTTCTTAAAGGATTCAAAGACCCTTAATGTTAACGTTAATGTCAATGCCAATAAACTGGTTTAAAACAGCTAAAGGTTTCCCCTCGTCTTTAAGTGAGGGTACTTATATGTTTACTTTTAAAGTCAGGAGGCAACGGTATTAAATCCGATGGAGTTAGAAATTCGTTGACTATACTAGAACTCCAATTACCCAAGGGTTGATAAGTTGTATCAAATCTTAAAGGTTGCAGAGTATAAAGATACGAAATACTCTTCCCTAAAAGCTATCAAAAACCTTTATCATCATTTCTAAACGTATAACTAAGCCCTTCAAAGATTCAAGTTTATATTAAGAAAACGACAAAGAATTCAAGTACAAATTCTTTTAACGAATTCTATTCAAACAATAAACCAATTTTTTTCGTTGTTAACTCCACAACCTTTTCCTACGAAACCAAGTTTTCAAAGTTTTTGTTAGCAAAGAATAAGCGGTAAATGTTAAGGATATCATAAATTAATATGTACTTAGGTCTACCTAACGTTGTTGTCTATAATGATGATACTAACATTGCGGCGTAGGAGTTTTGAATAATGGCGAAGATAAAATAAAATAAGTATAAACACGTGCCTATTAAGGCCTACTGGATCATTGAAAAGGTCGAAAAGCTTCACGTACAACTTCGCCAAACGAACGATATCTTTACGTTGATTATTAGCATTTTTACGAACCCTAAGGCACCTTTTCAAATATCGGTGAATTGCCGAAATGATATTATAGACTTAACGTCTTTATATCAAAATTATTGGTTTTTGAAGCGTACTTACATTTAAAGAGTGAATTTCTGCTATTAACAAGTATATAAAAAGAGTTACAGTTTATGGTAAATCACTAAAGGAACTCAGGAAGGAATTGGCACGGAGTTAAGTTAATAATGCCCTTAATAACCGAAACAACCTTATAATAATCTACATACTTGTTTAGCCGTTGTGGAGTAAAGTTCGCATGTAGTGGGAGCTAAGCAAATGAGATAGTTTATTCAAGATCTTGAGTATCGTTTACCCTAAAGTAGTTGTTGAAACTATCAACATCCTCTCGACGTTTCGTATTATCCAAGTTAAACCTTATATTAGGGCAACTAATAATAAAGACTTCCCAGTCCAAAGAATATATTAAAAGGAACATTTTTACCTTTTATTGATTAACCAATAAAACGTTACCGGTGCTGCCGAACATGGAAGAGAAGAAAAGATAAGGATGAGGAATATATTCCGAATCAAATTTATAATACTACTTGGGTAAGCAACAAAGAGAAAGACGACAAAAAATTGCGTTTAAACTCCAGGTGTAAGACGTTACTCAGTCATTCAGCAAATCCTTTAGGGAAAGCGATAGGATCGAAATTAACGGATTTCTAATTCGAGAAGTTGTATAATTCGTACCTAAACCTAACTTTAACCTATACAATCAGAATATTACAATTATAAAGTCAAAGATTATATACGAGGTTAAAAGAAAAACCATGGGGTAGCTATTCGAAAAGTTATATCTAATCGTTTAAATATACAGTAGTAAATGTAAAGATGAAATTTTTACATAATCGCTAACGATTGGACAGATTAGCCCAATTTCATTGGTTTTTTGAACAACTCATTCATTAGTTAAAACTATATGAAATTTTACCTTTAATCGCCACTATATAATCTGATCATATACGTAATCGACAATCGATTCGTAAGAGATTGTGTTGTTAACACTACTATAAGAATTACGTTCATCGTAATTTCTGGGAACGATAATACGATATATTAATTTATAGTTCAGGTTAGTTAAAATAGGCATCTATTAGTTTTCAAATTATTGATCACACTTGGAGTTACGGTTAGGTATAAAGTTTTCAACATATAATACGTATCTATTGGTAATATAAGAAAATGAATTCGGTTGAGTAGGTATGCAAATCGAATATACCCTTTTCATCTAAATTACTAGCTTCATGGTATTTAAACAATATGCGATTAAGGATTTTAAGTTTTGAAATTGCAAATTGGTTACAACTTTAACAAAAGGTAACTAACTTAAATTTAACGGATCGTTCATTTGTATACTTAGTATCAATACTAGTTTTTTGTTGGTTTTTCTTTTGCTAAAATACCTTAGTAGCAAATTTGATTATAATTGATAAAATTAACGTAACCAAAGCTTAACGGTACTTAAAATAGTATACCTATTACTATTATATTATTATTTAATATGAATGAAAGATATTTATGACCTGTTGATTGTAGTATAAGTATAAGACCTGATGGATAAAGACTTTGAGTATTTCCATCATAAGCTTAAAAGACAATTACAGAACTTATACCAAGAGATTAATATAATCCCAATCGACACGTCAAAAACTAGGTTCATAATCTTTCCAAACGGTTTTCTTTAGAAATAATATTAACTTATCCATACAAATCAGCTTTTTAATAACTTTCGTTCATGAAAATAGGCGGGAAAGCCAATTCGGTATTATCGATAACCGGATTTACTATACCTTGATTAAATTTAAAAGGATTATATGAAGTGTATTAGTTTTGGAGGTTTACGTTATAATACCTAACTTCAATGTAGATATAATATTATGAAAAACCTTGAACGTAATTATCAAGCAACTAAAGATTCCCTTTATCCTGGTGGTAATTTATACCGATTCGAAAAGAATACTTAAACATCCCTTAAAGTTCAAAACTACTAGTGAAAAAAGCTTGATAATCGACGTAATGATACTTCGTAAATCTTATGAAGATAGAGAAAACGTGAAGTTCCGATGAATTAATGGAAAAGATAATTTAATAAATACAACAAGAAAGACATTACTAAACAAGGCGTTTAAGAGACTTTGAAATGAAAATAAGCTATTTATACGTATCAAGGGTTACGTCAATAGGTTACCTATCAAGACAAAGTCACATGTCAGTGGATAGGGATGTGCTGTCAAACTGTAAAACTGTTGGATAAATGGAGATGGCGACTTCTTTAAGTGGTACGGTTAAATTATGGGCAATAGTAGGTAAATCAACCCACATAGTTTAAGTAAGATTAAAATTTTATTTGAGTCGCGTGGGTTGAAAAGACCAATCGCGGCGGTAGGTCAATACGCGCAAGCCTGTGACGGAAAACTTGTATATAGGAATAGGTGAAGTCGAAACTCGGAGTTGTAGGGTAATAAAAGGTAATTAGGGCTATTCTGGTTGCAAAAGTCAATTGGAATTGACAGGTGTCTGGTTAATTCAGGAGAATATGATTTAGTGGCAACCAGAAAAGTTTGGTTGACTATACTGGTGTACGCGTACAAAACAAAAAGACACCAGCATTGAAATAATAATAATTTCAGTATAATTGGTCAATTTTACTTACAATAAATTAAAGTTGACTATATTGACTATAATTTGAGTGTATTCATTTTGTGTAAGCCTACTATATTTGCTGCAAGTCAATTAAAGTAAGTATTCACTTTACATTAGGGTATAGGCCAAGCAATTGGCCCTACAAATTACTGTGCGGACCGGCTAACGGTCTGCCAAATCTTGAGCAATTAATCCACCACTTGACCAAAAAATACTACTGTTACTTCGACAAATTGAATAGATATCGTTACAATGTATAAACCCCTACCAACAAGTTCATTATTAATGTTATCGGTTATTATATTCATGATTCAGAAAAACTATAAATAATCAAGGCTTAAAAGTGCCCGACGATTTTTAAAAGCGGTCTAAAATAGATTTTCTTGACATAAAAATTGGTTCAAAAAAGGTTAAGATTAGGCTAAAAACTAAACTTCTTGTCCAAGGTATCGAACTCTCCATGAAGAAAAAAAATAAAGGGTAACCTGGTAAACGTACTATATTAATACGCTAGTAACGAGGACCATAAATGGATTCACGAGGGTTAAGGCAAAGGTATCGTTGGTGATAATATCCCTTAACGCCTTTAAACACGTTCCTGAGATTAAGCCTAAGCTCATAAAAGTTCCTTAAACCCTTTTTCATAAGGTTTTTGACCAGCCAGTGTTACTGGACGTGAATAATTGATTGAAATATACGCTGCAAACAATTAAGCTTACAAGTTAATTGAGTGAAAACTTAAACGTACCCCTTGATACTGAAATGAGTATTACTAAGTTCTTTGCGAAAACAACCAAATTTCCTTTCCCTAGGCCCCTTATGAGTTTTAGTTTTAGTAGGAAAATTAAGGTAGGAGCGGCTTTGCGCGCAAGTTTACTGCAGGTACAACCATTGGCTTTTTTCTTCTAAATATAGTAAAAGGTAATTATCTTATCCACCAATAAACAGCTTTCTAAGCACAGGTAAAGGGATTTAAAGGGTCTCTACCACTAATATATCAATTGTCCCCCTCGAGATATTTCTATGGTGGATACAGATTACGCGGTAATTACTATATTTTCTTAGATATGGAGAGTAAAGAAAAAGTATAACGGTAAGTCGTATAATCTCCTCGACGTTAAATTGCGCCCGTTCTTTAATATTTTCCACCAAATGAGGGTTAAATTACAAATCTTTTACTCGTTGTTTTTTACCATTTTCACCAGTCAAGTTGAGGATTATTATCTTTTGTAATTAATGAATTACTCCTTGTCATGAAAGATTTACGATAGTTTTAAAGGATAACTTGAATTAATTGTTAATCTCATCTAATATTAAAAAAACTGGAATATTATCAAGTGGTTTTATATATTGGATTATAAGAAGAAGAAAACGGAAAATAAGACGGATGTTTTCAATCAGATATTTGATTTTTCAATGCTTTATTCATACATGATGATGAATGCGGGAGTTGGCAAAGATATATTACGCCAGTAAGTATCGAAATCCGTTACGTGTTGCACAGAGTTCAAATACGTATTATAGTATTTGGAAGCTATTTGTAAAGTTATTTTTTAAGCTTTTTGCGGTTTTCGTTTTCAACCGTTATCATACGGGTCCTGTTGGTAGGACTTTAGACGTTGCAACGTTGTCGATTCGATTGGTCGAAATAACAGTAGTATTTTGTGGTCAGATGGTGGTTGTATTGTTTTAGGTTCTGCAGACCGCTAGCCGGTCTACACTGTAATTTGTATGATCAATTGCTTGGCTCGTGCCATAGTGTGAAATATGGCGTACTATACTCGACTTATACACAATACAGTAAGCCCACATAAAACAATACATTTAACTTGCAGTTCAGTATAGTCAACTTTACTATTATTAAAGTTAACCTAATGTATTGTATGTAGTACTATTCTAACACTGGCGGCTTTTTAGTTTGTGCGCGTACGCCAGTGTGATTGACTCATCGTTGTAGGTTATCGATAAATTGCAACCTCATTATCTTGTTAAACCCTTGTTAATTCCAATTGACCTCTAAGTCGAATTACACCCTATTGCATGTAAATTATCCTCGTTTGTCATCAATTTCCTTACGGGTCCGAGATCCGAATTTATCAATTCCTATAAAAAGTTCGTCCGCCATAGGCCTTTTCAAGCTTTTACTTTAGCTGTGCTAATTAAATAAGTCCACCTTATTAGTTTTTTGGCAATTTGTGAGTTTTCCATCATATCCTCAGTCGTCGATACATAACTTGGGCTTATTTGGCGGCCTATTAATGTAGTCCTCAATATATATAGTTAGTTCATTGATATCAACAAGCCTTTTCAGAGCTTTATTAAACGCTGCTTTAGTTAAATCATTAGAAGGATCGTCTTTGCTATTGATATATCAGAATTCCTTAATCTTCCTCCATTGGTAGGTTCTGCAGAGTATTATTACGTCGATTATTAGATGGGTTTCGCTGGTGGTTTTGAAGTTTAAAAGGCATTTGAAAAGGCTCCTAGAGTTGATATAGATTATCAAATAAATAAGGGGAATCTTTATCCACCTAATAATAAATTTAAAGGTTTTCTATAGTATTATGCCTATATCGAATATTGATATTATAAAATATACCTTCGAAGCTAGCATTTTTCGTATAATCCTTTTGTATTTTATGGATGTTTAGTAAACTAGGTTTCTGATAACTTTAAATTGGTCTTTCCATCTATTTTCGCTAACGCGGGTTATTAGGAAGCCGAATTGTAAACATAAGTCGGCGTTATTTGTAAAAGACATATCCTTAAAGATTATTAATCTTGTCTTCAACATGTAGAATGAAACTATATTAATCCTTCGGTTTAAATTCCGCATTTGCCACTCAAGCCTTCTATTTAACCGATGAAAATCTTTATCCGCTAGATTTTTTACTTGTGTCGCGATTAATAGATCGTACGATGCCTCCAGTTGGTATAAAGTGGCAGTGTAGCTACAACAGGAACGTTATTTAAGGTACTGTTAGGTTTTGGCTACATTAGTCTTGTTGACTGCAACTAAATCAATACCTTGAATCTTTTGGCAAAACATAAGGCTAATATTAATATTAAGTATGCAGATTAACAATCTATTAAAGTTAAGTTCGATGTCTTTCGCCAACGTCGTAACCGACTTGTAATTTCAGAACTTAGAATCCTTAATCGTCTATTATTCTAATGGTATAAGCATAGTCGTTTTAACGAAAAGGTTACCATTAATTTGAATGCCCATTATGTTAAAGTTTTTCTTTTGCATTACTAATAAATATGGGTTATATGTTAAAGACTTTATTGTTAGTCATAATTCAAAGTATAACGAGTAGGTTAGGAATTAATAAACCTTTACTTTAGATAATGCGCATAGTAGTTTAATATATCGCATTTCCATTTTTAATGGGTAGATAACACGTAATTTTTTCGGTAACCTTAACAATACGATCCGTTATCAATTCGGTACTAATTAAGTATAGGCTTACATTATATTACAGCTATTAAACGTAAACTTTCACTTGATTCTTGCTAGCAGGCTTATTGATAAAGAAACTATCAAACGTTGGCTGATCTTTTAAATTGTTAGCGACTGCATAAGGATTTAGTTCTTACATTTATCGCCGTATTTTTAATCGATTAGACGTAACTTTTTATGCAGCTTCCCCGTGGTTTTTCTTTTAACCTCGTTAATAATTCTCGATTTAAATATCTTTAAATTTTGGGTTCAAAGGTTAAAATCGATTTTCTGTACGGATTTTATAACCCTTTGAGTTATTAGGCTGTCAATTTCGACTCTTTCCTTTTAAAAAAAAAGGTTTACCGAAGGTTTGAATAATACCTTGGACTAGAAGCTTTAGTACAAAGTCTTTGTTATTCTTTTTTTTCCTGTGTACCCAAATAGTATTATAAATGTGCCCCGGTATATATTTCTTGTTTTTGACGTTTCTTTTCTTTAGGGGTTGTTTGCGTCGGCAAGGTTGTATTGGTTTATCGACAATAGATAAAGAAGGTTCTTTTTAACTCAATCGTTTAGCTTAAGGGTTTTTATCGTTTATAACCTTAATTTAGAGCTTAAATTGTATAATTCGGAAATATACAAGACTTTCAGCAGTTTCAATAATTATTTCAAAATTCCAAATACTTAAAATCTTATAGTGACCTTCTTATTTACCCGGATTTAGCCAAACGAAGACTTTACTTTACAGTGGCAAAGAAAATACGTCGATTATTATAAGTCTGTTTTTATTGTTAAAGGTATTAATAACCTGACGACGTACGGATTTCTTTCGCAATTCTCTTGAAGCTTTAACATAGGTTCTATTACATTTTTGGGTACTTAGTGATAATTGGAATTTAACTGTCAGGCGTAGATATTATTTAAGGACTAATAGAGTTAGTATTAAACAATTAAAGCTTATAATATAATTTAGGCCCTTTACTGTGTTCAAAGGCGTGTTTCCGGATCCGTAAAGCTTTCAATTTCTAACGTAAAGATGTTATACGTTTGGCGAAGTGGGTCGTATATCCTTTCAAATATCCTTTCAAGTATTTTTATGCTTTTGTGGACCTTTATAGACACCTATTTACATTGGATACCTATTATCATAGTATCTTTTTGAAACTTCGCCGCCGTGAAGGTGGTGTCGGTATCGTAGACGACAATGTCGGGTGGGCATAGGTACGTTTTAATTTACAATATCCTTAGTATTTCCTACGTATCCTTTGCCGAAAGGGACTTTAGAAATTTGGCCCCGTAAAATGAGGTTGCGGAATCAACAACGTAAAAAAACAAGCTTGTTATCCAAGTAAAATACAATAATGAAAACCTCGTAATTGAAATCCTCATCGTCCTGTAATATAAATTTAAATATCTGAAAGGTTTGGTTATATGTTTATCAGTGGTGGAAAAGCTTTTGAATTGATTTTAGGGGACAGTGTTCAATACTTTTAGTATTTATGAACTTTAAGACTTTATATATCCTATTAACGGCTTGGTAGTTGAAATTCCGGTGAATTTAACGTATCTACGACTCCATTAGGTTTAACACCATTATCTCTAGCTTTAAAAATAAAGCTATAGATGCCGCTACTTAAAGGCAAGGTGAAAACTTTAGCTGTTTTAAACTAGTTCGTTTATATCAACATCGATATTAACACCGGGGATTTTTGTATCCCTTAAATAAAGGAGGAAAGGGGTAAGAAACTTCAGAATGTAAAACGTAATTACTTCCAAAAAAGTTACAATTACCGTTATTTCTAATAACAATAATTCATTATTTGGTTTAAATTCAATTTTGTCCTTACTAGTATCGTAACGATCGATTCTAAAATATATAGTATTTTCACTTCGTAACAATACATATTGCCAATAGCTTCCTATTAAGTAGTTTATTGCCCCCATATCTTGAATAATACCTTAAAACGTGTGGTCCACGTAACGATCACGAAGATTAAAGATATATAAGAGGTTAGGGGCTTAGTTAAGGTAAAATTAAGGGTTTTTACCACCTAAAAAATATAGGAAGATGTGGTCAACTAGTTCTTTGGCCACGTTAGAAATAATATCTTTATGACATTTTCTTTGCTTAAAGGTATTGTCGCTGTTAATTGGATCATCGCCCTTTAAGTTTACAATTTAATCCAAGTAGTCCTATTTAGAAGTGGTAGGGTATTAGATGTACTATATCACCTTTTTATTATTTAGTTTGGCGGGAGGATGCCAAGTTAACTCAAAGTCCGACTTTTTATAGATTTAACATCTTTTGCCATTATTGCGAAGATAGTGTTTGCTGTTAGTATGTCCGTTTAAATTTTGGATTTATTAGCGCAAGCATAGGTTTTACCTTTTGTTTGTAGTCGATAGGCTAGACTTTAAGCGTTAAAGTCGTTCGTAGCTGTATTTGTGATCGATATAATTAATTACAGTAAGGTCTTTTTATTTACGTCAGGCAAATTACTAGGTTAAAGATATATACCAAACAAGTTTAGTATACGCGCTATTACAGTGGTAAGTGAAAAATGCAACTGGCTAAAGAAGCTTACGTAGGTGGTATTTGGGCGTTATAGGGTGTATTAAAACTCATTAACGCCCTTAACTACTACCTGTAACTATTCGCGAAATGTGGCTTTATTAACGTAGGCTTTTTCCATTGTCCATTAGTATAATATCAGCTTGTGAAATATCTGGTTTGACATATTTATTAGTGTCTTCCCCCTTTGTCTTCGCTATTATTTTCATTTACCATTTAATGGTCTAATTTATATAGTATTGGGCAAGGTGGAAATCGTATACGAAATGGCCCTTTATACCGTTATAGACTTCGCGGAACTTAGTGGTTCGAGTTAAAAAGGTTATGTAATAGTCTCTGACATGCTTTGTGAATATTCTAGGGAATAACAAGTGAAAATTAGAAGGAGAAACCTCAATTTACTTATAAATGTTTAAAAAGGGAATTATTTTCGTATTGAGGGGGTTGTAGGGCTTCCCATTATATCTTTTTATATTGTTTTAGATCATGACGAAATCCGTAAGAAGCTTGTAGTTGATATTAACTATATAAACCGATTTTCGTGGCAGGTAGCGATAGTTATCCTAATTTTCATTTGTTTTTCTTGACAAATGAAGCCTTCGAGTCTCTGAGGCATGGTATAAAGGGTAATTGCCAGTCGCTTGACTCGAGGGGTAAAGTTTTATGGTAGGACTTGTAATAAGCTTTTGTGTCTAAACAAACTATTTTACTGTATGTACGTGGGAACGTATAGTGGTATTTTAGTCTGTATTTGAAGTTGAAGACTAAGTTAAGGGAATCTACCAGAGCAGAGCATAACAATAAGTACTTATAAGAAGGATGACTCATGTGAATAGAAGGTGCACTCGTGAGAAGGGGCACTCATAAGTAGGCAGTATCGTGAGAAAGCAGGAGACAACAAGAGACCCAAGCTTGTACTGCAAGCAGCACTATCAGTACTCCTCCACAATACAATACAAGCCTTTTATAGCAAAGTTTTTAAGAGGCCTGTCGATCGAAGTATTGGGGGGCGATAGGTACCTAAAAGTTTGAGGTGATTTGATGATTTTGTTTGATTAACTAGTGGAGGGCGTTAAGGTCAATACCTCTTGCCATTTTAGCAGTTGTTGCTTCGCGCACTTTACCTCCGTTAAGAGTATACTTTACGCTGTTACGTGGAGGTACCTGGTTGTCGAGTAGGTTAATAGGTTCCTTATTAATAGTACGTGAAGAGATTTAACTTAGTTGATGTTAAAGGGGAGGTCGTCTAGAATATGTGTAAAGGGGTTGAGGCTTTTTAAAGCTTTTGCCTTTTCCCCGGAGGTCTTAAGGTTTAGGATCTTGAAGGGGGTCTATTTTTTAAACCAGTTGAAAGAAGGTTTTAGCTAGTTCCCATGGGGTCTTCTTTAGAATGTAAATGCTATAGCGGGTAACCTCTTTTTTTAGCTTAGCCTTAATTGTATATTGTATTATCTTTCATATAGAAAGATTCTAGAGCTTGAAAAACTCGCGGAAGTCTTGGAAAGCGCGGGCTTTACGGCTGTAGACGTTACCGAAGTCCGCGTTGATAATATATTGGCCAACGTAGTTAGTAAGATAAGTTTTAGTTGAGGTCTTATCAATATCCGTAATCCAAAGCTATTCATAGTAGTGATTGACGAAGACTGTTCCGAGGTTTTCAATTTTTTTTATGTATTTTTAACTTGGGGCTATCTTGACCGTTTGGCTTATGTAGGATGCGTAGGGTGTGTATGGCGAGGGATTTGATATTATTGGGCGTAGGGACTTAGTGTTTTGGTGCAAAGTCGCATAAGAACTTAGCGACTCAAAGACTTGGCGACTTGTCATAAGGCCGCGCAATATGGCTTTTTTGGGGCGATTTGATATTTCTTGGTGTTTTTGCTTGGAGTAGCGGTCTTGGCGATTAAATTATCGTAGGGGAAATAGAAAAAGTGAATTCGGAGTAAAGGTTTGGTGTAAAGGGTAAGGTCGAAGGTTGTTTGTTATTTTTGTAGGTTATTTGACGTAGGGACTTAGTCGTTTTTCTGTTGTAGTAGTATCTATAGTAGTATTGACTCAGCCGTTTCCCAACTTGCCCAAAACTTTTAGACTTCTGACAGTTAATCTTAACGTCTTTAAGAAAGATCTTTGGTAAAGATTTATTGGTGTTTTTAATAGCGATACCATCGTTACTTTCAAGCTGTCGTGAAAACCAACGTAGCCTAGAAGTCTTCTTTACTTACTGTCGTGAAAAACGATATAGCAGTAAAGGCTTTTCGCAAGAATCTTTCCTCTTTCTTAGTCTTTTACAAAGAATAACTGGAAAGAAGCCTTTTTCTCTACTTAGATTATTTATGCTTAACATGATAAGAAGTGATCAGTATTGGTAGGGCTTTAGACTTTGCAACGTTGTCGATTCTATTGATTGAAGTGACAGTAGTGCTACGTGGTCAGATGGTGGTGGTATTATTTTAGGTTTGGCAGAGCGCTAGCCGGTTTGCACTGTAATTTGTATGGTTAATTGCTTAGCCCGTGCCCTAGTTTGAAGTGTGGTGTACTGTACACGACTTACACTCAATACAGTAAGCTCACAAAAAAAAAATACACTCAACTTGCAGTTCAGTATAGTCAACTTTACTGTAAGTAAGGTTAACCTACTGAACTGAATGTAGTACTATTCTAACAGGTTCCGAATTTAACTGGTAGGTATCCCTAATCTCTAAAGTTTAGCGATGACGAAGAAGACACCTTTTACGCGAATTACATAGATTGTAACTACGGAAGGCTCGGCTAATACGGTTAATGGAAGTCTCGAACCTGGGAACGTGATTATTAAGCTACGTACAGAGGAAGATATTCCTTTTCGTTAAGATTTTTAAGTCCGTTACTTAAGTTTAACTTAAATATTAAGAGACATTGGATTTTTAATAAGTTCACTTATTGGTTAATTCGTCACTTTTTGGTTGAAAGTTATAAATAATAGGCGATATATATTTTCTAGCATCCTACTGCCCTCTAGAAATATTATTTTGAGTATATTGCAGACTTTGAATAGAAAAAAATTAAAGAGGATGAAAATATGCTGAATATTATCGGTTGGAACGAAGATACCGATACTGTTTCGCATTAAACATAATAGTTCGTTGATTATGTCTTTTTGTACCATTTAATAGTAGAAGACCCTTATCGCCAACATAACGATAAAAACACTAACACTAAGCTTCTGTTTATTATTTTTGACTATTATATAGAGTAGGTCTTTTAAGGTATTAAGCCAGAAACTGGTGCAAAACGGTATTTCAAAAAAGGTTATTCGTAATGCGTCGCATTATGAGGAGATATTGATATTATTACGGAACTTAATTACATGAATATATAGAAAGTTAAAGTTGACTTTAATTTTGTATAAGAGCTTTGGATACAAGGATTGACAATTGTTACTACTGTCGTTAGTTTGGTTGTTCTTAATATATTAAAATTAGTTACACGTTTCTCTCTTTTCCTTGAAGATATAAATAACTTTGGCATCGATGTTTACTTTTAAATTCATAATTTGGGTTAAGTTAAGAGCGGTAAGAGGTTTTACTTTTAAATCTAGATACCTTTCATATTTCCTTGAAGGATTAAAAGTAGTGGTATCATACTCAACGGCATGGAAATTTCATCAATTAGATTGCTGGTTGAATGATTGAGCAAATAATAGCCTACAAAAGGTTTTCATGGTGATATGTTACCAAAATATAAATTTATCAATGCTTAAAGTAACTAAAAGATATTGTCATTATTGCCAAATATAATTCTAAACACCCTTGAGGTTCAAATTCATATTGAAGAAAAATTAAAACACTAATTTGGAGGTTTTCGTTCACCTATTTTACCTCGATATTTAATCGTTATTTTACGTTGTTGATTCCATTACGTTGTTTTATGATGCTATGGATTTTAAAATTATTACGGAGAAAGATATATAAAACGTATTATATAATTTGTTAATCTATACGTATTCGAAACTCCTAGGTATATTAACTTACGATATTGGTACTAACTTTGTCGCTAAAGTGTTTTAAATTAATTTCAAGTCAATGAGGATTAACCGTAAATAGGTTTCTATTACAGTTTATAAGGGTACTGATACGGTCTAAAAGACTTAAATTATTTTGCAAAAAGCCTACGACATCTTTGCTTTGTAAATTTTCATTTTACAAGTTAAGAAATACGTTTTCAGATAGATGTAAAAGCCTTTAACGATATCGTTAACCCTAATGGCTTGATATCGATTTTGCTAGCATTTGGGGCTTACCTAATTATAACAATTTAATCACCACTATTTCTAAATACAAAGAAGCGTGTTATGATATATAATAAAGCCCAAAATGAATTAAGGAAGGAATCGGCACGCCACCAGATTAATAATACCCTTAATATTGGAAACGAATTATTAATAATAGACGCATTTTCCCTAAATTTTTAAATAAAATTCCTTATATAAAAAAGGTTAGGCAGATGAGATAGACCTTATTAGATATGAATTATTGCTAACCTAAAGATAGTAATTGAAATTGTTAATGGCCTTATCATTTTTCGAATTATATAAGTTATTTGGTATAAAAGACACTTTAAATCTAATAAAGATTCAAACGTTGAAGACCTTTGAACCGAGCGGATTATTCAATATAATCATTTCGAGCTAATCTTTCATAAGCGGATGGAATGTCAACGGCATAGAAAATCATCGAAGAAGAGGATATATACTGAAGAAGAGGACGCTGACGAGGACTACAAGCTTGGAAGGGCATATTTAATGGCGTAGGTGTCTTAGAAAGAGAAGACTGATAAATAATTTGACCATGAATTATATACTGAAGGAATCAATAATATACTAGGTAAATCTTCAAGGAAAGCAATCGGATAGAGATTAACGGCCTTTATATACAAGGGGTTATTGAACTTATACCGTTGGTGTAATTTGTCAGTTAATACGATATAATTTTCAAGTGAAGGCTAGTGAATAACATGCCGTGTATAATAACGGACTGGCTGTACGAAAGGTTACAATTAATCGTTTCAGGATACGGTAATAATGGTAAAGATAGGATTCTGATTTAAACTTTCAAAAGTTGGAAGATTAATTGGTGTGTAATCGTCGTAATTATTACTAGCTTGACTTTTGGCGTAAACTGAAGGTTTACATTGAAAAGCCGTAATATAAAATAAGCGCATACGTAATTAGTCACCAATTCTCAGAGGATTATACTATTGAAATCGCTGAAAAAAGTGAAGGATAAGTTCTTGCCTAGTATGGTGATACTTTATATTAAATCTTTATACGAATTAGTAGAAGTAGGTGTTAATTAGTTTTTTATACACAAAATATAATCTAGGTCTTCATTGGGTATAGATACTTTAACTTTTAACTCGTGTTGATGAATCACGTAGAGAGAAAAAAATTCAATATCATGGGTATATGAATTAATGATACCCTCTTCCTTGGAAACTTTGGGCTTATAGCGGTAGAATAGGGTATAATTGAAAATTTAGTATTTTTGGAAGTGTATGACAATGAAAACGTTAGATAAGGAAATATAAATTAACTTTAATAGGTCTTTGATCCTTATCCATGGTATTAAAGCTAAAAAAAATACCAATGGTACGTACATTAACCTACGATAATGAGGGTAAGTTACAATCATAATAATGATCAACAAGGCCTACAAGGCAAGATTATAACGATACCTGAAATAGAGGACCCTTCCGGCTTAAAAGACTACGCTATGCTAACCAAAGTCATTATACGACCTGTCTATTACAGGAAAAATATCAAAACCACAAAACGAGGACTTCAAAGGATTATGTAACAAGATTGAATGGAAAGTAAATAATTTGAAAAGGGCTATTAATGTAGTTTCTGGAAACTTAACGACGGAGAAGTTAATCATATTTTCTGATGGCTCATTTTCATATAATATTGACCCTTACATTGCAAATTGGGTTCCTTGTAATGTTTGTTAACAAGGAAAATTCAATAGATGATTTACAGTTTCTGGGAATCCCGTATACTAGATATTAATCAAGTATAAGCATATAATACGAAACGTGCTGGCTTTAAATATTTAGAGAATAATGATAGGCTTTACGATTGGCATAATATTAACTGTAAAAAATATTGAGAATTATTACTAAGTAGCTGATATTGTCTCTGATACTTATGATTATATATTTAGATTTCAGGAGCTTTTAAGAGTATCTATTAATGTTAGTAATAACTAATGAAAAACATTTTATAACAGGTGTAATATGTTTAAAGAGGTATTTAAATCCGGGGAAATTCATGATTTTCGGTAGATTAATGGCAAAGATTACCTCGTTAACGCTATAACTAAGGTTGTACCTAATAGATTCCTGAAACGTTTTGTAGATGGTAATACATTAACCGTGTGAATCTATGATTATATAAACCTTTCGGGACGTACCGTGAAGGAGTAGGGAAGCCCTGGCAAATTCGAAGACTATCAGGGTAATGATGGTGGTGGTAGTAGGTAGAATTACAAGTAAAACGTACGTGATTAGTGAAATACCTGATACGTGTAAGTATGTGGTGAAAACTCTGTGTACAGGAGTTGAGGTACGGAGAGCTCGGGGATGTGGAGTAAAGAACCGTAATTGATGTCAATTTTAGTACAAAATGACTGGAATTAACAGAGGTTTGGCTTATATATGCTAGATGGAGTTCAAAGGTTGCCACTAATTGGTGGCCGGCTGCGCTGACATATGGGTATATAATTAAAAGCCGCCAGTATTGAAAAAGAAATGAAATGCAATAAATTCAAGTTAATTATACTTACAGTTAGTTGATTGTACCGATTGCACATTGCCTGCAGTTTGGGGAATTCACTATAATTGTAATGCAGTAGGTGCCCACTTTAAAGTGGGCCACAGGCCAAAACATTTGGCTATATAAATTAGCGTGCAGACTAGTTAGCGGTCCGCCAAACTAAGAACTTACAACACATCAACTACTTTCAATGCAGCACCAGTTAATTCGACCATAGAGATTCAAATAGACTACGTTGCAATAATAAATTTCTACCAACAGGTACTAGCAAAATCGCCCTTACAATTAAGAACAAATCTTATTACATATATCAACATAACCATGTGGAAGTATACGAAGCTTCACGGGTATTTAGAAACGATATCTTATATACAATAAAGTCGGCTATTAATCGACCAACCATCTAGTATATGACTAGATTCGCGTTAAACGACAATTTTAAGCTGATAGCTCTGTTGAATATTAAACAAAAGGTACTTTTACAACTTATAAAGCTGATGACTAAGATATTAAGAAGACTTTAATGTTTATCAATACAAATATACCTTGGGAAAAGATTGAGAGGAGGATAAGATTAACATTATAGACCAAAATAAGGAAATAGACTAACGATTGTTTACCAACCTATAAAATGCCTTGTTTTTATACTACGTAAGATACGATAGTAAAACCTACATACCGAATACATATATAGCATTTTAACTTATATTATTTAATATATATAAATACCGGCTTTCAGGAATTTTATGAAAGATTGACGTGAAAGAAATTTCAACCGTAAGAAAACAATCATTTAACGCTTTTATGGTAAAGTTTTCCAAATTCCAATTCGATACAATAAGAAAGCACCGTAAAGTTTTAGTCGATAAAGGAAAAACGTCGTTATTTGGCATAGTAATAACAGATACACGATTTGAACCGGTTAAGCTTTATATAATAAATTCTGAAACACCATTTCTGTTTCTGTTAAATAACATAAATAAGCTCAAAATCAAGGTACGAAAAACGACAAATCAACTTATTCGTGTTTTAAATAACGTATTTATGCCTTTTCATCTAAAGTTTAAGCACCTTTTGTTTTTCTCAAAAGCACGTATAATCGAAGTCGTTTACTTAAATGACCAAAGTTTCGTATGCTATTCCGACGGTTCATGTACCCGATTGTAAAAAGTTTTTTATAGTTCTTTTATTTAATAAGCTATATTAATATGAAAAAGTAAGCTTGAAAGGCTATAGAAAAATTCTACCACGAATATTGACTATACTCATAATCTTTAGAACGGTTTAAATTCTAACTTCAGGATATCATTAACTTTAACTACGAGGTTATTGTAGATATTATATACTTGAAAGGTTAACCCGTTCTCAATGTCATTAACGTTACAATATCGTTCCAAGCCCTGAAATTTATACGGAACGCTTTCGCAACGGATTACTGGAATTCTCTAGTAAACTGTTAGATAAACATATATTTTAAGTCTTGAAACTAAATTAATCGCGATAGGGGTATAACTTTCAATTCGACCAAATAACGAATGAAAGCTAAGATAGTCGAAAGCGAGTAAAATAAATACCAATGGAGACATTTTAGGGTATTAGTATGTTTTAGCGGAAACCCTAATCGCTTAAAAAGCTTATATAGTAATATTAAAGGGATTAAAGGGAATTAATATAAATGAATTAATCTAATAAACAGCTATAAACATTGTTAACAACACTTTTGATCCGAATAAATTAATTCTCCCACTCTTTGTATTCAGTGTTTACCCTAGAGTTCATGCGGATTCCGTACTGTTTCAAGCTCCTGTTTAACAAGCAAACTCTGTAGCGAAGATTACAGCAGTTCTACATTCCCTAAGGGCTAAGAACGATGTTTTAAACTATTATTAATAAGGAACGAATTATGGAAAACAAGTGTTTTGAAGTTACTATTACAGTTCGAAATCATGGTTTGAAAAACAAAAAAAGGTGGACTAGCCCTAGAAAATTAACGGTATCAAGAAACACGATATACTTAAAATTTTTCCAAACGGTACGAATTCATTTCGTTAGAAGATAGTAGGAGAGTTAAAAAAGGAAAAGGTTAACGATACAGCCCTAAAAGCATCACCTGCCAAATAACACCAATCACGTTATTTTTAAAATAATTTAAACGACCCTCACCTGATAGTTGTAAATCTTTTGAATACCTCTTTACGACCTTTGCTACCCTACCTAAACGAGCACCCCATATCAACAAAACCGATACAATGTCTACAAAGGCGTTCATTTGGTTAGAATAATAATAGGCGTTTTAAAACCTTCATTTCGAATTCCTTGATTACCTAAAACGAGACGCCGGACCATAAGTTAGGTATAAGATTTCGTCTTAAGAGCGTTAATATAGGCTCGGGTAGTTCTTTTGAAAAGTCGATCTACAAAGAAATGTCCGTATTGATCGAATAAAACGTCATTCGCTTTGAAAGGTTTGATACAGCAATTTATGAATGTTACAAAATATTTTCCCCACAATTAATTAAGGAGGTAAAAAGCACAACCGAAAAGTCTTATTAAAAAGTCGTCTTGTGGTTAAGAGGAATGATAAGACCGGAAGGAAATATATTATAAACCAATCGCCTTGTTTCCAACGAGCAAACAACCGCTTAATTGCAACGTTTAATAACTTACTCCGTATTATCCAGAAGGGCTATTTTGAATGTAGAAATGTAACGCAAATTTATAAAAAAAACCTTAAATAACTATTTATACCTATATATCCATAGAGCTCCGCAAATAATATCTACTTGAAATGATCTTATTAAACCTCCAATCATTCTGTAACTTCGTTAAATCTAGTATTTATTGGTTTAATACTTACCAAAGGCATTATAAGAAACGCTTCAAAATAGGTTATGAAATAGTTATTCCTTTACTCCCAATTTCAACTCCGTGTTGGATAATACTTACAATTTGTGAAATATAAATGAAACCTATATTTATATCATATAATATATCGTTTCAGGGACGGGAACAAAGAATTCAAAAGCTAGCTTCAAGGTGAAGCAAAAAGTATATCTGGAAAAGGATTGTCTAATTTACTTTAACGATACAACGATTACGTTTTAAAAAGATGCCCTGAAGTTCTTATGAGAAGGAAAATTGGACAAAATTACTCTTTTTAATCGAATTTATATAGCGTGAACTAATAAATACAAATTTTAATATATAAGTATGGCTTTGATAGTATTGGTTATATAACCGAGAATTGTATTTAACCTTTTTATCGATACAAATATTATGTAATCCCGTCGGATAATATATATAAGGCATTAAATAGGCGCCTCAAATAGTAAATTCGGAATCCGGAATATAGCTTTCGCTCTGTGCTACTCGATAAACATAATACGAAGCTATTGATTTCTAATAATAATTTGTTTTACGAATGACAGCGACTATAATTCGTCAATATAGTTCAGATTTATTATAAGTAACGAAATACCAAACTGATACCGATTTACCTTATGTAATAACGTGATGTATTAACGCTTAATTAAGTGTGAACAGGTTTTATAAACCGTTTTCGCCTTCTAAATCTATAATATATTTGAGGAATTCGAATTTTATATTACAATAACAATAAAGATCCGATCATTCGGTACAAACCTTAATCCAAAGCCCTGTAGAAACAATTTATAAGAACTTCTCATCCCTTTACAAATGACTAGTCATATTCGGTATCATTGAAAAAAAATACTTTATAATCGATATTAAAGATTTACGAAAATCGTATAAACGCCGTAAAGTTGAAAGAACGAGATCAACCGGCGGAAAATGAAACCTAGCGGATATAATTACTAAAGATGCTCCAAATAGGCTAATAAAAACGCTTATATTTACAAACATTTTCTTTATTGACGTTATTCGAAAATATTAACAGCTTAAATCTTAAATAAACGTATTGTATCTTACACATAATATATTTTAACCCTTAAACTCCTTAATTCTCTATTAACTAGGCTTTGTATTTCGTTTTACCAATATATTTGTTAGAATAGTAGTAATTGCAATGGAGTTGGTCAACTTTACTCACAGTAAAGTTAACTATACTGACTGAAAGTTGAGTGTATTGTTTTGTGTGGGGCTACTGTATTGGCTTTGAATCAAGTACAGTATGCACGTACTTTACACTAGGGCACGAGCAAAGCAATTGGCTATACCAATTATAATGCAGTCCCGCTAGCGGTTTACTAAACCTCAAACAATACATCCACCACTTGACTACTGCAATATTACTGTTACTTCGACTAATTGAATCGATAACTTTACAACATCCAAAGTTCTACCAACACTGATCAATGCTTATTATGTTAAGTATAAATAACTTAGGTAAAAGAAAAATCTACTTTCTGGTTACGCTTCAAGTTAATAATGGCAGCTAGAGTAAAGGAAAACTTTTTGCGAAAGGCCTCTATTAGTACTACACTAGTCCACAACGGCAGGAAATAAGAGAATAAATTTGGATTAAATTAGTCCACAACGGCAATCTGAAAGTAAGTGACGGTAATTGCTACTTGAAAACACCAATGAATCTTTACGAATTCCTTTTGAAAAGGGTTAAGATTAACCACGAAAAGTTTCAAATCGGAAAGTTGGCAAACGATTAATCTAGTACTACTACGGATATTAATACTACAAAAACAACTAAATTTCACAGCTAAAATAACAAAAAACTTTCAAACTTTACTTATAATAACAAAAGACCTTCAACATTACCCTTTATATCAAACCTTTATTTAAATACCAAGTTTTCCTCTGTAATTCACTTTTTTTACTTTCCCAACATCAATTCAATCGCCGAAATCGCTGCTTCAAGCTAAAACACTAAAATTCGCTTAGTCTCGCCGAAAAATCTACGTTACGAACCCCAATACAAAGTTGCCAAGTTTCCACGCGACTTTATGCTAAAACATCAAGTCTATCAAATACCAAATCCTATATCAGCTAAAACTTCAAAATAGCTACTATTAGCTACTTCTTTAAAACATTCATCGACTCCGCTAAAAAAAACAAATAATCAAAACCCTAAGACTCTTTTTCTCAAAGCACTACGATAAAAAAAAACTTTAGGGGTACGATATCGATAAAGAATTCATAGAAAAACATCTCGTAAACTTTGTCGGCAACTAGATCGTCAACTAAAATAAAGGCGAAAACCTAAACCACGACAGCCGTACTTTCCACAAATACCGTAATTTTTTAAAAATTAAACTTTTAATATATGGAAAAATATTTGAAAAGGTATTAAGTTAAAATCCAAGAAAAAACTAAACGACGAAAGATTTATATTACAGAAAAGGGCTTTTCAAAGTTGGCAATAACCCTCTTTAATTGGGTACAATTTTAAAAAGGTTTTTAAAATCTACGACTTAATGGAAAGGGTTTAAAAAATCTTATTGCCTCCATATACATTCTAGGGGACTTTTCCTTTATCCTTAGATAAGTTAAACCTTTCTATACATTAACAATAACAAACCTATTGATTTGTTCGCCAGTTCAATATCTTTACGTAATAATGTGAAATACATCCTTAGCATATGTAGGACATATAAAGCAATAGCCGCTAATATAGCTAAAGGAATTAGCAATAACACTTTACACCAAACAATTAGAAAAATATAGACAAGTCTCTTAAAATATTCAAACCTTTATTACCCCCTAGCCCTTGAATTAAAATCGTCAAATCCCTCAAAAGCCTCACCATAATAGGTTGGTCTACACAAGTAAGCCCACTACATGTCCTACCATAGGACTTTACCCCTTGGGTTAGGTTACTGGAAATTACCTTTAACGCTTTTATTTGAAAGCTTTAAAACTGAAACTGACAGGAAATACTTATAAAGACTAGGATAATCATCGCGACTTGCCTTTAAAACCTATCCAAATAGTTATCATTAATTATAAGTTATTTATGAACTTCGAGAAATTTGGAAACAATACAAAAAATATAACGAAAAACCTTATAATATCTTTAACACGAAAATAATTCCCTTCATAAACATCTGTAAGTAAATGGAGGTTTACCCTTTATGTTTTCACTTACTATTTCCCGAAATCCTTATGAAGCACGCCAGAAATTATTATCTAACTTTATTGAACCAAGTAACTACCTTTATTGAAATCTACTATAACATGAAAATTTAGTTTTAAAACAACGTTCGCCTTACCCAATACGATACAAATGAGGCTACTACGTGGTTAACCACGATAAGAACGAGGGAAAAAAAAGACAAAACACTAATAAATATATTGAAATTGATACCTGACAAGTTCATATTATGTTAACAGGCAATAGGAAAAGCCCACGTTAGCGAAGTCACACTTCGCGAACAGGTATAGACAGCTGTTACGGGTATCTAAGAGTTTAAATACGCCCTATAACGCCTAAACCACCTGTAAAGGTTTTTTTTTAGCCAATTACATATCTATTTGACAATTTTCATAACGCGTATACCAAATTCGCTTGGTATATACACCTAAGTTGACAATTACTATAACGTAAATAAAAAAAACCCTTAGGATCGTTAATTACATCGACCGTAAATACGGTTATAAGGGCCTTTAATATTTAAGGTGTTGCCTGTTGAACCTAAATTAAACATAAAAGCCACGTTGACATTGATAAGGTCAACATTGAAACAGATATATTCATCGAAAAAATATCGTCATAATAGTGGTAAAAAATATTAATTTTGAAATAAGCCTAGCTATTGATTAACGCGTTATCCCTACTTTGAACAGAGTAATGAAAACGTAATATATCACATCCATTATGTTACACCTTGAAATAAAACGACTTAAATTAAATTATAAGATCAAGAGGTAATGAGCCAATTAAATGTAACAATACCCTTGAGCAAATCAAACCATATTAAAATACAACTCCTAACGGGGCTGAGTAACTATCTGACCACGTATTTCTATACTGCTTAGGTGGTGAAAACCCTTAAATATACCCTAATCAAACCCTTAACCCCTTATACACCTTCAACCTTCGCGATCTTTATGCAAACTACACGTTTCAAGGTACTATACTAGATATAAAAGCAACAAGATATTCAATAAAAGGCTTTTCGCAATACATAAAGTTGCGAAGGAAAATAATTACGGCCAGTAATATCAATCGTTACAATACTAATGAGGCCAAATTTTGCTTCAAACCAGGCGAATAACTATCGTTATTAGGGATAATAGTAGTTTAAACTATTATTAGATCAATTAAGGATTACATCCTCAAGTCTCCTATTCATTTATCTCTTTAGTTCAAAGATATAAAGATTTTTAACGTCAACGTTAACGTAAACACCAACGAGATAGTTAATAACTACAAAAGGTTTCTCCCTTCGCCTTTAAATAGTGTCATTTTGGTTTTTTCTTTAAGGCTCGAAGGTAATAGTATTTAACCTTATGAAACTATAAATATAGTAACTAAAACAACGTTGCAATTACTCAGTTATTAATAGGCTATACAAATTCCCAAAGTCCGTAGAGTATAAATATATAGAATAACTTGTTCTAAAAGCAATCAAAAAGCTTTGTTACTACTGCCAAACACATACACAAGCCCCCCGAAAATTCAAGTTTACACTAAACGATGATAAGGACTTCAACTACGAAGTTTTCATAAATATATTTTACTTGGATAATAAGCCTATTTTTTACGTTATTAATCTCACAACCTTTTTTTACGAATCTAAGTTTTTAATGTTCCTTTCGGCAAAGGATATGTGGAAAAAGTTAATGATGTTACAGATAAATACGTATTTAGATCTAACTAATGTCGTTGTTTACGATATCGTTACTAACTTTACGGCAATGAAGTTTTTTTTTAAAAAACGTTAAGATAATAAGGATTCAGTATAAATATGTATTTATAAAGGCCTAGTAAAGTATTAGAAAGATAGAAAAGGCATACATGTTATTTCGCCAAACGTATAATATCTTTACACTAGAGATTAAAAGCTATATAGATTAAGAAACTCGCTTTTAACCCACGCCTATAGAGTAAAACTCCGCCATTAATAAATACCCAAATTAGGTTACGGCCTACAGAAAAATAATAAAGGAACTATGAAAGGAATCGGCACGCCGTTAAGTCAATAATGCCCTTAATATCAGGAATGGTCCCATGATTATCAACGTGTTTACTTTACCCTTGTAAAGTAAATTCTTCGTGTAACGAGAGACGAACAAATTAAAAAGCTTATATAAAACTTTCAATATGATTAACTTTTAAGTAATTATTAAAAATTCCAAAGGTCCCGTAAATTTTCATACCACTCAGATTTAGCCATATATTAAATTAACTAACGAGAAAAGCCGTTAGGCCAAGTAATTAAACAAACATGAACATAATTTACCCATTATTGAGAAACTAATCCAACGTCACCGACCCGAAAAACCTCCAAAAAAAAAAGGAATGTAAAAGAGGAAAAATACATAACTTGCCGTATTTACAATACTATTTAAATAAACAAAAAACAAAAGGACGACTGAAACTTGATATTAAAGCTTCGAGTACAAGGGGTTATTAGGACCTCCGGCAAACATTTTTTAAAAAAGAGATAAGATCAGAATTAACGGCCTACTAAACCGAGGAGTCGTATAATTTGTACCAAAAAACTAATTTGACTTTTAAACCCCAGATATGACGATCTTCAAGTCGGAGATTATTTACGAGGTTAAAGGCAAGACTACGGGTCGGCCGTACAAAAAATCACGTCCAATCGCTTAAATATACAACAATCAAGGCAAATATTATATTCTTATACAATCGCCAACGATTCACAAAATCAGCCAGCGTTTAGTAGTTGCCTTAACAATGAGTTGAATAGCCAAAACTAAAAGTAAATTTACATTTAATTACCGAAATTTCATGTAAGCGTAAACGTACTTAACAACAGATTGTATTATTAAAATTTCCATAATAACTGTATATTATTTACCCTTTGGGGGAGGTAATATAATTCATTAAGCCTTTATACAAACTGGATAAATCAAGTGTCTATTAATTTCTTACCCACTAATAGCACGTTAAATTTAAGTTAAACATAAAGTCTTCAATATACGACCCGTGTTTACTAACAGCATAAAAACACTTAGGAAAAGTAGGTATGTAAACCAACGATACCTTTTTCATCAAAACGGCTAGCTTTATAGAATTTAAACAGAAGTCGAATAAGGATTCCAAGTTTTAAAATTATAAGCTAATTATGATACTAACGGAGAGCAACCAACTAAACTTTTACAAATCGTTAATCCGTATACTTGGTATTAATACCGGTCTTAACTTACGTTAAAAGAGCTAAATCGTTAACTAGACAGTGATAGATAAGTCTAATGTATCTAAAGCCTAACGGTACTTAAAATAACGACCCATAGTAACTGTATTACACTCTAAGTTAACTAAAAGCTTTCTACAACCTATCTATTACGACATAAACACAAAACCAAACAAATAATGACTTTCACCGGCTAAATGAAAGGCTTAAGTTATAAATACAGAATTTAGTCCGACGGACTAATATAGTCCTAATCGATATATTGAAAACTAAGTTCATAATCTTTACGGATGAATGTTTCGCAAATATCACCGACCTTTCTTTACAAACCAGCTTCCTTATAACCCTCATTAATAAAGTTAGGCGAAAAGAACAGTTTAATATTATCGATAATCTAATTCACAAAACCGCTATTAAATGCAAAAGGATTACACGAAACGTACTAATTTTAAAGGTATATGGCATAATAGCAAGCTTGAATATAGGTATAACATTATAGGAAACCTTGATAGTTATTGAAAAATACCTAAAGATTTCTCCTATTCCGGTGATAATTTATTCAGACTAGGGAGACCTATCGAAATACCTTTCTAAACCCCTAACCACTAGCGAAAAAAGCCTCATAATCGACCTAATAGTATTTCGCAAGTCCTACAAAAGCAAGGAGATTAAAGAGTTATGGTAAATTAATGAGAAGTATAATATTTTCAAAGTTATAAAAAAGGCGTTACCGAATAAGGTCTTAAAAAGGTTACTGAATAGTAATAGGTAAACTATACGCATCGAGGGCTACTTTAATAGGCTGCCCGGAAAGGCTAAGTTAATTAAAGATGGACGATATGATAACAAATTAGAAGACTATTAGAGTAATAAAGGTTGCGTCTTATTGAACTAATATAGCTAAATTAAAATTTTATATAAATTTGTAGAGAAAGAAACTTTGGTAGAAATTGACAATGTTGAAATTCGAAGCCGTAGAGAAATCGATGGTATTTAGGGTAATTTAAATACAAATAGTTATCATTCTATATAAAGATTTATTGGAATTAACATGGGTCTAGCTAGTTGACGAGGTTACAGTTTGACGCTTACCGGAAAAGACTAGTCAACCAGACTAATTTACGCATTCAAATTAAAAAGTTTCCAATATCAAAGTAGTAGTAATTACAATATAATAGGTTAACTGTTGGTAGGGCTTTAGATATTGCAACGTTGTTACTTCGAATGGTCAAAGTAACGGTAGTATTGCAGTAGTCAAGTAGTGGATGTATTGTTCTAGGTGCGGCAGACTACTAGCCGGTCTACAATGTAATTTGTATGGCCAATTGCTTGGCTTATGCCGTAGCTTGAAGTGTAACATACTAAACTCGACTTATACGCAATACAGTAAACATATACAAAATCACACACTCAACTTTACTGTAAGTAAAGTTAACCTACTGCATTACGAATATTACTATTCCAACACTGGCAGCTTTTTAGTGTGTGCGTGCTCGCTAGTATAGTTAACTAATCTTTTCCGGTAAGCACTAAATTTCGACCTCGTTAATTGGCCCAACCCCTATTAATTCCAATTGACTTCTATATCAAATTACATCTAATTGCACTTGATTTAACTCTATTTGACCTTAATTTCCCTGTGGCTCCAAGATCCGAGTTTATTAATTCCTATAAAAAGTTCTTTCGATATAGGCCTTTTCAAACCTCAACTTTAGCCTTAAAAATGAAATAAATCGCCGTCGTTAGTTCCCTAGCAGTCTTTTAGTTCCCCAGTACATCCCCAACCACCGCCACGTGATTTGGGCTTTTCAGGCGGTCTATTAACGTAGCTCTCGATACGTATAGTCAGTTTATTACAGTCTACAAACCTTTTCAAGGCCTTGTTCGACGATGTCTTCGTTATAGCATTTGTAGGATGGTTTTTGACATTTATTTATTGGAACTCCATCATTTTCCTCCCTTTGTAGGCTTTCCAGGGTTTCATTACGTCGATTGTTAGGAGTTTTTCGTTGGTAGTTCCGAGTTTCGAAAGTTATTTGAAAAGGATTCTCGAGTCGATACAAATTATCACCGGAATTTGAAAAATTTTAAGCTGCCAAGTCATAACGTTAAGGATTTCATATAGTATCATTCCCAAATTAAAGCCTGCCATTATGCTGAAGATCTATAAAGTTAATAAGTTTTATGTAATCATTTTAAATTTGATCAATGTTCAGTGAATTAAGCTATCGATAATACTAAACTGGGTTTTCCGTCCATATTTATTGACGATGGTTATGAGAAAGCCGATTTATAAACACAAGTTTTTATTGATTAAGAAAGACCTATTCGTAAAGATTATTAACTTAAGTTTGAAGAAATCGATTAAACTTTATTAATCCTTCGGTTCAGGTTTTAAATTTGCTATTTAAACTTTTTGTTTAACCAGTCAAAATTTTCCTTTATAGGCTCTTATATTTATATTGTGATATATAGGTCGTACAATACATTCGGTCGGCATAGGGTAGCAATATCACTATTATGAGTACGCTATTTAATGTACCGTTATGTTTTGGTCACGTTCATCATATTAATTGTAGTCAAATTAATTCTATAGCCCTTTTGGCGAAAGATGAAGCCGGTATCAATGCTAAGCATGCGGATTGACGATCTATTAAAGTTAAGTTGGTTAACCTTTGTCAACGTCGTAACCAGTTTGTAATTCCGAAACTTGGAGTTTTTCATCGCATATTGATCCATTACCATAAAGTATATCATCTTAACGAAAAATATATCTTTAATTTGTATACATATTGGGCCAAAGTCTTTCTCTCAATATACTAGTAAGTAAGGCTTGTATATTAGAGGTTCTTAACTTATTTATAATTTAAAATGAGACTGGTAAGTCAAAAACCCATGAACGAATGTTTTAGCTAGTCCTTATAGTGACTTAATATATCTTAATAAATTACTGAAAGGGTAGATAACACGTAATTACTATGGTAATTTGAGTATTACAATTCACTGTAAATCCGTTGTCAATTACGTATAATCTTATATTATATAACGGCTATTAAGCGTGAACCCGCCTTTCATTTTGACTAACAAACTTGCTGCTAAAACGACTTTTAAGCGCTAGTTATTCTTCTAAATCGTTATCTATCACGTGAGGATTTGTTATTTATCTCTATCGCCGTATCCTCAAGCGATTAGACGTCATTTTTCGTACGGCTGCCCTGTGGTTTTACCTTTGACCTCATAGATAATCATCGATTTAAAGATGGTGATGTTCGGGATTTTAAGGTCGAAATCGGCCTTCGTTAAGAATTATATTACCCCTCGAATTAGTAGGCTATTAATCTAAACTCTATCGCTTTCCTTAAAAAGTTTGTCAGAGGTTTTAATAATACCAGGTAGTCAGAGCTTAAATATCAAGTCTTCGTTATCCTTTTATCTATGATTTCCTAAGCGGTATTGTAAATGAAACCCGGTATATATTCCTCCATTTCAATATTCGTCTTTCTCAGAGATTGTCCGTGCCGTTGGCTTTTTATCGGTTTTTTGATAACGTGTAAAGGAGGTTCGTATTAGATTGGTCACTTGGCTTAAGGGTTTTTATCGTTAGTAGCTCGAATATAAGGCCTAATCTGGGTGGTTCAAAAATATATTAAACCGTTAGTAATTTCAACAATTTCTTTAGAATTTACGATTCTTCATATTTTATACGTATTCTTTTATTTACTCGGCTTCGGCTATTTGAGGATCTCACTTTATTACGGTAAAGTAAATACATCGATTATTATAGGGTTGTTTTTGGTATCAAGAGCATTATTAACCTGACAGCGTGCCGATTCCCTTTATAGTTCCCTTAAAACTTTGCCGTTTAAAATTTTTCCATAAGACGTAATACGCTTTTAGGTATTTATTAATGGCAGACATTTACTCGTTAGGCGTAGGTATATCCCAAGGACGAATAACGTTGGTATTAGGCCGTTGGGGCCTATAATATCGTTTAGGCTCTTTACCGCTATCTAATGGCGTGCCTCCAAATCCGTAAAGCTTTTCATTTCCAAAGTAAGCATCTAATATGCTCGGCTAAGTAACGTATATACCCTTTTAACCTGCGTAATATTTTCATAAGCCTTTATATGCACCTATTTTTACTAAATACCGATTATTTTACCATTTTTCTAAAACTCCGTCGCCGTAAATTTGGTGTCGGTATCGTGGACAACGACATTAGGTGGATATAGATACGCATTAATTCACAGTAGTTCTTGTGTTTTCCATGTATCATTTACCAAAAGGGACTTTAGAAACCTAGCTCTGTAAAAAAAGGTTACAAGTTTAACTACATAAAGAATAGGCTTATTATCCAAGTAAAACTTATTTATAAAGACCTTATAGTTAAAGTCCTTATCATCTTTTATTATAAACTTCAATCTTCAGGGGGGTTAGGTGTATATTTTACAGTAATTACAAAGTTTTTCGATAGGTTCCAAAATCAATTATTCTATATTTTTTTTCGTTATAGAGTTTGAGAATTTTCATAACTTGTCGATGTTTAAGTGGTTTAAACGCCAGTGTAGTTGAAGTATCTTTGACCCCGTTAAAGTTAATACTATTACTTTACGACCTTAAAGATACAACTATAAGTACCCCCATTTAAAGGTAAATAGAAACCTTTAGCCGTGTTTATCTATCTCGTCTATGTTAAATTCGATGTTAACGCCGAAGGCATTTATGTATTTTCAATAAAAATGAAAAGAAGTAGGTGACTTAAGGATTTAAAATGCGATTTCTCCTATAATAGTTTAAACTACAGTTGTTATTAATCACGATAGTTGTATACAAGGCGTATTTGAACTTGTTAACGCCTGTAACTGTTACCTGGACCTATTTTAAAAATGTTGTTTCGTTAACCTAAGCTGTCTCCATTACTTTTAGTCATACCATTAACTTGTCAATTATTTTAAGAAATACATTTATTATTGTTACTTCCTGTTTTTTTCTCAAATCTCATTATCGCTCACCTCGTAATGGATTTATTTGTATTATATTGCATAAGGTGACTAACGTATTTGAAAAACTCTTCATATTGCTATAAATCTTTAGAAACTCAATTTCTCGGACTAAAAAGGTTAGGTAATATTCCTTAACATGCCTTATAAAACTTTCGGGGAATATTAAGTAAAAATTGAAAGGAGAAACATCTATTTACTTATAAACATTTAAAAAGGGTATTATCTTTATATTGAAGAGGTTGTAAGGCTTCCCGTTATACTTTTCTATATTGATTCAAATTTTAACGAAGTCCATAAAATGATTTTAATTAATATTAACCGTTTTAATGAGTTTTAGAGGCAGGTTGTGATATTTATTCCAGTTGTGCTTAATATTTTCTAACAATTCAAATGTTAGGGCCTCTGAGACATGGTGGGAAGGGTAATTTCTAGTCGCCTAACCCAAAGGGTAAAGCTTTATAATAAAACCTATAACAGGCTTTCGAATACAGATAAACTTGTCGTAAAAGGGCTTTTGAGAGACTTAAGGATTTTAATAAAAATATTAACAGGTAAACAAAACCTTGAGGTTTTAAAAGTATTAACTATCTTATTTAATTAACTGGTGTAAAATTCCAACGTCAATTTCTTTAGCCGTGTAGGCAACTGTTGTTTTACGTACCCTACCGCGTCCAAAATCGTATTTCGCGCTATCAAATAAAGGTATCAAACTGCCGAACAAGATAACAGATTCCTCATCACCAGCGTGTAAAAAGGTTTACCTCAGCTAAGGGTCAAGAAGAGGTCCCTCGAATCGCTTATAAGGGCGTTAAGGTATTTTAATACCCTTTTCCTTAAGGCGTAGGTCTTAAGAGCATTTCTTAAGTTCAGTTAAATCGAAAAGGGCTTCTGCCAGATGAGTAGAGCTCTTTTTTAACATATAAACCCCTCGCCTTTGAAATTACACTTTTAAATTTACCCTAATACTCTTCCAAATCTTTTTCTACATATTAATTATGTAATCTTCGAAAAAGTTACGGTACTTATAAAAAGCCTTATTACTGCTATTAATATTTTCGCCTATATCATAATCGACTATATAATAACTGATAAATTTAGTTAAATATTCTTTTACTAAGTTTTCATTAACGTCTTATTCCCAAAAACCATAATTATAATTCTTGTTAAAGAGGAGTCCGAAGGTCTTAATTGCTTTTCCCACGCGGAGTTAGTAATAGCTTTAAAGTGAGCGTTTGCAGTAGTTATCTTGGAGTTTTAGCTCGTGTGGTACGCGTAGCACGAGTGACTTGGTAATCTTGATCGTGGGGAATTAATGTTTTAACGTGAATTCATATGAGAACTTAGCGACTTAGTATTAAGTCGCGCAATGTGACTTTTTCGGTATAACATAGAGATTTTTGTTGTTTTAGATTAAAGCAACGATCTCGAAGATGGAGTTGGTGTAGGAAAGATGAAAAGAGTAAAGAGAAGGAAAAAGTATGGTATATAGGGTAAGGTCGGAGGTTGTTGTTTATAAAGGTTAAAGGTTGTCGATAATTTTGGCTGTGACACTTGGTTATTTTTACAGTAATAACACCTGTGGTAGTATTAACTTAGCTGTTTTCCAACTTAAAGAACTTGGTAACTTCTCATAATTAATCTTCACGTTTTAAAAAAAAAAATCCGTAAAGATTTTTTAGTGTTTTCAATAGCGATACCTTTGTTACCTTTAAGTTGCTATAAAAACTCCCCAAACTCAAAGAATTTTCTACTTACTGCCGTAAAAACAGCCGCAAATTTTAGAGGCCCTTCGTAAGAATCTTTCCTTTACTCTAAAAGTTGTTTAACGTAAAGCGTAACTGGAAAGTAGCTTCTTCTTTTACTTAGCCTATCTATTCTTAACTTAATAAGCACTAACAAGTTTTGGTGGGGTTTTAGAAGTTGAAACGTTGTCTATTTGATTGGTCGAAGTAACAGTAGTATTGTAGCTGTCAGGTGGTAGATGTAATGTTCTAGGTTTTGCAGACCGTTAGCCATTCTTCACTGTAATTTTTATAGCTAATTTCATGTCTCATGCCATATTAAGTGTGGCATACTGTACTCGATTTAAACCCAATATAGTAAGCCCATACAAAACAATATACTCAACTTGAAGTCAGTACAGTTAAATTTACTATAAGTAAAGTTGACTTACTGCACTTCAAATACTACTATTACAACATCAACTTTACCTACAGTAAATTTAACTATGCTAAATTCAAGTTAAATATATTGTTTTGTATAAAGCTAATGTATTTGCTTCAAGTCAAGTATAGTATGCACCCTCTTCACACTAGCGCACGTGCTAAGTCATTACCTATACAAATAACTATATAAACTGACTAGCGGTCTACCCAACCTAAAAAAATATATCCACTACGAGACTAATGCAATACTACTGTTACTTCGACCAATCGAATCGACAATGTTGCAAAGTCTAAAGTAGGACCAACAATATTGTCATTTTTCACATTTATTATTGACTGCTGTAATAATAGATCCTTATTTTTGACATTTACAATCTACTTTTATCATGATATATTTATTACTTTTACATCCAATATTAATGACTAAACTAATATATCAATGATTTCAATCTTTACTATTGATTATTAAATCTATCATCTTTTTTTAATATCATTATATTTCTATCAAGTTTTATATATAAACCGGACCAATCTGGCAAGTATCAAAAATTGGAAGTTATTCGTTGTTAAAGGGGTAGGGGAAAGCTGGGGGGGGGGGGGGGGTTAAGTTGTTATTATGATTATCCTCGCCCTTGTCACCATTATCGTCGTCGTCGTTATCGCCGTTAGCGTTACCGCAACTGTCTACGTCTGTGGATATATATATATCACTATAGTTAGTAAGTAGTCACGGTGCGGAATGCACCTTTGTAGCAGTTTAAGGTAACGTACCACTCCGCAAGGTGTATTCCTGCAGAGTGCATGATAGTGTTCCACTACCTAGAAATAGCATTTGTAGATTGTATGGTAGATTACCACTGCCTAGATAATAGGTTAATAACTTCTTACTTAAGGCGTGTACTTTTTGGATAATCTTACCTTGATATCTATCTTTACTATTATCATACTAATCGTTACAATTACCGTTTTACTTTTTTATGTTTACGAAAATAAGTATTAATATTACTCAACACAATTAGTAGCCGATTAATTAGACTAAAAACAGTCTAGAAAAGAAGAGATAAACTGAAGTTGTATATTTATAGCGGGATTCTATAGCGGTCCCAACTGTTTGTGCTTTAATATTACGCCTTATAAGAACGATACGAAAGTGTGAAATTAAGCAGGAGCGCCTTTGAAATTTGAATCGTAATAAAGCTGTAAAATCTGGAGTTGATTTTTTTTTTAAAAAAAACTTCAATACGATATGATAAACTAGTTGATACCTTCTTTACATAAAGCTCCGTTACATTAATCGTTAATTTTCTTTAGCACTTTCATCGTATTCCGGTACATTTTAAAGGGAGTCCTATCGCTTTTTATGCTACGAGAGTAAAAACCACTAAGTTTCGGGACCCTTCGTTGGGACCCATTTGACCTAAACGTAGCGTTTAAACCGGTTACGAAATCTAAAGGCGATTACGACATAATGCTCAAAATCGTTTACAAATAACGAAAAAGGCTACAATATGATATTGAAATCGTCTAACACATACATATTAATCCTTATATACCGAATTATACATAGATACATGTCCTTACAATAATTACCTCTTTTTAATACCCCATTAAATTTATCCTAAACCGATCTACACCACCTATTTTTGATATAATTGAATAAATTACGAAGATTGAATTTACTAGCCGCATTATTAATGTGACGCTCATAAAACGATGAAGAAATCACTTTAAGACCCTTAAATATCCTATAGTTATGATTTATTTACACTTTATTGAAATTTAATTTATATTAATACGCGTTATAGAACCAATTCAATCGTTTTACTATACCTTATTTATTTTACTTTTATAAATTCATTCTCCTTTTCATTTTGGTTATTTACATATTATAACTCGAATGCATCCGAATCTGGTTTATTACACGAAACCGATATTTGCACCATTTTATTATCTCAGATATATTTAAAAACCGCCTTTACAAGCGTATTAATACACTTCACACTTCTACAATTATAGCTAGGTTAATAATAGATATGTAAAAAGCTAATGAATACATGGATTACTTATTCACGAATACGTCGTTTCGAAAAAGCAATTTAAAGTATTTAGACCTTAACTAATGGGACGATAAAATCATAGTACTAGAAACGGACTTCAAACCTTTTACGGAAATATGTTCCTTATTAATATAATATTTAACTATTATAATAAAGATATTGAAGGGCACAACCCATTCGATTATTTGAAACAAGACTTTGTTAATTAAACATTAAATATAAAACGAGTCATCTATAATATAATGTTCAAAAAATTACTAGGATAATTACAAAACAAAAGTATCCATATAACCGATGGTAATAATAACCATATTATAAAAACCTTGTGATTAAAGTCTCAACTTACGTAAATGTTGAACTAAACTGACGATAAAGTAATAAAAGAAATGTTTGTAAAGGTATATTAGTTGAAAACACACTAGGATCTTCTTTTTAAAATGATAGGTAGGGAACGAGAAAAGACTCCGTAAATATAAAACCACAAGACGTTTGATAAGATTAAACGTACGCCGCGAAGCGGAAAGGGATCTGAGGAAATCAACGGAAGGGGAAAAAGTATCGTAAAGATTATCTATAACGCGGGTTAAATACGAACCCTTACCGGAATATAGTTTTGAATAGAAATTAAGGTGTAACGACTTTTTGAATGTCGTTAATAACCACCTTGGCTATGCCAAAATCGATCTAAATAAAGAAAACGACCCCCTCGAAAACAATATAAGCGGCGCAAAATACCAATACGTACTTTATAGACTAATACCCTTTAATCATAACCTCTACTATAACCTTCCATCGCACCGCTTTTTAATTAACAGAAACGGTTTAACAAAACTTATGAACTTTACCAAGCTTTAGAATAATGACAAGAACTATAGTGGTGAACCTTACGACGTACTCGATAAGAAAATACATATAATACTAAATACATGTTTGAAACTAGATATTAAACCGTTTCAGTTTTATGATATTTTACCCGGATTAATATTTGGATAGGTTAAGAAATAGTATATATACCCTTTTAAGTAAGTAAACATGTTTATGAAGTGTTATTTCCGACTAAAATCCTATTTCCATATAGAACTCAATTGAAAACTTTACGATAGAGACTAGATTAATTCTACTTGGGAATACGTTAAATATTAGCTTGAAAACGTTAATAAAAACATATAAAAAGTGTTTACTACCTTATTAACGAAGTACCAGAAGTATTAAACAGCGTTTGAATTGGAATATAAGGGTAACAAACTATTTATCTAAGCTGAAATAAAAGTATGTTGCGAAAACCCATATTTATATTTTATACTATTTAAGCCTGAAAAAGACATAAAATCTTTTTATACGAGTTTTAAAATATTGCTCGAAACTTTTATACGGCGATAGGTGCGCCTTAACTTAGTGTTTGTAGCCGAAAAAACCAAGGGCGAGGGCCAGATTACTGATGTGAACCTTGCCGAAACCATTTACCACGTTTTAAACCAAAAACGAAAGTTATACCTAAAGTAAAATCAACGACCTAAATACGGATTTTAAAAAGAGAAATATTGAAGAGTGAGCTGTGAAAACAAAGGGAAAAACAACTATTATCGAGGACGATCCTACGACTGAAGGCGAAACTTGCCATGTTATAAATAATACCCGCAAAAAATAATACGAAGCCTTATAGGTTTTTAAAAACTGTTATATCGTATATGGCAAAATCGGCTACTAATTTATTGACCACCCAATACACGAGTACATTAGAATTCAACGATAATTTCAAGTAGATTGCCTATCTCAAAACTCAAAAGAAGATAATTTTATAATATACGTAACCGAATACAAAGGCATACACAATAAATTTAACGTTTATACCTACAATTATACCTTCGGATAAGAAAACTTTAAAGTTGATAGAGTTAACCTAACACTATAGGATAACTAAACCGCCTAGCGTAATTTTACAAACCTGTAATACATCGTCTTTCTATCTAGTGCAGGGCTTGAATTGCGAAGACGGCGTACAAAACGCCTATATGGCGTCGTAGTTTACGTTTTCAAATAAATACAGAAACTGATTTCAAGGGTTTATTCCTGATAGCTGCAGGGTCGAAATCTTAACGGCCGGAAAACGATAATTCGATGCGTTCGAGACGAAATTCCTGAAATTCTAGCTTAACCACATAAAAAAGATTGAAAGGTACTATTTGGTAAAGGCAAAGCGACGTCGCTTGATACGGTCTTTATAAATACGCAATTCGACCCTGTTAAATTTTATGTAATAAACTTTGAAACGCTATTCCTATTTTCGTTAACTAATATAAACCAGCTTGAAATTGAGATCCAAAATAGGAATGATTATCTTATTCTCATTTCAAATAGTGTATCCGTATCGTTTCGATTTAAGTTCAACTCCTGATATTTTTCTCCTAAGGTAAGTATAATTAAATAGATTTACCTAATATAATCGGAATTGTGGATACTATATCGTAGATTCGGATACCTCATTGAGAAACGCATTTTACGGCTACTCCACGCCGTAAACTATATGAATATAGGGGAAAAGGCGTTCGAAACTATCGAAAAGTTTTTACTTTAAATGTTAGCGACCCTTACAAGCTTTACGGCGGTTAGAGTTCCACCTTTCAAAGGATATAGACTTTAAATACGAGGTAATTATAAACATAATATACCTCAACGGCTAGCAAGTAATATACGCTGTCAATGAAACAATATTATTCTAGGCTACGAAGTTTATACGAAGCTCTTCTATTATAAACTATTAAGATATTTTGATTAACTACTCATAAAACGTTTAATTAAGGCCTTTGGATTAAATTACCCACGACACCGGTACGGTTTTCGATTCTACCAAATAATGTATTAAGAATACAGTCACCATCAATAAATGTAAACAAATACCGGTAAAAGCATCTTCAGACATTGAAAAATGTAAAAGGTATTATAAACCACTCAAAAGAGCGTATATAATGCTATCCAAAAAGCTAAAGGTTATAGGTTCTAAGAAATCTATCCTACAAATAGTAATTGACGCTTTTAATAACACTTGCGTCTCGAATAAGCTAACCTCTATGCTTTTTGTTTTTAATATTTACCCAAGGATTTATAAAAACTTTATATTATCGTCAACTACGGTGCAAAGGGTGAATACTATAACGAAAACCGTAGAAACATCACGTGTTTTTCAGGCTAAAGAATAATGTTTCTATAATGTTGGTCGTAAGAAACAGCCCACATAAAACACACGTTTTAAGTTAATTATTACATCTGAATATTTTAGTTTAAAAAACCAAGTATCAATAGATGAACCCTTAGAAACCAACGGATTTCAAGGTCATAATATATTCGCCGATTAAATAAATTATACAAGTTTGTTTTCCTAAACAATAATACGAAAATATGAAAAGGAAAAAATGGAAAAAATGGAAAAAAGCGACCGGTAACCATAATCCAACTAGCGGTACCGGTGGAATTAATTTTACGATAATGGATCCAAACCGCCCCTAAATTAAATATACCATATGAATAGCATTTTTGGACCGTTATTATCATATGAGAACTATCCGCCTACACTAATATTATTAATATCTTTCCATTAAAACCGCCAACTTAATTCAAAAAACAAAAAACGCCTTAGAACATGTGAAGTAAACTCTTTTATCATTTAAGGGGTGATAATATACTGTAACAATAACTTAAAGCTCTGTCGCGAAAGTATTATTACCATTTTAGGCGCATCGTTCGAATATTTTACCTAAATGAAAATCTTTGCCTTAATAGAATAACGTGTTATTCGTTTCGAAAAATTTAGTTTAACAATCCACAATACCTATTTAATTTTCCCAACTCACTTTATATACGAAGTTCAATATAAAACCTAAAATCCGTACGAAAAACCTCGCCTTATGATAAAGGGATATAACAATGATAGTACAAAGAACATTATAACCTAATTACCAAACTTATAAAAGATAAGACACCGCTTGATTTTTACATTTGTATTCTTTTTTCAAACAATTTACAGCTTATATATTAAATTTCGTAATATTACGTAAGATTATATATTGAATTTTGGCCTTTATGGCGCCTGCGTAACTATTGCCTTTAGTCCGTGGTTGATGAGCCAGACCTTAGGTGTTCTGGGCGTTCGTAGCCGTATTTACAGTCGTCATAATTAACTAAGGCAAGATTATCTTTATTTACATTAGTGAAGTTTCCGGATTAGGGATATATACCAAGCGAGTTTGTTGTACGTGCTATTGAATTTACAAGAGAAAAACGTAACTGGCTAAAGAAGCCTTTATAAGTAGTATTTGCTCGTTATAAAGCGTATTTAAACTCGTTAAAACTTGTAATAATTACCCGTAACTATTTGCGAGATTTGGTTTCCCCAACATGGGTTTTTCCCATTACTTATTGTCATAATATCAACTTATTAAGCATCTGGTTTAGCACATTTATTAGTGTTTCCTCTCTTTTTCTTTTTATTATCGTAGTCCACCTCTTAGTAGTCCAATTTTCATAGTATTGAGTAAGGTGGACTTCTTATTCGAAGTGAATTTTTATACTATCGAAAAATTCGTAAAGAGTGGTTGTTCGGATTGGAAAAGTTAGGTAGTAATTCTTAACGTACTTTGTAAGAATTTCGGGAAATAACCAGTGAAAACCAGAAGAAGGAACCTCCATTTACTTATAGATGTTTAGGAAGGATATTACCTTCGTATTGGGAAGATTGTAGGGTTTCACGTTATATTTTTTCATATCGTTTTAGATTTTGGAGAAATCCGTCAAAACTCATAATCAATGTTAACCGTTTTAATAGATCTTAAGGATAGGTCTTGATAATCATCCCAGTTTTTTTTGATGTTATTTCTTGGAAATTCAAGCCTTAAAACCTTTGAAGCACTGTATTAAGGGTAGTTTCTAGTCGTATAGTTTGAGGGGGAAAGTCCTATAGTAGGACTTATAGTGAGTTTTAGCATGTAAGTCAACCTATTGTAGAAATGATTTTAGGGAACTTGCCGATTAAAAGGCCATGAAGTAATAGGGACTTGAAGGTTTTGAAGTATTTAACGATCTTGTTGGATTAACTAGTATAAAGCGTTAACATTAATACTTTTAGATGCATTAACGGCTATTGCTTTACGTGCTATACCGCCACTAAGAGAGTTTTACGCATTGTTACATAGATTTGTTATTCTGTTAAATAAGTTAATAGGTTTTATATTGTCAGCGCATAAAACGGTTTGACTTAGTTAAAGGTAAAGTGGATTTCCCTTGGATCTCGTGTAAAGGCGTTAAGGTTTTTAACATATTAGCACTTGATTAAAAAACTACTGAATAAAACCTTGTAGCCAGGATGTGCTAATTTTCATGAATATGGTTTATTTTTAAAAACGCCACTTCGACATTCCTTTTTCGGTATATAAAGTAGCTACGTGACCCGTTTTTCACAAAGTCACTTCTGACCTTCAAGTCGTTATTTAATCTGGATCAAAGATATACGTCGTTATTAAGGATATTACCCTTTGTAATGGTAAATCCTTTATATTTATAGCTTAGCATACGCATACTCTTCATACTTTAATCAATACCATTACCCCTTATGTAATGCAACTTTACAATCCTACCGCTAAAGCAATGCAGCTTACTAAGCATACGCTTTTGGGAACTATCACTAAATACGAAGACAATACTTATTTTTAGGCAAGTAAAACGAGAGATACAAAGAACCTTATATAGGTTATAAGTGTTAATAACTTATCCTTTGCGGTAACGTAACTTACCGAAATAGCTATTGGTAATTATCAAGTTTTTTAGTTTTTTTTTTCTTGGTTTTACCGGTGCCTCAAACAAATCCACCCCTATTCCGGCAATTAATGTTGAATTTAAGTTGGATTTTTTAACTTTTAATATTGTTTCTCGCCAACGAGTACGCATTTTCTTGTTTAAGCGCTTGTTAAGCCTTACTTAAACACCCTTTTCTAGACGCAGTAACGTATTTGATTAAAGAATTTGAGGTCTTTAAGGTGGTAAACCTCGTTGATAAGAAAGCGGGTTTTGTCAGACCTTGCGATAAGCTACGTTACCGAAATGCCTCATTATATATAAAGACACCTGAGAATATGCCCATGCTAAAAACTGTATAAGGAACTTACATTAATACGACTAACCCCGTGTAATTTGGTTAATTATAACGGAGTTGAAACGATATTCAGCTGTTTATAAAAATATTGATATAATTAAAATGACTGTGAATAAAATGATACAGGTTTCACTTATTAACGGCTGGAAATAAATAAAACTTAACCTTTTTTCTTATTCTATATTTCAACGAAGCGAATTTTTTTGATTAATAGTTCGATACTTTATATAAGTAACAACTTATCGACTTCTTTAACGACATTTCTCCATTTGTATTATCGGTATTCTTTAAGTGGAGAATTATGTAAAGAGTAAGTAAAAGTAGAGTGGTAATGGATTTACGACCACTTAATAAATATGCTGTTCTGGATTTTTATCTTTTAGCATTACAAAAGGATATTATTAAGTCGATTCTCGGCAAAAAAAACTATTACTGTTATAAACGTTACCAAGTTTTCTTTAACTTTTAATATACCTAGAATTCTGCGACCGATTTACTTTTGTTAGTTACCATGGACTTGAATGAAGTAAATTTACTCTTATAGCCTTTTGTAATTTACTTTTCCATGCCCAAAATTTTACAAATAGAATATTGAATGAATTTCGACCTTTTTATCGTACTTTTATCGACGACATTTTTTTTTTTTTTTCAATACGTTCGAAAGAAATTTTACTTATTTGAGGGCAGTGTTTCAGCTCTTTTCTAGTTAATTCATCGTTTTTTAGTCTGAAAAATCTGATATTCATTTCCAATCAGTGGAATCTTTCGGGTTTTACTTGGATGTTTTCGGACTTTAAACTACTAAGGCGAAAATTTACGGTGTTTGGAATCTTTTCTTTCCTCATAACTTAAATGCATTCGAAAGGTACCTAAGGGTCATAGGGGTTTTAGGGCCAATAATACCCTACTATGCCCAATTGTTAGATCTATTTTAAAAACTTATAAAAGATTTGTTAATATAAGTGGAAAAAACAAAGATATCTTTAAGTTATTATTCGAGAAAAGCGATTACATTACACGAAATTTACATTTATCTATCTTACTCCTAAATGATAAAAGTTCTTCAATGCTATATAAGCAGATTTGTTTAAATAGCTTAAGTTACATTATCTAGATCCGACACGCTAATTTTTTTTTTTTTTCAAATTAATGGAAGTTTCAAACGCGAATTCGGTGTTATGCTTTTTCACCTTAAAAACGCTATTCTTGATAACGGGGAAAACCTATTTCAGAATCTTTTATCGAGATAATAATATGTTTAATTCGTTGTTTAACTCGAGTTGAACTGAACTATGGTCTTTGAAATATGGGATTACTTTTTTTATATAGGTATAAAAACGCCTTCGAACTATCTTGGTTAATAACCTTCTACCAACGGTTTTCAATACTGATTATAAAGTTACTCTAGGTATCATAAATGATATTTGACTAAAAATAACATTTACGGATAGGTAGGATCGGCAACTCGTCAATACGTTAATTTACCTTGATTAATACTTTTTGGATATAGTTTACTTGCAAGGACGTTTTAATTTGGTATCAAATGCCGTTGATCGTTTGTCATCCAACGAGAACTGACAACTTTATAATATCAATGTGCCGGTATGAAATTATATTTCAAATGACTTGCCGACGGTGGTTTATCAAATAATACGCCTAAGTAAAGCATAAATACACAATGATATACGACTTCGATTTTCGAGTGGTAATCGTAAGGATACCGTTTAACGTGGAATTTTTTAAGATTTCGCGAATAACAGAAATGATAAGTATATGCTTTTTAATTCTTTTTAAGCTTGGATACTCATTTCAATTAGTGAACCGTTTGTTATATAATCTTAATACGAGTTGTTATAAAAGACTTGTAATTTTTATAATACTTATGTAGTAATTTTTCGCCAAGATACACGATGGAAAACACCTTTTCGAACCCAAGAGAATAACCGTAACCTTGGATGGAGTAAATTTTCGTGAGAAACGTAAGCTTGTAAAAATATAAGTTAGAAATTGCATGCATTGCGGAGAATTGCATATTAATAACCTCAAACTACTCGGCCACCTGAAACCTGTTTAAGGTGTTGAAAAACCAATGTATACAATCTGTATGGATTTTGTGGTCGTACTGCTAACAATGCCTTTTGGAAGCACACTTTAGATATTTCCTTGCAGGGAATCTTTCGATGCCATGATACCTATTACATGCAAAACCTCCAGGCGAACATTCCTAATTCCTGTTTATATGACGTATACGGTAAAAGTTTGGACAGCTGTTTTGGTTCGATAATTTTTGTTATATAACACGCATTATCCACGGAAAATTATTTTAGATGAAGATATTAAGTTTATATCAAATTTTTAACAAAGCTTATAAGAAAGGATTTGGAATACATTTGAAAATAATAATAGTCTCTAATCCACAAGCTAACGGATGAGTAGAGAAAAAGAATCAGGCAATTAAATTAACTTTACGTCACTTCATCGCTGAATATTCTAAGTAACATTTGATTAAGATTGTGCTTGCTTTGTAATAAAACCTTAATAATGCTTATTCACGTACCTCAAAAGCTAATCATTACGAGTATTTATTAGGATTGAAACTTACGGTACCATTTGATATTTATACAACAATTTCACTTCGTTGGTAAGTAAAAACTCGTTTTATAAAGGAATATTTTCGACTAGACATATAATTAATAATGAAAATTGTTACTGTTAAGGTAAAGAATTTATACGATGAAAACCATTTTTGGTATTAATTAACTGTAGGCGATAAGGTGTGGTTAAAGCTGGAGAAATTTTACAAACCCAGTTACACGGAGGGAAAATTATTACTACCGTATATAGGGCTCTACAAAATTATAAAAAAGTTAATAATTTGGCTTTTACCTTAGAGTTTTTACCAAGTTTACGAGTTTACGTAACTGTTAACAATACTTATTTACTACTTTACCGTGACCTAGCAAATAACCCATTTAACTGAATTACACCATCACCTAAGTCCATCAAATACAAGGACAACAAATCGAATGTTAAAAACTGGGAAGTAAAACGTATATTAGCTAAATGAGTGAATCGACATCGCCGCAAAGGAGATTAAGTTTAATATGTTCTTAGATAAAAAGGCTTTTCGGTTCATAACAATGAATAGAAACATGTATGAAAATTAAATTGTCCGGACTTGATTAAGTCTTTTAAATGAAACAATGGAAACATTGCTGGATGACTTAAATGATGAAGACATCATTATTTCTTTGTACCCCCAGCGTTTGTTGCTTTACGAAGGGGTATTTGTATGTATGTGTGCATGTACATGCTGTCTCGTACCTTTTCATAAGACTACCTACTCATGAGTGCGCCTTCTCTTCTCATAAGTTAATCTTCTCATAAGTAATTATTGTTATCATGCTCAGGTAGATTGCTATCTTAAGCTTAGTCTTTACCTTAAAATTTAGACCGGAATACTACCATACGTTCACATGTACACACAGCACAGCAAAAATTGCCCCGCCTATCTCAGATCATTATACATAAAATGCTTCCTAATATCCATCTTAAAGATCTTAATAACGTTGAGGTTAGGGTCCTTTATCAGGAAATGATTAACGTAAGTATATATAATAAGATAAAAGCGATGACTGATATATACCGCGTTGTTAAAGCTTAGTCTTTTAAATTTAAGGGTATTAAATACTTTTTTGAACCTTTTTAACCAGTATATTACAGATTTTTCAAGTCGGCAAAGTAAAGTAAGTAGCTAAAAAATATGGTCGACTATAGAATTAAAACCCATAATATTTTTTCTCAATGATCTAGTAAGAAGTCCCTAATGATATTCGGGATTTCTATTAACGCAAACCTTTTAATTTCCCCGTTAAAAAAGCCCAATCGATGTCAATTTAGTCGATATTCAATTCATATAAAGCAGAAAGCGTAATAAGGATCCTTGACGTATAAAATTTTGCCGTAAGAGTAAAGGTTTTAATGTAGTTAACATTATACTTTTACTCAAATCCTCGAATTACAATCCTAACCTTATACCTTTCAATTCAACATTTTAATTCAGTCTTAAAATCAATTACTACTTTTGTAATTAGGGAGTAACGTTTGGTATCCCTCCTAATATCTTTCAAGACTTTAAATGATAGCAAACTCCGTATCTTACTATAAAAAGCCTTTCGAAGCTTTCTTGATAGTTGCCTATTTGCTTAGTTTATAAACTAAAAGCAAAAACTGTACTATATAGTTATCATTAACAGCATTTGTTAGTAAACTTGCTGGCAAGTTATTTTATATTTTTTATATTGCTTAGCATATACTCTTCCTTAAACTGAAATATAAACTTCTGTTACAATGTTATAAAGATATCAACCTTAATAGATTTGATATGTCTTTCCATTTTAGCTGATTTACGGGGTCCGATAATATTCTTTTCAAATGAAGTTAGGCTAAAATTGCTAACGATCTTCCTTGTCGAGTTTTCCGGCGAGTTTGGAATGTAAACTTTAAAAATAAGCCAGGAATTGGTAATGTTAGAAAACTGCTACAAAAGAAGATTCTATTTTCTCCTGTCAAATGAGCCTTTTAACCTTTTCCCTGTCTTATAAAGGGTATATAAACTATAACAACAAAATCGGAAATAAAGGAAAACTAAATGTTGGGTTAATAATATATATATCCATTCATTTTATTATAAGGCCCCTTATGAGGCGTAATGTACTGTATTTTACTCTTATTATTGACCTTTATGTTGGCCATAATAATAGAAGCTTGAAATAGGTAGAAATATGATTAATGTGGTACTTCTCTGGTAACAATCCAGATTCTTATCTTTCACAAACTCATTTTATTAAAACGTTCGAAAATTCCGTTTTCTTCAATGATATATGGCAAAGAAAATTTATGGGCAAAATCGTAAGCGATAAACATTTTCCTAACTAGATAGTAAATGAACTAGTTACTTCCGTTAACGATTTAAAAAAAATCTTATAAATCTTATACGTTTAATCCTTTCTTTTTATATACAACAAACGGCTTTTAGTTCCTTAAAAGGAGATATAATTTCTATATTATAAATTTTATCACTATATTCAACCTTTTTCATCATTCGGTCACAGCGTTAGCCTGTTAGCCTAACAATCGATTTCAAGAAGCTGTGGAAGATTCAAATGAACTTTTATTCTTTGATGGTCCTGTATTGAAAATTTAATTGCTCAAGGGTACTTTTCAGAAGTTTGCAAAAAACTGAAATAAAGTTAAAATCCTTCGTTTTCTAATCCTTTTTTGAAACCATCTAAAAACTTGAGTAATTTCTTTATTAACCTTGGGCTAATATTACCAAACCTGGTATATTAAAGGGAAGTATAGTAAGACCTATTGGTAGCTGTTACAATTACATTGTAATGGAATTATTACATAGTTTAGATTATAATATAGTCGCTAGTTATAGTCATGAATATTTCCTTAAATTTGAAGTTAACCAATGACAATTTTTTAATTTCAATAACCAAATTATAAAGCTTTAATATGCTTATTAGATTTATAATAAACTTAGGGAAATGAGAATAGTTATAAAAAGCTAGGGTATAATAACTAACACCCTTTTACAACTTAACTGATATCTAAACCGTCCTTTTACCAGTAAGCTAAAACATAACTCCCCCAATTCGTAATTTAGAGTAATTTATTCCTTACATTTCTTAATGTAAAACCCACTTTTAATTATAAAAATTATAGAAAAACAGGCCTAAAACAGCTCTAATAAGGTCTAGAAAATGGATTTTATCAATTACAAAAAAATAATAATATGGGGGGAAAAATAATAAAGTTAAAAATTTAACGTCAAAAGTAGAGCCTGTAATACGGCATTACTCGCATTTAATACGGCCTTCAATTGATGTAAGAAAAGAAACCTTTGAAGTCAAAAGTGAATACTTTAACGTTAAAAGTAAATACCATAAAACGGGTAAACCCGTATAAAACACGGCCTCTAATGAGCCAAGATTCTCTAATATAAGGTCTCAGACAGGATTTTACGTAATTAACTACGAAATTAATTGTGGTAATACAATAAAATCATAACACTATAATTGATAGAAGTCTTTTACTTTACCATTATTAACGGTAATATCATCCGCTTTTTCTTTCTTACTAACAGATTTACTAGCGTTAAAAAGTCGTAGATTTGAATACAATACCTAATAAACCTGTTCTCAATACCCTATGTAAAAGCTTATAAGTAAATACTTTTTAAATTAAATAATATTTTGGTTACGGTCAGCACGTAACTTGTTTTTGGGTTTTCTTTCAAGGACAGAATCTAATTTTTTTTTTCCTTTTCAAGCCGGTTTTAAATTTAAAAGTCTCATTATAGTTAACATAGTAATAAAAGAACGGCTTTCCTTTGTTTACTTCAAATACAGACTATTTACATTGAATACCCATACTAAGTATAGGTTATAAATTATAAAGAATACTTGATATCTTTAACTTATCGGCTTCAATAGATTACAATCCTTTTGGTATTTTCGAAGGCTATTATAAAGAAATCTAAGGTCCAACAGTATAAAGAGTAAAGGAAATGAATTTTCTCAAGATTTTTAATAGTGAATCGGTCTCATACTGTATCATATGTTAATCAACTGTAATAAAGCTTTACATAGGTCCTCAATATCCACGATAACAGCTGAAAGATCTGAAATAATAGAATAAATGATCATATTATAAGCCTGGATTCGGATACGTATAGTTTTGAAAGTCTTTGTAAAACTTTAGTCGATAGGTATCAATGAGTACATATTGTCTTTTTTCATAAAGCATGAATTCATTTCAAATTAAAAGTCACTTTTTAAAATCTTAAGATAATTATTGCTAGTAACATAGCCTTCAATAGCTATTAAATAGAAATTAATGTTTGTAAAGGTTAACTTTTCACAGTCTTTTAATAATTTTAACCTAGGCTTTATAAGCTGTTTACGTTTTTTAACGTTGAACAAGGGGTTTTCAATATTTCCGTCCTCCTCTTTGACTATCGTTATGGTGCCTATCAATTAAGATTTTTCCGGTTTTCTAAGGCGTTGTTCAAACTCAGCTAATAGTGTTTTGTACAAGTCAATGATTAATATAAGCCTTACCAATTTTGGAAAACTAGTGGTTTTGGCGTGAACTTTTGCTTCCTTATTAGCAAAATAATTAGCGTTAATAACTTGAATCTCTTGCTAAGCTTTAACCTTAAGGACATCACGAGCTTCCTTTCTTCCTTTCCTCGACAAAGTTTCAGTATCCAAAGCCCCTAAAGCAACTGGAGTAGCTTAAAAACTTAGAAATCGAAGGGATATGAATTCAACCGGAATAGAAGAACCTATAAGCCTTAAGCGACCGGGAGTAATAATAGTCCTCTGTAAAGGAGGAATATTATTACTGGTACTACCGTAAAATAGCTCTGGTAGTAGAAATAAGCTACGTTCTTGGAATACTAAATGGGCATCCTTGATGGTATCAGATAGTCCAGAAAAAGTGGACATATTGATCTATGTAAAAGGAAGTAACTGATTAAATAAACAGTAGTGCATAATCATACTAATAATGAGTTAAATATAGTACACAAAGGGATATTTAGTAGGCTTATAAATTCAAGTATTCTATAATCTACATGGAAAAATTAATTTATATTAAAGTCATAATCAAGCATATTCTGACAAGAATCTCGATTTAAATTGAAACTCGTTTACTAGTCAATACTAGTATATACTAGTAAATACTAGACCAGGCAGCATCTCCATACTATTTCTCCTTACTAGTCAACACTAGTACTAGTATTAGTAAAACACTAGTGCTGTGGTAATATCTATAACTCTAATGAATTCTTCATCATTTGGTGTCAAGGTATTTAATACTTGAATTTGGTACCAAGTACTGATTGACCCTATTGGTCCTGTTGCCCCTGCCATTAAGTTATATACTGTATTACTGTACCTATTTTATATTTCAATAGCAATACTACTGTTACTTCGACTAATCGAATCGACAAAGTTGCAACGTCTAAAGCCCTACCAACAGTTACCTTAGTTATGGCGTTAATGGAGTTATCTTTGCCTTTTATTTACCGGAACTTATCGATTTTCCGGGATTCGTATACCACCCTTAAAGCTATTACATCTATTATTAGACGTTTTTCATTAGTTATGTCTAGCTTTAGTAGGCATTCGTAAAAGGATTAGGAGTTAATACATATTATTATAGTTATAAAAAGTAGTTTTAGCTATTTAATAATAATCCTTAATTTTCCGTTAGTTACTATATCGATATTAAAGCCTATTATCATACTTTAAACTTTTAATGCTGATACATTTCGGGTTACACGTTTATACTTAACGCATATCCAGTGTTTAAGGTTTCCGATGATTATAAATGACCCTTCAAACCCTTCCTTATTAAAAAGCATTATCAAAACGTCGATTTGAGATATAAGTTCATTATTATTGGCAAATAACCTGTTCCGTAAATATTATTAACTTCGTCTTCGCCAGATTTACAAAGACTATGTTAGTTCCTTTTTTTACGTAGCTCAATTCTCATTAAATCCTCTTATTCAACATGTTAAAGTTTTAGTTTTGTGGATCTTATGCCTATGTCGTAATAGAAAGGTCGTAAGATGCCTCCAATTAGCATAACGTAACTATGTAGGCTGCACGGGCCCTTTATTTTAGGTATTTTTGTGATATTGCCCCGTCAGCTTGACTGATAATCGTTAGAGTTATGGTTAATCCTTTTTAACATAAGCTATTATAAATGCCGTTTTCAGTCTTAACATTATAGATACGGATTAACGATCTATTAAAGTCTAGTGATATACCTGTAGCTAACATTTTGATTGGCCTACACTTTCAAATGCCTGACTTTTAGATAATACGATATTCCGCCGCCACAAACCCGATATCTCCGGGAAAAAAAGGGTATCGTTAATTTACATACCCACTATGTTAAAACCTTTTCCTTTAGTAATTAATAAATACAAGTTAAACTTGAAAGTATTTATACCTAGCCTATTTTTAAAGTACGTATGGTACGTTAGAAACTAGTATTCGTCTAATTTAGCTAGTCTGTATGAAGGCTTAATATAGTGTATTACCGTTTGCCGGAAACGTATCCCTTATTTTTTTTCGGGTAACTTTAATAGTATAATCCGCTACAAATCGTTCGCGAATTACGTATACGTTTAAGTAATATCTCGGCTATAAGTTGTTAACTATCCTTTTATGCCCGTAATCAAATTCATAGAAATTACAACAATTAAACTTTAACTAATCTTTTGGATTATAGGCGATCAAGTAAGGATTTGGTCCTTAATTTTAATACCGTATCTTTAAGCGATTAACCGTAACTTCTGGTATTGCCGGTCTAAAGTTTCACCATTAACCTTTTAAATTATCTTCAAGATAAAAATAAAGCCGTTTTAGCCTTTTGATTATATTGAAGACACAAATCATATAACGTTTTGTAAGTAAAGACCGTTAATCTCCACTTAATCACTTTTAAAATAACTTTCCCGGTATGTTAATAATTTTTTCAAAACGTATTTTGGGGGAAAGTTTTCCATTAGACTTTTTCTTTTAAGATATTTACGCCTTTATATATACCCTGCTGAGATAGTAGTCCCTATCTCCGTCCTTCTCTTTAGTACATATTCTTATAGGTGGTTTTCTACGTCGTTAACGTTTATTAGTTTGTTAACGACCGGCTTGGAAGGGTTATATTAGCTTATTCGTTCGGTTAGGAAGTTATCAATGTTAGGATCTTTATCAGACCTAAGGAGTCGTTAATACAGCTTAACCTGTATAACTCGAAAAGGCATAAGACCACTGGCAATTTTAATTACTACGTTTAAGTTAGTAATACTTAACAAATTTTACGGCTTATCCTATTTTCCTGGCTCGCATTACGTCAGAACTTTATTTTAAAGTAGGGAGGATAATAAGCTTATTATTAATAATCAGTTTCTAGTATTAAAGGTATCGTTAATCTAGCGGCGTACCGATTTCTTCCTTAGTTCCTTTAAAGTTTTCATGTATATTATAACGCGATTTTTTGTATTTGATAACGGTAACGACTTAGTTATTATATGCAGGTGAGCTTTAAATACCAATAAAGTTGGTATAAGTTCGTTAGGGATAATAGTATCATTGAAGCTCTTTACCTTTATTTAAAGTCGTACTTCTTTACTTGTAAAACTTCCTATTTTCAATGTAAGGATATTGTAAACCTTTTATAAAAGGGAATATATCCTTTCGACCTCTATAATATCACAGTAAACCTTAATAAGTCCTTGTTTGTATTAAATCCCTATCAACTTAACGTTAGCTTGAAACTTTATCGTAATAAAGTTAGTGCTAGCGTTGAAAACAAGTAGGTCTAATAGCCTAAGGTACGTGTTAATTTACAAAGTATATAACACCTTTTTCATTTCATTCGCCTTAATAGTTATGAGGAACTTAGCGCTATAACAAACTGTGGCGGAATCTATAACGTGTAGTATTAGCTTACCGTCCAGGTAAAACACGTTTACAAAAACTTCCGGGTTAAAATCGCAATCTTTTTTAACGTAAACTTAAATCTTAGAGTGGTTTCAAAGCATGTTTGACAGTGGTAATTAAGTTGTTTAATTATGTTTAGCGCTAATAGGTTTATAATTTCGAAATCAACCGCTTTTAAAACCTTGTAAAGCCTGTTAATCGCTGGATTTCTTAACCTACAATGTAGTTAACGAAGTTTAGCCTTCGTTATGTTTAATATTATACTTTTACCCTTTAAATATAAACCTCGAGGTGCCCTTATTTAAGGCCAAGTGGAAATTTCTTATAGTCTTTAACTTGTATTAGCTTGTTAGTCTGTACGTTAATGTTAATGTCGAGGTTTTCTATATTGTTAAGGCAAATAAGTAAGGGGGTAGATAATTTCAAGATGTGAAAAACTATAGGGCTAATAACAGTTTTAACCGTTGTCGATCCCAGTAAAGATAGCTTTTTTTTCAGAGCTAATGCCGACTTTGGCTTTACTAGTATCCGTATTGTTAAGTTTTTTAATATTATTAGTATCCCTTTGTAACGTAACGTATTACGAATAGCCTCCTGTTGAGTACTATACCACTCCCGTATCCAGCATAGTCACCTAAAAGACCTGTTTAGCGTAAATATCTTAAATAATAAAGATGTGTATGTGTAAGGCTAGGTTCTTTATCGTTATATTGGCGGCAGGAGTTTTTACCTATAAGGTGGTATAAAAAGGCGTAGTTTTAATGATCACACTAAATACCCGTGACTATATAGAAGGTGTCAGAGGGTTTATGTTATCAAGGAGGTAGCAGAGATGCTAAGTGAACAATATCGAAACCATGCAAGTAATGATCAAAAGCCGTGAGGCTATTCAGAATATATTGAGACTGAATACTTAGATTGACAACTGAAGAGCTATGAAGGAAATACTATCTATGTGGTGCTGACCGTGTCCTTATATCCTTAATCCTTCATACGCCTTCAGTGCTGGATCATGTTGGATCGAAACATGATCCCAATGATTCTTAGTGCGTAACCCTAACCCTAAGGTTGCTTACATAAGAGATATCCCCACCTAATGTGTTGAACATCAGGTTCTTAGTGGTTTAGCCCCATACTGACCTGTTTTCTGACCCTCCGATGTTCTCGGGTCATAACAGTAGTCGCCGAGTAATTACTTTGCTTCCAAACTAATACTAGTACTAGTATCTTCGTGTTAGCCGATAGCATTAGGCTTGTTTTTCTTCTTTTCATCCTTTTTCCCTTCGAAGTCTAAAACTTATTCGAAATAATCATAATTCAAAGTAGAAGGGAATTGAATGTAATATATCACCTACTTTAATTTACATTCAGCGGTAATATAACGTATTACCTAACATCTATTATTACCGAACATCCATTATTTCTTAGCCTTTAAAGTAAATATGTTTAACCGACTAAAAAAACCTAAGGAAGAGGAATTTCCTGATCCGTAAATAGTTTCGTTACCTCGCCAGATCCGGGACTTTCATTAACCGTATTAGCCGGGCCTTTCGTCTTTACGGTTGATGTAATACATGTAAAAGGACTTTTTTTCATCGTTATCAAATTTAGGGGTTTAAAAATTCATACTAGTCGAGCCGAAGACTCGAGTTGTTACGGTCGCCAACGAAAAACATAACTAAGCAAAAAAAAACCCTTTGCCAGTGGTATCAAGACATTATAATGCGTATTTCAACTCCTTATTGCCCGTAACAACTTTCCTAACCTATTAGCGTAAGTCATCTTCGCTAACTCCTACGTTTCCTATTACTTATTTGTAAAGTATTAGTCTATAGAGATTTTGGTGAAAAAGGTCTATTTTACTTTTCGACTCTTTTTTGTGATCTAATATGTAAGACCACATAATAATGTTCCAATCGGTGAGGTACTAGGTGAAATTGATATCGTATTTAAAGTAACCCTTTAGGTTATCGTAGATTTCGCGAAAGAATGAGTAATTCATTAGATATTGAAGGTATTAATCTTTGGTTTAACCGTAAAAGTTACTGGAAAATAACGGGAAAGAACCTGGCAATCTAACTTTTATTTGGCGGCAAATATTGAAAACCGGGTGTAAATTAACGTCGAGAACGTTTTATAGCTTGCCATTATACTTCTCCTTTCTTTCCCAAATCTTAACGAATGTAATAATCGTTATGTAATCCATATTTACCATAGGAATACGTCGAAGGGAAAGGGCAATATACTGGTCGTAGGAACTTTTCAAATCCCTTAACTAGGGAAGGTGCTAAGATTACTAGTACTGGTAGGTAGAATAATTACCTTCATCTGAGTTTAGGAGGGAAAAGCTAATAATCGTACCTGGAGTAGGCTCGCGCATAAAGCTAGTTCTTTACTTGTTTGACTGTTAAAATTAAACGTATTAAGGATCTTAGGGGAAATAGACTTGGTGGTTTCCGCCGCGAGGGAGTTAGTACTAATCCTCTTAGTATTAAGAGGTACGCCAAGGGTTCTTGCTCAACTGATTAATTAACTTAAGGACTTACGGCGTAAAGGTTAATTCATTCCTACGGCCAGTGGCATTTTACTGTCAATTTTACGTCAAAGGGTTTAAAGAACTCATCTAAGTTTGCGTAAGTTTTTGCGAACGCGTATAAAGGTGTTCAAAGATTTCATTGCCAGCAATACCTTTATCCTTAATTTCAAAGATCCATTAATAATTTTTATTAGTAACGTATTAATAAAGTACGTTAGACAGGTTACCCTCTTTTCCATTTTTTACGAAAAGATCGCACCCTCGATTGGTGAGCTCAGTCTTTAGCCTAACCTTGATGTGTTTGTTTGCCATCTTCTATATATTAAAATTCCATTCCCTAAAGTATTTTTAAATGTTGGTATACGCCCATAGGCCTCAAACGGTCTCAATATAATCAAAATCACGAATATAGAAGCCGATAACATTGGTAAGGTACTTATCCAAGGAGTCTTCGTTGGTATTAGCAAACCTAAGGTCTTTATTATATTATTTTTCGAAGGTAATGCCGAAAGCGATATTTATTTCTTTCCTGATAGAGTTGGTAATTGCATCAATTTTAGCGTGTTTTAAAGCTATCGTGACAAAGATTGAAAGGTTTAAGGGGGAAATGAGTGATGTAAAGAGATAGGTCATAGGTTTTCTGTTAAAGTTTGTATAGGTTAAAGGTCGTAGAACTAAATCGTTTTTACGATTTGTAATAGTAATACCTGTAATGAAAGTCGTCAAGAAAATATTAACTTAGCCGTTTGCCAACTTGTCGACTTGATGATCTTAAAAATTTTTCGATGGTTAATCTTAGCGATATACAAAAAAAGATTTTTGGTAAAGATTTCCTAGGGTTTTTAGTAGTGATACCGTCATTTATTTATAAACTGCCGCGAACAACTAACACAATCCATAATTATTCCATACTTTCTTCCACAAATAACTGACACAGCTTATAGGGGCCATTCGTAAAAATCTTTCCTTTATCTTCAGCCGTTATTTAACGTAGAGAGTAACTAAAAAGCATTTTTTTTTCTTTCATTTAGCCAATATATGCTTAACCTAATAAATATTTATCAGTATTGGTAGGTCTTTATTGTTGCAACGTAGTCGATTCGAATTACTATGGTCGAAGTAACTAGTGTTGCATTGATATTGATTAATTGATGAATGTAGTAAGTTCTAAGTTTGTAAACTGTTAGCCGGTCTGCACACTAATTTTTATAACCAAATGCTTTAGCCTGTGCCACACTTTGAAGTAGTTACGTACTGCACGGCACTAACAATGCAGTGTATTCAAATCCTATAAATTAAAGTCAGTTTGCAATATATATGGTCAAATTCACTACAATTGAAATTGACTTGGAGAAACTATATTTGACTCATATTCCAAAAGGTAGTACGTATAAATATAGGTTAAACTATCCCTTTAATATAAACGTTCAGTTTCTGTATATTAGCCTAAACTCGGATTTGAATTCGGGAAGGAAATAAAGGTTAGGCATTTCCCTTTTTTGGCCCTGTTATCCGAACCTTTTTTATATTGTTTTCTCATGATAAGTCACAGATAAGGGGATTTTGCGTTTTATTTTTGATGGTTTTTTCAAAAAGAGGGAGGTTTTATCCTCGATATAATGGCGAATGAAGCGTTACTTATCTAGTACACTTCCCGGCTTTCGTAAAAGTTTGGAAACTTTAATCGTAACGCCTTCAAAATACCTAAACAGACGAATACACGATATTCATATAAAAAGAGTCTTTTTGAACCCTGGTTATTTTTGGGTTTTAATCCTCATTTCAAAGTGGTATTTTCTTGAAAAATTACGAAGTTATATTATGGCTTCATAGGCTTACATTTCTGTCCGCTGATGACGAAAACATATTACGCCAGTCAGAGTTTATATATAACACCCGTTCGCCTTGATATATATACCTATCCCTACTAATAAATTACTTATAACTGACCAAGACGCTTATTATTTCACTAGCTTTACTTCGGCCGTTATTACGGTTTTGATGGCCGTCGCCCGACGTTCTCGCTTTTCTTGAGAAGGGGTAGTGAATTTCAAAAAAAAAATATTCGGGACAACGAAGGTAAAAGCAGTATAAGGGGGTATTAAGGGTGATAACGAGAGTGGGGGAAGCTGGTTAATTAGGTATAAAAACCGTTTCCCAGTTATTACTTACGTTATCGTTGTCGCCGCTTACGTTAATCCCGTTTCCTTTAGTGGTGGCGTCTCGCTTTATCAGTAGCGCCGCGGTAACGGTCTGGGTCGCGCCATTTTTCGCCGTTTTAACGTTAGCGCGAAGGGGTTTTTATAGGGCGGTTAAACGTTTGGAGGACGTTTTTGCTACGACACCGACGCGGTAGGTAGCTAGCTGCTTGGCGGCGTTGGTGATGAAGATAATATACCCGAATTTACGCTTTGTAAATATCGTTCGTTAACATTAAATCTTTTTATTTATGAGTAGGATTTTTAGGGTTCCTATACGTACAACGGCTATATTTTACGCCCTACTTTCTACCAGCATAGGCTTTATTATTAGCCTCCGTTAGAAAATATTGTATATAGATTGTATAAAGTTACCTATCGCTAATAGTCGTGGGGAAAGGGGTGCTTACGCGAGCTGGGGAAAACGAGGGGAAGACGTAGAAAGAGGTTGAAAAGGAGGAGGAAGAGGCGCACAGGGTTTGTATAGCTTTTTTTTTTAGAAATTAGTAGTTTTCGCGTACGGGCCCATATGTGCCGGATTTCAACATATCTTGTACATATTCTTTGTAATAGGGACACTATTTATATGAGTATAAATAATCAAGTTAAATAGTTTAGGGATTGCAAAGTTATATAAAAGTATTTATTTTTTTGTTGAAATGGTTTGTTATTGTTTTAAAAAAGTTCGAATTCTAGGAGTTATATTAATGAGGGGTCCTATTGGTAGAGCTTTAGACTTTACAACGTTTTCGATTCGATTGGTTTAAGTAATAGTATTATTGTAATAGTTAAGTGGTAGATGTCTTGTTCTAGGTTTAGCAGATCGCAAGCCGATCTGCATAGTAATTTTTATGGTTGATTGCTTGGTTCCTGCCCTGGTGTAAGGTAGGCATATACTGTACTTGACTTGCAGTCAATACGATAAACTCAAATAAAAATACACTCAACTGGCTATCTATATAGTTAATTTTACTATAAGTATAGTTGATTTGTTACACTGAAATTACTATTGTTTCAATACTGGCTGCTTTTTTATTTATATGTGCACTCCAGTGTAGTCGACCAATATTTTCCGGTTACTATTGAATTATACGCTCGTTAACTAGCTAAATCCCTATCAATTCCACAGCTAAATTAATTCCAAATACCTCATTCTATTTCAAGATTCCAAGTATCGACTTCATTAACTCCCGTTTACAAGTATTTTGCTACAAACTTATACGTACTGGAATTTTACTGCCTATTGACCCTTTTAACACACATAGGTTAAGCCTCCTACTACTTTATTTAAACCATAAAAGTTGATTATCTCAATACTATCACAACTACCCAATACCATTACAAATGCCACTATCTATCTTAATCAATTTAAGTTAAACTATCCTTTATTTTTACTTAACCCACGTCAGTTGACTTACCCACTGCTACCCTTAATTCAAGCGTACTAATCAAAAAAGTTGGTATTACTGTAATTATTTCCCGAATAATCTTATAGTTTATTAACATATTTATATTAGCTCATACGTGATTTGGATTTAATAAATAGTCTATTAACATAGTCTTCGTTACTTATAATTATCATATTTCTATCTATAAAACTCTAAAAGACTTTATTCAGCGACATTCTCATCATAGCATTAGCGGGATTGTCTTGCTATCAATTCATCTGAATTCCTCAATCTCTATAACTTTATAAACTTTACAAAGTGCTATTACATAGAGTATTAAACCTTTTCCGTTAATAATCCAATGCTTTGAAATACACTTAAATTAACTCCTCAAGTTGCTACAAATCACCACCGAAATGTAAAGAAAACCTCAGCTATCTATCAATGACGTTAAGGATTTCCTATAATGATATACCTATATCGAAGCCTGCCATAATTTCATAGATATCTAAAGCCATAATTCTTTGCGTAATCTTATAAAATTTAATAGAGGTTGAATAAATTAGGCTTCCAACGATATTAGATTGTTCTTTTTGTTTATCTTCATTAACAAGGGTTATTCGAAGACCGATCTACTTGAGCAGGTTTTAATTTTTTAAGAAAAATGTTTTTAATAAAAATCATGAACTTAAATTTCGAAAAGTTCATCAAAATCATATTAATTACTCGGTTTAAATTCTGTATATACCACTATAATCCTTCATTAAACCGGTTAAAGTCTTAATATATTAGAATTTTTCAAGTAATATTGTACTCTGTAGGATGTAGAAGACTTCTCATTGGCATAAAATTACCTTATCACTGATAAAAAACACCCTATTCCAAGTACCATTAAGCTCTAACCACGTTAGTATTGTTAATTGTAATCTAGTTGATACCTTGCCCTTTTTAACGAAAACTAAAACAAATATTATAACAAAGCATACGAATGAATAATTCATTGAAATCAAGTTAATTACTCTTTATTAAAGTTGTAACCGGTTGATAATTCCAAAAATTTCAATCATCAACCGCTTACTATTCCGACAACATATACCCATCGATAAAATGAATGAAAAATCGTTAATTTACATACCAACCTAACCAAAATTCTTGTTTTACTTTGTCAGCAAACACTGGTCGTAGGTTAAGAACTTTATACCTAGCCTTAACCTAAAATGCGATTAATATATTAAAAACTAATAAACATATACTTTAGTCAATCCGTACAATAACTTGTTATAATTCATTACTGTTCCCGAAGTTTACTTAACACAAAGTTCCCATATTTACTCCAAAAAAATGCTACGATATAAATCTGTCTCTAACTGCGTATCTGTTTATAGTATATCGCAACCATTGAAGATAAATATCCTTTTTTTTTTGGCTAATAAAATTGCTACCAAACAGACTATTAAACTCTAACTAATTTCCTAATTTGGTAACAATCACGTAAAACTCTAATCTCAATCATCATCACTGTATCATTCAACAATTAGATGTAACTTTTCGTACAACCGCTCTGGAGTTTTATTTTTAATCCTGCACATAAACCTAGACTTCAAAATGGTAATCTTAGGTTTGTAAAAATTAAAATCAGCTTTAAATACGAATTTTACAACTCTTAAAGTCAGGAGTTCATCAATTTCAACCCTATCAATTTCCGTAAAAAGTCAGCCAAAATTTTCAATAATACCTTACACCCGGGATTTTACAATTAAATTTGAATTGTTCGTCTTTTTCCTACTTACCTAGCCAGTATTATAAACACGTCCCAGTGTATATTCCTCGCCTTTAACGTTCCTTCCATATAATAGTCATCTGCACTAACGACATTCCATCAATTTATCGATAACGGAAAAAGAAGGATCGTGTTATCTTGTTCTCTTCGTTTTAAGGCCTTCAACACTATGATCAGTCTCCTTAATATAAGGTATAATCTGGGTTATACGAAACGTCTCGAGGCTGTCAACAGTTATAATAACTGCTTTAGGGTTAATGATACTTCAAATCTTATTTAGTATATTTTATTTACGTTACTCCCGTAATACAAGGATTTTACTCTAGAACGGCAAAAAAAAATAAAAAAAATACGTTGAATATTATCAAGCTGTTTCTAACGTTAGAAGTATTGTTAATCCAACGCCTTGCCAATTTCTTCTTAATTTTCTTCAATTCCTTACCTTAAAACAAAACTCTTTTTTTGGTACTTAGTAACAGCAGAGATTTTCTCATCAGGCGCAGGTACGTTACAAAGACTAATAAAGTTGTTACTAAGCTGTTAAAGCGTACAATATCATTCAAACCCTTTACCACTATTTGAAAACGTGCCTCCTAATCCGTAAAGTATCCAATCTCCAAAGTAAGGATATCATACGCTTTGCAAAGTAACGCATATGTCCTTTCGACCTCCTCAATACTCCAATAAGCCTTAATAGGCACCTATTTACACTAATTTCGCATTATTTTAACGTTCACTCAAAACTACACCGCTGTAAATTTTGTACCAGTATCGTAAAGAATGAAGTTAGGTTGACCTAAGTACGTATAAATCCATATTATTTTTATTCTTTTTGCATAATTTTTACAGATACGTATTTTAGAACCTTAGGTCTATCAAAATAAGTTATAAAGTTAATAATGTAAAGAATACGCTTGTTATTCAAATAGAATACGTTAATGAAACCATTATAATTAAAATGATTATTATTCTCAATATAAATTTAAATTGAAGCGGGCTCATATATGGCAAAGTTTATCAATAGATTTTAAAGAAATGTCTTCCACATTTTAGTATCCTACAAAATTAAAAACTTTTACATAGCTTGTTAACGACTAAAAAATTGAAATTATGTTATAGTTAACGCATTTCTATTTCCGTCAAATTCAACAAAATTACTTCTAGGATTTAAAGATACAATCACTAATGCCCTCACTCAATGGAAAAAGAAAACCTTTAATCGTTTTTAACCAACACATCAACATTAACGTCGACGTTAACGCTAAGAATCTTTATATCTTCCAAATAAATGAACAAAGGGTAGGGGGTTTGAGGATATTTAACCTAATAAACCCAATAACAGTCTCAATAACCGTAATTCCTAATAACGATGGTTATTCGCCTAAGCCGAAGGCAATTTTAGTTTTGCCAACAATTTAACAATGAATCTCTAGAACAATACTATTTTCCCTTCATAATGCTACGTACTATAAATAGCCTCCAACTCAGTACCTTTCTGCCCCTTTATGTAACACAATACCTTAAAACATGTGGTTTGTATAAGAATTACGAAATATAAAAGTGTATAAGGGGTTAAAGGTTTGGTAAAGGTAAAGGTAAAAGTCTTCGTCATTTAAACAGTATAGAAAGGTATGGCCCGCTAATTACTAAGTTACTTCAAAAGCAACGTTTTTATATACATGATTTGTTTGGAAACATCGTTACTGTTAATAGTGTCTTCACCCTCAAAGTTTGCGATATAGTCTAAATTTTTATACTCGGAAGAAGTGGGGTACTAAATATAGTATATCATCTATCTTTTATTATTATCATCCAACCTACTAAGGTATATCAAGTAGGTACCAAATGAAGTTAACAATTGAGGTACAAAGGAAAACTAGAAAAGGTTACAAACGTCCTTCGTACAGGACTTATGTATAAAGTCTGTGCACGGTCCGTTACATTCCCTTGTATATAACGCTTGCAGACCGCGCCCAGATCGCGCATGGACCAGGTATTACATATCCCGTTGCGTATATAGTTACATAACCTATAAACTTAATAGTTAATGGCCTATGTCAATAACATGCCCCCTCTTTTATTAAAAATCAGCCAAAACCAGGCTATCCCGCTGGTTAAATAATAAGCACAGACCGTATTCGTATAGTACACAAGCTATACGTGAGTCGAACATAAGCCATATAATGTTATCGTTAAGCTACTACTACTCTATTTACCGCGCCTTATAATACGCCGTATAACGTATAGGTTTTGCTAATCCCGGGACATTTATGTCGTATAACGCGCCTTTCAACGCGCCGTATAACGTTTAAATCATGCCAATTTCGGCCCACCTACATATACAAAAAAGGCTCTTACCATAACTTATAAAACCTCTTTACTTTCTCTTTTCCTTTCGCCAATTAACCCTCTTTCGCCTATTTTCGTTAAGTTTTTTTTACTAGCTCAAACTATAATCCTCCCTCTCCGTCTTTTTCCTAACTTTTAATTTTTTTCTCGCCGTAGTTTTCCCGCTAATAATTCTCCCATTTTATCATAACCAACGTATTTATCAATCCTTATATAGGTTATACAGTTACTGGTGTAAAGGGACCAAAGCCGGAGCTATCGCTAAAAGTAGTTTAATTCTATCTATAAACCTTGATGAAGAAGAGAAGAGAACCCCTTTACTAATGCGCTACTATGAAGATGTAAAAGATAGTGCAATCCGATTATGTAACGTATGGTGGCGTGTTCGCATACAGCTTCCGAGAGGCTCTAAAACATTGTAAAAACGTAAAAACAACTAGGGTTAAAAATTTGATAAATACTAGCTAGGAATTAACCTATGAAATTACTATTCAACATACTCCTAACCCCGACCCTCCTCCCTCCCCCTCCGGCCCAAAGAAAAGACACCAACCAAAAATTATATTTAAGTCTATCGTGGCAAAGGTTACGATATTAATCGAGCCCATAGCCCTAATTAGAGAGAGCAAGTAATCTAATCACTAAACCACGGAACCGGTAAACACGGAAGAAATAAAGGTAGCTGCTTAGGAGTAAACGACACGACTGAAAAACCTTTAAAATACTCCACCCCTCCCCTTTTCTACGCGACGGTATAGAATGTAAGGGAAAGTGCTAGTGGGTAAAAGGTGCGAAACGATTGTTCCGAAACGATTTGAAATATTTGAATATTGTATGAAAGGTTTTAGGCTGAACGCTTTATCATTACATGAAAAGCGTTCCAATGCTTCTTTCAATTAAATAGTTCTGTAAACTTTTTCCAAAAATACAAAACCTTCCTTTTATAATGAACCGTTATTAATATAACAAGTCTTAATTTTATGCTCCAACTCAGATAAGTTTTTTATATCCGTCGTTTTTGAACATTATTTCATTTTTTATTTGTAGTTGTTAATTTACTTTTTTGAAAAAATCCTTAGTTCACTACGACAGTGAATGAGGCTAATAAAAATTTAATTATAGTCCTTTTAATAATTGTCTCATCCTTATAAACGAACGTGTCATTTCCAAACTTACCGGTTATAAATATATGTCCCAATAAAACGCGAAAGTAAATATGTTTCCAATATATATACCGTATATTATATAATTTTCGGAAATTTTGTTAGGAAACGAAGGATGAGTTAAACCCATATAACCGTGAGGAAATCGTTAACGAACGGCTGAATATTAACGCCCAATGTCGTCTTTATTATATTTATATTATAAACCATCATTTTAATTATTTGTATACACTTTGAAACCTTAATCACAATGTAAACAAGGTTTCAAAAGCATTATTCGAATCTTACTCAACGTTTTACATGAAAGAACGATATAATTCGAAGTGTTTATAAACCGTTTTTTAAGTTTCAACGAGCGGTAAGAAAGCATATAAGTGTAGGCCGTTGCTGTAAAAAAGGTAATAAGGGTTCGGCGCGTTACTTAAAAAGAGCTTGACATTCGTAATGGGGCGGGCTCCATATCCGCGACTCTAATTCATTCTGGAGGTCTACGAGCCATATAACATTTAAATAAAAGGCATGGTTTTCAAATAAGTTTATATATTGAAGGGAAGCGTAGAAATCATAATTCATGAGCGTTTAAAAAGAACAGTTCGGGGCGATTGAAAATATATTGAAGTATTCGAACGTATTGATAAAAAGCTTGGCTGTATCGATTCAAAACTAAATAAGTTCTATAAAATAGGTCAAAGTTTTTTGAGTAAAAATTAAAACCATTATTTCGAGGATAAAATGAAGTAATTAATTATGTTTTTATTTCTTTGTTACTGTTTCATTACGTTTATATTTAGTTTTATAGTCCGACATATGATGGTAAGCCAAATAGGTGTCAAATAGGATTTACTATTAAGGTCTGGAGGAAGATTAGAAGAGACTACCGTGGCCCAACATATAGGAATTATGGGTAGTACTAGTGCCCAGCCTGTTACGTGCCTTTATATGTACTGTGTACGGACCGTACCCTACCTGTACCCGAATCGTACCCAGTCTATATCTGAACCGGCCTCAAGCCGAATATTACCTATTCCGTTACTTATATAGTTACGTAACCTATAAACTTAATGGCTAATTGCCTAAGTTTATAATATAGCCCCCTTTTCTCTGAATTCTATAAGGGTTACGGCACTCCGCTGGATAAATACCGGACGCGGGCTGTACCCGCTTAATACGCGGGTCGGGCGTAAGCAGGTAATATTACGTTTAATATATCGTATGACATTTCGGCCGGTTTAACCCTAGGTTTTCGGCGTCGTATAACGCGTACTTTAGCCTTGCCGCCGGTGCCCTATAACACGACTATGGGCTGGGTATATAATGTATCTCTTTTGCCGTCAGCGCCGTATAACGAACCCGTTAACGCACCATGAAATGTATTCTTTTTATCGTCGGCGCCGTATAATGTACCCGTTAACGCGCCGTATAATGCCTCCTTTTTACCGCCGGTTCCGTATGACGTACCCGTTAACGCGTTATGTGATGCATCCTTTTTTCCACCGATATTATATGACGCGCCGTGTAAAGTTGCGTTCCTGCTTTTAGTATCGTATAACGAGCCCCGTATGATACGTAGATCCTACCAAATCCGGTCCATTAATCCTTATAAATACAAACGACCCCTATATTCTTTAAAATTTTCTTTTTTTACCTTTTATAACGCCGCTCTACTTCGTTAACTACCCTTTTCATAACATTTCGTTAACCACCCTTTTTATAACCATTTTACCTTTCTTTATATATTCTAATGAGTCATTCCTGCCGATATATTCTAGCCCTTCTTCATAATTTATTTTTATAGCCAAGTTATATAACAGGCATAATTTAGGTTACGTTGTCACCGATACCTTTGAAAGGGATTCTAAGTAACTCTATAAGTTATATTACCTTATTATATAATAATACCTTGTTATGTACTACCTATCATAGCCGTTTCGCGTTATTATAGATATCCTCGTCTATAAAAAACATAATTCTAAAAATAAGCTTTTGCTGTTACATGTTGAAGACGTTGATATAATATATATTCATAGTTTTTTAAACTTTAAAGTTTCCTTTTTTAACATCTGAGTTCATCGGGCGTAAAGGGATCGTGTTTACGGAAAGATTAGTAATGAATTAAGTTCATTAATCAACCTAATGGAAAGCCTAACCCTAAATTAACTCCTTTTTGTAATATATTTAGGAAATAAGCTAATTTACGGCCATATTCGGTTGATGTATCCTTTTACATAAATCAGTTATTATGGTAAAGAATGAGGGCTATATCTTATATCCTACGCGAAAACATTAATGAGATATCCCGGATTATCGACCCGTTTTTACCTTCGTTTTTTTTAAGTTGGTTAATTAGGTTTCCCGGTTTCGCGATATTGCTCGAGTTTAAGGAATTCTCATTATGCTGTTCGTATAAGCTGTTACCCCTTTGGCTATACGTTCATGTAGCTCTTGTCTCTCGAGTCCGGTTTTATCTAAAACTTATTTATTACCTTTTATGATGTCGCCTGTTTATAAAAATAAAATGTTTTCGTCCGATTTATCTTTAACGCGTAACGTTTTCGCCCCGGCCCCCTCTAATTATTACTGTATACTTTTCCGTAGTTTTGGCCTAAAAGGCTAAAATGATATAATTACCTAAGCTATGTTTTTTATAGCTAATATAGGCTACGGCCTATAAAATTAAGCAAAGGATGTTTAAGGTTTAACTATATGATTTCCGATTTTACTAGTATCCTATTTGTTAAACTGAGATAAAAGCGAAATAATCGGGCCGCCGTAAACGAACGTAAGATTGTATCCGGACCAAACTTATTACCCAAGCTTAAACTAATATATTATAGTTTTTATCAATCCATTCTCAGGGTTTTGTTTTTAGTTTTTCCATCCGCTATACTTTTCGTTAGCCGTTATCGTTGGCCTCTTTTAACTTTCGTCCCTCCTAGCGCTATCCTTTATTGTCGGCCTTCTTTAACGTCTGTCCTTCCTCGAATTATTTGTTATCGGCCTTTCTTAACGTCCGACCCTTCTCGAGTTATCCACCATCCTCGACATTGCCTCGTATTCGTCCCGCTTTTTAGCAGCCTCTCTTTTAAGCGTTTACTATTTTTTCGCTACGCTTCTTATCGTTTTTCGTTCCCGACGTTACTTAATATCCAGAGATAATTATAATAAGGCTCTTAACGTTAGTAACGCCATTACTCATTAGACCTTACTAAAACTAATAATAATAAGTAGTTGGATTTTCGTTTGTTCATAGTGAAAGTCGTCTTATAGTCGGATACGTATTCGAAAAAATTAAATAGTGGTTGCCTATCCTTATTATTATATTATAACCTCGTTTGGGATTAAATTCTTCTCTTTATCCATAAGTTAAGTATTATTCTAAAGATATAAGCGGCTCGCCCTGCAATGATCGTTTAATGTAAATTTGAAGTCGATGTCAAAATACTGGGTTATCGTTAATTCAAATATTTTCCTATTTCGCCTTAAATTTTTCCAAATCTATAATATGCTGGTAATTCCTCAGTAATTTCCACCCCGCCTCATTCTAAATATTTTACTTAATTAATATATAATAAACTCTACCTCGCCCAGTTTTTACTGCAAGGATTTATTATACGTTAAATTTCTCGTATTTGCTTTTTTTCACATCGTTAGCGACTAAAACTGGTTTTGGGCGAATATTGGATAAAACTTGCGAAGAAAAGGTGATCGAAACCATTTGTTTCATTAAGTTTATATAAAATACAGGGTATTTATTAGGGATATCCAATACGATATTGAACGGAGTTGAAATATCGATTAGCCAGTATTAATTATAAAACCAGTCGAGCCTTTTACTTAGGCGGTTAGTTTTAATATTATAAAGGCTTAGTTAAACTTAATCCCTCACCTTAAATCACTTTTCCGAACATCGTTCACGATTCACCGCCGTTTTCATTTGCTATTAAATATAAGTTATGGTTGTTGAAATTAGCATCTCTATTTCGCGTAAATAAACTAAAAACGTAATAATTCGCCCTGCTACACTATTTTACGATTTCATATTCCTGTTTACCTTTAGACTAGGTAATTTTTTATACACATTTATTAAACGATTTGCACTAAACCCAGTTACTGTTGATTTTCGGTCATTTAACGAAAATTAATAAATGAGTAAATATAAAACCTGTTGGAATAGTATTACATGCAATGCAGTAGGTCAACTTTACTGTAAGAAAAGTTGACTATACTGTAAGTTGAGTAAATTGCTTGGTTCGGACTAATCGCGTTGTATGTAAGTCGAGTGTAGTACGCTGTACTTCACTTTAGGGTACGGGCCAAGTAATTGGCCAAACAAATTACAGTGCAGACCGGCAAGCGGGCTGCTAAACCTAAAATAATACATACACTATTTGACCACATAATACTACTATTACTTCGAAGACCAATCGAATCGATAACGTTATAACTTCTAAGGCCTACTAACACTGGTTAGTGCTTGCTTGCCTATTTAGTTACGCACAGATAAGCTCAGTAGAAAAAAAAGCTAATTTTCGGTTACGTTTTACGTTAACAACAGCGGCTAAGGTAGAGCAAAGATTCTTGTAAAGGGTCTTTACTGTTGCGTTGGTTTTGACGGCAGTAAGAGGAAAAGACTTTTAGGCTGCGGCGGTTTTTACGACAAACTAGAGGTAATGATGGTATCGCTATCGAAAATACCAATAAATCTTTATTAATCCTTTTTAAAGATGTTGAGATTGATTATTAGAAGTCTTATAGTACTGTAAGTTGGCAAACGATGAAGTTAGTATAATTACGAATGTTACTACTGCAAAAAAAAAAAAAAAAAAAAAAAAAAACCGACTAAGTCCCTACATTAAAACAATAACCTTCGCCCTCCGCTACTAACAAACGACCTTCGATCTTACCCTTTATATTAAACCTTTACCCTTACTTTACTTTTTTCAATCTTTTCATCATTTTAACCGTTCAATTGGCTGCTTTAAGCGAAAATACTAAGTTGCGTTAAGAAAGCCACATTACGCGACCTCTTACCAAGTCGTCAAGTTTTCACCCGACTTCATATTGAAACAACAAGCCTTTACGCTTAAGATCACCAAGTCCTTCGCCTTACATGAAATATTACGTCCCTTACCGACCAAACTGTTAAGATAGCTTTATGTTAGGTATTTATGAATAAAGTTAACACCTTTGAATCTGTGTTTACCAATATTTACGACGACAATTTATAGGAAATGTATGTTAATGAAAGATCAACGAAAAAACACCTTATCAACTTCGTCGTCTGCTATATTATTGAATAAAACGGGGGCGAAGAACTTAACCGCAGTAACTTTATCTTTCGCAAATACTGAGTTTTTCGAGCACTATACTATGAATAAGTGGAAACGATTTTAAAAGACTATTAAGTTCAAATTAAGAGAATAACTTGAATGTCGGGGGATTTACGTGTTTCGAAAGAGTTTTAAGAGATTGGTAGAAACTTTATTTAACCTAGCCTAACTTAAAGAATATATTTAAGACTTATGAACTAAAGGAAAGGGCGCGGAAAATTTTGACCGCCCCTATAGGCGATTTCAAGGACCTCCCTTTTAGTTTTATCTAAGTTAAGCCGTTTCACGCGTTAATGATAAGAAACTAATTAACTTGTTTAGTGGCTTAATACATCTATATAATAACGTAGAGTACACCCTTAGCAGCGGAAAAGCACGCGAAGCGAGGGCTATCAACGCGGCCAAAGGTATTAACGTCGACGCTTTATACTAGTTAATTCAGTAAAATAGTTATGTTTTCTAAAACCTTAAAGAACCAATCGTCCTTTAACAAGTTTACTGCTAAGACCCTTAAAAACCTTTTCCCTTTAAATAAAATTACGCGCGCAAACCCACTACAAGTCCTTTTATAGGATTTTACCCTTGGGGCTAGGCGACTGGCAATTATCTTTAACACCGGATTTCGAAACTTTTAAGATTTGAACCGCTAGGGAATACCAACCAAGCCAAGGATAACTATCGCAACATTCCTCTAAAACCTGTCAAGATAGTTGATATTAATTAAAATATGATAACGGATTTCTTAAATATTGGAAATGACACAAAAAAGTATGAGAGAAAGCCTTATAATCTTTTCGATACCAAAATGATACCTTTTCTGAATATTTGTAAGTAGACAGAAGTCCCACTTTCTAGTTTTTACTTCCTGTTTCCCGGAATCTTTTCAGGTTACATTAAAGACTATTACTTAAGATTTCTAACGAATGCCACTAACTTTCGCGAGATTTATAATGTTATAAAGGGCTATTTCTAATACAACATCCACTTTAAGTAATACCATATAAATTAGGTCATTATGCGGTAGATTATAATAATAGTAAAGAAGAAAAAGAAGGAATTACCAGTGGATGTTTTTAACTCAATATTTGATAAGTTAATAATATGATAGAAAGTAATGGGAAAGATTTACGCTGGTAAAGCTATCCTTTGCAAACAGGTATGCGTAGCTATTACAGACATTAGTAAGTTAGAATACGCCTTATAACGTTTAAATTCTATTTGTAAAGGTTTCTTTAGCTAGTTACGTTCCTCGCTTGCCACCGTAATGATACGTATACCAAACTCATTCGGTATGTACTCCTAAGCCGGCAACTTTTTTTAACGTGGACAAGAAAGACCTTGCGGTAGTTAATGACATCGACCGCAAGTACGGGGGACTAAAACGCCCAAGGTTAAGTTTATTAACCTCGGCCCCGAACTAGAGGTAACACCTACGTTAATGCTAATAATAATTAGGCGGACCTGTTAACCGTCAATATTATCGTCAAGATAGTGGTAAAAAACGTTGTATTTATGGTAAAGCTAGCTATTAATTAACTCGTTACTCCCTCTCTGAACGTAATAATAGGAAATAAACGTATTATTTTTAATACCTTATTACTTCTGAATAAGACTACTTAGACTAGGTAATAGATACTAAAGACAATAAGTTAACTAACGCCGTTAACATTTCTAAGCAAATTAAGTGGCAAGAAGATACTATTTTTAATACGGAAGCCTCATAACTAACCGACCATACCTTTTTGTACCGTTTAAGTGGTAAAAACCCTTATCTTTTCTCTTACTATGCCCTTAATTCCTTATATACCTTTAATCTCCGTAATCGTTACGCGGATTTTACGTTTGAATGTATTATGCTAAATACAGCAGTAATAAGGTATTTAACGGAAGGTTATTTGTAGTACATGGTATTACGAAGGCAAATTACTATAGTTATTAAGATTAATTGTTACGATATGAGTAAGGTTAAAGTTAGCTTTAGCCCAAGAAAATAACTATTGTTATTAATGATAATGGTAGTTTAAGATATTGTAAACGCAATTAAGTTCTATATCCTTAGGTTTTTTACCCCTTTTTTTAATTTGTTTAAAAGATATAAAGACCCTCGGAGTTAACGTGGACGATAATATAGACGAAATGGTTAAAAAAGGCCAAAGATTTTTATTTGCCTTTAAGTAGGGGCACCTATATTTTTATCCTTAAGGTCCAAAAATATTGATATTAAATCTAACGGAGCCAGAGATGCATTAATTACACCGGCGTTTTAACTACTTTGCTATTAACAAACTATATAAAGTCTTAAAGTTTGTAAGGTTTGACGATATGAAATACTTTGCAATGGAAGTTATTAAAAGGCTTTGTTACCATTATTAAATGTATACATAAGCCCATCGGAAATTTAAATTTATATTAAAAGACGATAAGGATTTTAACTATGAAATTTTTATTAATTTATTTTACTTGTATAATAAGCCTTTTTTATATATAGTTGACTTCGAAACTTCTTTTAACGAAGTTAAGTTTTTAAAATCCTTTTCGGAAAAGGATATGTTGGAAAGTTTAAGGATACTGTGGATTAATAAGTAATTAGATCCATTTAACGTCGTCGTCCATGATACTATTACCAATTTTATGGCGTCGGAGTTTTAAAAAAATGCTACGATAATAAGTATTTAGTACAAATAGGTACTTGTAGAAGCCCACTTAAGTATTAGAAAGATTGAAATGGTATACTATCTACTTTGGCGAACGTCGAGCATTTTTACGTTGAAAATTAAAAGCTTTACGGACTCGGTGGTACGTTTACAAATGGTATTAAAAGGCCCTAATAATACCGTAGGCCTTAATGGTTTGATACCAACATTGCTGGTTTTTAAAGCGTATCCACGCCTAGCGAGTGAATTTCTGCCCTCGGTAAGTACTCAGAAACATATTGCGACTTACAGTAAAGTTTTGAGGGAACTGCAAAGGAAATTGATACGCTGTCAAGTTAATGACGCTTTTAATACCAGAAACAGGCTTACAACAATCGACGTACTTGTTTTGCCATTAAAAAGTGAAGTCTTTATGTGGCGGAAGCTAGGTAAATAAGAAAAACCGCATAAAATATCAAGTATTATAAACTTTGAGGTGGTTGTTAAAATTGTTAAAGATCCTATATCATTTCGATTTACCTAGGTTAAGCCTTATATCAGTGGTACTAAAGATAAAGTCCCTTAAGCCTTATAAATAAAATAACCGAGCTAATATAATTCTCCTCTACCTATTGTTAATAAGTCGATAAAACGCTGTTGACGTGGAAGACCCCCCAAAAAAAGAATGTTAAAGAGGAGGAATATATACCGGGTCGTATCTATAATACTATTTAGTTAAATAAAAAAGAAAAGGATAACGAAGACTTGTTAGTGAAATCTAGAGTATAAGAGATTATTAAAATTTCCGGTTAACATTTTAAAAAAAGCGACAAGGTCGAGATCGATAGACTATTAACTTGAGGTATGGTATAATTTGTGTCGAAAACTAACTTTAACTCTTGAGAGCTAAACGTTACGATCTTTAAGTCGAGGATTATTTACGAAGTCAAGGGTAAGACTACGGGACGGTTATATAAAAAGTTTATTAGCTAAAATTAAGGATAATTTTACACTTTATAGCCGTAATATTACGTAAACTTATATATAGTTAGCATCGGATTTATAACAGATTGTATTATTGGAGTTGTTACAAGAAGCAGGTGCTATTTACCTATTAGAAACGTTAATACAGTGTGTTAAATTATTGTATGGATTGGCTAAGGCGGGCATTCATTAGTTCCTAACCTAGTAGTCGCACTTCAAGTCTTGGCTAGCGATAAAGTTTTCAATATACGATCTATATTTGTTGGTAACGTAATAGAAGAACTTGGGTATAATGAGCATGCAAATTAACGATACCCTTTTCGTCGGAATGTTTATTATTGTAGTATAGAAATAATAAGCTATCGAGGATTTTAAGTTTTAAAATTATAAGCTGGTAACAATGTTTATGGAAAAAAATCAAATTAACTTTAATGGATTGTTAATTCATATATTTAGTTTTATTACCTGCCAAGCTTTTATTAAAAGAGTTAAGGCGCTCTTTTCATCGTAATCGATAATACTGATAAGGTCAAAGCTTAATAGTACTTGGAATAACGTGTAAACGGTAGCTATATTGCCACTTGATATAAACCGAAAGCCTTATACGATTTATCCATTACAGTACAAGTATAAATACCAACGGATGAATACTTCAATCAACTAAATGAAAGATTGGAGTAGTAGATGCGAAACCTGGACTGCGAAATTAATATAGTGTCAATCGACCTTTTGAAGGCTAAGCTGATAATCTTTACGGACGGGTCTTTTACAAATAACACCAACTTGTTTTCACACATTGGCTTCCTAATACTTCTTGTCAAGGAAGATAAACGGGAAGATTAGTCTAGCATCACCGGCAACCTGATTTATTCAACGTTCGTCAAGTGCAAAAGGATTATACGAAGCGTACTGGCTTCGGAAGTTTACGGTATGATAACGGACTTTAACGTAGGTATAACACTATGGGAAACCCTTAAACTTACCACTAGGTAGCTGAAAATTCCCTTCATCCCGGTATTAATCTGTACCAACTTAAAAAGTCTCTTCGAGTGCCTGTCAAAGTTCGGAACTACCAACGAAAAACGACTAATGATCGACACAAAAGCACTATGCGAAGCCTACGAAGGAAGGGAGATTAAGGAGTTCCGATGAATTGATGGCAAAGATAATCCTGCAAATGCCATAACGAAGGCTACGCTAAATGAAGCTCTGAGAAGGTTTATATACAACAACAAACTAATAATACGTAATAAAGGATACGTGGATAAACCGCCCAGAAAGCCCAAATTACGAGACAGCGGACAAGGATATACAGGTAGACTAGGAGACTGACAGGGGATTGATGATGGCAATATGTTTAAGTGGTATAGTTGAAGTTACAAAAGGCTATGGCGAAAAAACTTTTTGTGGGAGTTAATGAACTCGAATCTTGGAGTAACGAATCAATTAAGGTCAAATGAGGTTAATTTAAATGTAATTGGATGCAATATAGTATGGAAGTTAATCGGAATTGACAGGGGATACAAGGCCGTTATTTAGCATTAACCGGAAAACATTGGTTAGCTACATTGACGTACGCGCACAAACTAAAAAGTCACCAGTGTTAGAATGGTATTATATGCAAAACAGTAGATCAACTTTACTGTAAGTAAAGTTGACTGTACTGTAAGTTAAGTGTATTGCTTTGTGGGGACTTACCGCATTGAGTGTAAGTCGAGTATAGTACGTTACACTTCACTCTAAGGTACGGGCCAAGTAATTAGCCATACAAATTACAGTGTAGACCGGCAAGCAGTCTGCCAAACCTTGAACAATAAATACACCATCTAACCACTTAATATTACTATTACTTCGAAGACTAATCGAAACGACAACGTTGCAACGTCTAAGGCCTACCAACAAAACCTAATTATATTATAAAAAGGTAACGACGATACGTAAATACTTTAAACTTTTCAGTTCATCCGTTTAATATAGCTATTTTGTATAAGTAATACGCTTTAAATAAAGGTAATTTGACTCTTATTATAAAATATAAGGTTATTAAAAATACGTTTACCCAATCCGAACCTCGATTACTAATAATAAAAGCTGGGAGTTTATACCATTTTACTATATATCCCGGAAGCTCTCTATATACTTATCGGTAATTATAAACTATTTAACTTTTAATTAAATCAACTTGAAAAGGCGATTTGTAATAACGAGTGAATATTGAAAGCCTTTATTAATAATTGACAGGTCGATTATAAATTGGATTAAAATATATGCCTAACACCGGTTGGGTAACAAGAGAGGTTAAAGGAGGCATTACCGTAATATACGTTGAGGTTTCGTTTCGTTATTTTACGTGTAGATTAGACATAAATGTCGAATATCTACAACTATCCCTTTTTAGTAGTTATTCCATTAAAAACGCGAAATAAAATGTTTTTACCCGGATAAACTATAATGAATGAGTGATAAGTTGATTATAAAATTCTCGTCGTGAATAGTTTTTAATTTGTTAGTAATAGGCGATTACGGTAACGAGATATATTCCGCGTGATAAATTTGTAATTTATAATTTATATCAATTGTCCTACTTTGAATGGAAAGTACTTAATTCCTTTAAAAATCATTAAAATACAAATTTTATATAATAAGTCGTTTACTACTCAATGGTTTTACAATTCCGTTAACGTATCCAGGCTGAAAATACGTTGATTATTCGGCGTTAGTGATATCGGCAGGTCTAACGCCAGCCGGACCCGCGGTGGTATTGTCCGTACCGTCGTAGTGAAATCGTTTAACTTTATTTCTAACAACAATCCGGGAGTAGGCTGAGTCCGAAGGGATACTGCTTTCGAAAGCTTAACGAAAACCCTCAACCTACCTTTAAAATATATATCGTTGTAATTAAATAACTAACCTTCAGTTTCACTAAATTTATCTATATAATCCGCCATAATCTATGTCCCTTTAATATATAAGTTTATTAATATTACATTTAATATAGCAATGGAAGTAGGTTAAAAAACATGTGTGCGGTGTTTCTTAACTTTTGTTTGATTTTGTGACCTGTGGGTTAATGTATTAGAGCGGGCGTCGAAGGTTGCAGGCCTATACTGTAGTTGGTATTAAAAAAGTAAAAGGATTTCAGCCTATTAAATTTAAAGTTTAGAAATTAAACATAATAAAAAATATTTCATTTTTTTATAATTTATGACAAACGTAAAATGTGTGCGGATATTACGGAATTAGGAAGATTACACCTTTAAATTAAATACCACCGCGAATGGCTCCTTATCATGAGTGATATAATTACGTTTCGTATTTGTTAATCGTAAGAAGTAGTAAGTTATTAGATTTAAAATACTATCCTTATTTCGTTGCAATAAGTACCCTTTTAACGCCGTTTCCGAATAGTTGGTTTCTACTATTGTTAGCCGATCTGTATCCTAATGTATTAAAATCGGAACTGTAACAAAGGTATCTTTTGAGGTTAAAAATACATATTCCACCCGTTTCGTTCAAGCCTAACAAATTTTCTTATTTCGTTGGATGGACGAAATAATCCGCTAATTCAGAAAAATTACTAATGAAATTACAATAAAAGTTGGCAAAATCCAAAAACCTTCGAACCTCCCAGATAATACGAAGTAACTCTTATTCGCGGATTTTCCGGACTTTCTCAGGGTCGACTCGGATACCTACCTTAACCGTTATAGTAAAGCCTAGGTATTTTACCTTTTCAATTACGAATTTCCCCTTTTCTAAATTCAAATTTAGCTTCGCTTTACGAAAAAAGTTTTAAAACTACGTGAACTTTCGTTATATAATTTTACTTCATATTTTAAAAAACCCAAAAGGTCGTTTCAATAGGCTGTAACAAAATATTGATAATATCCGCTATTTTATAATTCATGTATCGTTAAAACATCGCTGACGTTTCCATTAGCTTAAAAGGACTAATTAACTATTTAAATTAATTTAATCGCGTAAGAAACGTCTTTAATTTCTATTATATGTGTATAATTCGAATACGGTGAAAGACCGTTTCAACATTTCAATTCGTAAATTATATAGACTTTGATAACGTATATAGGGTTATTTTTTAATTAAAGGTAAATAAAAACGGTTTTACTTTGTGATTTTATTTAATATCCAGTAATCGATATAAAACCGTTATTATCTTTCCGATTTCAAAAAAAGTAATATCTGCGTAATAACCGATAATGAGTCTATTTAAATTTAACCCTTATATGGATATTATTATATAAATTCATTGATAGTATGTTTAGGTAGCTGTATATTACGTTGTAAGGTATACTACTGTAAGCATACCCGATTACATATTATGTTACAGGCTATACTTTTGCAGCGTATATAATAACGCTACACACTGCAGATTACTCTCTCATTCGTGGAGCGGTCTAAAAGGGGCTTTCTAGAGTGGTACGCTCTAGGTGAGGACTTATAAGCCCTCACCTTTGACTTGCATCTCTGGATGCATCTTCTATAATCATAATCTTCAATTATACTACAATACTAATCATTCTAATAACTCTCCAAAGACCTTATGTTCACGAGAATATTATAGGCTTGAGACTTTACCGATACCTTATTTATTAATTCTGTAACTTATTGTCGAAGCTTGTACAATTAATCCTTTAATATCGAATATAAAAACCCTTAAAATAATTTTGTTGATTTTTTTTTCAATTGAATGTAAATATAATAATTTAGTTTTCCTTTATATGGAGTTAAGGTTATAACCTTATTTCTATCGAATAGGTCGCGGAATTTAGCTCATTTTAAAAAAATTGTAACTATTTTTTCTCCTTCACCGTAGTCGTCACCATTGTTTGTAAAATCCTTGTTATTTCGTAAAAGTTTGTAATATGAGTTATCCAACACAGGTCCCCTATACGTTATACTTTTCGGTACTAAAGTTATATAAAATCGAAAAGAACTGAACCTACTTCACCTTATATCTCTCCCGTTCTAAGGTGTATTATTACTACGTTAATAACTAAGTTTTAATAATCGTAAATCATTAAATAGTACTGCTAACGTTTAAGGTTGCTTATTAATATTGTATACAAGGTATTCCAAATATTATATCCCGCGTTATTACGGGAATAATATATATTAATATTGGGTTACCCTAGTAATTAATATTTGAACGAAATTTAGTTATTGGGGCTATACGTTTATTTTGCTGTAATCCTAATATAGTGCCCAAATTTCGCCGATATAATAGCTAAATTTATTTCATATTTAAGTGTTATACCAAAGCCGTGTTTATAATATAATAATGATTACGATTAAAATCAACTTAAATATTTAAAAAGTAGGTATTGTTAAATAGCAGAGGAATAAGAAACAAATTTTCGTTTAAACATATTTCAATTAAATTACATTCATTTTTCGTCAATTTCAAAATTATTTCGTTCAAGTTATATAACTTTTAAACGAAATTATATCTGGAAGTTAGGCTTTTCTCGTCGCTATTAATGGGGAATCTTCCTTTACCTTTTCGAATTAAATCTTATATACTTACATAAGAAGGTAATGCCGACTGAAAATCGTAGTTATGTTAATAATAGTCTGGTAATATTGGTAGGCCTTAGACGTTGCAATGTTGTCGATTCGATTGGTCGAAGTAACAGTTGTATTGCGTGATTAGATGGTGGATGTATTTCTTTAGGTTTGGCAGACCGCTAGCTGGTTTGTACTGTAATTTGTATAGCTAATTGCTTGGCTCATACTCTAGAGTGAAGTGTATCGTACTGCACTCGACTTACATCTAATGCGGTAAGTCCATATAAAGTAATACACTTGTAGTACGGTTAATTTTATTTATAGTAAAATTGACTTACTGCACTGCATGTAATACTATTCCAAAACTGGCGGCTTTTTAGTTTGTGTACGCGCACGTTAGTGTGGCTGACTAATCTTTTCCGGTTAGCGTTGAATAGCGACCTCGTACCCCCTATTAATTCCAGTTGACTTTTATACTTCATTGTACCTAATTGCATGCAAAATAACCCTATTTGACCTTAATTTCTCTGCTGCTCCGAGGTCCGAGTTCATCAACTCCTATAAAAGTTTTTCCGCTAGAACCCTTCGCAACTTCAATTGTGTTACTTCAACAGATTACCATTAATTCTCTGGCAATCTTCTAGTCTGTTAGTACATATCTTTTTGTCGTTACGTGATTTGGGCTTTCCAGGATGCCTATTTACGTAGCCTTCGATACATATGATTATCTTATTGCTGTTCACAAACCTTTCTTGTGCTTTATTCAACGTGGCCTTCGTTATAGCATTTGTAGGATTATCTTTGCCATCGATTTATCAGAACTCTTCAATTTCTCTCCCTTTGTAGGCTTTACGGAGTGCCATTACGTCGATTATTAGACGCTTTTCGCTGGTGGTTCCGAGCTTTGACAGGTATTCGTAAAGGCTCTTTAAGTCGATATAAATTTTCACTGGGACAAAGGGAATTTTTAGCTGCCTGGTGATAAGGTTAGGGGTTTCCTATAACGTTATATTTATGTTAAAGCCTGTCATTATGTCGTAGACCTCCGAAGTTAGTACATTTCGTATAATCCTTTTGTACTTGACGGAGGTCTAGTCAATTAGGTTACCAACGATACTAAATTGATTGTCTCACCCATCTTCGTTAATAACGGTTATTAGGAAGCCGATTTGTAAAGATAATTCGGTGTTGTTTATAAAGAACCCGTTCGTAAAGATTATTAGCTTCGTCTTTAAAAAGTCGATTGGCATTATATTAATTTCTCGATTCTGGTTTCTTATTTATCAATTTAACTTTTCATTTAGTCGACTAAAGTCTTTTTTTGTTAGTGTTTTTAATTGTGTTGTAATGGATAAATCGTATAAGGCTTCCAGTTGACATAAGGTTGTAATATAGATACCCTGTATACGATATTTTAAGTATCGTTAAGCCTTAGCTTTATTAGTCTTATCGATTATAGTAAAAATGGAGCCTTGGCCCTTTTAACAAAAGTTTAGGCCGGTATTAATACCAAGTATACGGATGAACGATTTATTAAAGTTAAGTTGGTTGTTTTTTTACCAACGTCGTTACTAGCTTGTAATTTTAGAACTTGGAGTCCCCGGTCGTTTGCTGTTTTAATGTTATAAAACTAGCCATTTAGACGAAAAGGGTATCGTTTGTTTGTATGCCTACTATGCCGAAGTCGTTCTTTTGCGTTACCAGTAAATACGGATTATATGTTAAAGACTTTATCGTCAGCCGGGTTTTAAAGTACGACTGGTAGTTAGAAACTAATGGACTCTTACCTTAGCTCGTTTTTATAGTGGTTTGATATACCGTATTACTGTTTTTGGTGGGTAAATAACTCGGAGTTCCTATGATAGCTTAAGTAGTATAATCCGCTATAAATCCGTTGCTAATTTTATATAGGCTTTTATAATATCAAGGCTATTAAGTGTGAATTTTCCATTAGTACTGGCTAGTTAAACTGTTACTAAAATAACTATTAAGCGTTAATTGATTTTTTTGAATAGTTGGTAATTATGTAAGGATCTAGTTTTTGCCTTTATTGCTGTATCCATAAGCGATTAGTTGTGACTTTTTATACGGCTGCCCCGTGGTTTTGCCTTTAACCTCGTAGATATTACTCGACATAAAGATTGTGACGTTTGTGTTTTAGAGGTTGAAGTTAGTTTTCGGTATAAATTATACTTCATTTAGAGTTAGTATACCGTCGATTTTGACCTAGTCGCTTTTTTGCAATAGCTTGTTAGAAGCATTAATAATCCCTTGTGTCTTAAGTTTTATTACTAATTCTTCATTATCCTTTTTTTTTATTACCTAAGTAGTTTTGTAGATGCGGCTCGATATTTCTTCTTCCTTTTTTATATCTTTTTTCTTCGGGGGTCGTCCGCGTTGGCGTCGCTTTATCGGCTTGTAAACAATGGGTAGAAGAGGGCCGTATTGGCTTGATTGTTTTGCTTGTAAGGCTTGAGGGTTTTTATTGTTAGTTGCCCTAATATAAGGCTTAACCTAAGTAATACGAAAATATATAGGGCTGTTAGCAGTTTTAACACCTGTTTTAGAATTCACGATACTTCATATCTTATAAAGGCCCTTTTATTTGCCCGGTTTTCGCTATATGAGAACTTTACTTCGTAATGGTAAAGTGAGCACGTCGATTATTATAGGCCTGTTTTTGGTATTAAGCGTATTATTCACTTGGCTGCATGCTGATTTCCTTTGTAGTTTCCTTAAAGATTTATTGTAAGCTGTAGTACGTTTTTGAATACTTACTAAGGGTGGAGATTTATTTGTCAGGCGTGGGTACGTTTCAAAGACTAACAGCGTTAGTACCAGGCCGTTAGAGCCTATAATATTGTTTAAACCCTTTACTGCTACATATAGGCGTGCCTCTAGATTCGTAAAACTTCCAATTTTGAACGTAAGGATATTATACGTTCGGCGAAGTAAGACGTGTGCCCTTTTAACTTTCTTAATGCTTTAGTATGCTTTTATAGGTACCTGTTTGTATTAGAGACCTATTATCTTAGTATTTTCTTTAAATTCTGTCGCCGTAAAGTTGGTAACAGTATTATGGACGATGATACTCGGTGGACCTATATACGTATTAATAAAAAATATTGTTAACGTTTCCCACCAATCTTTTACCGGAGGGGACTTTATAAACTTAACTTCGTGGGAAAAGGTTGCGAAGTTAACAATGTAAAGATAGGCTTGTTTTTTAAGTAAAACATATTAATGAAAAATTTATAAATTAAGTTCTTATTGTTTTTTAGTATAAATTTGAATTTCTGAAAGGTTTAGGTATGCGTTTGGCAATAGTGATAAAGATTTTTAATAGCTTTTAGGTCAAAGTATTCCATATTATTATACCTTACGAACTTGGGGACTTTATATAGCCTATTAATAGTTAGGTAGTTAAAACGCCGGTATAGTTAACGTATTTCCAGTTTCGTTAGATTTAACTCTTCTACTTCGGGTCCTTAAAAATAAAATTATAGATACCCCTATTTAAAAGCTAGTGGAAACCTTTGGACGTTTTTGACTAGATCGTTTACGTTAACGTCTACGTTAATGCCAAATGTTTTTATATTCTTGAGGTAAAGTAGAAAACGGGTAGGTGATTTAAGGATATGAAACGTAATTGTTTTTATAATAGTTTGAATTACTGTTATCCCTAGTAACGATAGTTCTTCGCCCGGGTTGAAGCCAATTTTGGCTTTGTTTGCATAGTAACAATTAATCTTAGTAGCTATAGTGCTTTCCCTTCGTAATGTTAAGTATTGCGAATAGCTTTTTGTTAAGTACTTTATTGGCCTAATGTTTAGTATAATACCTTAAAACATATGGTCCGTGTAACGATTATAAAGGTTAAAGGTATATAAAGGATTGGGGGTATAGTTAGTGTAAAGATAGGGGTTTTTATTATTTAAACGGTATAAAAAGGCATGGTCGGTTAGTTATTAGGTTGTTATATTAAAATTAGTATCTTTATATCACTTAATTGACTTAGGTGCGCTAATAACGTTAGTTTTCTTATCGCATTTAGTATTTGTAACCTGGTTTAAGTAATCTCATTCCGAAGTAATAGGGTATCAAACTTGGTACGTTTCTTTTCTATTATTACGTTCGGTGGGAGGGTAGCAAGTTAATTAGTGACTAGTCTTACTATAATTTTTTTTTTTTGCCATTATTACGACGACATTACTTAAGGTTAACAGATATACCTAAATCTTAATGGCGCTAGTGTAGGTCCTACCTTTAGTTTGGAGTTGAAGTTAATAGACCTAACCTCAGGCATTGTGAGCGTAAGTATTTTCGGTCGTCGTAGTTAACTACCATAATGTCTTTCTTATTTACTTTAAGGAAGTTGTCGACTTGGGAATAAATACCAAGTGAATTTGGTATACGCGTTATTACGGTGGTAAGAAAGGAATGCAGCTGGTTAAAATATCCTTTACAGGTGGTATTTAAGCGTTGTAAGGCGTATGAGAATTTACTAACGCCCGTGATAGCTACTCGTACTTATTCTTTGAGTGTGATTTCGCTAACATGGGCCTTCCCTATTACTTTTTAACATATCATCAGTTTATTAAGTTTTTAATTAAGGATATCAATTGGTAATTTCTCCTTTTTTTTGCTATTTTTGTAGTTTATCGTGTAATGGCCTTGTTTTTATAGTATTGTATCAGGTGGACGTCGTATTTGAAGTGCCTCTTTATGCTATCGTAAGTCTCGTGGAACGTAGTAGCGTTCGTTAAGAAGGTGAGTTAGTAGTCTTTGGCGTGATTTGTAAGAATTTTTGGAAATAATTAGTGAAACCCAAAAAATGGGACCTTTATTTACTTATTAATGTTTAGTAAATGTATTATATTGGTTTCGAAAAGGTTGTAAGGCTTCCCGTTATACTTTTCTATGTTATCCTAGATTTTGGTAAACTCCGTTATTAGTTTGTAGTTAATGTTAACTATCCTGATAGTTTTTGAAGAGAGGTTGCGATAATCATCCCAAGCTTGGTTGGTATTTGCTAGCGGCTTAAGTTTTGGAGGTTCCCAGGCACGGTACTAAGGGTAATTTCCAGTCGCCTAATACGATGGGTAAAGTCCTGTGGTAGGGCTTGTGGTCGGTTTACGTATGTACGATCCAAATGGAGAGGGTTTTTAATGTGCTTGGCGATTGTAGCGTTGAAGGTCGATGGGGCCTTATAGGTTTTTAGAGGCCTGCCTATTTTTCTTAATTTACTGGTATAAAGCGCCGATGTTAATTCCTCTTGCCGTGTTGGTAGCCCTCGTTTCACATGCTTCTTTGCTGCTGAGGGCGTACTCCGCGCTGTTACGTGGAGGTATTAAGCTATTGAATAGGTTAACAGGTTCCTTATCATTAACACGTAAAGAGGCTTGAATTATCTGTGCCTAAAGAGAAGGTTCTCTGGATCGCGTATAGGGGCGGTAAGATTCCTCAACGCCTTTTCCTTTAGATCGTGGGTTTCAAAGGCACTTTTTAAGTTGAACTAGGTTAAATGAAGTTTTTGCCAACCTCGCGAAGCACTTTTCCAACACATAAATCTCTCGACGTTTAAGCTTTTCACTTAATTTAGACTAAACAGTCTTTTAAACTCTCTTTTATATATTTATAATTTAGTTCTCGAAGAACTTACTGTATTTGCGAAAGGTATGGTCACCGCAGTCAAGTTCTTTACCACCGTCTTGCTTAATAATATAATAGCTGACAAAGTTACTTAGGTACTTTTGAGTTAACTCCTTATCGATATCGTATCGCCAAAGGTCGGGTTTATAATACTTGGTGAAAACTGATCCGAGGGTTTTAACTATTTCTTTCTAGGCGGGGTCGGTAATGGCTTACAAGTGAGGGCTTGCGGTAGCCATATTAGCGTTTTGGCTTGTATAGGTCGTGTAAAGAGAAAGACTTGATAATCTTGGGCGTAGAGACTTTGTGTTTTGGTGTGAGGTCGTGGGTGAACTCAGTAACTTGGTGACTTGGTGACTTAGCGTTAAATCGCGCGACGTAGCTTTTATGGCGTAACTTAACATTTTCGCTTAGAGCAGCGAAGTTGACAATTGAAATAACGTAAGGAGTAAAGGCCGATTCAAACCGATATCTCTTATTTTAAAGATAGTGTAAACTATATTTCGTCGGTAATAAAACAATCATAAATTCGGGTTAATCGATTTTAATTATCAACTTTACGTTTAACTTCGTTTAAGTCATCTTGAACATTTAACAATTCGAAGCCGAATTGGCTGCGACGCACGTTAGGTTTTCATCGGCTTAAGGCGGGCGAAAACAACATAACCAATTGTAATTCGACGGATTAGCGTTCACGTGGGTGGCGACGCGCTAGACGATAAAATTTATATTAAAAGCGAATAAAATGTAGATAAAAAAAGATCGGTATACGTCTTTTTATATATAGGGATATTCTACCTCGGCGGGGAAACATATGGTTACAACGTATTAAGAAACCTGAGGATATAAAGGTATATGTAATATAAGGATGTTTTTCCATTATATCAAAAAGACTGTTAATAATCCTTACCGCGCGAATAAGGTATTCATCGAATTTAAAAGTTTCATTATAAACGATCAAAACTTATAAACACTATTCTTTATTAGGTTCGAAATACTTTTAGCATAATGAGGCGGTTTAAATTAGATTTCGGCCGTAAAATATAACTACTTTCGCTTCCGCATATCGTTAAATATCCGCAACAAATCCATTCAGGCAAGTATTAGCCGGGTGAATTATATCATAACCCTAAAGAAGTACCGCAAACTCGTCGACAAGTTTGAAATTTTAAATTGAAAACTATATTTTAGTCGTTAACTAGTAAAACCCGTATAAACCTAACAGCTGTATAGTAATACGATTATTACGGAAGTTTACGCCTTTTAAATGCCTTTATTAAGGGGCCGTAATAATCGTAACCAATTATTTCGACACCGTGGTAAATTATTTTAACAAGCTTATTCGGTACGCATTTAAAACTAAAAACGTAAAGCAACATGAGTAATAATAAAGAAACGTGTATCCAAACTTATTTAGGGGCTTTATGTACGTTATAACTTACTTGTTGGAATAGTATTACATACAGTGCAGTAGGTCAACTTTACTGTAAGTAAAGTTGACCGTACTGCAAGTGTATTGCTTTGTGCGGATTTAACGCAATGGGTGTAAGTCGAGTGCAGTACGCTGCACTTCACTCTAGAGCATAGGCCAAGCAATTGGCTATATAAACTACAGTGCAGACCAGCAAGCGGTCTGCCAAACCTTGAACAATACGTCCACTATCTGATCACGCAATAGTACTGTTACTTCGACCAATAGAATCGACAACGTTGCAACGTTTAAGGCCTACTAACACTGATCAGTACTTGCCTGCCTATTAGGTTAAGCACAGATAAGATAAGTAGAAGAAAAAGCTACCCTCTGGTTACGCTCTACGTTAAACAACGGCGGCTAAGGTAGAGGAAAGATTCTTGTGAAGGGCCTCTACTGCTGCGTTAGTTTTAACAGAAGTAAGTAGAAAAAACTTCTAGGCTGCGTCGGTTTTAAAGGCAGCTTAGAGGTGGCGATGGTATCGTTATCGAAAACACCAAGAAATCTTTGTTGATATTTTTTAAAGACGTTGAGATTGACTGTCAGAAGTCTTAAAGTACGATAAGTTGGCAAACGGCGAATTTAGTATTACTGCGGGTGCTACTACGGCAAGAAGAACGACTAAATCTTTTCGTTAAAATCAACTACCTTCGCCATCCATCATTAACAAACGACCTTCGACCTTACTCTTTACACCAAACCTTTACCCTTAATTCGTCTAGCGTGTCGCTACTCACGTGAAAGCAAATCCGTTGAATTACGGTTGGTTATGTCGTTTTCGCCCGCTTTAAGACGATGAAAACCTAATGCGTGTCGCGGCTAATTCGGCTTCGAATTGTTAAATGTTCGCGATGACTTAAACGAAGTTGAACGTAAAGTCGATAATGAAAATCGATTGACCTGAATTGATAATTGTTTTATTACTGACGAGATATAGTTTACACTACCTTGTAAATAAGGGATATTTGTTTGAATTGGCCCTAAAGGGGTAAAAGGTATATTTTTAAAGGTGGAGTACTGGGTATTCGCCGACGACCTATCCTCTCCAATAACGTTAAAGTATAACGCCGAATTATTAAAAAAAAAATATCGATTCATTTATGATAAATGATATTTTTTCGAAAAAAAAAAAAAAAAAAACTTAATAGTATGTTATAATTCGACTTATAGTAGTAAATTAAATAGGTGTTAAATAGGATTTACTATTAAGGTATGGAGGAAAACTAGAGAAGGTTACCGTAGCCTAATATACAGGACCTATGGGCAAATCCAGTGTCTAGCCCGTTATGTGCCCTTACACGTGCCGTAAACGGACCGTATTCAACCTGTACCTAGACCGTACCCGGTCCGTACCCGGACCAGGCTCAGGCCGGGTACTGCCCATCCCGTTACGTAACAGTCATATAACCTATAGACTCAAGGTCCAATGGCCTGAGTTCATAACATTTAGTACCTATATAATAAAGGATTTTACGTTGTTTCATAACGAAAAGTATAATATTTTAAACCTATTGATGAAATAGTCATAAAGGACCATTATTATTCTTATCCGATTTATAATTTAATTCGAAATCGTCGAGTACCGCCGTATTTTAAAAGCTTAAAAACGGTTTTTATATTAGTTATTGTTATAGACTCAGACCATTAGCTATTAACTCTATAGGTTACGTAACTGTACACGCAACGGAATAGGCAGTACCCGATCCGAGCTCGGTCCAAGTGCAGACCGGATCAGGTCCGTGTATGGCACGTGGAAATGCACGTAACGGGCTTGGTATCGGTTATATTTATAGGTCTTGTACAGTGGGTTACGATAGCCTTATTTAGTCTTTTATTGTACCCAAATAGTAAACCCAATTTAGCATTTAGTGAGCTTACTATTATTAGTCGGATTATAACATATTATTAAGGGTTTTTTTTTTCGAAAGAACATTACTTATAATAAATGAATCGATGGTAAAAGTTTATTATTCTACGTTATACTTTAACATTATTGGGGAAGATGGGCCGTCGGCGAATACGCAATTTTCTACCTGTATAAATACACTTTCTGCCTTTTCAAAGCCGATTTAAGCTGATATTTTACGTTTGTAAAATACCGTAGGTTATATTGCGTCGATTATGGAATAATTGTAATAACCGCGTTAATCGACTATAACTATAGACCTTTCGTCTAACTTCGTTTAGATCGTAGCTAAAATTTAGCAATTCGGAGGCGAATTATCTATAACTCGTGCTGGTTTTTCATTGGCATAGGATGGGACAAAACGATATAATTAACCGTGATTCGATGGATTGACTTTTATTCAAGCGGTAATTCGTTAAATAATCGAATTTATACAAAAGGAGGATAAAACGTGAATTAAAATAGATCGATATACGTTGTTTTACATATAAGGATATTACTAAGCGGCGGTAAAACAGGCGGTTACGGCGTATTACAAAGTCGGAGGATACGAGGTTAAATATAATATAAGTTTTTCGACTATATTGAGGTTTTTTTTAGCGTCCCTGATCGTGCGAATAAGGTATCAATTGAATTCAAAGGTTTGGTTATAAGCAATAAGAACTTATAGACACAATCCGTTATTAGGTTCGAAATACTTTTGGGTTAAGCGAGTAGCCTAAGTTAGTCTTTAGTCGTAAAGTGTAATTACTTACGCTTTCGCATATTGCTACGTATCCGTGAAAAATTTATTACGGCAAGTATTAGCTGTATAGATTATATCGTAACCCTAAAAAAGTACCGCGAATTCGCCAATAAGTTAAAGTAATCAAATTCAAAGCGAGGTTTTGGTTATTAAATAACAAAACCTGTATAAATTTAACGACCGAATAGTAATATCGTTATAAAGGGGGTTTACGCCTTTTAAGTACTTTCGTTTGGGGGTTATAATAATCGCGGTAGTTATTTCGAAACTGCGGTTAGTTATTTTAAAAAAAACCGTTCGATACGCGTTTAGGATTAAAGACGTAAGGAAACGTGTGCGACAGTAAAATAACTTTAGGTTAAGCTTACCTCAAAAGGTTACGTATGTTATGGTTTGTCGAATTATTATTAACTCGATTACAATTTTTGCCCGGTATTGCCTTTCATGTAAGTTTATATAATCTAAATCGAATAGGTAAAGAAATGTTTTTTATTACCGGTGACCGGTGAGGTTCAACTCCTATATATAATTTCGTTTAAGTGTTACATAAACTTACAGGCCTAATTGTAAAAACGAGTAAAAATGTATTGAGAAATTTTGAATATATCAGATAAGTCCTTGAGGGAAAGTAACCAAGTGAAAATTAACGGTCTTTTATTAAGGGTGGTTGTATAATTTATACCGTTAACGTAATTTAAAGGCTAAGTCGTTATTATCGTCAAATCGAGGATGGTTTACGAGGTCAAAGCTAAAACTATGAACCGGCTGTACGACAAGTTACGGCTAATCGCTTAAGGATATGGTACTAAATGTAAGAATTAAATATTTACCCAATTACCTATAATTTTGAAGATCAGTTAAAGCTTAAAAGTTATCGTTAACTATTAAACCACTGGTGAAAAAGATTAGTTTACACTTATTTAACAGGATATAACGTAACTGTATACGCAATTTGCCACTGATCTTCAGCGGATTATACTATTAAAGTTATTTCAATACCTAAGGGACAAGTTTCCAGCCAGCACGATAATACGTTATTTGAAGATTTTATACGAACTGGCTAAGTTAGACGTCTACTGGTTCATAACGTACTAAATATATTTTAAAAACCGGTTCTACATAGAATGTTTAACTTTTTCCCCCGAATATATTAATTATAAGAGGCAGAGACTTTAATATCGTGGGTATATAAATGAACGATACCCTTTCCTTTGGCGATTTTATATTTGTAACGGCAAAATAGCGTGTTATAGAAAATTTAGGCTTTTAAAAGTGTAAAATAATCGAAACGTTAGTCGAGGACACACAACTTAACTTCAATGGATCGTCACTTCGTATTTAAAACGTTAAATATAAAACCAGAATTTACATTAGCCTACTTTAAAAGGTGTAAGTTATAGGCCTAACGATTATCGACAAAACCGATGAGGTAAAACTACAAAAATATTTAAATCAAAAGGCACGTACGGCCTATATCGCCACGTTATGTTAACTGAAAGTATCGTAAGACCTTTCCATCGCATTATAGGTATAAGACTACAAGACGAAGACTTTGACAAGTTGAATAAGAGGAATTAACATAGTTTATGTAAATTTTACAAAAGCGAAGTGAATTATTTTTGCGGATGGATTATGTGCTTATAATACTAACTTTACATCGTAAATCGGCTTCCTAGTACTACTTTTTAAAAAGAATAGGTTGAAAGACAATTTGAAATTGCCGTAAACCTTATATATTAGATATTTGTCAAGTATAAACGTAAAACCCGTAGTGTGTTAGCTTCAGATGTTTACAGTGTAATAATAGGTTTTGACATCGGTATAATGACTAACGGTATATTAAGGATTATTACCAAATAGCTGGGATAATCATCGATACCTGTGGTAATATGTACCGACTCCCAAAGCTTTTATAAATACTTGTTTAAATTAAGTATAAATAATGAAAAACGTTCAATAATAGATGTAATGGCTTTAAGGGAGGCATACGAAGTCCGGAAAATCGATAAGTTACGGTGGATTAACGGCAAAGATAATTTCATTAATGCCTAAACTAAGGCCACCCATAATAGCACCCTAAAAAATCTGGTAGATAGTAATACGTTAACCATACGAATGGAGAGATATGTAAACCGCTCGAAACATAACGTAAAAGAACAGCATTGCCTCAACAAACTGAAAGTCCGACAGGGTAATGCTAACGATAAAAGTAGTTTGAACTACTGGCAAAAGGTACGTAAGTGGTTGCGTACCTGATTCGCATAGATCTATAGCGATGGATTTGTACACGGGAGTTTAGGAACGGAGGCCTCGGAGGAGTAGAGCAAAAGGGCCACAAAGAGGCCGTAATTGAAGTCAATTTCAGTACAAATTGATCGGAATTGACAGGGGTTTAGATTATTGTTGGCTTACGGATTAAGGAGGGATTTCAAAGGTTGCGACCAATTGATAGCAGGCCACGCTGGAGTGTAGGCACCGAAACAAAAAAGCTGCCAATGTTGGAATAACAGTCAAATGCAGTATAGTCAAGTCAACTTTACTTGTAGTAAAGTTGATTGTACGTACTGCAAATTAACTGTAGTTTGTAGGGTTATACTGCAGGTGCAGTGCAGTAGATGCCTACTTCAAAGTGAGGCACAGGCTCAAGCTTTTGGCGAAACAAATTAGTGTGCAAACCGGCTAGCGGTCTGCTATACTTAGAACTTACACATCAATCAACAACATCAACGGAGCACCAGTTACTTCGACCACAGTGATTCGAATCAACTACGTTACAACGATAAAGAACTACCAACATAAGTCTTTATTTTAACAAATTCATCAGTATTACCCGCCGTAATATACTTTCCCTTAATATATGAATTTATTACTACAACGTGTAAGATAGCAATGAACATAAGTGAAATGACTCGCGTACAGCGTTCCTTAACTTTGGGTTTATCTTATAATCTATAAGTTAATATATTCGGACGGACGCCCCAAGTTTCAGGCCTATACCGTAGGTGGTATTGAAAATGCGAAAGGACTTAAACCAATTTAGCCCGGCGTTTTGAAATCAAACGTAATAAAAAAAATATCCCGATCCCTTATAATCCATCAAAATCGTAAACAGGGTACGAACGTTACGTAATTTTACAACCCACGTTTTTAAATAGAATATTACTGCAAAAAGCTACTTGTCGTAAATAATGTAATTACGTTCCATATTAGTTAATCAAACGGAATTGTAAGCTACTAGCTTCAGAAGTAATCCTTATCCCGCTACAACAAATACCTTCCTAACGCCGTTTCCGAGAAATTGATTTACACCATCATCAGTCGATCAAGGTCCTAATATTCCAAAATCAGGACCGTAATAAAAATATCCTTTAAAGTTTGGAATACGTGTTCCTTCCGATTTATCTAAATTGAACGAATTTTTAACTCTGTTAATCAGATAAAATATTCAGTTTACTAAAAGAAATTACTAATAAAATTACGATAAAAGTTGATAAAACCTAAAAAAAACTTCGAAACTTTCGAATACTACGTGGTAACTTTTATTGGCCTATTTCCCGGACTTCATCGGGGTTGGTTCGAATACCTATCTTAACCGTTATAATACAACCTAGGTAATTTACCTCCTTAACTACGAAGTTACAATTTTTCAAATCCAAATTTTAACCTGTAATACGCAGACATCCCAAAGCTATGCGAACTTTCGCTCAATGGGTTTATTTGATACCGGAAAAAAGACCAAAAGGTCGTTCAGGTAAGTTTTCACAAAATTATCCATAATATCCTCCATAAAATATTTAATATATCGTTGAAACTTCGCCAAAGCTTTCGCTAACTCAAAGGGGGTAAACAATCACTTAAATATCCCGAATTAAGTACGAAATGACGTTAATTTTTCCTATTCAGGTACGACCCGAATATGGTAAAAGTCTGTCTGATCCTCCAACTTCGTAATTTACGTCAACTTCAACAAAATATATAGGATCTTCTTAATTAAAAATAAAGGAAAAAAATTTAACTCACTTGTTTAATATTTAGTAATCGATATAAAACCACTATCCCTCCCCCTTTCCGACTTCAAAAATAATAATACCGGCGTTACGGTCGATAAAAAGCTTACTCGAACCTAGTTTTCATTTATGAATTTCGTAACATATCGTCGAAATTCGAAACATTTATCCAGTAATACCAAATATAATAATAATTAATGTCGTTTTAACAAAGATTTATTTTCGTTCGGATTAATATAAATGTAATAGTCACATTTTCATTTATATGATAGCAAGGCTATAGCTTCATCCTCATCAAATAAGTCGCGGAATTTACTAATTTTAATAAGAAACGTAACATTTTTTTCCTTTTTAACAGTAATTGTTGCCGTCGTTTATAAAATCCTCGTTATTTTGTAAAGACTTATAATAAAGCTAACCGAGACTAATTACCTATACATTATACTTTCTGGTACGAACGTTTAATTAACCTAATTAAAACCGATTTTATTTTTCCTGTATACAACCCAACCTAAAACGTATTATTAACGCGTCGATAACTAAATATTTTCAATCATGAAAGACTAAATGATTACTATTAAAATTTAAGGTTACTTATTAATATTGCATTGAAAGCGTTCAAAAAATAATATATCGCGTTGTTCCAGGAATAATATGTATTAATATCGGTATCAAATATTTATTAATTTTTATGCGAAACTTGGCTATTTAGGTAATACACGTATATTTCCATAAATATAATATTGTGACGATATTTGGAAAATATAATATCTGAATTTATTTAATCTTTGACCGTTGTGTTGAAGCACTCTTTGAAATATAATAATAATGATAATGAAATTATACTTGAATATTTGAAAAGAAGGTATTATTTCAAAGTACAAATATCAAAAAAGATTATTCATAAGTATTTTAATTAAATTCAATCCTTTTTCATTCGATTTTATAACTATGTCGATAAGGTTATATAACCCTTAAACGAAAATATATCTAGGATATAAGTTTCTTTCATTACCGTTGATGAGAAACCTTTATCTACCTTTTCGACTTAAACTGTATACATTTACGTCGGAGGTAATACCGGACGAAATTTGTAATCACGTTAATAACAACTCAACGAATTATAACTTACGTAACGTCTTGTCACAAGTTTAATTTAACGTTCCCTTACCATAACCTACATCTCTTTACGTTTTTGATTTGAAACACATATCGAACGGGATTGTTAAAATAATTAGCCGCAATATCAAAATAACTAACCGTGATAACTATGACTCTTCACCAAGGATACTTAATAGGTACAAACCTCTGTTATAACTTTATCTCTATCCGGCCGTTAAGATTATACAGATCCTACTAATTAATGACCAAAATATTGTTTTAAATTTGAAACCTTTAAATCGTCGGCGAATTCGCGGTACCTTCTTAAAGTTACGATATAATTTATCCGGCTTAACCTTACAATAATAAATTTATCGCGGATACGTAACGATACGCGAACACGTATATGATTCTACTTTATGGCCGAAGGCTAATTTAATCTGCTTATTTAAATTAACAATATTTCGAATCTAATAGCGAATAGTACTTATAGGTCTTTATAGTGTATAACGAACCTCTTCAACTCTATGAAAGCTTTATCTGCACGATGAAAGTTGTTCAAAATAGCCTTAATATAATCGAAAAACTTACTTATATCGTATATAACTTCATATACGCCGTACCAGTAATACGTTATAATAACCTACTTTACCGCTGCGAATAATAACCCTATACGTAAAAAAAACGTATACCGACCTTTTTTAATTAATATTTTATTCGTTTGAAATATGTATTTAAACGTTTAGCACGTCGCCGCCTATGTAAAAGTAAATCCGTCGATTTACGGTTAATTATATCGTTTTAGTTTATCTTAACCCGGTAAAAAAAAATACGAATCGTCGCTAAATCGAGCTCGAATTATTGAATTTTCATTACTATTTAAACGAAGTCGGATATAAAGTCTATAGTTAAAGTCAATTATTCCGTTTAATGTAATCATTTTACGATAAACTCGATATAGCTAACAGTATTTTTTAAACGAGAAATGTCGGTTCTAGTTGGCTCCAAAAGGGAAAAAAGTGTATTTATAAAGGTAAAAAACTAAATATTAGCCGACGGTCTATCATTTACGATAACGTTAAATTATAACGAAAATTTATTAACGTTTACTATCTTTTTATCCATTATATTTAATATTCCTTCGAGAAATTAAAAGAAAACCTTAATAATATATTATACTCTAAATTATGTTAGTACACCAAGTAGTTGCTAAATGGAGTTTACTATTAAGGTATATCAAAAGACTAAAAGAGGTTACCATAGCTTATCGTGCAAACTATATAGGCATAGCCAGTGCTCAGTCCATCACGTACCCTTATACGTGCCGTATACAGACTGTATCCAATCCGCGCCTGGATCGAATCCGGACTGGTTACTGTATATTCCGTTATGTGTACAGTCGCGTAAACTATAGATTTAATAGGCAATAGCCTGAGTCCATAAATTCATGCTGCAAACTGTACTCTTGCAAGATGTAAAGTGAATTATGCATGGAGCGGTCTGGAATGTTTATTCTAAACCGTACAGCAATGTATGGAGCGGTCTAGAATGGGTATTCCAAAACGCACAACGAAAGGGACACTACCAAAATGGGAGGCTTATAACCTTCCATCTTTATCATTTACTCTCTATAATACTTCTTCCGATATATCTTTCTTTTACCATAATAATATTAATTTCATAATTACTTTTCTCAATTTTTTACTCCATGTAAAATAGGTAAAGATCTTACGAACACTAATTAATAGCCGACTCGGTCAACTTTTAATAGCCTAAGAAAAGAAAAAGGCATATAAAAGGTAAATATTTATGTCGGAATATTAAAACGGTCCCAACTATTTATATTTTAATACTACGTTTTTATGAAAATTATACAGGATGTGTCTAAAACTGTAAAAACTAAGTAGCTTTTAAAAGGATAATTTCAATACGATATTATTAACACTTATTTAGCGCTTTATCTACTAAAATTCACGTTATACCACCATTAACCTTTATTTAACGTTTCAACTTACCCGGATACTTTTTGGAAAGCGTTCTCTTACATATTAGACCACATAAACTAAAAACCATCAAATTTTGGAACCCTTTGTTGAAACCCGTTCGATTTGAAATCGATAATCTAGACTGCTCGCAAAACATATGAGCGGTTACTGATTCAACATCCAAACCGCTAGCTTAATTCAAAAACGATTATAAAAAAAGCAACCAAACCTCTTATATTAATAGGAGCGACTACGAAACAACAATCCGAACCTTTTACCAAATACGAATGAAAATTTATAAATCGGACAATATAATATACTCCCCTTATAAACATATTTCCTTTGCCCTATTCGCCTTCCAACGTTCGCACCATGTATCCTAAGTTTAGCCATTACCAAGTTGAAATTTTCCTAATAGTTTGACTATTATAACGTTACCAAATGCTAATAAAACTAGTTTAAAACATCTAATTAGTTTGTAACCACATTATAATTACGTATCATTTAAAATTCAGTTACACTGTCAGATACTAATAACCTTACTTTTGGCATTTTATTTATTTTATTCACTTTTATATTTGTCGTTTATGAACAAACTAAATTTAACGTCAAAATCTAAACGTATTTAAATTCAACCACGGCGCGTAACTTCCAATTGACACCGTTCTAATATACTAGGCGTAGGTAAAAACAACTATCTCGAACTGCCTTAAGAAACTTATAGCTATAGTTTTAACACCAATAACACCGAAAAAAACCAAAGCATACTTCAACCTTTTGGTCAAGTATATGGGAATTAAGAAGGCTATAATATACAAAATAAACCCGAGTTTTTAACACAGCACTATCGATTTACCAGTTAAGGAACTGAACCTATACACGGTAAACAAGTACATTCTAACTGTTATTTTTCGCTATTGAAAGGAGAATATCTAAGGACCTATGAATTCTATATAATTTTAATTAGAAGATTTTCGAAATCGACATTAGGTATAAAGCAAACAATAAACCCCTTTATTGCAAAAGCTTTGCGAATTTAACTACAAAGTAAAGGTATTAATATACTAGGAGGCAGGAATATCCGCCTTGTAAAAATCATACTAGAAATAACAAAACTTGACGACTTGTCAGACTTAAAGAATAAAGACATATACTAAAAGAAAATTGTGAAATAATATTATCTAGCGGAAAACAAGAAACGTGTGGTAAAGGATATACTAATAAAACGATAAATATAGGGCGTAGGATGACCCATTACTATACCCATACCCTAAATCAGAAATACAGACCCTAAAAAGAAAAAAACACGGCCGTAACCCTTATCCATCACACGAGTACAATACATACTTACACCGGCACACACTGTAAAGTAAAACCAAATACAAACACACTCTCCTAATACGACTAACACTCAGTTTAGACACAACGGAAGCTGCCGAGACACAGAAAACAGCCTGTTAGGCTATAACGGAAACGGCTAAAACACCGAAAACAACCCGCTCCAAAAAACGAAGAATAGCGTAGAACGCCAATACATACCCTACGAATTCATAACCACCAATTATGACCCTTACTGTAACCTTTTACTGCACCGCTTTCCCACTAATAAAAGCGATCCTATAAAGTTTACCAACTTCGTTAAGCTTTAAAATGGGGATGAAAACTAAAATTGCGAATTATAAGATATACTTAACAAAAAAAAACGAATTATACTTAATACATATAAGAAATTAGATATCGAATCGCTTTAGTTTAATGATATTTTACCTGGTATATTAAACGTGTCAATCAAGAAAATCGTATATATATTACCTTACACAAGTATATACATTTGGCAAGTGATATAACCGTCTCAAATTCCACTTCGATGTAGAAATTAATTACGAACTTTACGATAAGGACTGGACAAATAAGACTTAGAAATCCGTAAAAAACCAATGGGGAAACGTCGATAAAATTCCATAGGAAGTTTTTAAAGGCTAATAAATTAAGTTCCGAGAGTATTAGGCAGCACTAAAACCAAAATATAAAGGGGATAAATTGTTTATTCATATAGTAAAAAAAGCATGCCGCGAAAACCAGGATTTTGACTGGTACTTTTTCTACTAAAAAAAAACTTAAATTATTTCGTAAAAGCCTTAAAGCATTGCTCAAAACCTTTATACGCCGGTAGTAGAGCTTCGAATGAGCATTCATAACCGATAAAACCAAAAGCGAAAGCTAAATTACCAAACAAAACCTCTTCAAAACAATTTAACACGTTTTAGCTCGAAGGTTGAAGGTATATTTAAAATAAAACGAACGACTAAAGTATAGGTACTGAGGAGGAAACCCTGGAAATAAGGGATAGAGACGATTGTTTAAAAATAGGCGAAACGTACCGCGGCTACAACAATACCTGTGAAAAGATATACGGACCCCCCCGGGTTTATAAAAACTCTATATCGTATATAACAAGATCGGCTGCTAATTTACTTATCACCGAGCTTACGGAAAAATCCGGACTAAAGGTCCGTTTTAGGATGATAATATATTGAAGGATCAGATAAAACTCAATTTTGCAATATACGTAGCCGAATACGAAAGCGAAGATAATCAACTTAACATCTACCCCTACAAATACATCCTTGAGAAAGAAAATTTTAAGGGTAATAATACTTACTTAATAACCCAAAATGATGAAACCACCTAACGTATTTTTATAGACCTATAAGATGTTTTCTTCCTACATATTACAAGCTTAGATTATATAAACGGAGTGTTTAACGCCTATATGACGTTATAATTCACACTTTAAAACGAATACGAAAACCGTTTTCAAGTTATTATACCTGATATCGGTGCTGTTAAAATCTTAACGTCTGTAAGACGAAAATTAGACATGTTTATAACGAAGTTCCTGAAGTTTCAGCTAAACCGAATAAATAAAAAACCGAAAGATTTTATTCAATAAAGGCAAAGCATTATCGCTTGGAATAGTTGTTTTAAACACACGATTCGGACCGGTTAATTTTTACGTAATAAAATTTGAAATACTATTCTTACTTTTATTAGCCAATATAAATAAGCTTGGAATTAAGCTATGGAATACAGCCAACCAGATTATCCACGATTCGGATAGCGTATCCATACCGCTTCGGCTTGGGTTCGGCTACCGATAGTTCTTTTCTGAAACACGTACAATCAAGGCTGTTTACTTCATATAGCCGGAATTACGGATTCAGTACCACCGATTCGGACACCCGTCTATAAAACGCTTTTTACGCCTATTTCATATCGAAAGTCATACAGATATAAAAATTGATGTACTTAACGCTATCAAAAAGTTTTACTATAAATACCAGTTACACTTACAAACCCTAGGCCGGTTTAGATTCCTCATTTAAAATAATATACACTTTCATTACGAGGTAATTGTTAATATTATATATCTAAATAGCTAACTTGTTTTTTACGCCGTCAACGTGGTAACATTATTCCAAGCCACCAAATTTACACGAAAAGTTTTCGTTATAGACTAGTAAACCGACTTGGTTAACTTCTGGTTAAACGTCTTCTTAATGTCCCCGGACTGGATTAAGTACGACGCTAATACGGCTTTCGACTTTACCGAATAACGTATTAAGATTCGGATAGCCAGAAACGACTGTAAGCAGATCTCAATAAAAACTCTATAAAGCATTAGAAAATGTAAACGGTATTACAAACCATTTTGAAAAGATTATATGGTGCTATCCAAGAAACCGAAAAGTACTAATTCTAAGGAATATATCCTCCAGATAGCGGTTAACAACGTTAATAACACCTTTGACCTAAGTAGGCTTATATCTACACTTCTTGTTTTTAATACCTACCTGGGAATTCATCCAAAATTTACAATATTAATTACTACGGTACAAAAGGCAAATACTATAGAGAAGGCAATGGCAACATAACGTTCCTTACAGGCTAAAAACGACGTATTAAAAACGTTAGTTACAACAAATGGCCTACGTAAAACTAACATTCTGAACTTACTATTATAATTTGAGGTTTTAGTTGTAAAAACCAAGAACGGATATATTAGCGTCTAAATAATCAATGGGTAAAAAGGCTTTAATGTACTCGTTGATTTGCCAAACGGTATAAATTTGTTTCGCTCGATAATAATACCAAAATATAAAAGAAAGATAGAAAACAGCGGTCCGAAACCACAATCCGAATAAAACTGTTAACGACATACACCGCAAAATAACGAATTTAAGCTTCTCCTAATTTCAGCCCACCCTACGAATTACATATCCTTCCAGCTTCCACTAAACGAAAGCGGTCAATTTATACCTACCATACCAATACCTCGTCACCAAGGTCGCCCCCTAAACTCAAAATCTATAAAACGCCCCGAAACCTTTGCCGTAAACTCCTTTATTACTTAAAAGGAAATGGAAAACCGCGAGCTTAGCCTAAAACTTCGTTACTACGGTATTATTACTACCTCAAGTACCCTATTCGAACAGTCCACCCAAATAGAAAGTTCTTCCCTAATGAACTAAGGCTTTGTTCGCTTTAAAGAATTAGAACCGGTAATCCATGACACCTACAGAATACTTCCTACTCTCCTCGTCTACGAAATTGAATATAAAACTGGAAAACCTTACAAAAAGACCCGCCTGATTGTAAAAGGTTAAAATGACAATGGTAAAAAGAATATCATAATCTAACCGCACACCTTACAACGGGCCAGCCATCGCCTAATTCTTACGTTCGCAGCCTCCTTCAACATACCGTATAGACTATATATCAAACTAAGTAATATAAATCAGACATATACTTAGTTTAAAAACCGACTTAAACGATATATTTATACCGATATACTAAAGGATTTGAAAAAAACACCACCCACATAAAATGATCTTACGTATTATAAAACCACTTTACGGCCTATCTAAAGCCGGTGTCTATTAGTATAACATATACTAAAGGCATCCTAAACAGCGTCTTGGGATAACTAACTTAACTTTCGACTCATGTCTATTGATATTTAAATCTCGTTCGAAGGGCTTTATAATAACGGATATACAAATGGAAAACATACTAACGCTATATAAAGCGTCGTTTTCCGCATCTAAACAGAGGAAACTTTTAAAAGCCAGCCTAAAGGCGAAACCCAAGACGTACCTAACGGAGGACCATATAATTAATTTTAATAGCGTCACTATTACTCTCTGGAACGGCGTTTTAAGCTTTACATAAAAAGGATAGTTTAATAAAGTTTCTCTTGTCCTTTCAAATAGTGTAAAACGGGCTGATGAATACAAATATCAACGCGCAGGTGGCGCTTGTGTTACTTTTATAGTATAACTGGAAGCGAAATTCAACGTTTTGGTTGCTGTGTAATACCAAACCGCCCCGTTTGACGGTATATGCAAAACGCTTAATAGGCGCCTTTTATAACAAATACATAATTCAAATAGCGATCTGCAATTTATATCGTTCCATATACTTATTGTAAAACTGTTTGTTTTTACTAACGGTTCCTTCGCTAACAACTCCGACTGCAATTCGCAAATAGGCTTCATCCTAATCCTCGGCATCGAAACCCCAACAAGAAACGGTTTTACACTCTGTAGAAACATTATTGACTGGAATTCTACCAAGTGCAAGCGGATTACACAAAGCGCACTAGCCTCCGAGATCAATGGTAAGGTTAAAGGTTTCGATTCGGATATTACCATAATGATAAAGGTTCGAAAAATTATTTCAAACCTTAGTTTACGCTCCATTCCTCTCATTATATATACTGACTCCTTCTCGCTTTATAAGTGTCTAGTCAAACTGGGCACCACGAACGAGAAACGTTTGATCATCGATATTATGGCTTTACGCGAGTCGTATGAACGCCGTAAAATCGCGATAACCAAAGCTACCCCAAACGGAGCATTAGAAACACTGATATCGCCAAGTACACTGTTTTTTAGGGTTGCTGGAAAGGTTTTGCGACCCCAATAAGCTATGACACCACTTTCATCAGTTTGGAGCGGTCCAAAATCTGCCATCCGCACCGTTCCCCTATTTGTGCCTCTATTTAACTCTACTATTTTGTATCGCTCCTAATATTCTATCACTTTTTGTTTTATATACCTTAACCCTACCGATTTCTTTTTTCCATTCTTTTCTGTCCTTATTTCGATTTACCATTTCGCACCGCCTCTAATATACTTTAAGAATTTTTCCCACGTATTTTGATGCTGCTAGGTATTTTACTATTCACCACTTTTTATTACTAGCTATGATATCGCACCGATTCACGCATATTACCTCTCTTTATTTTAAATACTTTAAGTCATATTTATTACCTATACGCGATTATTTTTAAGGAAAGCAATGAAATTACTATGATCAGACGCGCCGGCCCGGCCAGAAGGGGCAGTTAATCATTGCTAAAAAGAGAGGGAGAAGGCAAAGCCGTCGCGTACTTACCATCCTCCTCGCCGCCCTCCCTTTTATACTAACGCTACCACCATTACCGCCATCGACACCACTGGTGTTAACTGGGATATATCCCTACGACTTGGGCTGTATACCTTTGGGAAAAAGCGCAAGGGGGGCTTTACCTTCCTTACGGCGACGTACAATAACGTCGTCTAACTCGCCTACGTAATATATACGCAAACCCCGTTTATAGGAAACAATAGTGATTACCGACTCCTTAATCCGCCGGTTAATGCTTAATACTAATTTGCATCAGCTTATTTTGGTTATTTACAACGGCGGCTGTTTTTCGACTCGCCCCGAATATTGTTTTTCTCACAGAGGAATTTTTAAAGATTAGTTAAAACTTACCATAAAGCCGGCGGGCGCGTAATACGGCTTCGGCCTTCGGCCTTAACACCATTGAAACAGGGGAATATTCACTATCAATCCGCTCGTAATGGTGGTAACGGGCCGAACGACCACCGATTTTGTAACAATCGTCAACGAACTTTCCTATGGCCATGAACGCGATATACGGTACGTAGGACGTATCCATTAACGGTTCGAAGATATGGACCCAAGAACGTTTCTCTAACGATTTACGCGTTAAAAAAGACCTCGCGACGTACCCTGGCGATATGAAGCTCCAGGTGACGAAATAGGTCCGCTTCCTGCTTCTTATCTACAAAAACGTTAAAACTATATATACGGGTAGATTTAAGGAATACAAACCATGAAAAAGCCTCATAAGGTTATGCTTATGACGCTAGAGAGGCCCTACAGGTAAAGGGGGTTTCACCCGTAACAAAAGGGTATACTCTATAACCTTAAGACCCCCCAACCCCTCCCTCTAAGAGCGTAAACGGAAGAGGGAGTGGAAAGGGGAAAAGAAAGGGGTAGCGACGGCACCGAAGGCGGGGGAGACCAATAAGGGGGTGGCTGTGGTGGCGGGGGCTGGCGAGGCCGATAAAAGGATGGCGGCGGCGGTGAAAGAGGAGGATGCCAAAAGGAAGGCGATAATAATGGCAGAGGAAAAGACCGGGGAGGTGGCGGCGGCGGGGCTCAAAAAGGCCGGGAGGAAGGCGGCTATTAAGGAGGTTGTACTCGAGGAGGGAAGACTATTATTGGTTATGGTGATGGTGCTATAGACGGCGACGGCAGCGGCAGCGGCGGCGGTGGCGCGATGGCGCTCTCGCGCCAAACGATGCCTAGGAGTCTAGTTTTGAAGCGATATCTATAAAAGGGAAGGGTTAGTATATAGGCATTAGTTAAGTAACCTACCTATCAGAGTGGTTCAATTTAATTAATTGAAACAAAGGTTAAGTTAGAATAAGAACTTATATTAGCTTGGATTACGCGCCTTTAAAGGGAAAAAGACGAAGTTTTACCTCAGCTGATAAAGATATATGTTTTCATATTAAACTAAAATACATAATAACATAATCAACCCTATACAATCACCCTTACAATGCCTAATTAATGATAACCCTATCGGAACTAATGATATATCTTTTTATATTAAACTAAAATACATAATAACATAATCACCCCTATATAAAAACCCTTATAATGCCTACTTAATCATACTCCTATCGGAACTAATTAAAAGCGCTATTAATAACCTTATCACTACCAATGAACTATATTAATCAGGCCCTTACTATAATTACCACTGCGGTCAGGAATTACTAATTCGAATCTTGAAAATTATTACCGCAACCAGAAATTACGAAAGCGAACCTTAACAATTAATATTGCAACCTTACTATTACTACAAAAATCAATAATTTAGACCATTGTAATTGATACCATAACCCCAATTTTATTACAAAACTACGTATACTAAATCTCTACAACCACACTATCATTATTTGATTATGGGTACGAGATATATATAAAAAAAGAAAATATTGGCTATATAGATATTACTATATACCTTTACAGCTAATATACTTAAGCTAAGTGACAATACATTGTATTACAAGATGCACTCCTGCAGAATATATAGTAACTTATTATGCCGCAAACTACACTCTTGCAAAACCTAAATTGCACCATGCATGAAGCGGTCTAGAATGGTTATCTCAAACCGCACAGCAATGCATGGAGCAGTCTGGAATGAGTATTTCAAAGAGCACAGAAAAAGGGCCACTGCCCGGATGGGAATCTTATAACCTTCCATCTATGGCGTGCACTCTCTGGAATAATTCTTCCTATATATCTATCTTTTACTACAACTATACCAATCTTATGATTACTCTTCTACTCTTTTTACTTCACGTAAAATAGGTAGAGACCTTACCGATAAAAAAGTAGGTGCATTAGGACTTTTTAATTATCACATTCGATTATACTATTCGTTTCGGGGTAAAAGGCGATATTGAAACGTTATTTACCCCCGTTAAATTATATGATCGTTTTCAAAACCAGTTGGTCAAATTTATACTTCTATTACTATCAATCGTACAAAAAAATCGTTAAATCGCCAATAGTAACGTCAAAACCGTTTCATATAAGCTTAACATGTATAATGACTATAGCCTTGATGGTAACAGCTTTACTTAAACGATTATTAATAACTATAAAGTAACATGGGTTGTTGGTATGTTTTTAACGTAAGTCGATTATCAAATCGATAAAGAACTTCTTTCAAAGTCGTTTAGAAACTGGAAAGGGTTTAGCAAGTCCTTTCTGGCAGCGTTTTTAATTGATTATACGCTCATAAATATTGTGATTCCGGTAGAATCGGCGCTTTATATAATATAAGCCTGGTAAAAAAATACGTTGTGAAAAAGATGGTAATGATAGAGTCGCAAACCGGGTAGTGTATAAGTAGTAAATCGTGAATGGTTTAAATTAACGTGGTATAACGGCTCGAAAACAGATATCCAAATAAGGTTACGAAATCGTAAAACCTGATTGTCGTTTACTAGATATATCGAAATTAAAACTTTTAATATTTGATTGTCGTTGATATAAATATCTGTAAGAAAAAATAGGTTATTTATACGTATTATACGAATTGATCGGAAGTGAATAATATTTCATGTATTAATGGCGTTTTAGAAACTTTAAAAGTTGATATTGATCAAAAGTTCGCGACCTTTTGAAATGGATTCGCCGGTAACGGTTAACCGAGAGATATACGTGTGTAAAAGCGGTTGAAAATTGGTCTTTTAGGGGTGTAATAACTAAAGTTCTCTGTTTAAAAAGAGTAAATCGAAATACCTTTTCGAAATATCCTGATTTGTCGGTAAGGTCTTTACCTATTCACGTGAAAGTAAACAAGTAGAAAAGTAATCATAAGTTTGGTATAGTTGTGATAAAGGATGGATATATTCGAAGAAGTCTTCTAGAGAGTGCACGCCAAGGATGGGATGTTATAAACCTCCTATCCAGGCAGTAGCTCCTTTGCCTTACGCTCTGAAATACACATTCTAAACCGTTCCATACATTGTCGTGCGCTCTAGAATACTATTACAGACCGCTCCATACATTGTCGTACGCTTTGAAATATTCATTCCAGACCGCTCCATTCACAAATCGCTTTACGTCTTTCAAGAGTGTAGCTTATAGCGTAACACGTTATCGTGTACTCTGTAAGAGAGCGCCTTGTAATACAGTGCACTGCCACTTAGCCTATATATATTATCTATAAGGGTATGTAAGAATATCCATCCAGGCAATCTTTCTTTCTCTTCTTCTATACCTATAGCTTAGTAACGATAGTATAGTTGTAATGAGTCCGTATACGTAGCCTTATAGTGATAGTATAGTTGTGATATAAATTGCAAAGGTTTAAATTAACATGTTTTATAATTATAATGTGGGTTCGGTACCAATTGTAAAGGTTTGAATAATTATATCCTAGCCGCTGTGGTAGTTGTAAACGTTTGAATTAGTAATTTCTGGCCATAGTAGTGATTATAGTAAGGATTTGATTAATGTAGTTAATCGGTGACGATATGATTGTTGATAGTGTCTTTTATGATTTTCGACAGGTAACTGCGTAGATGTTGATAACATAGGGGTAATTACGCCGTTACATATTTTGGGTTAGTAAAAAAAGATGTATCATTATCGAAATAAGAAAAAAAATTTTATTTCCCTTCAAAAAGCGCGAACTATTAATTAATATAAGTCTTTATTTCAATTGAATTTAAGTTTTGTTTTAATTAACTAATTGAAACCGCTTTAATGGATAGGTTACTTAACTAATGTCTATATACTAACCTGTCTTTTTTAATACATGCCGCATAAAAACAGGACGGCTAAGCAACGTTTGGTGCGAGAGCGTCGTCGCATCGCCGCCGCCGACATCGTAGCCGCCACCATCACCGCTACCAGTAGCCCTCTCCTATCGGGAAAAATCTTATTTATAGTTGTCACCACCGCCGCCGCCTTTTCGTTAAGCCCCTTTGCCGCCGCTTTCATCCCAGCCTCGCCTTCCTCTGCCGCCGCTGCCACCTCTTTTTCCCTTCCCTTTCTCTCCCCCTTCCTTATCTCCTAAGGGAAGAAGTGAAGGGCTCCTAAGGTTATAGACCTTACCCTTTCCCCGCGAATAAAACCCCCCTTACCAGCGGAAGCCCCTTTGCGATATAAACGTAGCCTAGTATAGTTGTGTTAGGGTCCGTATATATCAAATCCATCCGCTCGATTCTATTAACATTATTTTAGATAAGGAGCACTAGACGTACCTGCTCTGCCGCCTGGAGCTTCGTATCGCTAAGGTGCGCCGCGAGGCCTTTCTAACGCGTAAGGCATTAGAGTGACGCACTCGGGTACGTAATTCCGAGCCGTTAATAGACACGCTTTGCATGCCGTATATCGCGTTCGTGGCCGCGGGCAAGTCCGTTAACGATTACCACGAAAGTGGGAGTCGTTCGACCTATTGTTACCATTACGAGCGGATTGATAACAGACACGCCCCCGTTCCATTAGTCTTAGTGACGTAAGTTGAGGCCATGTTGCGTGCCCACCAGCTTAATAGTAAATTCTAACCGATAGTCAAAAATATCCTTTATTAGCAATGCAACGTTCGAAGCGCTTTGGAAAGAAACTACCGTCGCAAAAAAATAACACAAACCGATATTCGCAGTCGAAAATAATCAAAACAAGCCGAAACTAATTAGCAGTAGGCTTTAACTAGCGGACCAAAACGTCGGCGGCCGTTATTACTGCCTGGAAACGGGACCTTCGTATATATTGCGTAGGCGAGTTTAACAATATTATCTCGTGTCTCCGTAAACAGGATGAAGACTCCTTTACGCATTTGCCCAAAGGTATTCGATCTAAAGTGTAGTACTACATCCTTGTTAGCGTTGATGGTGTCGACGGCGGTAATAACGGTCGCGTTAGCATAAAGCGGGAGGGCGGCGGAAAGGATAGTAAAAACGCGACAGCATCGCCCTTTTCCTTTTCTTTTAATAGGGAATAGTTACCCTTTAGGTTGGGTCAACGTGCCCAATCATAGTATAATACGTTATATATTAATTTTATTTTTGTTAACGAAACAATTGCTTATAAGAAATTAATAGAACTAAAAATGTATAAAATAAAGGGAGAAAATATATCAGGATCACTGCGATATCGTAAATTGAAATATATATAGGTAGATAATGAAAGACTTAATAGTCGTCAAGTATATATGAAAAAGTATAATAGTATATTAGGTGCGGCACGAAAAAGTAAATTTAAATAGAAAATAAAAAAATGGGAAATTTGGCAGGGAGGAAATATGCAAAATATAGAGTGATAGAATGCTTGAAGCAGCGCGAAATGGTAGGGTAAAACAGAAGCAAAATCGGGGAGCGGCGTGGATAGTAGATTTCGGACCGCTTTAAATTGGTGAAAGTGGTATTTATACGTATTCCTAGACGTTTCGTATATGTGAAAATGGTATTAATAAACCTATTTAGGTGGTTTGATTTTGTGGACAAAGCTTTAATACGGCTTTTAAAACGCTTAGTGGTAACATGAACGTATTGAAATAGTACATTATAGCCGTCAGGGGCGTATATAACGTAATATCCAAAACGTTTGTTGTTCTATAACCCGTTTAGTTTTTCAGGTCGCGTTTCGAAGTACTATTACGACCCGGTCCGTTTTTAAAGTCGAGAGCCGGTTCGCTAAGGCGACTCTCCTTTATGTTAAGAGCCGGATGCGTATAGGGTATTTGGATATTGCTTCTTTTTTTAAACTATGGTCCGGACTACGTATTTAGACCTTTTTTCCTTTAAGGTTGCAGTCACATTTCAGACTTTTAAAGTTACAGCTTGGACTACGTATTTAGACCCTCCTTTTCTTAAGTTCGCGGTCCAGATTATGTATTTGAACCTTTTTTCTTTTAAGGTCGCAGTTCAAATCACGTATCAAAACCTTTATTTTATTAAGGTCGCAATCTGGATTGCGTATCTAGACCTTTTTTCACTTCCTTCTTTTGCAGCCCTCCTTCATTCTAAGGCTACGACTTAAACTATGTATCCAATCCTTTCTTCTTTTAAAATCTCGCGCTTTATTATATTTTTTATTGCTCGTCCCCATATACTTTTTTACCTATCTTCTATATTCCGTTTGGTATATATCATTATCTTCCTCATTTAACAAATCTTTAAGTCGTACTTTTTCCACACGGCTTTTGTAAAACGGTTATTTTTACCTTCTATGGTATCAATACCTTTACTTCGAAATTCAATTCGTAATGCTTGAGCAATAAAGGGGTTTACTATTTGCTATATGCCTAATATCCAGATCGAAAATCTTTTATAAAGTTCATCCAATATATCAGGTACTTAGGTCTTCTACTTCCAGTGGCGGGAACTCACGGTTTAAATATACGTATTGGCCGTGTATAGGTGTAATTTCTCAACTGATAAATCGATAATTTTGTCCCAAAACCTTAGGTTTATTTCGTATATTATAATCTTCCTAATTCTCATATATTCGATTAGGAGGTCGAAGTAAACATTAGCTTTCTCCGGTGTCGATGGTATTAGGGCCATAGCTGTAAGTGTTATGGGACTATTAAGGTTATATATTCCTTCGTGTACCTGGTATGTTCAAACGACTTAAATTGGTAGTTTCGCGCCGTAGTTCAATTTGGGTTCGTTCAGATTTCAAAGTTTAAGGTAGTTCGGCAAATAAAAAGTAAATAAGATAATTGAAGAGGTCGAATCAAGTAACTAGCGTTTGTCAGTACAAGTAAATTACAAAAAAAAATGTAAATAAAACGTAACTATACACTAGTTAGGCGTTTAAAATTAACTTTGCTAATGTTAGGTAACGTGACGCTAGCAAAAGAACTAGGAAAACTTAAACATTACAAGTACTAAACGTAAAACATATGGAGCGAACGTAAAAAAGCGAACAGGGAAAAGGAAGTGTAGGTATAAAGAGGTATAGTATGTAGTCAGGTATATGGGTCCTGGTTCGTGTTTTATAATCGGTACAAATTGTCGTATCGTACCCGCTTTTGGTAAGGTAAGCGGTTTGGTTAGTGTCTTCGTAACCGCTTTTAAACTAAGCGAATGGGTTTGATACTGTATTCGTAACCGCTCCTATATTTTGCAATTGGTGTGGATTGTCATTTTTAAATCGGATTGGTTCTAACAAGGGGTTCCAAAACTTGGTGGTTTTATCTTACGTAGTCTGATACTTAATAGGAAGATCTCTAAAAAAGTGCCCGGGTATGTTCAAGCGCCAAATAAAGTTAATAATATTGTACCAAATTTTTTTTTTAAAGTCACTTAAATTTTACAGTGTTTGTACACATCTCGTGTAATTTTTGTTACAACGTAATGTTAAACTATAAACAGTTAAGACCGTTATAATATCCTGCCATAAGTATTCAACTTATATTTTTCCTTTCTTTCCTAAGCGATCTATAGGCGACGAAATCGGCTACTAATTATTGTCGGTAAGTTCTTTACCTATTTACATAAAAGTAAACGAGTACAAAAGTATTCATAAGATTGGTATAGTTGAAGTAAAAGATAAATATATTCGAAAAAGTATTCAAGAGAGTATATGTCACGGATAGGTTATAAACCTCTTATTTGATCAATAGCCCTTTTCATGTACGCTTTGAAATACCCATTCCAAACCGCTCCATACATTACAGTATGCTTTGGAATATCATTTCAAACCGCTTCATGCATGATGCACTTTACGTCTTGCAAAAGTACAGCCTTGAGCGTGATACGTTGTCGTGCACTCTGTAGGAAAGTACCTTGCAATATAGTGCACTTCTACTTGGTCTATATATACTATCTATGAGAGTATATATTAATGTCTACATGATTTCACCGTAATAACGTATGAAGTCGTATATAATTTACTCTTTTATTGTAAACTAACTAAAAACGAACCTAAATAGGTCATTTAAATCAACGAACCTTTCGTTTAGAATACAGTTAGGTAGTTATGAAGTATTTCAAGTTTTCATAATTCGTAAAAATCGTAAACAGGCATATCGTACCCTGGAACTACGTGTTCCATATTTCTAAGTAGCTTATAATCTCGAGTAATTCCTTGTCGTAGATTTCGTAATTACATTCGGCGGGCGATAAGTAACGATAGTATTAAATTACCAGGCATAGGTTATAGTAGTTGTAGCGTCAAAGAAAATAGCTTCCTAAAGCCCAATTAAAGTAATCGGCTGTTAGAAAAGTATTACGGTTGGGATTCCGGCGAGTATGGATTCGAAAAGGAAGCTAAACTTAAGCCGTTCGAAAACAGATTTTTCTTCGGGCTATTAACGAAAATGAGTACATTTTCAAATTAGCTGGATTAATAGTCTAATAATCATAAACTAAAACGAATTGAAGACCGGTAAATGTTAATGAACCTGAAAGAAATCACCCCTAAGACCAATTTAAAAACTAATAATTCACGGATAACGAGTTATTTATTTAAGTTTATATAGACTACGATATTAGTTTCGATATGGATTCTCAGGCATTTGGTTTGGTCAACATCGAAGTTATATTAAAATACTATGAGATTAAGTTTTAACTCGTTTAAAACGTTTAAAGCATATTTAATATTTATGTTATAATAGTCAAAAATACCGTTGAATAAAAAAAAATAGTTGAGGTAAATGAAATGAAGAATATTCAAAAAGGGTGTAACGAATAATCAAGATATCGTTAAAAGGTGGCAGATACGTTAAAAAGACTTCAAGAGGTAATAAGAAATTTAAGAAGTCCAAAACCTATATGAAATAAAGTCTTCCATTAGTTTTTCTCTTCAAATTAAAACTTATGAAAAGCGGTTTAATATTGAACTTGATAAATCACTGAACTTGAAAGATATTCACAAACCTTTTTTTAATAAATGGAAACGGATAACGATTTATCTTTATAATAACGTTGAGTTGATGGTAATCGATATAAAAACGTAAGTTTACCTTAGGTTTTATAACGAAAGACACGGGGATACTCGTTAAGGAATTACTCACTCAAATATGCCCCTGATCAAATGACTTAGTGAACGTCTTTCATAATATAAGAAGATCATCTCACGATATATCATATAATGAGCCTTAAAGAACCTTTAAAAGTTTTCCTTAATTATTATTATAAAGAATGATTTCGTAATTTTCTCTGGAGCGGTATAGGGACAGCTTGTCTTTCAAGGACTTATCGAATAAAGGGATAAACTTTTTAAAGGCGTTAGGAAACTCATTGTTGATGGAAACGTATGGTTTCGGGGTGAGTATTTAATTAATATTTTCGATGGAAACGGCGATAAGCCGCGTAATAATGGCTTCATCCCTATAATCGTTTCGTAAGATAACTTGGAATATTGCAGCGCTGGCCCCTTTAGACGTCTTTTATATAAGGGTAAACCATCGATTTTCAACGCGATAATTCCTTGCTGAATTAAAAAGTAAGATATATTTTATAACATCATGAATTATTTATTAGTATTTTATGTTAAGTTTACCCAAAATACCGTTATATGGTAAATAAGGGATGACAGAAACTTATATCTGGTGGCGGTATTTATTAAGGTCAATATTAAGAAAAATTATCAAAAATAAGTTATAAGGGGGAGCCCAGCATATAATACGTGGTTTTACCGATTTTTTGGAGTGAATAAAAGATACACGGTAACTTTAAGCGATTGGTAAATTTTTTTTTCACGGTGTAATAATATTTGTGACCTATATTTACCAATAAATAAATAAAATAAATGGAATAATAACGTATGTTTATAAAAGACCATGAGTTATTTAAAACCTTGGATGAAATTACCGGGTTGAATTAAAGGTTTCCTAAGTTTTATACGTTATTATGTAAAAAAATTACGCTTTTTCCTTTCAAAGGTTAACAAAATTTTCGGCTAATATAAGGTGGACTTTTATAATGATTTTAACGTTAAAACCACCTAGGCGTTACGGTAGGTTTAATAGGTAATAGAGATATAATAGCCGTTTATGATATACTGTAACCACAGCTTAAGGTACTTACGATGGAAGAGTGACAAATGATTAATCTAGGTAAAGTTTTATTTTGAAGCGGTGCGAAAGGTACTTACACAATTTATAATAACGTTACCCTGTTTATTACAAGCGGATACGTCATGCTATCATTACTGTTACGCAAAATACTCCTAATAGTAACGTTAATACCGTTGTAATGGGTATGGAAATTATGAAGTCGCTTATCGATAAATTAAACCCGAATTATCTATACTTTATAATCCGCGGATACATCGAAAGGAAATAGCGTATTGGCTAACATATTGTTAATAACTACTTTTAAAATGGCGAAATTATCGGCGGATTTCTCAACTATACTGTCAGCTTTGGTAAGTACGGCCTTTGAAAAGTTTAAAAGGATGTAAAACCGTTTACAAGCTTTTTGTATTATATTTCTAAATATAATATCAACAGCTTCAGCTGCGTTAAAGTTATAGTAATGAACGCGAAACATCATTATGACGGTATTAGGGTCGTTAATACCGCCGTCGCCGCTGCGAGCGTGATAACTCTTTGTAACGGTTTTCGTAAGGCCCTTTAATCGTTAGAAAATAACATAAAAGTAATATTTTTAATACTGATAAATCTCCAATTTCTATGAATTACGTAATATAGTCGCTTTTTATATCCAAAATCGTAAATTAACGTTCAATCAATTCATCAAAAAATTAATAAGTTTATGCTAGAGACGTTAATGATTGTTGAATGGGACGCCAATATCGTAATCAAAGTTGAAGAAATCCGAATCGTCGTTATTTAAAAGGCTAACGCAGTCTTTGGTAAAGAGCTGCATGGTATTTAGGTCATTGGTAACTTACGTGGGGAAAACCTTTGAAAGAGAGTATTGTTTCACAAACGTAGGCGTATCAATAACTTAGAGTTTTCGGATCATATTGATTAAGGTATTAAATATATTAAAATTACGTTATTTTAAGTGTAAAACTTACTTCTGATCGACTTGATTTCTCTAAACTAGTTTTATACGTAAAGCGTCGGTAAAATGTTCATATTAAGCCATAAAATGATCTCCTTAGACTACTAAAACGTTTTAAAGTTACTTTTTCACACGTATATTAAGAAACTACTTGAAAACCTAGGTATTTAAATTCTAAAGGTTGTAGGAGAATGATTTAACTTTTGTTTATAGGCGTTATAAAATAACTTAGATATTTTTGGGATAGAATTCGAGGTTTATATATAAAAGGAATGAAGCCGAAGCTGTCGTTTACGGTGGTCCGATTCTGTTCATTAACCTCGATGAAAATGAGAAAAGAACCCCATATTAGAGAGTTGTTACAGAGTGATATAAAATAGTGTAACCCTATAACGTGACGTGTGGGAGCGTATTCCCATACAGCTTCCGAGAGGATATAAAACTCTGTAAGAACGTAACATCTACCAGAGTTGGATCCCTAGTAAACACTAATCAGGTACTAGGCTATGACAATCGGTATGTTTAATAACGATCACTAACCTCTCCATAAGGTATAACTTTTATCTATACCCTAATACTCTTATTACTAATTATATATTTTAGATGCTCCGCATTATAGGTAACCTTTTCATATTTAGACACAATAAAGATAAAGTTAATCATCAACACCACCACTAATACGAAAGAGCTCAGCCCTCCACTAGCTCCACCACAGCTGCCACTAGGGCCTTTACTACAGCCTCCCAGCGAACTAGTCCCTCCCGGGAAGGAGTTGTAGGTCCCATGGAGGGACTCTTAGCAGTGGCGGGGGGGGGGGCGCGGGGAGCGGCAGGGGCGGCGACGAGTGAAGGGGTGGCAGGCTAGTTGGAAATAAAACCCGTCTCCCCCCAGTTACTAGACTCGTTGTCGCCGCCGGTACCTGTCTAAGCCTCCCTGGTGGCGGTACTCCGTCGCCTTAGCAATGCCGTTACAACGGCTCACGCCGCGCTATCCATCGCCGCCTTTATGGCTACACGTAAGGATTGTCGTAAGGAAGTAAAACATCTAAAGGGTACTTTTGCCGCGACAGAGGCGCGGTAAACCGCTAATGATTCGGCGACGTTACAAGAGACGGAAATATACCCAACTTTTTGTTTAGTAATTACAGATACACGTTAGGTTCGGTTATTCGTAACATAAATATTGAAAGGATTATATGCATATAACAAGCGTATTTTACGCCCTTTTCTCCCCCGAAATAAGCACTTATATTAGCTCCTACCAAAAGAAACCGTATGTAACCCGTATAGAGTTACACCTTATTAGAGGCGAGGCTGGAGATAGTAGGGTAGGTCGAGGGGATGGAAAGAGGGGGGAAAGGTAAGGACGAAAGGGTAGGAAAAGGAATTGCCTAGGAGGCGCTTTTGATGCACTTAAGCTATAAAGGCTTCCTAGCCCTGGCACCGCGAACGCGGGCGATAGTAACACAACCTTTACGGGTAAGTTCCATTAAACAATAAGGTTATCTAGGGTTCCTTAACTATAAGAGAAGCGAGGTACAAGGGGAGTAAGGTTAGGTAAAAAAAGGGGGGGCTATTATTATTAGTAACTTTGGCGGATATTTTTTAAGAAGGTTTCAATTTAGGGTCGTATTAACTAGGAGTTCTTTGTATATGGGGTAACGGCGTATAGACTACCGCGTATATAAAAGGGAGACCGTATTAGTTTGAAACCTTTTTAAACGCGTACGCGTAAGTACGCGTTTCTTACACTACCCTTTTAAGGGTTTTTTTACCACGCCATTTTTAGCTTTATAGGGTCCCTTTTTCAAAATATTAAGATTGGTCGTATCTCCGGCGCGATTAGGCGCTGGGCGGGGACTAAGATAGCTATACTAAGTAGCCTAACCAGGTCTATAGTTTATATACCTACGGGTTTCTATACTGTGGGGCACCCTAAGGTCTTACTCAAAGGAGTGACGAAGGAAGTTAAGGGCCCTATGCGAATGTATTGGCTCACGTTACGACCCCTCCCGCCGGTATCTACAGGCATATTTCGTAGTAGCTAGTGCTTCGCTTCGCGGTGGACACTGCCCAAAGATAGTACGATTTTCAAAAAAAGATAGGGTTGAACTCCCCCCTTTATAAGTTAAAAATATCTCTATATCCTATAATTATGGTTTGCTTCATTTCCAAATACCTTTAGTTCATATCTATATTTACCACGTCTAGAATGTACCGTTAACCATAAAGTGTATAATGAAGTAAACATAAAAATTAATTTTGTAGGAAACTCAGCCGTATAATAATTCCCTTCATAATACGTTTCAAAAACAAATTTACATATAATTTCGCTTAACCTACGTATATTATAATGACAGCTTATCGTAAACTTCCAAAACTATGCTAATATTTTATGACTTACCCGTAACCTTTAAAATATCTTCCCGGGTTATTAACTTGTTTTCGTTTTTACCTATTTCAAATTTATTAATTAATTTTCTCGGTTTCGTAATATCGCCCGTATGTAGAGTATCTCAATTATTCCGGCTATACAAGTTACCATACCCCTAATTATACGCATCCGCTTTACCTTTTTTCTGGCTTCGTTATCCTCAAAAAACCTCCGTCCCACTTTTCTGTCTTTTCTGTTTACCACAACCGTACGCCGTTTTCTAATCGTATTTTAATTTGAAATGTTTTTGTTTCGATCTCCGCTGGTACCCATCGTGAGAATTGATATAATTTTTCACGTTAATTGAAATAATATAACTATATATGCTATATAATCTATAACTCATATAAATTACAGCTTATAAAATATTATGAACTATATTCGAGGTCTAATCGTAAAAGTAATTTCTTCATTCGAGTCTTATTCAATAATATAATATAAAAACGGGCTAATTAAAGTAACTGAAATCAGGCTAACGGTTGTACCTGTACCGATCGCGTTATCCAGATATAAATCAACGTATTACAGTCCTTCATATCCTGCCTAAAGAATCGTTTTACCCACTTCTTCTTACGTTACCTACCTTCATCGCATTTTTCTAATACCCGCCACGCTTAACTCTATTCACGTTTATCGGTTTCGCTTAATAATTTCACCGTCCTACATAAACCGCCTTTGTCAACGTCACCTAACACCTATTCCTATTCGTGCAGCTCACCTCTACCAGCTTTTTCCAACGTCCTAAGCCAATTATAATAGGGGGTTTAACGTTATCGGCATTACCTTTCGTAAAAAGGGAACGACGATAATAATATTTTATAAGCAAAATTTAATAGCTTTTTAGTAAAAGCCGCTGCATGGTCTGATACTTATTCGAGACATCCAGGTAACATATACCTGGCCTTATATATTGTATTATACTATGATGATAATAGCGTTTTTACATTTTTCGTGAAATTCCATTGTTAATAAGGTATAAGCGACTTATCAAATATAAATCTTTAAGGTGTACCCAGAGTCAACGTCGAAATTTCGGGCCGTTATAAAATCGTACGTTTCTCTATTACGCCTCAAATTTATTTAATGCAATAATATACTAATAATTCACCAATGACTTTTAATCCGATTTATTATAACCCTTCTACTTTAGAAATCTATAATGAATACCATCCCACCCTGTTATTGTAGTTAAAATATCCTTAACTTCAAACTCCTTATATGTACCCTTCCCCTTATTATTCGCAACAATGATTGATTTTGGGCGTATATCAAACAAAAGCTGCTAAAGAAAAGAGTCTGTCGCTACGCTTTTAACTAAATTTACGTAAAGTATAAGGCATTTACCAAAAATATTCAAAAATTTCATTCGACAGATTCGAAACGTTGAGGATACCATATGAATTACATAACCAATCGAATTTTTTATTTATACAATTAATTTCAATTTGTTCTTAGTGGAGTCAAACTTCATCTTTTACTTTATATCGTTCCGCCGGGAGTTGAAAATAGTTTACTGTATTTTTTATTTTTTATTAAAAATATATTATAACCGCTTCATCAAATTGCGCTCGTTCATATAAATACACCATAAACGCAAAACTTTATTTCATTGGACTAATTCTCGATCTTATACCCCCTTCCACTTTAGGAATGAAGGCCATTTCGTACCTATTAACTATTCGATTCGTATTAAACTCCGTAACCATCGATCGTGATTATTTAATACGAACTAATAAACTAGAGGATATAATACTTAATTCAATTACGAAAAAGCGATGAGAATCTGCAAGTATGTTTAAACCTTTTAATTAACCCGTGAGATACCATTATTAGTTCATAATTAACATACCTTCGATAAAAGTTATTTAATTTCTATTCAAAAGTATAAAGTTGTTATGGTCCGACTTACGATGGTAAGCCAAGTAGGCACCAAAAGGAGTTTACTATTAAGGTACGGCGGAAGACTAGAAGAGGTTATCGTAACCCATCATGCAGGACCTATAGGCAAAGCTAGTGCCCAGCCTGTTACGTGCCATTACACGTGCCATGTACAAACCATATCCGGTCCGTACTCGAACCGAACCTAAACTAGGTATTACCTATCCCGTTACGTATACAGTTACGTAACCTATAAACTTAATAACCAATAGCCTGAATTTATAATATGCACCCCTTTTCACAGAATACGGCAAAATCTATGGCGTCCCGTTAATTAAATACCGGACGCGAGATGTACTCGTTTAATATGCGAGTCGGATGTAAGCCGGTAATGCAATGTTCACCGTATCGTATAATATATTAACCGGTTTCTCCACAAGTTTTTGGCGCCGTATAACGCGCTCTTGGGCCTTACCGCCAGTACCCTTTAATGCGTCCGTGGGCTAGGCGTATAATATATCCCTTTTACCGCCGCCGCCGTATAACGTACCTTTCCATGCGCTGTATAATATATCTTTTTTGTTGCCGGTATCGTATAACACGTCGTGTAATACCGCGTTCCTGCCTTTAATGCTGTGTAACTCGCCCCGTATTATATGTAACCCTTACCGAATCCGCTCCACCAGTCTTTATAAATACAGACTCCCCCATATCCCTTAAAACTTCCTTTTTTCCCTTTTTATAACGTCGCCCTTTTTATAACTATTCTAATTTCCCTTTATATATCTTAGCTGGTAATTCCTGTTAATATAATTTCGTATTCTTTCTTAGCTTATTTTTATAGTTGACGTGTATAATAGCTTTAACGTAAGTTAAATTGCTTCTGGCGCCCTCAATTGGGATAACAAGCTACATATAAGGTATATTATCCTATTATATACTAATACTCTGTCAATAAATACTTATTATAGCCGCCTCGTATTATAAAAAACTTTTTTGTCCTTGGTAATAGTAAAAATAAAAGTAAGTTTCCTTAGTTATAAGTTAAAGACACCTATATATTATATATTGACTGGCTTTTTAACTTTATTGTTCCTTTTTTATACGTCCAAGTTTATCGGGAGTAAGTGTATCGTACATATCGGAAAGTTTATAATAAGCTAGACTTATAAATAAACCTTACGGAAAACCTAACCGCGAATTAACTCTACCTTGTAATATATTTTTTTAAAAAAGCTTATTTATAGCTTTATCCGGTTTATGTATCCTTTTACGTTAATTAGTTATTACGGCTGAAGATAGGGGTTATATTCTATCCTTTACGCGTAAGGGTTAGGGATATATCCCAAATTATCAAACCGTATTTTCATTTTTTAAAAATTAATTAATTAGTTTACCCAGCTATGTGATATTGCTCGGGTTTAAGGAATCTTTACTTTACCGGCTATATAAGCCGTTTTTCTTTGAATTATAATTCCTTGTCGCGTCCTTCTCCCAAGTCTAATGTTACTTATGATTCTTTCGTTACCGTTTACTATATCCCTTATTTATGAAGATAAAACACCGTTAGAAGATGAAGTTTTAACACGTAACGTTCTCGCCTCGACCCACTTCAACTATCGTCGTATACTGTTTCCTAGTTTTAGCTTAAATAGCCAAAATAATATAATTACATAGGTTATATCTTTTATAGTTAATATAGGCTACGGCTTCAAAAATATAACTAGTGATATCCAAGGCTTCACTATACGATCTCCGATTTTATCCATATCTTATCTACTAACCTTAACAAGAAGCTAGTTAATCGGGTCAATCCCAAGCTGGAATAGGATTGTGCTCGAGCCGACCGTGCTAGCCGGGCTTAAATTAATATATTACAGTTTTTGATAACTCGGTTAAAGGGTAGCTTTCGTCTTTCCACCCCCCGTTTTGTTTTTAGTTAACCGTTATCGTCGGCTTTCTTTCACGCTCGTCCTTTTTAACATTATTCGCCAATATAATCCTCCCTTAAAGTCCGTCTTTTTTCGTATTATTTGCTATCGGCTATTTTAACGCTCGTTTCTCCTCGCGTTATCTGCTATCTTTGGCGTCGCCTCGTATTCGTCCCGCTTTTTATTAGCCCTCTTTCGCGGCGTTTACCAATTTCCGTTACGTTTTTTATAGTCTCTCTTCCTTCGCGTTACCTAGTGCCCAGAGCTAGTTATAATAAGGTACTTAACGTTAATAAAGCCGGTATTTACTAAACCTTAAGAAGAAGAATAATGATAAGAAAGTGGATTTTTGTTAGGTCATGGCAAATGATATTTTATGATCGGATACGTATTCGAGAAAGTCGGTTAATATTTACTTGTCTCTACCTATTATATTATAGTTTAATTTAATACTGTTTTTTATTTATTAGTAAAGTGTTATTTCGACCGTATAGGCGGTTTATCCCATATTTATTATTGAATACAAGCTTAACGTTAACATCAAGATACCGGGTTATAATAAACTCTAATATCTCCCTATTTCGTTTCACATTTATTTAGGGTTACGGTATATTGGTAATCATTTAGTAATTTTGATTTTGGCTTATTATAGCCCTTGAATTTAACCAATATATAGCTAACTCCCCCCCATACGCTCCGTTTTACGCGGGAGGATTTCTTTAATTTGAAATTTATTGTATTTACCTTCAGTTTCATCGTTTGAGATTAAAACTAGTTTAGAGCGAGTATCGGATAAAACTTATGAAGGAAAGCGGTCCAAAACCGTCCGCTTAACTAAATGTATACAAAATATAAGGTATTTGTTAAGGATATCTAATACGATATTAAACGGATTCGAAATATCGATGACCTTGTATTAATTGTAAAGTTAGTCGAGTTTTTCATTTGAGCGATTAGTTTTAATATTACGAATACTTAGTTAAATTTTATTCCTTACCTTATTTCGTTTTATTTAAAGTTGTTTAAGGGACGCCGCCATTTTTATTTATTATTAATTATACGTTATTGCCTTTCAAGTTTATTTACATCTTTCGCGTAAATAAGTTAACAATATTGTAATACGTTCCGCCGGATTAGTTAACGATTTTATATATTTGTTTACCCTTGAGATAGGTGATATTTCGTAGTTATTTTCCAGGTGGTTTACATTAAACCCGATAACCGTCGACTTTCGGTTATTTAATACGAATTAATAAGCGGGTAAATGTAAAGCTTATATTGTAATAGTATTGAATGCAGTGCGATAGGTCAACTTTACCTACACTAAAGTTGACCGTACTGCAAATGTATTGCTTTGTGTGGACTTACCGCATTGGGTGTAATTCGAGTGCAGCACACTACACTTTACTCCATAGCACAGGCCAAGCAGTTGGCCATACAAATTACAGTACAGACCGGCTATCAGTCTGCCAAACCTAGAATAATACATCCACCATCTGAACACATAATACTACTGTTACTTCGAAAACCAATTGAATCGATAAAGTTTTAATATCTAAGCTCTACCAGCACTCATCGGTGCTTGCCTACTTATTGGGTTAAGCACAGATAATCTAAGTAAAAGAAGAAGCTACTTTCCGATTAAGCGTTACTTTAATAACAGAGGCTATGATAAAGGAAATATTCTTGCGAAGGGCCTCTTTGCATACTGCGCTTGTCCCTAACGTCAGAAAAATAGAGAAGACTTCTGGGTTACGTCAGTCCCCAATGGTAACCTGAAAGTAGGCAACGGTATCGCTATTAAAAAACACCAAGAAATCTTCAGGGATCCTTCTTGAGGAGCGTTAAGATTAACCGCTAAAATTCTTAAACAAAAACTTTGCAAACAGCTAAGTCGGTACTAATGCGGTCATTACTGCTGAAAAAAAAAAAAAAAACTAAGTCCCTACGCCGAAATAACAACCTCCGATCCCACAACAAACGACCTTTAACCTTACCTTTTACACATCAAATTTTTACCCTTACTTTACTCTTTTTACTCCCCATGCTACGCCGATCGTCAAGTTCGCTGCCCTAAGCGAAAACACCAAGCCGTGCCAAGAATTTCACGTTGTACGACTTCTCACTAATTCGCCAAGTTCCCACGCGCCTCTACGCCAAAACAACAAGTCACCACACCCAAATATCACCAAGTTCTTCGCCCTACACGTTTACCACATCCTACACAAGCCTTAAAATGTCTACCACACTATCAAATCCAAGTTAAAGGAAAAACTTAAACGCTGAGGGATTTACGTATTAAAACAGAGTGTTACTAAGTTAGTAAAGAAATTATTTAACCTGGACTAGCTTAAGCAATACCCTTAATACCTACAGCCTAGCGGAAAAGATATTAATGTTAACTCTTTATACCAATTGATTGAGAAAAATTGTCAGACTTCCTAGAACTTTTAAACACCCATAGATCCTTAGTATTACAATCGCCAAAAACCTTAAAAACATTTTTCCTTTATACTAAGCTAAGTACGAAAGCCGATCACAAGTCCTACCACAGGATTTTACCCCTCGAGCCAAGCGATTAGCAATTATCCCCAATACCGTACTTCGCAACCTCTAAGGTTTAAATTACCATAAAATACCATTAATAAGTAGGACGATTATCGGGATCTTCATTCAAAATTCATTAGGATAGTTAACGTTCATTATAAACTCCTTACTAACTTGACCAAAGTCTAGGATAACATAAAAAAGTATAAAAAAAAGCCTTATAACCTTTTAGACATTACGATAATACCCTTTTTAAATATGTGTATTTAAATGAAGGTTCTTCCTTTTAGTTTTCACTTATTATTTTCTAAAATACTTATAAGATATACCAAGAACTATTATCTAAAGTTTCTGACTAGCAATACCACGTTTCGGGAAATCTACGATGATATAAAAGGCCAATTCGAGAACGACGTCCACCTTGCACAATACTATACAAACTAGGCCCCTACATGGTGGATTATAATAATGGTAAAGAAAAAGGAGAAAAATCACTAATAAACGTCCTTAACTAAATGCTTAACAAGTTAATGTTATGTTAAAAAGCAACGGGAAAGGCGTACGCTAACGAAACCACACTTCACAAACAGGTACGGGTAATAGTCATGGGCGTTAACGAGATCGAATACACCCTACAACGCCTAAATGCCACCTACAAAGGCTTTTTTCGCTAGTTACGTTCCTCGTTTACCACGGTAATGGTATGTATACCAAACTCGTTTGGTATATACTCCCAAACCGATAACTTCCTTAACGTAAATAAAGACGACTTTATGGTGGTAAATACGTTGACCGTAAGTACGGGAGCTCACAACGCCTAAATTCTTGCCTACTAGCCTCAAATTAAAGGCAACAACTACGCTGGTGTTAACAAGATTAAAGCGGACCTATTAACCACAAGGAATATTAAGTTTATAACAAGTCTAATTTTTAGTTAACTCGACACCCCTCTGCCGAGCATAATAATAGGAAAACAACATATCACGCCTAGTACCCTATTACTTCGGAATAGGATTATTTAGATTAAATAGTAAACGTTAAGTGCAATAAGACAATTAATATCGTTAACGCTTCTAAGCAAATTAAATGACAAGAGGATATTACTCCTGGTATGGCAACTTAATAACAAGCCGACTACATCTTTTTACACTGTTTAGGTAGTAAAAACCCTTACTTTCGCGTTAATAAAGCCCCTAACCCCTTAAGAACCTTTCATCTCCGCGATCGTTATGCGGACCATACGTTTCAAGGTATTATGTCAAATACAAAGGTAACAAGGTACTTAATAAAAGGCTTTTAGTAATTTATAACACTACGACGAGAAAGTATTACAACCACTAGAATCAATCGTTACGATATGGGCAAGGCCATAGTTAGCTTCGACTAAACGAACAACTATTATTACTAAGGATAACGGTATTTCAAAATATTATAAAAGCGATTATGTTTTATATTTTTAAGTCCTTTACCTCTTTCCTATTTTGTTTAAAGGAAACAAAGACCTTCTACGTCAACGTTAACGTTTATGCAAATGAACTAGTTAAAAACAGCTAAAGGTTTCCATTCGCCTTTAAATAGTGGAACCTATGGTTTTATCTTTAAGGTCCGGAAACAGTAATACTTAATCTAACGAATCCGGAAATACGTTAATTACACTAGCGTTTTAACCACCCCACTTTTAACAAGCTATGCAAAATCCTAAAGTCCGTAGGGTATAAAGATATGAAATACTCTACCCTAAAAGCCATTAAAAGGCTATACCACCACTACTAAACGTATACCCAAGCCCTCCGGAGATTTAAGTTTACAATAAAAGACGACAAAAACTTTAAATACTTAATCTTTATTAATATATTTTACTTAAAAAACAAGCTTATTCTTTACGTCATCAACTTCGTAACTTCTTTTTATAAAGCTAAGTTCTTAAAGTCCCCTTTCATAAAAGATATATGGGAAACCGTAAGGATACTGTAAATTAACATGTACCTGAATTTACCTAACATCATTGTCTACAATACTAGTACCAACTTTACAACGTCGGAATTTTTAAAGGATACTAAAATAATAGGTGTCTAATACAAACAGGTACCTGTAAAAGCTTATTGGAGTATTAAGAAGGTTAAAATGGCACACTCCCTACTTCGTCGAACGTATAATATCCTCACGTAAGAGATTAAAAGATTTACGGATCTAAAGGCACGTATATAAATGGCAGTAAAAGGCCTTAACGACACCGTAAGCCCTAACAGCTTAGTGACAACGCTCTTAGTCTTTAGAGCGTACCCACGCCCAACGAGTAAATCTACGACCTCGAAAAATACTTAAAAACGTACTAGAACTATAGCAAAACTTTAAAGGAACTGCGAAAAAAATGGGTATATAGTTAAATCAATAATGCTCTTAACACAAAAAAAGTCCCTTTAACGATCGACCTACTTATTTTACCGTTACAAAGTAAATTACTCGTGTAAACGAGAGCCTGGAAAACAAAAAAGGCCATATAAGATATTAAGTATCATAAACTCTAAAATATTTGTTAAAACTGCCAACAGTTATATATCCTTTCAAATCACTTAAGTCTAGCCTTATACAAAGGGTACTAAAGATAAAACCCCTTAAGTCAAAAGACCGAACTAATACAAACCTCCTTTACCTGTTATTAATAAACCAATAAAACTTCGCTGGTGCAGACGACCCCTAAAAAAGAAAAAAGTTAAAGAAGAGAAATATACAATAGGTCCTATCTACAATACTATTTGGGTAAATAGGAAAAAAGAGCATATCGAAGACATAATACTAAAGCTCCGAATATAAGGAATTATTAAAAACTCTAGAAACTCTTTTGAAAAAAGTAACAAGGTCGAAATTAACAGCATATTGACTCGAGAAGTTGAACAATTCGTATCGGAAACCGAGTTTAACATCCAAACCCCAAACGTTACGATCTTTAAGTCGAGGATTATTTACGAAGTGAAAGGAAAAACTACGAGGCAGCCGTACGAAAAATTACGACTAATTGCTTAAGGATGAGGTGATAAAAGTAGGGATTAAATCCTGAAGCAATCGCTAACGATTTAAAAAATTAATCAATACCTGGTAATTACTTTGGTAACAAGTTTGTTAACTAGGCCTAAAAGTAAGTTTACATTTCATAGCCGTAATATTATATAAACCTACACCTAGTTAGTAACGGATTTACAAAGGATTATATTATTAAAACTACTATAGGAGCTACGTATCATTTAACCTTTAAAATCGGTAATACAGTGTATTAAACCATGGTATAAACAAGCTAAAACAGGTATTTATTGATTTTGAACCTACCAGTCGTACTTTAAGTCCCGACTAACGATAAAGTCTTTAATATAAGATCCGTATTTACTATTAACGTAACAAAATGACTTCAATATAATAGGTATATGAATGAAGGATACACTTTTTATCAGAACGACTGGCTTTATAGTACTAGAATAACAAATAATGAAAGATTTTAAATTTTAAAAATACAAGCTAATAACGATGTTGCCAAAAAAACAATCAACTTAACTTTAATAGATCTTCAATACGTATACTTAGTATTAATTCCGGCCTTAGCTTCTACCAAAAGGACAAAAGCGCTATTTTTACTACAATCTACAAGATTAACAAAGCCAGAGCTTAAAAGTACCTAAAAAACGTGCATGATGTAGTTATATTACAACTCTATATAAACCAAATGCTTCATACGACCTTTCTATCCCACGAAAGAACAGAAACGAATAGATAAAGACTTTAATCGGCTAAATAAAAGGATTAAATGGTAAATGTAAAATTTGAATCGTGGGATTAACATGGTTTCAATCGACCTGTTAAAGGCAAAGCTAATAATCTCTATGGATAGGTCTTTTACAAATAACACCGGTATATCCTTATAAATTGGTTTTCTAATAACCCTTGATAACTAAGACAAGCAGGAAAACTAGTTTAACATTACCGGCAGCCTGTTTTACTAAACCTCTATTAAGTGTAAAAGGATTACACGAAACGTGTTAGCATCAGAGGACTATAGTATAATAACGGGATCTAATGTAGGTATAACACTGTAGGAAACCTTTAATCGTATCACCAGGCAGCTACAAATTCCTCCTATCCCGATGGTAATCTATACCGATTGAAAAAAACTTTTCGAATGCCTCTTATAACTCGAAACCACCAGTTAAAAACGCCTAATAATCGATGTAATAGTACTCTGTAGAGCTTACAAAAGGAGAGAGATCGAGGAGTTCCGATAAATCGACCTCAAAAACAACCACAAAAATTCCATAACAAAGGCGACATTAAACAAAGCTCTGTAAAGGTTTGTAAATAGCAACAGGAAAACTGTACGTATCGAAGGCTACGTAAATATGTCGCCCGAAAAGCCCAAGCTACGTGATAGTGGACAGAAATTTTCTGACAAATTGGAAGACTGCCAGGGGATTCATAATATTAATCTAACACAGTCAAAGTAGAGGCTTGCGAAGGGCTATAGCGGAAGAACTTTTCATAGGAGTTAATAAACTCGAACCTTGGAGCGGCGGAGCAATTAGGGCTAAATAGGATTAATTTGCATGCAATTTGGTTCAATACAGTATGGAAGTTAATTGGAATTGACAGGGGATACGAGGTTGCTATTGATCGCTAACCGGAAAAGATTGGTTAGCCACATTAGCGTACGCGCGCACAAACTAAAAAGCCGCCAGTGTTAGAAAAGTATTGAATGTAGTGCAGTAGGTCAACTTTACTTTCAGTAAAGTTGACCGTACTGCAAATGTATTGCTTTATGCGAACTTACCGCATTGGGTGTAAGTCGAGTGTAGTACACTGCACTTCACTTTAAGGCATGAGTTAAGCAGTTGGCCATACAAATTACAGTGCAGACCGGCTAGCGGTCTCCCAAATCTAGAATAATACATCCACCATCTGACCACGCAATACTACTGTTACCTTGAAGACCAATCGAATCAACAACGTTGCAACGTCTAAGGTCTACCAATAGCCTGATTATATTATAAAAAGGCGACGACGATACGTCATTACTTTTCAATCTTTTGGTTCACCCACATAATACCGTTATCTGTTTATAGGTAGTACGTTGTAAATAGAAGTTATTCGATTCTTATTTGGGAATATAAGGTCGTTTAAAATACGCCTACCTAATCCGAACCACGATTACTAATAATAAAAACTAGGATTCTACAAAATCGTTATTATATATTTCGAAAGCGCTCTGCACCCGTATTAGCAGTTATAAAATATATTATCTTCAACCAAATCAACTTGGAAAGGCGATTCGTAATAATTATTAAAAAAACGGAGGCTACTGTTAATAACTCCTATGTTGATTGTAAAGTCGACGTAAATATACACCTAGTACCGGTTTATAATGAAAAGGGGGTAAAAAAATGACCTTATCGTAAGATATAATGAGGTTTCTTCCTATCATATTACGTATATATTCGACATAGGCGTCGAATATTTACTACTATCCCTTTTGAATAGTTATTCCATTAGAAAACCTGAAACAAAATGATTTTACTTGGTTTTCCTATAATGGTCGAATCGTAGGTTTATTATACAGTTTCCTTCGGTAATAATTCCTAACTCGGTAACTATAAGCGAGTACGGTAACGTAAAATATTCAGCGGGTAAATACTGTAATCCATAATCTATACTAATTGTTCTACCTTAGGTAAAAAGCGTCGAAGGCTTTTGAGAACCTTTAAAAGGTAAACTTTATATAACAGGTCGTTCGCTACTCCTTAATCCTATAATTCCTCTAATGTAACATGGTCGAAAATAAGATAATAACTCCGTATTAACGATACCGGCGGGTTTAACGCAGGCCGAGTCTGTAATTGTATTGCCGGTTTCGTCGTACTAAAATCTCCTAACGTTATCCCTGATAACGACCCGAGTGTGAGCCGAGCCCAGGGAAGTACCGCCTTCGGCGGCTCTTCAAAAACCTTCGACTTCCCCTTAAAATATATATTGTCGTGATTTTATAACCAAATCTTTGTCTTACGAAATCTATGCACATAACCCGCCGCAATTTATATTTTTTCAATGTATATGTCTATTAATACCATATTTAATATAATAATAAAAATTGGTTAAAAACTTCGTGCGCGACGTTCATTCACTTCGAGTTTATTTTATAACTTACGGGTTAACGTATATGGGTAGGCACCCTAAGTTATGGGTCCATACCATAAGTAATATTGAAAAAGAGACAAGACTTTGGTTTATTTAGCTTAGCGATCCGAAATCAAACGTGATAAATACGAATATTCCAATTTTTCGTAATTTGTTAAAATTGTAAACGGTATAAAAATACTAAGTAATTCGAAAAACTTTTTATATTAAATAGTGTTATTACGTTTTGTATCCGTTAATCATATGAACTGGTAAAGTATTAGCTTTAAAATATTATTTTTATCTTTTTAAAATAAACATCTTTTCAACGCCGTCTCCGAATGCTCTGTATTCATTATCGTTAATCGATTTGAAATATATCAAAATCGAAACCATAACAAATGTATCTTTTAAGGTTTAAAATTTATATTTCTACCGCTTCAATCAAGACTAACAAATACCTTGCTTCGATAAACAGACGGGATAATCTGCTAACTCGGAGAAATCACTAATTAAATTAAGGTAAAAGTTGATAGGACCTAAAAAACTTCGAACCTTCCAGATAATACGTAAAGACCTTTACTCGCGGATTACCTAAACTTTCTTAGGGTCGGCCCAAATACCTACCTTAACCGTTACGAAGAGATCTAGGTATTTTACCTTTTTCATTACGAAGTTACACTTTTTTAAATTTAAATTTAGCCTCTCTTTACTAAAACGTTTTAAAACTATGTGAACTTTCGTTATGTAGTACTATTTAGTATCGGAGGAAAAAACTAAAAGGTCGTTTAGGTATATTATTATAAAATCATTTATAATATCCGCTTTTATATAATTAATAAATAGTTAAAACGTTACCGGCGTTTTAGTTAGCTTAAAAGGGGATAAATAACTATTTTAGTAACCTGAACCGCGTATAAATCACCGTTAATTCCTTTTATTCTGATATAACCTGGATACGATAAAAGGCCATTCGAATATTTAACCCTATAAGTAATGTTGACTTCGATAACCTACAGAAGATTCATTTGATTAATGATAAGGGGAAAGGGTTTTACTTCGTGATTTTATTTAATACCCGGTAATTGATATAAAACTATTATCACATTTTTAGCTTAAAAATAAATCATACTAATGTTATTACCAATAAAACTTTTACCAGAATTTAGCTATTAATTATTAGCTTCGTAATTTATCGCCGAAGTTTTAAAGATTAATTCCGTAATATCGATTACTACGGCCCCTAAAATCGTTTTGATAAAAAATATTTTCATTCGATTTAATGTAAACATAGTAATCAAGTTTTCCTTTATATAGGAGTAAATTTATAATTCAATCCTTGTCTAATAAGTTACGAAATTTAGTTAATATTAACGAAAGACGTAACCAAACCTTTTTTTCCTTACCCGTATTCGTTTCTATTGTTTGTAAAATCCGCATTATTTTGTAAAGGCTTATAACAAAAGCTAATTAAAACGGATCCCCCGTATGTTATACCTTTTACAGGCTAGTGCCTAGCTAGAATTTACCATAGATCCAATCCTGGTTGTTCTACTTGCTCCTGCGATACTCTAGAGCAGGGAGAGAGCCGCTTGAGGACACTTCATATGACTAGGAAAAGGGTTATATTATCTTAGCTCTATAGCCGATCTCTAGCAAAAACAACTTATTCTTTTCCTTCATTGAGGTTTATAAACAGAATCCGATCACCTTAAGCGATAGCTCCGGCTACAAGCCCTTTACATATAAACCTCGATTTTTTACCCGACGGTGTTATAGTTACTCCTTAGCGGTTATAACCAAGGCTTATGTCTTTATCCTTCGACCTACCAAATTTGGACCCCGAAGCACTAAAGTAATTCCTTAATGTACGCGTTAAGGTGTAGCTTTAAAACGCTTTAACGGCCAAATACGATTACCTTACGACTTAATACGAACATTTTACCGACGCCTTACGTGTAAAATTTATTGAGTGGGATTAAACTGTTCGGAACCACGCTTTATACTTAAAATTAAGAAATACTAATACGTTGAACTTTTTAACGAATATAATCCGACAATTAGAAGTTGCTGATACGCTTACATTTTCGGGTTAACTTCCTCTTTAGTAGATTCCATCTACGCAAGTTACGAATTACGTCATTATTATACCGCTCCCTATTAGGAACTGCGCCAACTTCTTAAATAGCGATAACTCCTTTAACTCCGACTACGATACTAGCGCCTTTTTCAACGGGCGTTACCGATTTAAACGTAAATCACTTAACTAGTTGGTTAAGGTTTCCGATGTTAAGCTACGATTTCTGGTATAAAAGGCTACAATAATACGTAAGCTACTTCGGGATCGGAAGTTAATCTGTATAAAGGAGGACAACTTCTATGTTATCTTTTAATAGCTAAAAGGCCCCGTAAAAACCGCTATAAAAAGCTATTACGACTGCAGAGGCGACGATAACATCAACGACCCTGACGCCTTTATGGCTGTGCTTCTCGTTTGCTACTATAACCTTAACGAGGTTAAAGTAGCTATCGCTCCGCTAACGAGTATAAAGTAAAAAGCTCGTAAACGATTTTACGTTTTCTTTAACGTTTGGTAGGCCTTATAGGCGAAAGCCGATAGCATAGCTTGAGAATCCGCTACTGAACTCATTATTTTAAAAGGAGCTATTAATAATATACTTCATAATACGTTATTCCACTTTAATATGTCGACGGACTATAATAAATGGGTAACCTGCATTTAACTTATCGACGGGCGCCTTTACAATTTCCGTACTTATTACGATGGTACTAATACTGTTGTTACCAGAGGCGCCTTTCGCGGTGGGAATAACGGTGGTAATTCACCCGCTCTAGATAGTTAGTGCGATGTTATTATAACTAGCGTAAACGCCTGTCGAATCGTTCCCAAACAGCGCGCCGCTTGGGTTAACTACGCAGAACTTTCCCGCCGTAAAGACCTCCGGTAATACTTACGTTACGAAAAGGACGGTTACCGATTCAGTACCTGCCTACACTACCCCGCGTAACTCTCTACCGGATCCAACGACAAAGCTGTTATAAATATATATCTTATTTCAGCCGAAAATCTTATCAATTTCGAGAAGGGAAAAGTATAAATTTTGAACACAGTCCCGTACATAAGTTCGTAGAACTTTGATTTAAACTAACAGCTTCTCCCAAACTTTTAAACCGCTTTGAGTTTATAGTAAATTTACTTTGGGTTTTATTCGTTTTGTTTGTCTTTTAATAAATATCTGTTATAAATATTATTGCGTCGCGAGTAAGTAATTTACCAATTGTTTAAAGTAACCACAAGTTTTTATTTCTTTAAAACAACTCGGCGAAACCACGTTTTACACGTCCGGTTTTCCCCTACGACTTATTTCCTTTATAACATTTTTAAACGTCGACGACGATAAATATCGTTACTGTATATAGGTTTACATCGTCCCTTCTTTATAATACGACGCCATTTCAAATAAGCCCTGAAATGAAAAATTAATAAATTACCTACGACGTCGCGAAATATATGTTACTGTTCAGGCGAATCGGTAATTATCGTGTTTGGGAACGAGGGTTTACGCCCATTCAAAAAGTGCCGAAAGGGGTTGACGCTATTACATTCCACGCTATTTTACGACAAGCCCGCAAGAACTGAACCGTTATTACGAAATTCGTTACCGTCTTTTTCGAAGATATTAATAAATCACTCGCCCCGAAACTACTTACCTCTATTTACGATAAAATTACTATTAGTCTTAGGGAATTTACACCTTTTTCGATAAAGCCTTCGGCGACAAACTACCCCTTTACCGTTTTAAAACGGACTACGAAATTCCCCTTCCTACTGACAACTAGGGTTAACTTTCAAAAGTACCATAGAGTCCTTTATGTAGTATGTCATGTAAGGAGCTCCTCTTATTACGTAAAACGTTAACCGAATTACTTAATTAAGGTTAAATTTAAATAAATAACTGCTTAACGGGTGCCTTAGTCTTTTTCGTTAAAAAACCTGGAAAAGGGTTACGATTTTGTATGGATTATCGTAAGCTTAATGCTATTACGAAGGCAGATTATTACCTGTTTTCTATTATTAAAAAAATGTTTACAAATATTTTGCAAGTTAAGTAGTTTACTAAGTTCAATATTCAAGTTGTTTTTTACAAGTTTCGTATTAAGAAGGGAAATCAATGGAAAACTGTATTTCGTATACGTTTTAGACTCTTTAAGTGGCTCGTTACTCTCTTAGGCCTTTTTAGCGCCCCCATTTCCTTTTAACGGTATATTAATACTTCGTTACGTCTTTTTCTCGATATTTTTCACTCCATTTACTTCGAAGACGTTTTCGTTTACTTTAATAATACCTTTGACGACCATACAACAAAAGTTAAGTAAAGCCTTAACGTATTAAGCGTTGCGGGACTTAGTCTAAATATCTTTAAATGCGAGTTCTATGTTTATAAAACCAAATACCTAAAATTAGTTATCAAAGCCGGCGTTGGCATCCGTATAGACCCAGAGAAGCTACGCGTTATCCGGGAATATGTTGTTTTTACAAGGGTTTTGGGAGTACGAGACTTTCTGAAATTCGTAAATTTTTATCTTTATTTAATCCGCGACTATTTGATAATTATCGAACTATTATTAGGATTAACCCGTAAAGATACTTTATTTCATTAAGGGTTCAAAATAAAAGTTATTTTCAAACGGTTTAAACTTAGTTTCCTTTCCGAATGCGTGCTCGCCTAATGGGATTCTGACTGCGATACCTTCCTCGAAACCCACTATTTTGACTAGGCTTTAAAAAGCTGTCTATTTTAATGCGCCGACCACGGTAACCTACTCCCAGGAAAGTATTACTCCCGTCGCTTAAATTCCACTGAATATAAATACTATATACACGACAAAAGGATATTTAAAACTATAGGCTACTTAAAAATATAGAACGTGAAGCTCCAAGATACAGTGCGCCCGTTTACTATCCTAACAGATTATAAGAACTTGAAATACTTTATAACAACACCGCGGCTTTTAGAACGGTAAATTCGCTAATTTAAACACTTTTCGTAATTTTACTTCGGATTGGTATATAATAAAATAACGGACCACATACGACCCGATACACTATTACGACGAAATCCAGATATTCCTAAGAGCTTTTCGAACCTACGTTACCTAGGCCGAAAACTCTAATTATTACGCCCCGACTAGTTTAATTTTAAGTCGCTTCCACGTACATATATCTCCCGGTTAACTTTTGCCAGCGAATCATTTTCAAAAAGCCGTAAACCTTTCACCAACGTCAACCTTGAAAGTTCTCAAAATTCCGTTATTATACGCGACACTATTTACCCTCTTTTAACACGTTTAGTACGTATAGGCGACCGACACTTCCCAGCAGATATCCGTACCGACGACGACCGTACGTTACAGGTTTTAATTTCGAAATACCGGGTAAACGACGATAAAGTTTTAATGTTTCGAAACCTTATTTTGGTACCTACTTACGAGCCGCTTACTACTGCGTTAATTTAAGCTACCCACTATTCGCTCCTTACCGACTAACTAAGTCGCAACGTCATTATCGTTATCCTTTCCAAAACGTATTTTCAACTAGGCTTATATCTTGCGGTCCGCCGTTTTTACCGTAACCACTACGTTAATGGTCGTATTAACTATTTAAAACACCGACGAAAAGGGCGCTTCAAACCCCTTCAGATTCTCAAACAACTTCAAAACGAGCTTTCAGTCTACTTTATAATTAATTTACCTTAAAAAAACGAATGCAACCCACGCTACTTTATAGTTATTACGAACTGCTTAAGTAAAGTCGTTACTTTTAAGGTTATTACTATTATAAACGCCGAGGCTTTTGCTGAACGGTTTTTTAGTTTTTATTAACGGTTTTATGGTTTTCCGCGTACATTTGTTAACAACCATGGTTCGAATTTGATTAGTAAATTTTGAAAACGATTTTAGGACCCAACTGAGGGAGAGTAACGCTGAAACTCCGCTCTTTACCCTGAAACCAAAGGCGTAACCAAACGCGTAAATTAAGAGATCTTTATGTATTTACGTTTATTCATCGTTTATATACCACTCGATTCAAACCGTTCATTCCCCGGTTCTTAATTGTTATGAAATAATTAGGATACGACGATTATCGGTATTACCCGTTTTTTATAACCTATAATTATTACGTTAATTTTATCAAACCAGTATAACGTTTTTTAGTTCCACTGACGATACCATGGGTAAAGCCTAAAAACTTCATTTAATGGATTAGCGAAATTATAGAATTTGTATAAGCCGTAATGAAGGCTACGTAACAACGTATAAAGGAGGTCATTAATAAGCGGCGCTTCCCCTGTGAATGGTTTCGAGTTGGCGACGACATTTAGCTTCACTTTAAAAATTATAAGCTAAACGAATTTTCCAAAAGAAAACCATGCTAGCTTAATAATAAGTACTATGTAATCCATATAATCGACTTTTACGTCGTTAAACTTAACGTAGCGGACGGGAAACATCTTCGATTTCAAATAAATTAACTCGTACGAGTCCTTTCAGATTCGCTTTTAAGTCAGTAAACCCGAGACTTTGAACCGTAATCTATAATTATTAAAGACGATAATAGTAAAACGAAACTGAAATAATAAGTCGAAAGTATATTACGGGCCCGTAATAAACCTTAAGTAGTAAATACCCGACTTTATAATTAACCTAAACAACGAGTTTAAGTTAAATAGGTAGGTTATATACACCTAATGTAAAAGCGCTTTTAAACTTTACTAATACCGTAGCACTTAACACCTTTGAATCGCGTTACGGAATAGCTAAATATAATGATAGGCCCTTACGCCCAGCCCACAAAAGGGAATAGTTTCACGTTTTACTTTACTAAATAAAACGATGTATAAATTGCTAATAAGCGAATACTAAACAAACGTACTAAATTAACAAAGACGAAAATCAAACTACTATAACCGGTCCCTTACTGACTTAAACATATTCTCAAAGTTCTTATCCGAATCCCCACCTAAAATTTTCTTGCTTATTTTAATAAGTTAGCGTAATTTAGCATCTATATAACCTAACTTAATATTAATACGCTCCAAAACCTTAATGAGCTATTGTATTCCTTTTAATAGCGTTTCTTAACTACTTGTTAGCCGCGCCCCCTTACGTTTTTACCTGGTTATAAAAAACGTACCTAAGTACTACGTTTCACGTTTATGAATTACACGGCCCATAGGCCTCTAAACAGTATAGAAGTAGCGGGGATAAACCCCCCCCCCCCCCCCCCCCACCCCACCCCCCCCCCCCCCCCCCCCCCCCCCCCGCCTTGAGTATCGACCTTACGTTACATAACGCGACGGACTTTTATAGCCTTTTTAACGATGATCACCTAAGTCTATACGCTTTTTAGCCGTTATTTAGCACCTAGGAAACGACTTATATTATATGGATTTACCCCGATCTTGAAAGTCAAACGCTAGATACGCCTTCGATAACTTTTCGACAGCTTTATTTATGTCCGGGTTTAGATCGAGCGGCGTATACGTATAACCAAAACTGTGACTCGTAACTCCAACGAAACAAAAGCGGCACCAAACCCTAGTATTTAGCTACTAGTTAACAATTCCCTCGCAGCAATTAAAACTATTTACCCTTAGTCTTTTGGCAAAACTTCCTAAGATTATACGCCAATTTATAATCGTATGCGAAACATATATGTTTTCGAGTTCTGTTAGGGTATATATCGATAACCTTTAGTGTAAGGAACTTTATACTCGTAAATAAAGACCAAACAACTTTAAAGCCTATAATCCATATCTTTAATAACTTTGCTTAATTTAGTGGTAAGCTAAGGATTTATCGGTAGGTTAATAAGTTAAGATAATATTAAAATCGCAAGATAGATAAGTATTACACTAGTAACTATAAGTACTAACGCTGCTAAATGGAAAAGTTAAAGGTTAAGGGGAAAATGAAAAGGCATTAAAACCCCTTCTACATAATGTTGGCCTGGTGCCTTCCACACGGAACCGTGTTATCATAAAAAGCGCGCGCGTACCTTCTGTATACTTACGGCGCCTCACACCCTAATATCAAAAAAAAATTACGGGAAAAGGAACGACAGGGATATCTTTAGGGATAATATTATAGGCTAATGCCTGGCTAGTATTTACTAGGGTTTCAATCCTGGTAGTTATACTTGCTTCTAAGATGCTCTAAAGTAGGGAAAGAGCCGCTTAATAACACGTCACATAATTGGGGAAAGGGCAACACCATCCTAGCTCCATAGCTGCTCTCGAACAGAGACGTCTTGTTCTTTTTTTCATCAAGGTGTATAGACAGAATCCAACCACCTTGAGAGACAGCTCCGGCCACAGTCCCTTTACAATATATTTCGATACAAACGTTATATTAAACTGAAAAAAAAACGAACCTACTACGCCTTATATATACACCGTCTTTAATCGTATTATCATTACATCGATAACTAAGCCTCTCTAATCTTAAATAACCAAACAATTACCGTCAACATTTAAAACGACCTGTTATTATCGTATGTAAAGTATGTTAGAAATGAAATCCCGCGTTATTCCGGGAATAATATATATTAATATCATGTTTGATTCATTGTTAATATTTATACGAAATTTGGTTATTGACGTAATACGCGTATGTTGCTGTAGCCCTAATATAATACCAATATATCGAAGATATATTAACCAAATTTACGTTATCTTTAACCGTTATGCTATAGCCTAGTTTATAATATAATAACACTTTCAATGAAAATCGATTTTAATATGAAAAAAGTAGGAATCATGAAAAAGTATAAGGATAATAAATTAATTTTTTATAATTATTCTAATTAAATTAAACTCTTTTCTATTCGATTTAATAATTACTTCGTTTAGGTTATATAACCTTTAAACCAAACTATATTTAGGAGTTAGGCATCTCCCGTCGCCGTTAATAAGAAAACTTCCTTTATCTTTTCGACGTAAATCGTATATATTGATTTAAATAGTAATACCTGTCTGAATTCGTATCCGCGTTAGTAATATTTCAATAAACCACAACGTACGTAACGCGTCGAGGTAAGTTTAGCCTAACGTTTTTTTTATCGTTGTTTACGTTACCTTATATCCTTAGTTATAAACGCGTATCGAATGGCTTGATCAAGATAATTAGCCGCGATTATTATAGCCCTTTAACGAATTTATTAAGACGGAGAAAATACTTGTTATAACCGTATTACTATCTTTCCTTTAAACTTATACAGGTCCCGTTGATTAACGACTAAAACATTACTTTAAATTTAAGGACTTTAATTCGTCGACGATTTTATGATGCTTCTTTGAAACTACAATATAATACACCTACTTAACACTTACCGTAATAAATTTGTTGCAGATACGTAACGATATGCGAAAGTGAAAGTAATTATATTTTACGGCCAAAGGTTAATTGAGGCCGCCTACTTAAGCTACGAGTATTTCTAGTATAATAAAGAATTGTACTTATAAGTCCTTATTATTTATGACCAAACTTTTTAATCTAACTAATACCTTCTGCGCGCGGTAAGGGTCGTTAAACACCGTTTCGGTATAGTCGCAAAACTTCCTTATATTTTATATACCCTCGTATTCTCCAGCTTCATAATACGCTGTAACCTCCTATTCTACCGCTGTCGTATAATATCCTTATATATAAAGAAATGTGTACCAATTTGTTTAATTTGTATTTTATTTGGTTTTAATATAAATCTAATCGTTCAACGCGTCGTTACTTACGTAAAATCAGATCCGTAGAATTACGGTTTGTTGTTTTGTTTTCGCTTACCTTAAGCCGGTGAAGAACTAACGCTAATTGCAGCTAACTCGGCTTCGAATTATTAAATTTTCGTTACGACTTATATGAAGTTGAACGTAATGTCGATGGTTAAATTCAATTAACCCGATTATTAGAATTGTTTTATAGCCGACGTGATATAACCTTCGGTATTTTTTAAACGGAAAATATCGATTTAAGCCGACTCTGAAAGGGTAGGAGATATATTTATGAAGGCGAAAGTTGGGTATTTGTTGACGGCGTATCTTTTCTGACACCTTTCAAGTATAATATAAAATTATTAATATTTACAATCTATTCGTCTTTATAATTAATATTCTATCCAAACGATGAAAACCATGAATAATATATTATAATCTAACTTATAATAGTAAGCTTAGTAGGTGTTAAATAAGGTTTACTATTAAGCTACTAATCAAGACTAAAAGAGGCTACCGTAACCTAACGTATAGGAACTAAAGGAATAGCCAGTACTAATCCCGTCACATGCCCATATACGTGCCGTATAGGGACCGTATCTAGTTTGTATCCGGACTATACCCGGTCCGCATCCAGACTGGACACAGACCGAGTACTGCCTATCCCATTATGTGCACAGTCACGTAACCTATAGACTCAATGGCCAATAGCCTGAGTTCATAACAAAAGTCGTTTAAAAAGACTTGCCCAATCCGAGCCGCGATCCATGATAATTAATGTAAAAATTCCATAAAATCGGCATTATATATACCGGAAAAGCTCCGCATACATTTGGCGGTTAAAAACTATATTACCTTTACTTAGATAAATTCAGAAAGTTGGTATACGACAGCTCATAAACACCGTAAGCTGTTGTTAGTAACTGGCAGATTCATTATAAAGTCGTCAGATATATAAGACTAATAATAATATTAAATGAATAAAGGTTAAAGAAAGCCTTATCGTAAGGTACGACGAATTTTGTACTATTATACTACGTAATATACTATATAAGCGTCGAATATTTACGAATTTTCTTTCTTAATAATAGTTCTGTTAAAAACCCGGAAACAAAACGTTTTTATATGAATAACATATAATAAACGAGTTGAAAATTTACAATCAGATTTTCGTCGTTAATAATTTCCGATTCAATAGTTATCGACGACTACGATAACATAACGTATCCCTTGAATCAATATTATTATGCGTAATCTATATCAAATATTCTACTTCAACTGGAAAACGTTTATCGTCTTTAGTAACCGTTAATAGTCGAATCTCATATAACGAGTCGTTTACTATACCCTTATTTTATTACTTCGTCAAGGTATCTGGCCCGAAAATGAAATAACCGCCCGGTGTTACCGAAGTCGACAATAATAACGCGGGTCGAATCCGAAACGTTTTCGTAACCGTCGACTCTTTAATATCATCTGGAGTTACCAACATCAATAATATTAACGCGGGCCGAACCAGAGGCGATACTATAACTGTTGACATCTCTATATCGTTTTACATTCCATGTCAACGTATGTTATTGAAATTCAATAACCAAACTTTTGTCTTAACAAATTTATCCACGTATAATGTTATAATATACTTTTTTACAATATACAAGTTTATTGTTACTATATTCTACATAGTCATGAAAGTAAGCTGAAAACCCCGCGCGTCCTCTTTTTGAATCCTAGGCTTATCTTATTATTTACGGGAAATATATTCGGGTAAATACCTTAAGCCGCGAGCCAGTAACATAGGTAATATTCAAGAAGCGAATGAATTTCAACCTATCGAATTTAAAGTTTCAAAATGGAATGTAGTAAAGAAAAGAACTCTAATACAATATGATTCGTGAAAATAGTAAATATGGTACGAATATTACGTAATTACGATAATTATGCATTTAAATAAAACACTACCGCGAAATTCTTCTTATAGTAAATAATATAATGACGTTTTACGTCGAACAATAATACAAAATAATATGCCACCAGCTTTAGGATACCAGTTTCATTCTTTTATGCAAAGCATACTCCCAAATTCAAATTGAAAAAAATTGGGTTCTACTACCATCAACCGGTTTAAATCACAATATATCAAATTCGATACCGTAAACAATATACAATTTAACGTTTAAAACGTATATTTCTTACTATTTTTTAAGCCTATTAAATTTTCCATCCTATAAGTCGAATAAAGCAATTAGTTGAATCGGAAAAATTGATAATAAAGTCTTGATAAAAGTTAGTAAACATGAAAAGGCCTCCAACCTTTCGAATAAAACGTGAAAACTTTTATTTTGAAATTGCCCGGACGTTTTTGAGGTCAGCCTAAATATTCAAGCCGTCTGTTACAATAAAACCAGTGTATTTTATCTGCTTCACTTCGAAATAACATTTCTTGAAACTAAGAATTCAATCCGCTTTCGCAAGAAAGTTTTCAAACCGCAAGAACCCTCGCGAAATAATCTAATTTAGTACGGGGGAAAAATTGAATAAGTTGTAGTGAAATTATATCAAATATCCGCTATTATATAATCATTATAACATTAGAATTTCTCTAATACTTCCGCTAGTCTAAAATAGCTAACTAACTATTCAAATAAGCTGAAAATAATACGAAAAGCCATTGATTCCTTTTATCTGGATATTATTCGGATAGAGTAAAAAGCCCTTCGAATATCATGTTTTATAAGTTATATCAATTGAAATAATACGAGTAAGTTTTTTTAAATTGAATTCAATGGAAAACCATTTTACTCAGTAACTTTATTCAAAACTCGGGAATCTACATAAAACCGTTATCCCATTCCCCCCTCCCTTTAGTTCAAAAATCAATAATTTCGACTTCCAAACCCATGAATAATGAATTGAATTGAACCCTTATTTATTACCCGAATAACTTAACGTCGAATCTTGAAGGGTTAATTTCGTAATATAGAATATAACTACCTCTATAATGAATCTGGTAAAGATATATTTCCATTATATTGAATATTGATATAATGGATGAGTTTTCTCCGATAGGAAGGTAAAGCCGTTACATTTTCCTTATTAAATGAATCGTGAAAATTCGTTAACTCGGGCGGAAAACGAAACTAATTCTTCTTCTTTTTTACGGCTATCGACGATATCAATTACAAAATTCGTATTATTTCATAAAAACTCATAACAAAAGTAAATTACGAGTGATACCTCATACACTATATCATCTGTTGCAACCGGTTTATTAGTAAAATAACAATAAATTTCATAATACCTTGAATATCTCCCGTTCTAAAGCGTAATATCACCGTATAAATTACTCATGCTGTGTTGGTAGGGCTTAAGACATTGCAATGTTGTTGATTCGATTCATCGAAGTAACAGTAGTATTTTAGTATTTAAGTGATAGATTTATTGTTCTAGGTTTGGCAGACCACTAGCTGGTGTGCACAGTAATTTGTATGGCCAATTGCTTGGGACGTGCCCTAGTGTGAAGTGTGGCATATTGTACTTGACTTATACACAATACAGTAAATCTACACAAAATAATACACTCAACTTGCAGTTAGTCCAGTCAACTTTACTTACAGTAAAGTTGACCTATTACACTGCAGGTAGTATTATTCTAATATTGGCGGCTTTTTACCTTGTACACGTATGCTAGTATGGTTGACCAATCTCTTTCGGTTACCACCTAATTACTTTCTTGTAAATTGGCTAGACTCCTGTTAATTCCACTTAACTCCTATATCAAGTTACACCTGATTACACCTGATTCGACCCCCATTTAATTTTAATTGTTTTATAGTACCGCAGTCGAAATTTATTAAATCCTACAAAAAGTTTGTCCGTTATAGGCCTTTGAAAACTTATACTTTAGCCGCACTAATCAAACAAGTCAACATTGTAGTTTTCCAGCATATCCCTAACCGCTATCTCATAATTTAGGCTTTCCGGGAAGCTTATTAACATAGCTCTAGGTACGTATGGTTAGCTTATTGATGTTTACAAATCTCTTAAATGTTTTATTCAGCGACTTCTTCGTTATAGCATTAATAGGATTGTCTTTGCCGTCAATCTATCGAAAATCTTTAATTAAATCTCCTTAGTAGGTTTTACGTAGTGCTATTAAGTCGATTATCAGGCGTTTTTGGCTGGTGGTTCCGAGTTTCGAAAGGTATTTGAATAGGTTCCTCGAATCAGTACAAATCATAACCGGGATTTGAGGAGTCTTAAGCTGACTAGTAATATCTTCAAGGGTTTCCAATAGTTCTATACATATATTAAAGCCTGATATTATGCCGTAAACTTTTAAATCTAGCATACTTTATGTAATCATTTTGTATTTGACAAAGGTTTAATAGATTGGGTTATTAATAATAGTAAACTGGTTTTCTCACCTATATTCATTAATAAGGATTATTAGGAAACCTATTTTTCATGATAAGTCGGTGTTATTTGTAAACGACACGTTCATAAAGATTAATAGTTTGGCCCTCGACAGGTTGATTGGGACCATATAAATCCTCGGTCCAGATTTTGCATCTGCTATTTAATCCTTTCATTAAGACGATTAAAATAGTTAACTGTTGGGTTTCGTGCCTGCCCCGCGATAAAGTGTGGTAAAAGGCCTTCGGTTGGTATAAGGTGGCGATATAGCTGCTACGGGTACGTCGTTTCAGAATTGTTGGGCCTAAACAACGTTAGTCTTGTCGATCATGACTAAATTAATATCTTAAAGTTTTAAGCAAAAATTGAAGTTAGAATTAACATTAAGTGTACGTATTAACGATCCATTAAAATTAAGTTGATTATCTTTCGCCAACGTCGTTATCGGCTTGTAATTTAAAAACTTGAAGTCTCTAATCGCCTGCTATTCTGATGTTATAAAGCCAGCTATCCTGAAGAAAAGAGTTTTTTTAATCTGTATACCTACCCAACCGAATTCTTTCTTTTGTATTACTAATTAGTATGGGTCGTTTATTCAAGACTTTATGTATAACTGTGATTCAATGTGCAACTGGTAGGTTATGAATTAGTAGACGCTTATTTTAGCCAATTCGTATAAATGTTTGATATATCTTGGTGCCTTTTTTAAAGGGAAATAAGCCGTGATTTCCATGGAAAATCCGGTAGTATAATCCACTATATATCCGTTGTTAATTACGTGTAGGCTTACGTTATATTTCGGCTATTAAAAGTAAACTTGACTTTAGTTTTAGCTTATAAACATGTTGCCAAAGTAATTACTAATCGGTAGGTAATCTTTTAAATCTTTGGGGATTACGTATAGATTTAATCCTTGACTTTATCGCTGTATCTTTAAGCTATTAGACGTGAATTTCGTACGGCCGCCCCGCAGTTTTTCCTTTAATCTCTTAAATAATCTTCGACTTAAAGATCGTAACGTTTGGGTCTTAGGGGTTAAAATCAGCCTTCGACAATAACTTTATAATTCCTTGAATTAATAGGCCGTTCATTTCGACCTTGTCGCTTTTCTCAAAAGATTTTCAGGAGGTTTTATAATACCTTACATTCGAAGCTTTAGTGATAACTTTTCTTTATATTTCTCTATCCTGTTCAACTAAATGGTATTGTAAATGCGTCACTGTGTATATTCCTCCTCTTTAACGTTTCTCTCTTTCTAAGGCTATACGCGTCTGCGGTGTTTTATTAGATTATCGATAACGGATAGAAGAAGTTCGTAGTGGATCGCTAGTTTAAGTAAAGGGTCTTTGTTATGAGTATCTCTAATATAAAGCTTAAACTATGTGGTTCGAAAAGATACCAGATCATTAAAAAATTTCATGACTACTTTAAACTTAGCGATATTCAAGGTTTTATATAAACCCTTCTATTTTCCTGGCTTTCGCCATTCAAAGACTTTATTTTTTTAAAGGCAAAACGAATAAGTCAATTGTTATAGAGCCGTTTCTGGTATTAAGGGCATTATTAACCTGGCGACATGCCGATTCTTTTCGTAGTTCCCTTTTTGTCTTAATGTAGGCCGCAATTCACTTTTAAATACTTACCAATATAGAAGATTTATTTATCAGTCATATGTATGCTCTGAAGACCAGCAGCTTTAGAATTAGACCGTAAAAGTCTATAGTATTATTTAGGCTTTTTACCGCTATTTAAAGGCATTCCTTCAGATCTGTAAAGCTTTTAATTTCTAACTGAAGGATATTATACGTTCGGCTAAGTAAATCTATTCGAACCTGTTTATAATAAATACCTATCATTTTAATATATTTTTTAAAACTCCGCCGTTGTAAAGCTGGTTCGGGTATCTTGGACGACGGAATTAGTTGGGCCTAGGTACGTGTAAATTCAAAACATCTTTATCGTTTCTTACGTATCCTTTGCCTCAAAGTATCTTAGAAATTCGGCTCCATAAAAGGAGGTTGCAAAGTAAATAATATAAAAAGAAGGCTTATTATCTAAGTAAAACATAATGTTGAAGACTTCGGAATTGAAATCCTTATCATCTTTTAACATAAACTTAAATGTTCGGGGAGGTTAGGTATACGTTTAGCAATCATAGCAACGTCTCTTAATGTATTTAATGGCGAAGTATTTTACATTTTTAGACCCTACGGACTTTGGGATTTTCTATAGCCTGTTATAGTCTGGGCAGTTAAAGCGTTAGTATAATTGGCGTATCTCCGGTTTCGTCAGGTTTAATAATACTGTTTTAGGGCCTTCAATATCAAACTATCAATACCCCTACTTAAAGGCGTGGAGAAACCTCTTGCCGTTTTTAACTAGCTCTTCGGCGTTAACGTTAACATTAACGCTAAAGGTCTTTATATATTTCAAGCAAAGAAGGAAAATAGTAGGGGATTTGAGGTTGTGGAACATAATTGACTCCACGACAGTTTAAATTACCTTTTTCTTTAGTAACGATAGTTCTTTGTTTAGTTTGAAGCCCACTTTAGCCTTGCTAGTATAGTAACGACTGGTTTTAGTTGCTATAGTTATTTCCCTCAATAATAACACGTATTGCGAATAAACTTTCATTATGTGCCTTACTGCCCTTATTTCCAGTATAATACCTTTAAACATGTGGTCCGAATAACGATTCCGAAGGGTAAAGGTATGTTATTGGTTAAGAGCTTACTTAGGGTAAAAGTATGAGTTTTCACCACTTAAACTATATAAAAAGGCGTGGTCGACTTGTTACTAGACTTATTTAGAAATAGTATCTTTATGTTATTTGTTTTTTTTTAGAGGTATTAACACTGTTAATTAACTTGTCACCCTCAAAGTCTGCAATTTAATCCAAGTAATCTTGTTTAAAAATAATAGTATATTAAATATAATATATCACTTTTCTTTTATATTTACTTGGGGAGGGGATACCAAGTTAACTAATCTTTAAACTTACTAGAAATCGAATATCTTTTCCCATTATTACAACGATATTATATACAAGTAGAATATTCGTTTGAATCTCAGCCTTATTGGCATCAACTTAGCTGTTGCCTCCAGTCTATAGTCGATGAGTTAAACCTTAGACGTTAAAGGCACTCATAACCGTACCTAAGGTCGATGTTTTTCACTATTGTAAGGTTTTTTCCTTTACGTTAAGTAAGTTGCCGTCTTAAGGGTACATACTGAGTGAGTTTGGTGTACGCTTTTTTAATATTGAAAGCGAGGAACGTAACTAGTTAAAAAATCATTCGTAGGTGGTATCTAGACGTTATAACGCGTATTCGAACTTTTTAGCGCCTGTAACTGATACTCCTACCTGCTTACGAAGTGTGCTTTCGCCAGCGTAGGCTTTAACCATATCTTACTAGTATAATATTAGCTTATTAAACATTTTGTCAAGTATATTTATTAGTGTTTACTCTTTTTTTTTCGTTATTCTCGTGGTTTACCACGTGGTAGCCCAGTCCATATTGTATTTGGTAAGGTGGGCGTCGTATATAAAGTAGCTTTTTATATCATTTTAACTTTGCAAAAGGTGGGTACTCGCATCAAGAATGTTAGGTAATAATATTTGGCGTACCTTGTGAGGATTGCAGGGAATAGTAAGTGAAAAATAGAAGGATAAACCTCCATTTACTTGCAGATATTTAAAAAGGGTATTATCTTCGTATCGAGGAGATTATAAGGCTTCTCGTTATATTTTCTGCGTTATTCCAGATCTTGGTAAAGTCTATAAAAATGTTATAGTTAATGTTAACCATCATAATAGGTTTTAGGGGCATATCTCGATAGTTACTCTAATATTTATTAATGTTTCCTCTTAATTTAAGTTCTAAAACCTTTGAAACACGATGTTAAGGGTAATTGCCGGTCGCTGGGCGTGAGACGTAAAGTCTTATGGTAAAACCTATGGTGAGCTTTCACGTGTAGGCCAATTTACTGTAGAAAGGCTTTTAGGGAACTTAACGATTAAAAAGCTAAGGAGTCATAGGGATTTAAAGGTTTTGGAGGACTTGACGATCTTGTTTAACTGACTGGTATAGAGCGTCGATGTCAATTCCTTTAGCGGCGTTGGCGGCTATTACTTGACATGACCTATCGCCATTAAAGATATACTCCGCGTTATTATATAGAGATGCTGGACTGTTAAGCAAGTTAACAGGTTCTTTATCGACAGCATGTAAATAGGCTTAACTTAACTAGATGTAAATGAGTAGTCCCCTAAATTGCGTGTAATAGCGTTAAAGGTTTTTAATGCCCTTACTTTTCGTTCTCAGATTTTAAGAAGTAGGATTTTAAAGAGTTTTTTTCCGTTAAGCCAGTTTATAAAAGGTTTCAACCAATTAAAAGGAGATCTTTTTAAAAATGTAAATGCTACGGAGAATGACCTCTTTTTTTTCACCTAGCAATAACTGTACGCTATATTATTTTCCACATGTCAGGAGTCTGGTAGATGAAAAACTCGCGGAAATCTTCAAAAGCGCGGGCACCCGTTTTCGCCGAGGTTCACGTCAAAGATATACTAGCTAAAACGGTTGGTCAGGTAAATTTCAGTAAAAGTTTCTTTAATATCCGTGATCCAATGCTATTAGTCGTAGATATAGATGAAAACTATTTCGAAAGCCTTAACTTTCTTTATTTATTTTTAATTTGAAGCCATTTTAACGGTTTCGCTTATATAGGACGCGTTGGGCGAGGGAATTGGGGATTTGGAGCGTGGAGACTTGGTGCTTTGGCGTAAAGTCATGTGGAAATTTAGCAATTTGGCGTTGGATCACGCGACGTGAATTTTTTAACACAACTTGGCGATACGTAGTTTTATCGCTTAGAGCAGCAATCTTGATGATTGAATTAAAGTAGGGGAAGTAAAAAAAGTGAAATAATGGAAAATGTTTGGTGTAAAGGGTAAGGTCGAAAGTCGCTTATTATTATTGGTAAAAAACGAAGGTTGTTTGTTGTTTTAGCTGTGGACTTAGTAGTTTTTCTTGTAATAGTAGCATCCAAAGTAGTATTGACTTAGCCGTTTGCTAACTTGCTGAACTTTGAGACTTTTCATAGTTAATCTTAACGTCTTTAAGAAAGATTTTGGGTAAAGATTTCTTAGTATTTTCAATAGCGATATTGTCGCTACCTTTAAATTGCCATGAAAACTGATATAGCCTAAAAATGTTTTGTATTCACTGCCGTGAAAACTAATGCATCAATAAAGACCCTTCCCAAAAATATTTTTATACCCTGGTCCTTTATGAAGCGTAATCGGAAATATCTTCTTCTTTTACTTAGCTTATTTGTGCTTAACCTAATAAGCACTGATCAGTATTGGCAGGGCGTTACACGTTGTAACTTTATCGACTCTATTGCTCGAAGTAACAGTAGTATTACGTGGTCAGATTATGGATGTATTGTTTTAGGTTTGGCAGACCGCTAGCCGGTCTGTACAGTAATTTGTACGGTTAATTGCTTGGCTCATGCCGTAGTATGAAGTGTAGCATACTATACTTGACTTACACTCAATAGAGTAAGTTCACACAAAACAATACACTCAACTTTCAGTCATTATGGTCAATTTTATTTACAATAAAATTGACTTACTGCACTAAAAGTAGTAGTATTCCAACATCCTCCCTAATTTTGAATTATGAAACAACTTTCGATAACGTTTGAAATCACCCATTAATATCGTATTGAAAATATACTGAGGATCATATCCCGGGTTATTACGGGATTGATATATATTAATATCGGGTTCGATTATTTGTTAATATTGACATAAAACTTGATGATATAAATGAAACATGTATTTCGCCATAACCCTAATATAATACCTATATTTAGAAGATATAATAACCAAACTTATTTTATCCTAATCGTTATATTAAAGCCGTATTGTGAACATAGTCATAATTACATTTAAATTCGAATTAAGTATTCAAAAATTAAATATTATTTCAATGTATCAAAAAAATTCTTGTTTATAAGTATTTGAATGAAATAAAACTTATTTTTATTCGATTTTATAATTACACCGGTAAGATTATATAACTCCTCAACGAAACTACATTTAGAACTTGGGTTTCCTTCGTTGCATATCTTTGGATCAAGGTGGGGTGGTACTTTGCCGGGTGGAACTTTGCCTCACCTGTCTTATTGTTGTAAATACCTTACTGCAAACTCTGCAGTCAGTCCTAGACTTAGTTCCCTGCTTCTTCATCTTCTAATAAAGTCAGAAATACCACTATACTATGACAATCAAACAAATAATAGCTATAGAACTACCTATTAAGTTGACACCAAAAGATTACACTATTATCTGACTTCATTATTTTTAAAAATGTCGCCAGCTGCAAAGGGTTACCCTACAGCAATCATAACACCAGTCCTCCCCTTCCCTTCAAAATAAAATTGCTAGCTCTTTTCTCTCTGCCCATTTTTTACTGTCAATTAGCTTGATTATTTTTATAATTAGCTGGCAATTGTAAGCTTCACTAGCTGATTATTTTTTTAATTACTACTCTGCTACGCAAAATAAAGAATTAATGAGCTTTTACCTCTTCTCTTGCCGAGTTACCTGTTACTCCTACTACTTCTTCTACGTTATCTGTTAGCAAGCCATTAATAATACCTCTTCCCTTACCTTTACTAATTTTTACTCGCCCTTATACCTCTTTTTTTACACAATATCAAACAATATTATTAGCCGCTACCGATACCCCCATTAAAGGCTTTACTGAACGCCTCATTATAGCTGTTTTAGATGCACTAGTCGTCAGAATTCTTTAACAACCTCCAAAACTTATCGAATGCTTTATCGATTGCGTTTAACCCCATCCCCCGCTTCCTCACCGTAGATATATTGTTCCACATCAGCGAAGATCGCCTTATCATCCTCGCCGGTAAAAATCGCTTTATGGTCTTGGAAGGTAAGAATCGCCTTATCGTCCTCGCTGGCAAAAATCGCCACATCATTCCCATTGGCTATAATTACTCTACCGTTCTTCTTGTAAGTATTCCAGCCGTATTTGCGAGGACGAGTAACGATCTCGCGAGGTGAACCGTAATACTTGCGAGAATGACCGCCGAATTAAACAAGATGAATGCGGTTTCCCCGAAATTATCCTCGCCTTACCCGAAAACCTTTTTAGCCTATCTTTTAATATTCGGCAGGAAATCATCGTTTAAAGTGAAAAACGTCAAAATTCTTTAACTTTAAGTACCTTGATCCTGTCGATTAAATTATCGTTACAGTAGGTAAAGATATTATATTTACCGATATTTAAAGCTTTTAGTAAAGGTTTGACTTTTTTATGGATACAGACCCTTAAACTCAAGGTTAATTAGTCAAGATGTTTTCGACCCTTTTATAAGGCTTAATGGTATACTAGTAAAGCTTTCAAATAACTCCCTACAATTGTCGAAAGATTTGTTGACTAAGTCTCCTAAAAATTATAAATAGTTTTATTGTTAGGTTCGTTATAAATACTAACCAAGTAATTAACAAGCACTGTAAACATACCTTTTGTTTACGGGATTTTCTTGAATAATAAGAAGTCTCAGGAATTGTATTTAAATTAAAACGAAGTATACTCGCGTTATCAGAATATTAAACCGATATAATAATAATTAATGAGACGATGTAACAGATATTAAGGCTACGTTGAATATCGATATTTAATGATATTTACCACCTCCTTATCTTAGTAAAATAGAACGTGAGTATATGAATAAGGTTAAAAAAACACAACGACTTTACTGATAGCCGCGGATCATCGATTCCTATTTTACCGTTCTATATTTTTTCGGCATGAAATCAAAAACCATTACAATTTTCTTTGGAACAGTGAAAATACACATACAATTGATAATTGTACTTGTTACCTTGATAAAACTTTTTGTTATTTTAAAAATCAAAAGTACGTTTCGATTTAAATTAATAATCATTACTAAAATCGAAACGGATATAAGTATCGTAAAAATCGGTAACGCCGTGAAGATCATTCTTGCGAACAAAACCAAGAACAAGACCATGAAGATTTCTAGCGATATTATAGCGCTCTTCCGCGAAATGGTAGTCGATAACGTAATATAAATCGCCTACGTAAACATTGTCGTAAACGTCATCGTAATTACCGACGTATTTATAATTACGACGTTAATTTCAAAGCTGATAGTAAATTAACCTTATAGTTTCCTCGAGCATCCTTACAAGATTCCTATACTTATTTAGCGAGACCTTTGTAGTCAAAGGTTAAAAGTTTTGTAGGCAATTTAATTACGTTACCTAATTTTAAGCCCAATAGAAAATAGTGCGTTTGTTACCTTATATCATTCAATTTGCGAAACAAGTTTTTTTATTACTTTAAAACTTATAAAACTTGTTACTTAATATCCTTGCGAAAAATATACCATCCTTTACAAGATGCTGATGTGTCTATTTTTGATTATGTTATTAATAATATTTAAAAGTTGAATATTGTGGTTACTCATAATATTAACGACGAAGTTACTTTAGTCATAAGAGGTTATTAATACTTGCAAATTACCGTTCATAACCGCTGAAACATAGCTGACGAAAACGATAATATTATAAAAGGCCTTAATATTAACGTAGGGAAAAAATAGTTAATATTTACTTCTTTTGAAAAAAATTATAAATTTCGTTAAGTTTAAATTACTTTTTAAGGACTGTAAAACTGTGACCGGTATTACAAGACCGTGAATTTAGTCAACATTCAAAGCTAAATGACTATTTTGTGCCTTTAATCAAAAGGTAGACGGTACTTTAGGATTATTGCATGAAATAGTGGAAGCTTCTGTTATTAATTACCTCAAAACCGGTACGTTCTTTACTAATTATTAGCTGAAACCACGTAAGGCCGACGTTTTTATACTGTAAGACGTAATATCTTTTCAAGATAGTAAGCTCAACGTTCCATTTACAATTTACGAACCTATTTTCAAGTTAATAATTCTGAAAGTAAAAATTCGAATAGCGGTAGCTATATATTGAAGTAAAATATTGTAAGTTTTAGTCAACTATATCGATCTATTTAAGCGAAAATTATTTATATTTGTTTCTCAATATCTTGTCGTTTCGAATATTATGATAGATTTTATTATATTATATATTATTTCAGAACATAAATTAGCAAACAAAGTTCTAAAAGTCTTGAATCGTATTAAATTCGGCATGATAGCTGCATACAAGGATTCAACATACTTTTGAGCCGATTTAAACGCCGTTTTTCAAACGATAACTTATGTTAATAGGTAAACGACAATATTTTCATTAGTAATAAAGCCTTTTAAGGTTACTTCTATCTATTATACTGTGAATCTTTCGTTTTTTTTTTTTTGAATTCTTAACGTTTAACATCTTATCATTACGTTGAAAACCAAATTAAATTTTAGTTCATACATCGTTTATATAGCTTTTACTCAACTAATCAACTTTTGGTATGAATCAATCGATCCAAAAACGCCTACTTTATTTACCAGCGTTGTCGTTAAACTGTTGTTCGCTAAATATATTTGAATGAAATTCAATTGAATAACGACATTCTTCGTATATAACCTTATTTATTTGATATTCCAAGTTCTGGTAATATACTTATGATTAAGATTTCTTAAAGTATTGATATTAACAGCTTCGTTGAAAACATGGATTAATATTTTAGTGAGCTTCTAAGTAACGTTCTAAGGTATAAAAGGTTATAGATTTAGTCAAGGGTACAAAAGACTAAATAATAGATATATCTTTGATGAAAGTTTAGCAATATATCAAATTAAATTATTACTTTTATCTGGTTTCCATCCGAAATAAATTAATTTTCGACTAATAATTCAATAACCTTTATAAAACAAATCGTATGACATACTCTAATGAAACTTCACCCTTTACTTTACTAGTTTTCATTATTTTACATTTTATATGTCTTAATTAGAAAGGACCAGTCGTGGTGGATCTTAATCCACTTAATAAATTCAATGTTTCGGATAGTTATCCTTTATCACTTGAAAGCTGAATCATCGAATCTTTATGTAAAAAGAAGTAGATTTCCATACTAAATGTGATACAGTTCTTTTTTTAGTTATTAGTTTATCAATGTTATTGAAATATATTTACAGTAGTTAGATATCGAGGTTTGAAACGATTGAAGGTGACACTACTAGATTTTCGGAATTTATCATTTTATATATAAACATAAATGGATCGAACTCTTTAGTCTTTTTACAAATTTTGTAAAATCATCATCGACAATAAATCTTTTTTTTCTGATACGTTCGATAAACACTTTCTATATTCACAACAGGTATTAGCCTTAATTTTACGACATGGTTTGTTCTTATTACCCAATACATGCTACATTAAAGTACAGTTTGTAAAATCACTCGGATTTTACGTCGATAGTTTATGTTTTTTTACTATTTAAGAACGTATTGAGAGCTTTCGTAAACTCTCGTTTCTAGTAAATTGTAATGTATTCGAAATCTACCTGGAAACTACTGGATGTTTTAGAATAATAATACTCTACTTCGCTTAATTATCGAAGGCCTTATAAATATTTAAGACCTATTTGCTCGTAAAAAGCCGTTATAAGGGACTTTTTAAGGTCGAAAACGTTAGTGAACGTTAATATTTTACTTAATCTATAGAAATCGTTCCGATACTTAAATCACAATATTTTTTCGATAAGCTTTAAAAAAATTCATTTAAATACATACGTTTGTATCATCTTACCTCCAGTCGCTCATTTTTTTCTCCAAATGAATAGAAGTTTCGAACAAGATTGCAAAGTTATACTTTTCAATTAAAAACAATTATAATTTGTGTTTTCAGTACTATATTCCAGCTATAGAAATTAAGCTTATTTTATTTCAAAGTTCATATATCATTAACGTTAAATTGTATTAGAGTCTTTTAAAACAACAGGTCTTATGCCTCCTATAAGCTAATCGTTGCCTTCGTATGACTATTATAAGTAATAAAACCCTAATTATGGTTTGGATAAATTTTAAATTAATTAATGAAATAGTAGTTCTAACTTTAGTTAATAGAACTCCTAAGTGTCAAGTAAATTGAAAATTCATTAACATTTTTAATATGTTAAGACCTATAATTTGGAAGTTACCTAATTTTTCTACGTTCAAATATTGCTTCTAATTCTATATTAAGGTTGTTGATGTTGGAAGACGAGAAAATTCGAGTGTAAAAATATTTTCCTATATTCGACCGAATATTTGACAATTATCTTGTGGTTTCTGATGAATTACATTTGATTATATATTTTGTTAGGCTGGAACCAAAATTTCAAATACATTTAAATTACGCTTTTTGTCCAGATATCATGCTAATTTCGTGTATACATGAATTTTATATAAACCTAGATACAATAACGGAAACGAAAATATCATTTTAGTATTAAAATTCGACTACCTTTTGAAACTTTTAAATAGTTTGATTCTCAACCGATATTCATTAGGTTATAAACGCTTGGTTGTACTTTTATTCTTCGTTTAGAATTTCTTTGCGTATATTTATGATAAACAATATCATTTCCTATTTTGACGTATAATAATAATATTAAACGGCTTTTATTTTCGCTTTGAACGTAAGCTCGAGAAACCTACTATCGAGTTTACCTATGATATAGTGAATTTTAAGAAAATTGAAACCTGTTGGTAAACTTTATGCAGATATTAATATATATTCCTATAGTTAATATACGTAGGTCAAGTGGTAGTGCACTACACTTCAACGTACACTCTTGCATATTGCAAGATAACGTGTCATGCTTCAAGCTAAATCCCTGAAGAGTGCATCATGCGTGGCGCGATTTAGACGGGGTGTTCTAGAGTGTATGACTAAGCGCTCCTACCCGGATGAGAGGTTTATAACCTCTTATTTATAGCGTGCACTTATTGAATTCTTCTTTCCTAATTTATTCATCTTTTCTATTATAATTACAATTACTACAATTATTCGTTCTTTTCTACATTTATGTAAATAAGCGAAGACCTTAACGACACTAATTAGTAGCCGACCAGGTCGACTATAAATATCTAAAGAAAGAAGACATAAATCGAAGTTAAATACCTTTAACAAAATATTAAAGTAGTTTTAACTGTTTGTATTTTCTTTCTAGTTCTTTTAAAAACTATGCGGAAGTGTATAACTACGCGGGAACACCTTTAAAACCCGAAACGTAATAAAAATGTAAGATTTGGAGTGACTTTGAAAAGGGCTACTTTAATACAATGTTACTAACTAGTTATTGTCATGCTTATTAGAATCCTCGTTACGTTGACCGTTAACGTATTTAAACTTTTTAAACGTACTTAAGTATTTTTTAAAAGGAGTCTCATTAAACATTAAGCTATAAGTATCAAATTAACCATGTTTCGAACCCTATCATTAAGACTTATCCGATTTAAACACAATATATAAACCGCTTACAAAACCCCAAAACGGTTATAAAAGTAATATCAACACTGTTTACGAAACCCAAAAGCGGTTACAGACTTAATACCCAAACCGTTAGTAACTAATAGAAGCGGTTATAATACGACATCTGGATCATCCACCGAACAAAAACCAAGTCTTGTATATTGGATTATATACATACACTTCTTCTTTCCCTCCCCTTTCCTATTTACCATATTCACCTCCCTTCCATCTCTTTATACCGAATATTTTAAGTTTAATACTTACTATGTTTTAAGTTTTCCTAACCACTGAACTGGTATAATATTAACAAATACTATTGAAACCAATTCAAAACCTTTAACTAACTTATAGTTACGTATTTTTTACATACTCTTTATATTCAATTTGTACCAATAAGTGTTATTGACTTCAGTTTAAACAATTTACTACGTCTTATTCTATTTGTATTCACGTATTTACACTTTTTTCTTTGAATCACAAACGTATACGAATCCCAATTACAATGTAAATCCAAATATTTACGCCGCTTTAACATTACAGGTATACGTAGGAATTACTTACCTTAACCGCTTTATCTAGAAACTATAGCCCTACGAGTTATGAAAATAATAAAAGTTGATAAATACATAAATTACCTATTTACAAAAACGTAGTTTCGTAATAATATTTTAAAATATTATAGCTTTAATCTATATGGAAATAAGATCAAGGTACTGATAAAGGATTGAGACATTTTTACTTTAAATACATACGTTATCAATATTTTATTCAATGACTATAACGACGATATAGAAGGAACCGACTTATTCGATGGTTTCAAAATTAATTTTACAAACTAGACGCCAGGTATAGAACGAATAGTCCACAATAAAATTTTCATAATATTACGAAAACAACAACGGAACAAAGGTATTAACACGACCAGTTACAATGATAAACAAATTATGAAAGCCTTATTAACAAAGGCCGAATTTATATAAATGTCGAAGTGTACGGACGATAAAGTGACAAAAGTTAAGTTTATAAAGTGATACTGGTTAAAATTTTTTAAGGTAGTTTGCTTAAGATAATAGACTGGAAACGAAAAAACCATTCATAAATAGACAGAAGGCGACTAATCAAACTAAACGCCCGCCACGAAGTGGTAACGAAGTTGCAGGAATCGAAGAAAAAGGAAAAAGTGGTACTAAAGTCATTTTCAACACGAATTAAATACGAACCTTCTTGAAAACGCAGTTCTAAATAAAGACAAGAAGGAGACCACGTTTTGAATATTATTAATAACTAATTTATTTACTAAAAAAACGTCTCGAAAAGAAAGGCTCCGTTCTAAGAAATAATAAGCGACGTAAAACGCCAATACATACTTTACAGACTCATTACCGTTACACAATACCTTTACTGTAACATTTTACCGTACCGTTTCCCAAATAATAGAATAGATCTTACAAAGTTTGACAACTTCGCTAGGCTTTAGAATAAAAACTAAATTGCAACTATAAGTTATACGACATATTCAACAATGAAATACGTTTAATACTAAATGCGTATAAAAAGCTAAATATTTAATAGTCCTAATTTCTCGTTATTTGACCAGAAATATTTTTAAATAACTTTAAGAGTAATATATATACCACTTTACGTGAATGGATACAATTACGAAGTGTTATAGCTGGCTAAAATTAGAATTTGATATAAAAATCAACTATCAACTTTACGATAAAGACTAAACTGATATAACATTAGATTCCATGAATATTCAGCGTATTAACGCTAATAAAAACTTTTAAAAGGTATTTACTGCCTTATTAACAAAGTTCCTAACGTATTATGTAATCTTTGGATAGAAATATAAAGGTAATAAATTATTTATTCAAGTAGTAATATAAGTAAACCTCAGAAATCTAAATTTCAATTTTATATTACTTAAATCCGACAAATACTTAAAGGTTTTTTGTGGACTTTTGAACCATTGTTCGAAACCTTCATACGCCAACAAGCGAACCTTAGAATTGCATTTTTAACCGACAAAACTAAAAACAAAGGCTAAATTGTGAAAAAGAAGTTTGCCGAAAATATCTATCACGTTTTGAATCGAAAATTGAAAGTATACCCAAAGTAAAACGAGCACCTAAAGTATAGATATTAAGGAGGAAAAAACCAGAGCGGTAACCTTAGCAATAAAAGACGAAGACAATTAAACGGTTATAGATGAAATGTATTACACCTATAATAATATGTAAGAAAGGGAATACGAAGACTTATGAGTTTATAAAAGTGTTATATCGTATATGGCAAAATCGGCTCTTAGTTTACTAACCACCTAGTATACGAGTAGATTCGGATGAAATCACAGTTTTCAACCAAATACCCACTTAAAAACTAGATTAAGACCAATTTCACAACGTACGTAACCAAGTGAAAATGAGCATAAAATGAACTGAAAATTTACCCTCTTAAATATACCTTTGGACAAAAAAACTTTAAAGGTAATAGTATTTACCCAATAACCCAGAACGACGAAATCACTCAACGTATTTTTGTAGGTCTATAGGACGCCTCTTTCCTATATAGTATAGGCTTGAAATTCAAAAACGAAGTGATAAACGAGTATATAACGTCGTAATTTACGCTTTTAAATAGTTATAACAACTGGTTTTAAGGAATTATTCCTGACACCGGCACAACCGAAATCCTCACGTCCGAAAAACGAAAATTCGACGACGCGACATAAAGTACGTAAGACGTATCTATTAGCGGCTTAAAGCTACGGATCAAGATACGCTACTCTAATGCCTTACGTGTTAAAAAGACTTCGCGATGTACCCTAGTAACATACAACTCGAGTAGGTGAGGGAGGTCCGCCTTAAACTTCTTGTCTATAAGAATATTAAAGAATAATAAACGGGGGGATTTGGTAAATACAAACCGCGACATAATTTCGGTATGTTACGCTTACGGTGTAAATAGGTTCCCGCAGGTAAAAGGGTTTTTACCTGCGGGGAAAAGGTAAGGTTTATAAGCTCAAGAGTTCCTTGTTCTTCTTCCTAGGAGTTAAGGGTAGGGGGGCAGGGAGAAAGGAAATGAAAGTGGGTAAAGGTTTGGGCGGCGGAGGTGGCGGGCGGCGAAGAGGAGGACGAGGCGGGTATCGAAAAGATAGTGCCCGAAGAAGGGGGGCTATTGGCGGTAGCGGCGGTAACAGCGATAGCAGCGGCAGCAGCGACGGCGTCTCAGCGTTTACGCGCCAAACGGCAGCTGATTGTTATGTTTTTACGCGGCATTTATCAAAAGGCGAGGTAGGTATATAGGGATTGATCAAGTAATATATTTATTAGAATGTTTTGAAATGGTTGATTAAAATAGGGGCTGAAGTTCAATTAAAATAATGACTTATATTAACTTTAGTTACCCGCTGTTTAAAGCGAAAAAAGTTTTTACCCAAACCGATAGCGATACATCCTTTCATATTAATATAAAATACGTAACGACGTAATCACCCCTATGTTATTAACCTACAACACCTTCGTAATTACACCCTTATCGAAACTAATAAAAAAAGGTATTAATGACTATATCGTTACAGATTAGTTATACCAACCACATATTTAATACAATCATTACCGTGGCCAAAAATTATTAATTTAAACTTTTTCAATTTCTACCGTAACTATATTATCATTGAAAAACTATGGATACGAACTACTTTCAATGTACATTATTATTATAATACTACGGATATAAATTACATTACAATTACACTGTCACTATGGATATGAAATATATTACAACTACATAATTACTACTAAGCTACAGATATATACTACATTACCACTATACTATCAATATTCGATTATAGGTACGGAGTGTACAAAAAAGAAAGAAAATATCACCTATGTAAATATTATTACATATCCTTATAGATAGTATACATAAGTTAAGTAACAGTGTATTACACTGTAAGTAACACTTTTGCAAAGTTCAAGATAACATATCACTCTGTAGCCCATACTCTTGAAGAGTGCATTATACGAGTCGCGATATAAAAAGGGTGTTTCAAAATGTATAGAAAAGCGCCACTGCCTAGATAAGAGGCTTATAACATCTTATCTGTTGCGTGCACTCTCTAAATGCTTCTTCCCTAACTTATCTATCTTTACTACTATAATAACAATCTTGACGATTACTTTTCTACTCTTTTACGTTCACGTGAAAGAGCAGAGACCTTACCAACACTTTAGCAAATTTAAATTTTGAAGAAACCTATATTTACTAGTCACATATATTTTATCGTAGCTTTACCAGTAATATTCTCGTTTAAAACTTTACAAATTTCTCTTTAGGAAGAGAATTTATTATGAATATGCACATTACTTACAAACCTTTCAAAAAATTACTTTTTTTACCAAGGTATATTACATATATTATTATCAAATATGCTGTTGTTTTGATAGGAGAATTTTTCTTATATAATTCGCCTTTTATGCGACATATTATTTTCGATCGAAACTTTAAAGTCTTATTAGCATTTTGACATGGTGTTGAGAAAGACTTTAGTATAAAGTTAATAATGAAAACAGCTCATTATACTTAAAAAAACGGTTAGTAAAAAAGATAAGATCAGTTAGTTAAGTTCTTTTACGATATGATAAAATTAAATATCTTGACGAACTGTAAATTAATTTTATTTCTACCTTATAATGGTATCTTAATAATACCTAAACTTGAATGATTAACTTCAATAATTTTAAATTTTAACTTGAATTCTAACTTAATTTACTATTTAATTGTTCTATTCCCTTTATACCTCGTTAATAAGTCGATATTAGTTTTATCTGGAAATATTTGAAGCGGGAATTTTCATTTGCTATAGATATTATGGCCTTTAGAACTAAAGATATATACGACTAAAAACATCGTTAACATAATCTTGAAGTCGGTAATCGAGTATAATTTAAGATTGGACCAATACATACGCCATTTCGTCGTTAAGAAAAAATTACTCCTCCTCGCTTTCGCTCTCATACTATTGTAAATAAAGTCACATAATTTTCTTTTACTTTAAATTTCCCTTCGAATTAAAAAGTATATTCTACCGTAAGTATTTCATACTTGACGCCTACTCGACATAATTAAACCATTAAGTGAGTTGCTCTTCATTCGTCTCCTGTAAAATACAATAGTAATGAAGATAAATATAAAGTTAAAAAGTTATGAGATAGATGGTTTAATCGCCGCTGTTGAATAAATTAACAGGTATAATACCTGGTCAAATCGACATGATTTATAGATTAAACCGATAAATGGGTAAGCCTAAAGAACCTCAAATATGGCAAGTAATTGATTAAGTAATTCAAAAAGAGTTTAGGATAAGTACTTATAGATATCCCTACTCATGAGAAACTATTCTCATTAGGCTGGATTCTCGTTGCTTCAAAATGTAACATTTACTCTATAATGAAGACATTATACTTTCATTTGTCCCCCAGCAAATTATTGGACCAAAGTGAGGCATTACTTTGCCAGGTGGCACTTTACCCCTCTCACCTAGTTATTATACATACCTTACTACAAACTCTGCAGTCAGTCCTAGATATATTTTTTTCCATCTTCATCCCTCAATACAGTCAGGAAGACTGCTATACTATCACGATCCAACACTTATAAAAAAAAACTTATAATTACCTTCTCAACTTAAATCGTATATACCTACATCGAAAGAAAAGCAGTACGAAATTCACAACCCCTTTAGTTTCAATCCAAAAAGCTATAACATAGGTAATTTCCAGTAACTTTGATGACCCGGCGTTCCTCTGCCGTTATCCACGTCGACCGGTGTTTTTAATCCCAAACTTATACCTATTAGACTTATTAAAATAGCCATCTATGATTACCGCAGATTTTTAACTAGAATATCTAAACGGCTTAGACCCCGTTATAATTCTATATTTCTGCAGTTGCAATATTCATACGAGGCTCGATAAATATCGACCATAGCGTCGTTTTCATTCTAAAATTTTCAATTCGTATATAAATTCGTGGTATTTTTCTGAAGGTGTAACATAATCGATTTCATTAACGCTTACCGTAATGAATTTTTCTTAAATATGTAAAGACATACAAGAACGAAAGTGATTATCTTTAACAGTTAAAGGCTAGTTAAAACCGCTCGCCTAAATGAATATTGTTTCGAATTTAATAGAGAACTTTACTTATAGGTTTTTTTTGGTATAGAAACAATCCTCTTAATTCGACTGAAACCTTATTCGCGCGGTGAAGGTTACTAAGAAGAGCCTGAATATAATCCAAAAAATACTTATATTTTATATACTCCCTTATCTACCGACCTCTCAATATATCATAATAGCTTATATTGTAGCTGTCGTATAATACTCCTATACGTAAGAAACGTATATTGAAGTTCTTTACTTTTCATATTTTCCGACTCTAACGGAAATTCGATCGTTTAACGTATTTCCGCCTAAGTAATAGTTCATTTATAGAATTACGATTAGTCGTGTCGTTTTTAGTTACTTTTGGACGTTAAAAAACCAACTCGAGAAATCGCTAAATCAGCTTTAAATTACGAAATTTCAATAACTATTTAAGGGAAATCGTACGAAAAACCTAGTACGAAAGTCGATTAAACGGGTTATTACATTTTTCTTGAAATAAACACGATAAAATCCATATTATATTATAAACGTTATATATTGGCTTAATTCAACTTTAAAAGGATAGGAGGTATATTTACAAAAAGGATTCGAAATTAGCCAACAGTTAATTTTTCGTAATATCGTTAAGGTATGACGTATATTTATAGATATTCGTCATTAATTGGTTCATTATAAAATATTACTTTCAAATGATAAACAAATCCCTTAATAATATTAAATAATTCGACCAACAAAGATATATCAAATCCATGTCAAATAGTGTTAAAAATTGAACTACCAAAGAATATTAGAAAAAGCTATCAAGTTCCTTCATATAAAAATTATATACACGGTTAGTATACGGTCCATTACGTACTCTTATACATGATACCTGCGGACCGCGCCCGGACCGCGCCCGTGCTAGATACTACATATCCCATTACGTGCACATTCACGTAGCCTATAGATTCAATATCCATTCAAGTGAGTTCATAATAGTTGTTACGCTCGACCAAATGGTATTTAGTCGACTAATAATCGGATTTACTAAAAATCTAACACATTTTACTATTATTCCGACGCTAGTTTTTTCAGTCAAGAAGTCCGCTTAAGTTTTACTCTTATTATTATCGTTAATATGGTCATAACATTTAATCCGAAGGTATTGGACCAGATTTCAAGCGTTGAGGCTGCCTGTATTTACAATCGATGTAATATATAAATACAAGTTTTTTTTATCCATATTACGGAAGTCATTAACTTCGAAGTACATACCAAGAAAATTTGGGGTACGTTTATTACGGTTGCAAAGCAGTATCGCAATTGACTAAAAAAAACTTTTATAGGTGGCATCTGTGAGTTGTAAGACGTATTTAAACTCGTTTACACCTGTAACTGCTACCCATACCTATTCGCTAAGCGTAGTTTTACCAGTATAAACCTTTTCGATCATTTATTAAAACGACATAAACTTGTCGAATATCAGATTTAAAATATCTATCGGTAATGAAACCTTTTTCTTCTCAGCTATTATCTTCGTTTACCTTGTAATGGTGTAGTTCGTATAGTATTTCATAATATAGACATCGTATTCGAAGTAGCTTTTTATACCATTCTAAATCTCGCGAAAGTTTTAACTTGTATTGAGAATTTTATATAGTAATCCTTAATGTAACTTATAAGTATTTCGGTAAATATTGAGTTGAAACCTAAAGAGGGAACCTCCATTCACTTACAGATATTTAAAAAGGGTATTATTTTCGTGTAGAAAAATTTATAAGGTTTTGAGTCATACGTTTCTACATTATTTCAAATCTTTGAAAAGTCCGTGAGGACTTTGTATTCAATGTTGATAATTTTAAACGGTTTGGGTGGGGAGTTTGCAATAGTTGTCCTATTTTTCTGTAGTGTTTCCTATCGTCAACCTAAGGAGTAAAGCCCTCAAATTGTGATAATAAGGTTAATTTCCAGTCGCCAAGCTAAAGGGATAAAGTTTTATGCTATAAAATGTGTTAATATTACGCGTATAAGCATATATTGCGTGTGACGTTTCACCTTAAGAGACTTGATGATTTTAAAGAAAATTTTGAAGGTCAAAAGGAACTCAACCGTAAAAATGGGTTTGAGGGATTTGACGATCTTATTGAATGTACCGTATAACGCCGATGTCAATACCTTTTACTACGTTGACAACTATTGTTTCGCGCGTTTTGCCGCCGTTAAATACGTAATTCGTGCTATCACGAAAGAGTTCTAGGCTACCCAGGAACTCAATAAGTTTTTTATTATAGGGATATAAAAAGGTGTAATTCAACTAAAGATTAAGGAGAGGTCATGTGGAACGCGTGTAAAGGCATTAAATACCATCAACATCCTTTTATATAGAGAGGGGGTTTTCAATGTATTCCTCAAGTTGTACCAAGTCGGAAAAAGTATGTACTAGCTTAAAAAGACCTTCAAATAGAATGTAAACTTCTCGTTCTCAAGTTCTAACTTCTACCTCGACTTAAACTCTTTTTGAATCGCTTTACACATGTTATTAATTCAGTAGTCAAGGAATTCACGGTACTTGCGAAAAGCGTGGTCACCGCGGTTAAAGTTTTCGCTGCCGTCTTCATTAATAATATATTAGCTAATAAATTTAATCAGGTATCCCTCTATTAAGTCTTTGTGGGTATGCGGAAGCTATCAAGTCTCTTTTACTCAAGTCTTTTAGAAAGTTCAATCTCAGCAGTCAGAAAAAAAAAGAAAAAAAAAACGGATTTACGCGCGAGCCTATTATGTGCACGACTACTAGCTTTTTCTGTCTAAACTCGGTCAAAGGTAACTATCCCACCCTTTAATACTAGAACCTTTACCAACACCGGTCGCGAAATCCAAAAGGTTCCTACAATAAGTACATTACTCTTTCACTTCAAAACGTCCCCATAGTGAATATAGATTATGCGGCAATTACCACGTTCATTAAGATCTAAAGAAAAAAGGAGAAGTATCACGATAAGCCGTTTAACCTCCTCACCTTCAAGTTACGCCCTTTCTACAACATCTGTGTCCAAATAAGGGTTAAATTGCCAAGCTTTCACTTGTTATTTCCCAGTATTCTTACCGCCCAAACCAAACACTCCTTTTTTCAGTACTTCACGAATTACTTCTCTTTCCGAATAAAATATGACTATTTTAAAAACCACTTTAAATACTATATTACTCTTTCCTATTACCGTATAAACCGAAACATTACTAAGTAACCTTACATATTGAATCAAAAGAAAGATACAGAAAGTAAGATAAACTTCCTTAATTAAATTCTTAACTAATTAATATTTTACCAATAAGTAATAAGAAATGCGGAAGCTTATGAAGACATATTACGTCAACAAGCTCAGTATGGTGTTATGGGCCATAAAGAGTTCGAATACGCCATACAATACCCTGATCGTACTATCGAAAGGTTCTTTGGTCACTTACGATCCACGCTTACAACCGTAATAACTCAGGTTCTAAACTCAATCAATATATACCTATAAGCTTTAAAGTTTAACAATGATGAAAGAAACCCCTCTCACGTATATTATATCGACCGCAAAAACAAAAAGACCAATCAATACAGTTAACGAAAAAGACGAGCCTAGGGAATATAACCAAGCTATGTATAAACAAGGGTATTCCTATTTCTCAAAATCTTCAAATTAACCACGAAAATTCACTCCAAACTTTGATGGTTATCAAATCTATAAGATATCCGGCTATAGATTAACTCGAAACCTTTCGGTTTAACTTTAGAAACAGAACGTAATATATTACTCACAGTAATCCACAATCTCTTAGAAAAACGCATTGAACTATATTATACACTTTTAAAAAAGCTAAAGAAAATAACAACAAACCCAACACTATCGGCAAAAACGAAAATACCAACACCGGTTTGAAAACAACGAAATAACTCGCCAACTACGCCTTCTTATACCACTTCATAAATGAAAACCCCTACCGCTGACATAGCGATGAAAATCCTAACCCTATACATGTATTTAACATTTACATCTATTACGAGAAACAAATCATTCAAGGTATCATACCAGATACTAAATCAGCACAATATTTAACAAAAGGTTATTCAAAATGCGTCGCATTACGAAAAGATACTAATATTACTACAAAACTTAACGATACGGATGCTGATAAAGCCACAATTGACTTTGGCTCTAAAAACAAAAATTTCACTAGGATCAAAAACTATTACTATTATCGTTAACCCTATTGTTTTCCACATATTAGGATCTATTACCTCCTTTCTCCTTTACCTTAAAAAAAGAGACCTTCGACATCAACATTAACTATGAGACTAATAAGCTTTCTTGATCGAAAGCCATAAGATATTTCCACACAATCTTAAATAAAAAAACCTCTAATTTTTTCTTGAAAGGTAAAAGGCAATGGTATTAAACTTAAAAAAGTTGAGACTTCGTCAACTATATCGTAAATTCAACCATTCGACAATTAATTAACTATATAAGATTTTGAGAACGAATCATTATGAAAATATGAACTTACCAAAGCTCAACATAATCGAACAGCTTTAACACTATTGCCCAACATACTTCCAAACCCCCCTCAAGTTTAAATTCACGTTTAAAAAAGATCAAAACTTCTACTTTGAGTTTTTCTAAACGTATTTTACTTTAACATCAAATCGGTACTTTACGTTATTAATTCTGATATGACTTTTTGCAACGCCAATAACCTCAAGGCTATCACAGCAAAAAAAAAAGGTACTACATACTTTATGGATTAAGACGTACCTAAAATAAACAAATATCTTTATTGACAATACTAATACCAACTTTAATAAAATAGAAATTTAAACCAATACCAATTGGATGAAGATTCAATATAAAGAGGTTCATATTAAAGCCCATTAAGATATTAGTAAGGTAGAAAAGATTTACACCCTTTAATGAAAAGTATACGATATACTTATCAAGGAATTAAAATCTTTATAAATCGGAAAACACGGCTTTAAATAACAGTGAAAAAACCTAACTAAAATATCATTCCCAATAACCTTAAAAAGACTCTGCTGGTATTGAGGGCTTGCCCACACATAACGACGAAATAGCCACAATCTCCAAATACCTAAAACTATACTATAATATAAAACAAAGCCTTTAAGGAACTAAGGAAGGAATCGGCACGCTACCAAATCAATAATACCTACAATTTTATAGGCTAGTACCTGGCTAGTATTACTAGGGATCCAACTATGGTAGTTCTATACGTTCTTAGGATGTTCTGGAGCAGTTTGAAAACTGTATGGGAATATGTTCCCACAGGTTACATAATCGGGTTGCACTATTTTCCCAGCTTAACGGCAGCTCCCTTGCAGGGATTTCTTCTTTCCTTTTTTATCGAGGTTTATAGATAGAATACGATTACCTTAAGTAACAGCTTCGGCTTTAATCCCTTTACATAGAAACCTCGATCTTTTTCCAATGATATTTTAGCTATTCGTTAATGGCTTTATCCCAGAGTTTTATTATTATCCTTTCACTTACCGAATTTAAACCCTTAATCCTTAAAATGATTCCTCGACGTAAGCGTTAAGGAGTAGCTTCAAAACGCCTTAACATCTTAATACGATTACCTTATGGTTTAATATCAATATTTCATCGACATGTTACAAACGGAAATTAATGAAAGGGATTAAGTCGTTCGAAAGTACGTTTTACACTTGTAATAATGAATTATTAAGGTATTGAACGGGTTAACAAATATAATCTGACAATTCGAAGTTATATGTACGTTTATATTTTCGGGATAATACCCCGTTTAGGTGTTTTCCCCTTCGTATGTTACGAACGATGTAACTGTTACGCCGTTTTTTATCAGGGACCGCATCAACTCCTTGGATAACGAGAACTCAGGTTTGATTTGATGTCGATTACGATATTGGTACCCCATTTAACAGGCGATAACGACTTGAATGTAAGCTTTTGAATGAACCGGTTAATATTTGGATATTAAATTATGAATTTTGTTATGAAAAGTTACAATAATACGTACATTATGTAAAAAAAGGAAGTGTATCGGTATTAAAAAAGATTACTTTTATGTTATTTTTAATAGTTGGAAAGTTTAAAAAAACCTGTTATAGAAAGTTAATACGACCGCGAATACAACAACGGAATTAATAATACTAATGTTTTTAGAAATATGCTTAGTGCCTACTATTACGACCTTAACGCGGCCAAAGATGTTATCGCTTGTCTTACGAATAAAGTTTAAGGAGTTCGCGAACGATTTTACGTGTTTTTAACGTGTAAAAAGCCTTATTAGCAAAAGTTGACAATATAACTTGGAAATCCGCTGTTAAGTTTGTTATCTTAAAGTTGGTTATGAAGGATACATTAATTAATATATTACCTCTCCTTAATATGCACGCGTATTTTAACGAATCAGTTATTTTTATTCAATTTTTGGACTACCCCCTTTTTAATTTCCATACAAGTTACGATGGTATTTACGTTATTACTTAAAGTATTTTATGTAATGAAAATAATATCAATAATGTGACCGTTTGAGATAACTAAGGCAACGTTATTATAATTATCATAAATGTTTGTCGAGCCGTTTTGAAATAGCGCGCCGCTTAAGTTAACTATCGAAACTTTCGCTCCGTATAAGCCTTAGGTTATATTTGCGATACGACACGAAAGGCTATCGAATTCGTACCTTCCCATTGGATTAAACGTAGCGCTCAAACGACTTTAAAGTTAAAGATGACATAGAAATCTACTTTATTTCGGTCGAGATTTTATTAACGTTTCAAAAGGAAAAGCATAACTTTTATATGTAATCGTGGATGGGATTGAACAGTATTTTAATTGAACTTCATAACTTCGTTCAAGCTTTTCAAAAGCTTTCATTTTATATTAAATTTACCCTATTAATTTATTTTCTTTTTTGTAACATTACAAGTAAACGGCTTATCAACTGTCCTAAGTTATTACGTATTCTCATTTCATTACGACGATTCGGCGAAGTTACGTATTATGTAACCAGGTTTTATTTACGAGTTATATTCTATAACCTTTGAGGATATCGACTTTAATGAATACCGCTTTCGGATATAGATTTATACCGTGTCCCTTTTTATAATACAACGTTATTTTAGGTAAAACTTGAATAAAATATTGATAAAGTACTTACTATTTTTATAAATATATATTACTTTTAGGATAAGCCAGTAATTATCGCGTTTATAAATGGGGGTTCGCGCCTATGTAAAAAAAGTTCAAAGGGGTTGGCGCCGTTATATTCCACACTATTTTGCGGAAGGCCCGTAAGGATCGAGCCGCTATTACGCGGATCGCCGCCAGTATCCTCGAAGATATTAACAAGGCATTCGCTCTGAAACCTCTCATTTCCATTGATGGCAAATTACCCGACGATTTTAAAGTATTCGTCCCTTCATTCCACAAAACCATTAGCCAGAAATTACTCTTTTACTGTTATAAAATAAATTACGAAATTGTTTTTCGCATACAGAATTAGGATTAACCCTTAAAATTCCCATAAGGCCTATTATACGGTATTTTTCGTAAAAAGTTCTTTATGCTACTGAAAACATTAACCGAGTTATTTAATTAAGGCTTTATTCGAACTAATAACTTTTTAACGGATATCCCCGTATTTTTCGTTGAGAGTCTCAAGGATCACTTACCTTTTCATGTCGATTATCGCCGATTGCATGTTATTACTACAGTGAACTATTATCTATTTTTACTCTACAAAGAGAAGTTTACGAATATTTCCGAAATTAAATAATTTACCAAGTTAGATATTAAAATTTCTTTTTATAAGCTTTGTATTAAGAAGGAAGACTAGTAGAAAACCGTATTTAGTATACGTTTCGAATTTTACGAATAATTTTATATTTTCCTCGGCTGTTTTAATACGTTAGCTCTCTTTTAACGGCATATTCATAATTCTTTATGTCATGTTCTTTTCATTCTTTATTCTGATTTCCTTGATGATATTGTTTTAAACTGTATTTTCGAAAATCATAACGTTAAAGTTAAATAGATTTTTAACGCCTTCATCGCTATAAAACTAAACCTTGATATATGAATACGTAAATTCGGTGTTGAAAGAATTGAATACCCAGAATCTATTATGAAAGCTGGTACTAAAGTTCATATAAACCTAGAGAAGTTACACGTTATCCGGAAATAGTTAAATTTTACATTACTTTTTATTGTACGGATTTTCTTTAAAAATTGGCGAACTTTTAACGGTATTCTATCTGCAACTACTCTACGATTATTAGACCGTTTCTTTGGTCAATCTATAAAAGCACACATTTTCGTTAGGGGTCTAAGAAAAAAGTTATTTCCGCGCGGTTCAAACTTAGATTCCTTGCTAAATTGATATTCGCTTAATGGAACCTCAACCGTAATACTTTTTTGGAAACTTATTATTCTAGTTAGGCTTTAGGCGGTTGCTTTTTTCAACGCGACGACCGCAGTAACCTAAATTTAGTAATGTATTACTTTTGTCGTTGGTTTCTCGTCGAAGTTAATTACAAAACTGATAATAAGGTACAATTCGGGATTGTAAATTATTTAAAAGTATGAAAGACGAAATTTTGGGATGCGGTACGCCTCCTTACGATTTTTACAAAATATGACAATCTAAAATACATTATAATAATACAACTGATTTTTAAATGATAAGTCCGTTGGTTGAAATACCTTTTATAATTTAGTTTTGAGTAGGTTTAAAATGAGACGGTAAATTATGCACGGCTTATCTCTTTATTACGGCGAAATTAAGATATTCCGAATGTTTTTTTGAGATTTACATCTATAAAGTCGAAAACTGTCATTATTACGCCTTGAATAAGCCGTTTCCGAGCCGTTTCCGCGTACATATTTTTTGCGGTTCATTATCGCCGGCGAATCCATTTTAAAATGTAGCGAACCTTTTATTAATATTAACTGTTGGAATAGTACTACATGCAGTGCAGTAGGTCAACTTTACTTACAATAAAGTTGACTATACTGTACTGCAAGTTGAGTGTATTGCTTTGTGTGGACTTATTGCATTGGGTATAAGTCGAGTGCAGTATACTGTACTTCAATCTAGGGCACGGGCCAAGCAATTGGCTATTTAAATTACTATGAAGACCGGCTAGCGGTCTACCAAACCTAGAATAATACATTCACTATTTGACTAATACAATACTATTGTGACTTCAACCAATCGAATCGACAAAGTTACAATGTCTAAAGACCAATTATTCAAGGTCTACGAACATTTATCATTAAAGTTATTAAAAAGCCGTTATTATATTCGATATTACTTACACTCGATTATTCCATATACTACGTAATAAACGATCGATATTTCCTTGTAAATATTCATGCTGACATCGACTTGGTATTTAAAGTTTTAATTTAGAAATATTTAGTAAACGATGATAAGGATTTGCGGTTTCACGAACTTATTTAGGTACATATTTATAAATCGTTTATTACCGTATTAATTTAAGTTACCTACGATTTACTTTTTACTAATTACTTAAGAAATGAAGTTACCATTATTATTATTATTTTAACGTATTTTGAGGCCGGCTCATATAGCCTAATTCTCCATTTTTACCGAAATTACGACCATTATCAACGTATAACTTATTTTAAATACCGTTAATATTAATAGGGCCTTAGATCGTTGCAACGTTGTCGATTCGAATCGGGGTCGAAGTAATTGTAGTATTGCATTGATCAGATGATGGATGTATTGTTCTAGGTTTGGTGGACCGCTAGCCGATCTACTCAGTCATTTGTATATCCAATTGTTTGGCACGTGCCCTAGTGTGAATTGAAGCGTACTGTACTCGACTTACACCCAATACTGTAAGTCCACAAGAAAAAAACATTCAACTTGCAGTTTAGTCAACTTTAATATAAGTAAAGTTAACCTACTACATTGTATATAATATTATTTTAACACTAGCGGCTTTTTAGTTTGTATGTATACGTTAGTATGGTTAGCCAATCACTTCCAGTTAGCGGTAAATAACGAACTTATTAGCTTGCTAACCCCTTGTTAATTACAATTGAATTCCATACTAAATTCTACGATATTACACGTAAATTACCCCTATTTTTCCTTAATTGCTTCCTTGCTCCAATATTCGAGTTTATTAACTCCTACAAAAAGTTTCTCCGTCACAGGCTTTCGCAAACCTTCACCTTAGCGGTGCCAGTCGAACAGATCGCTATTATAGCCTTCACTTCCTTAACATTCTTTCTGTTTGCCAGCATAACCCTAGTTGCCGGCACGTAACTTAGGCATACCAAGCGGCTTATTAATGTATCCTTTGATGTGTATGGTTAGCCTATTATTATTCACAATTTTTTCTAGAGCCTCATTCGGCACCACTTTCATTATAGCATTAGTCGGATTGTTTTTACCGGCAATCCATCTGAACTTATTAATCTTCCTTTCTTCGTATGCTTTACAAAGTGTTATTATTTCGATTATCAGGCGTTTTTTGCTAATAGTTGCGACTTTTGAAAGGCATTCAAAAAAGCTGTTTAAGTCGATACGAATCATTACCGGGGTAGGTGGAATTCTTAGCTGCCTTATAATAAGTTTAAGAGTTTCCCATAATGCTATACTTACGTCAAAGCCTGCCCTTGTACCGTAGACCTCCGAAATCAACACGTTTCATATAATCATATTACATTTAATACAAATATACTAAATTAGGTTACCAATAATGCTATACTAGTTTTCCGCCTATTTTCGTCAACGAAAGGTATTAAAAGTCGATCTATAAGAACAGGTCGGTTTGGTTGTGAGAGACCTATCCATAAAGATTATCAATTTAACCCTCGATAGGTCGATTAGGACTATATTACTCCCGCCTTCCAAGTTTCGCATCTATTATTAGAGCTTTTTATTTAACCGGTCCAAGTTTTCATTTCCCGGATTATATACTTAAACCGCGATAAAAAGGTTTTATAACGCCTTCGGTTAATATAAATTGGCGATATAACTATTTAAAGTATGTTACTTATGGTATCGTTAGGCCTTAGCCGTATTGATTTTGTTAATTGTAACTAAAACAGTGCTTTTGCACTTTGAACAACCATGAAAGCCGATATTAATACTAAATAGAAGAATCAACGATTTATTAAAGTTAAATTAATTTTCTTGTACTAACATCGTTGACAGCTTGGAATTCCAGAATTTCAAGTACTTAATCGATTGTTGTTTTTATACCATAAAACCAGCCGTTCCTATGAAAAGGATATCGTTAATCTATATACCTATTACACTGAAGTCCTTTTCATATATTATTAATAAGCCCAAGTTGTACATGAAAAAATTTACCGCTAACCTCAATTTAAAATGTAACTAGTAAATTAAAAATCAACAAACGCAAGTTTCAACTAATTTGTATAGTGGCTTAATATACTGTATTACCATTCTCAAAGGGTAAATAACACGTAATTCCTATAATCGTTTTAATAATACAATCTGTTATAGATCCGTTTTTAATTGCGTATAAGTTTACATTATATCACAACTATTAAGCGTAAAGTTAAGTTTTATTTCAATTGACAAACTTATTCCTTAAATAAATATTTGGCGCTGGCTAATATTTTAAATCATTAGCAACTACATCAAAATCCAGTCTTTGCCTTTATCTTCGTATCCTTAAACGATTCGATATAACTTTTCGTATGGGCGTCCCGTGGTTTTACCTTCAACCTCGTATATATTCCTCGATTTCAAGATAATAATACTTAGATTTTAAAGATTAAAATCGGTTTTTGGTACGGATTACATAACCACTTAAATTAATAGGCTATCAATCTAGATTTTATCACTTTTTTTAAAAAAGGTTTATCGAAAGGATTAATAATTACTTATACTCGAAGCTTAAATACTAAGTCTTCATTATCCTTCTTTTTCCTACTTACCTAAGTAATATTATGGATACAACCAAGTATATATTTCTACTTTTAAACATTTCCATTTTCCGGTGTCGTCAACTCCGGAGGCGTCTTATTGGCTTATTGATAACGGGTGAAGGAGGCTTATATTATCTCGGAGTTTTGTTTGGAAAGTTTTTATTGTTGATGGCTCTAATATAAGGCTTAACTTATGTAATTCGACAAAATACAAAACCGTTAACAGTTTTAATCATTACTTTAGGGTTCGCGATACTTAAAATCTTATACGAGCCCTCTTTTTTACCCGGCTCCCGCTATATAAGGACTTTACTTTACAATGGCAAGGCAAATATCTCGATTATTGTAAAACCGTTTTTGGTATTAAAGGAATTATTAACTTAGCGACCTGTGGATTTCTTCATAATTCTATTAAGGCTTTACTGTAGGCTGAAATACGCTTTCAAATACTTGCCGATAGCGAAGATTTACTCGTAAAACGTGGGTACTCTCCAAAAACCAATAAAGTTTATACTAGGCCATTAAGGCCCACAATATCGTTTAAGCCCTTTACCTCTATTTAAAGGCGTGTTTCTGGATCTGTAAAGCTTATAGTTTCCAACGTAAGAATATTATTCGTTCGACGAAGTAATATGTATACCCTTTCAACCTTCATAATACTTTAATAGGCTTTTATAAATACCTGTTTACAATATATACTCATTATCTTAGTTTTTTTTTTTGAAATTTTGTTACCGTAAAATTGATGCCGGTATTGTGGAAGACGACGTTAAGTAGGCTTAGGTACGTTTCAATTTTAAATATCCTTAATGTTTTGTACGTATCCTGTACCAAAAAGGACTTTGAAAACTTAGCCCCGTAAAAAGAGGTTATAAAATGAACGAAGTAAAAAAATAAGCTTGTAATATTAGTAAAACACGTTCATAAAAATATTATAATCAAAGTATTTATCGTTTTTAGTAGACACCTAAATCTCTAAAGGGCTTAGATATACGTTCAATTGTAATGAAAAAGTCTTTCGATGACTTTTAGGGCAAATTATCCCATATTTTTATATCATACAGACTTAAGAATTCATATATCCCATTAACAGTTAGATAGTAAAAACGACGGTATAATTAACGTATCTCCGGCTTCATCAGGTTAAATAACACTATTTTAAATCCATAAAGATAAAACTATTAATACCCCCACTTAAAGATAAGTGGAAACTTCTAGCCGTTTTTAACCAGCTTATCTGTATTGACGTCAATATTAACGCCGAAGGTCATTATATCCTCTAAGAATAAAAGAAAAAGCGTAAGGAACTTAAGGATGTAGAACGTAATTACTTTGATAATAGTTTAAATTGCCGTTATTCCTATTAATAATAATTATATACCTTATTTAAAGCTAACTTAAGTCTTACCAATATCGTAACGATTGATTTCAGTAACTTTAATACTTTTCCTCCAAAGTACTACATATTAAAAATGACCTCCTATTAAATACTCTGTTATCCGTATATCTGGCATAATACCTTAAAACGTGTTGTCTGCGTAACGATCGCAAAGGTTAAAAGTATACGATAGGTTGGGACCTGAGTTAAGGCAAAGTTAAAGAACTTTATCACCTTAACGGTATAAGAATACATGGTCGATTAATTACTAGGCCGCGCTAAAAACTATGTATTTATATTACTTAATCTGCTTAAAGGTATTACTGTCGTAAATTAACTCGTTGCCTTCGAAGTTTACGATTTAATCCAAATAGTCCTATTTAAAAGTGGTGAGGTATTAGATATAATACATTACCTTTCTATTTTTTCTCTCGGCGATAAGGTGCTGAGTTTACCAATGGACAAACTTGCTACAAATCTAATATCTTTTACTATTATTAAGATAATAATACGTACGGTCATGAAAACCGCTTTCATCTTGGTCTTATTAACGCTAACTTAATTACTGCCTTTAGTTTGTAATCGTTAGGCCAAACATTAAATGTTAAGGGCGCCTGTAACTGTACTTGCGGTCGATGTAGTTAGACATCGAAAAAAACTCGTTATCTACGTTAGTAAAGTGGCCAGCTTAAAGGTATTTACTAAGCGAATTTGGTATACTCCTTATTAAAATGGCAAACGAAAAAAGTAATTAGTTCAAAAAGCCTTCGCAGGTGGTATTTAGGCGTTATAACGCGTGTTTAAACTCGTTAACGCCCGTAACTGCTACTCGTACCTACTCGCGAAATATGGCTTCGCTAACGTAGGCTTTCCCCATTACTTCTTATTACAATATCAACTTGTCAAGCACCTGATTTAACATATCCATTAGTATTTTCTCCTCCTTCTTGTTAACAATCATTATAATACACCGCGTAGTAGCCCGGTCTATATAATATTAAGCGAGGTAGATATTGTATTTAAATCAATTTTTTCTGCTATTATAAATCTTGCAAAACGTAGTGGCTTGTGTAAAAAAGGTTAGGTAATAGTCTCTAACGTTCCTTGTGAGGATTCTTGGGCATAATAAGTAAAAACCTAAAAGTAAAACCTCTATCCACTTTCAAATGTTTAAAAATGGCATTATATCAATATTGAAAAGATTATGAAGCTTTCCGTTATACTTTTCTACGTCGTCTTCAATATTAGCGAAATTCGCAGAAAGTTTATCATTAATATTGACTTTCTTAAGAGGAGTTAGGCTCAGGTTGTGATAGTTATCCCAATCTTAATTAGTGTTTCCTTACAATTCAAGCCTTAAAACTTTCTAAATACGGTGTTAAAAGTAATTACCAACCACCTAGCTTAAAGGGTAAAGTCATATAATAAGACTTGTAATGAGCTTTATTATGTAGGCAAAACTGCTGTAGAAAATGGGTTAAGGGACCTATCAATTAAAATACTAAGGGTTAATAGGTATTTAAAGGTTTTGAAAGGCTTAAAGATCCTATTTAATAAACTCGTGTAAATCGCTGACGTCAATACCTTTGGCTTCGTTAGCAGCCGCTATTTTACGTATTTTACCACTGATAAGGGCGTATTTCGCGCTATTACGTAAAGTCATTAAGTTTCCGAACGAGTTAATAGGTTTATTATCGCCAATGCGTAAAAAGGCTTAACTTAGCTGAAGGTAAAGGGGAAGTCCCATAAATCGTATATAAGGGCGTTAAGCTGTTTCAATACAATTTCCTTCATGCCATAAGTCGTAAAGAAATTTTCCAAGCTAGACTAAATCGAAAAAGGCTTTTATTAAACTCGTAACTCCCTATACTTAGACGTAAATCCTTCGTTCCTTGAATGCGAACTTAAACCTCGATTTAACCCCTTTTTCAATTGCATTTCACATATTAATAGTTCAATAGGCGAAAAAATTGGGATATTTGTAAAAGGCATAGTTAAGGTCGTGACTGTTATTATACTCAGCGGTAAAATATTCAACGAAGTTGGTAAAGTGTTTTCCGTTAAGTCTTTATCAATATTTTACGCCCAAAAGTCTTTCTCGTAATACTTGGTAAAGATATTTCCGAGGGCTCAAATTTCCTATTTTCCAAAAAAATCGGTAATAGCTTTGAAGTAATTGTTAACGGTAAACATCATAAGATTTCAGCTTATATACGACTTAAGGAGGGGGGGGGTATAAGGCGAGGAACTTAATGTTTTAGCGTGAAGTCGCGTAGAAACTTGGCTACTTGGCATTAGATCACCCAACATAGCTTTCTTGGCGTAACTTGGTGATTCTTAGTGTTTTCGCTTGAAGCAGCGATCATAACGATTGAATTAACGTGGACAAAGTGAAAAAAAGTAAAATGAAGGCAAAAGTTTGGCATGAAAAGTAAAGTCAAAAATCGTTTATTATTTCAGGTTATTTGAAATTAAAACTTAGTCATCTTTTTTTGTACTATTCATACCCGTAGTAATATTAACTTAGCTGTTTATCCACTTGCCGAACTTGAAAACTTTTGATAGTCAATCTCAACGTTTTTCTTTAAAAAGAATCCATAAAGATTTCTTAGTATTTTTAATAGGAATACTATCATCTTCTTCCAAATTTCCGTTATATACTAATACAACCTAAAAGTTTTCTTTGTTTTCCTAACGTTATGGACTAGTGTAGTATTAATAAAGGCCTTTTGCAAAAATATTTCCTCTACTCTAACCACCATTATAGCCGTAAAATGTAACTAGAAAGTAGCTTTTTCTTCTATTGAACCAATCTATGCTTAACTCAATACGCACTAATTTATGTTGGTGGGGAATTAGATCGTTGCAACGTTATCCATTCGAATCGTGGTCGAAGTAATAGTAGTATTGCATTGGTAAGATGGTAGATATATTGTTCTAGGTTGGGCAGATTGCTAACAGGTCTACACATTAGTTTATATAGTCAAACGCTTCGCCCGTGCCCTAGTGTGAAGTGACGCGTACTGCACTCGACTTACACTCAATGCGGTAAGTCCACGCAAATAATATACTCAACTTGCAGTTCAGTCAATTTTATGTAGGTAAAGTTGACCTCCTGCACTACATGTAGTACTATTCTAATAGTTGAAACTTTTTTTGAAACCTTTTTCGATTGTCGATTAATTTTAAAACGAGAATTTTATCATTTTTATAATTCATTTACCCTAGGAATATACCAGTAACCCACGTTACTTTATAATCATTATGAATTGCCTAATTAAGGCCGATACCGAGAGTTTGTTACCTTTAAAGTTATAATTTTCATAAACGTAGAAATTTATTCAAAGCGGTTTTTAAACTATTATTAGCGATTTTATAGATTTCCTTGTACATTCGTTAACGACTGTACTATAAATTGGATTGGTGGATTTTCAAAGCGATTTTACGACTAAACCGAGGTAAAAAAAGGACTAAATACTGCCTTTCACTCCGCAACCAATAGTATAACCAAATGTATTAATAATAAAGTCGTAAAGTATGTACGATTTTTCATTGTTTATATTTAATTTGATGAAAGTTATTTATTATTCAATGATTAAGTAATACTTAATAATAAGGATACGAATATAATCGGTATTAACCCGTTTTTTATAACTTTTGGTTATTATATCAACGTTACATAACCAATATAATATTTTCTCGTTTTAGTTATAATATTATGTACGCGGACTCAAGATTCTTTCAACGTATCTTTGAGGTTACAAAGTTTGTATGACTTATAATAAGAGCTACGTAATAACGTATAAAGTAAACCTTTAATAATCGACTGTCTCGTTCCAAACGTTTTCGGATTGGTAATGACGTTGAACTTTTTTTTTAAAAAAAAATTAAATAAGTTTTTCAATAGGTGAAGTTCATTTTATAATAAGTATTCTTGAATACGTGCGATCGACTTTTATATTATTAAATTCAACGTATGAGGCGAGAAATTCCTTTGATTTTACATAAATGAATTTATTTGAGTCGTTGCGATCTCGCTTTTAAGTTAATAAACTCGCGATTTTAAAATGTAAGTTGAAGATATAATTAACGACGACGGCGAAACGAAATCGAAATACTACGTCGAAAGTATATTAAGGGCCCGTAAACAACCTCAAGCTGGACATATCCGACTTAACAACCTATCGAAACGATAGGTTTTAGTTAAGTTGGTAGATTACGTATACCTAATGTAAAAGCTGCTTTTAAACTTTTCCAATTCTATAATATTTAACGTTTTCAAATTACGTTACGAGTTAGTCAAATATAAAGACGAGCCTTTACTTCCGGTCCATAAATGGGTTTAACCTTTTAAACTTTATATTAAGAAAGGGAATAACGTATAATCCGTTGCTTTACGGGTAACGTACCAACGTAATATAATATTGATAAAAATCAAACGACGATGAAACTCTTTGACTACATTCTTTCATTCCTTGTTTTTGTTTTTACCTCAAAAAGTTTTACCTATTTTAACTAGCTTACTAAGCTTTATATTTATATAGCCTAACTTTAATTTACTACGTTCGTAAATTTCGATGAGTTTTTAAGTCGCGTTTCACTATATTTTCTAACCTCCCGTTAATTACATGTTCTACCTTTCAGCTTTAGTATGAAAACTTATTTAGGTATTATGTTTTGAAATTATGAGTTTTATATCCTGTTGGCCACCAAAACATATAAGGTAACCGGGCATAAATCCCTCCCCACTTCGAGTATTCACTTTTATATATATAATACGTCGAACTTTTATAACCTTTTTAGCGGCGATAACCTATGTTTATACGTTTTTCACCCGTTCATTAATATTGAATGAGCGGCTTACGAATACCTCGATCTACACCGGGTTTGAATATTAAACGTTAAATAAGTTTTTAATAATTCTTTAATAACCTCATTTATATAAGGGTTTAAACTTGAAGGCGCATATGAATAGCCTGAATTACGACTTATAACACTGTCAAAATGAAGTCGATACCGAATACTAGTATTTAGTTGTTTTTTAACGAATTTTTCGCGGCTATAAAATAATTTACCTTCGAGTTTTTAATCAACCCTTTTCAAATTATACGCTATCTGGTTAATGTATTCAAATTATATTTGTTTACGAGTTTCTTATATTATATTTCAATAACCCATGAAATAAGTTATTATACTTTCGTCAACAGGGACTGTGAAATCTACGAGTAAAGCTAATTTACGTTGTCTACAGCTTCATCGACCTTTATAATTAATTAAGGGTTTATTATGAAAAAGGACTACGAAGTTAAATATGGAAAAAGGTTCTTTGAATCAAACCTTACCGTTGGCCTATATTATAATGCTAATAGTATTGTAAAAGAATTTCTTAAAATGTTTTAGGAAAGAAGGTTTACGGGTAATTTATAGGTAGAAAGTGCGTTAAGGCCTTTTTTACGTAACGTTAAATCGTTCGATCTAGCACCTTTTACACGAAACTACGATATTTTAAACGGCTTCAGAGCGGCTTTTACGTATCTGTTATACCGCGTACCTTTTACACGTCGCGTACCACCGTGTAAGAAGGAAGAAGGGGGGGGGGAGTTTCAAAGAATTTCTAGGGGTAATGTTACGGGCTATTACCCGGCTAGTATTATCAGAGATCCAACCTCAGTAGTTCTATACGTTCTTACAATGCTTTGGAACAGTTCGAAAGCTAAATGGGAACACGCTTCTACTCGTTACGTAACCGGATTACACTATCTTTCAGTTTTAAAGCAACTCCCACGTGAGGATTTCTCCTCTCCTTCTTTATCGAGGTTTATAGACAGAATCCGACCATCTTGAGCGACAGCTCCGGCATCCGTCCCTTTACACTCAAAACCAGGAACAAACCATCGAAGACAAACAAACTGTCTCTATCTTTTCAAAGTAAAGGCATTACTAAACAAAATCTGGAGAGATAAAATACACCTTACAATATATTAAGTATTGTTAACCCAAACGTAATTATTAAAACCAATAACGGATCTATCATTTACAGACCATACAAGTGAAGCTGTACAAAAAAATCCTTAGGCTTGATAACGATCCCTACGTTAAAAACCCTTAAGCCGAATGAATTAGCGAATACAACCCTCTTGTAACAATCATTCACAACCCAATAAAATATAGAAAACGTTCAAAACTACCGAAAAATATGATATACGCTAAAAATGAGAAGAATAGCAAGTACAAAAAGCCTGGAAAGGAATTCACAACGGAAAATATGTCTCAAAAGGAAACATCGAATGAAAAATTAACCCTTAAATTACGTGCTGATAACAATGAACACACTGAATAGATCTTTTGAAGAAATCGACCGGATCGAGATTGAGTTTCTTTTTATAGAAAGGATTATTCAACTAGTACCGTTAACGTAATTTAAAGGCTAAAACATTAGATTTTTCAAATAAAAAATGATTTAGGAAATCAAAATCAAAAGCGAAAATCGGCCGTACGAAACTTCACAGCTCATTGCCCGAAAATACGGTAATAAAAATAAAAAATGAAAATCCTAACTGAATAGCTTACAATCCAAAACATCAGCTAACATTAAATTATCACAATTATTGCTGATTTGACTACTAGCATAAATGGTTAGTTTATACGCAATAAATGTAACATAACGCAAACGTCCAAGCAATCTATCACCGATTCACACCGAATTATACTACAAAAACTATCGAAAAGACGAAGGGATAGGTTTCCGACCGGCATGGTTATACGTTGTATCAAACGTATATATAAACTATCCGAAACAGGTGTAAATTGGTTCTTAATGTATAAAAGACACTTTAAATGAAAACTAAGTATAAAAATTTCAATGTTCAACCTATATTTATCAATCACATAAGAGAAAAACCTCGATATCTTTGGTATATAAACTAACGACACATTATTCCTCGGAAACGCTACGTTTGTAGTGGCAAAGTAATATGCCTTAGAGAATCTAGGACTCTGAAAGTGTAAGCCTATCGAAACATTAACTTAAGCCATACAATTTGACTTTGATAAATTGTCAATTCGCATCCATAATATTCAGACTAAAAAGGGCACGTAGATTAGCCTAGGCTAGAAAAATCAAGCCACTAGGCTAACGATGATTAATTAGGCCCACGAGGTAAAATTACAACGATATTGGGAACATAAGGCCCGTATAGGTTACACTGCCACGATATTCCAACCAAAAGTATCGTACGCTCTATCAATTACGGCACGAATACAAAATCCACAGAACGAAAACTTTAACAGTTTAAAAAAGAAAATTGAATAGTAAATAGAAAACTAAGAAAATGGTATCAATATGGTTCCGGTGAATCTGATAACAGCGAAGTTAATAATCTTTACAAAAGGTTCTTTTGCCAACAATACGAACCTCACATCGTAAATCGGATTCTTCGTAATTCTCGTCAACAAGAAAAGATCTAAAATGAAATTCACGATTAACGGAAACCTTGTACACTAAGCATCTATCAAATACAAGCGTATAACACGAAGCTTACTCATATCGAAGGTCTACAACACAATTACGAACTTGAATATCAGTATAATAACTAACGGCACATTAAGAATTATCACCAAACAACTAAAACTACTTTCGATACTTGTGATTATGTATATAGGCTCCCGGAATCTCTACAAAGGCCTATCAAAACTGGGTATAACCAATAACGAATGTTTAATAATGAATGTAATAACTCTAAAGAAAGCATACGAAACCCGGAAAATCGATAGGTTCCGGTAAATCAACGGGAAATATAACCTCGCTAACGCTATAATCAAGCCCATACCCAATAGCGCCTTGAAACGGTTCATTAATAACAATACGCTGACCATACGAATCGAAGACTATATAAACCACTCAGTATAAGACGTGAAGAAACAGGGATACTCTAGCAAGTTGAAAGACTACTAGAGTAATAGTGATAATGATAATAGGGGCTGTGGAAAAAAATTAAACTACTAGCAAAAAGTATGTAATTATTAGAATGTGTGATACGTACAAGTCTATTGCGAAAAACCTAGGTACTAGAGTTGAGAAACGGAAAGCTCGAAAATTTGGAAGAAAAGGCAATAATTTATATCAGTTTCTGTACACATTAACTGGAATTAACAGGGGTTCAGTTTGTAGATTAGAACGGGATTTCAAAGGTTACCACCAATTAGTATCCGGCCACGTTAGAGTGCACGCAAAAAAAGAAAAGCTGCTAGTATGGAAATAACAGTCAAATGCAATAAATTCAAGTCAACTATACTTACAATTAATTGAATGTACTTACTGCAAATCTACTGCAGTAGATGACCACTTCAAAGTAGGGCATGAGCTAAAACGTTTGGCCATACAAATTAGTGTGCGGACCGGCTAGCGGTCTGCCAAACTTAGAACCTACAACTTACCATCAGAACCAATTTCAATGCAGTACCAGTTACTTCGACCATAGTGATTCGAATCGACTACATTGCAACGATAAAAGCCTACCAACAACCTCTAAGGTTAAATTTTACGTGAAACGATTTCCAAACTATTATTAACGATTTAATGGATTTCCTTGCATTATTATTGAAGATCCAAATTCGAATTAAATCAACAGGTCGTAAAAACGCTTTTACGATTTACCAAAAATGAAATAATTTCTAAATACCGTATTTTATGCGAGAAAAATAACACTACCTAATATATTAATCAAAAGGTCTTAAAGTACGTAAATGTATTTATTATTTACATTTAAATGCATTCAAATTATCTATTACTCAGTTACCAATTAACGTCAAATAATAAAGACACTACTATTATGAATATTAACCTATTTTGTAATAAATAACTATCACATTAACCCCAAAAAACTTTTCCAACATTTACTTCTTTCAACTACGAAACTACGTATAAAGATCAAAACCTTTATCCAACGTATTTTCGACGGAATGGAATTCACACAACCCATAATAACAGCTACGTAACAACGCATAAAAAAGGCCTCTAATAGACAACGTTCCCTTTCGGAACAGTTTCGGGTCAACGATAACATTTGATTTCTTTTTAGAAGCTAGAAACCAAACTCATTTTCGAAAAACCCTAAACTAAGTTTATAACAAATACCGTATTATACGTATTATTAATTCCTACGTTATCTAATTTGATATTTAGGATAGAAAATACCCCCGTTTTCACATCGATTAACTTATCTGAACCGCTTTCAACCCGCTTCGGAACCAATAAATCCGTAATGATAAGCTACTCGTCATGAATATTATAAGTAATAATAAAATCTCAGAACCTAAATTCCATATTGAAAGTATTTTACAAATCCGGAATAAATCTTTAATTAAACTCCTCCTTGTTAACAACTCCTCAAAAAAACACATCTTAATTCAATAAGTAGGTTAAATATACTCGACCCACAAACCACTTTCGAACTTCATAACTACCGCGACCCTCAACGCTTTCAAATACTATTATGATTCGGCTAAAGACAACGGCGGTCCTTTCCATCTAACTCGAGGACAAGCTTAATTTAATGTTTTCCTTCACTAATTACCAAGTTGTTAGAAACCACTATTCCGTAACTTCTAAATAATAAACTAATTAACCTATATAAGTTAAATAAAGGTAATAAGTGACTTAATATTTTCTACCTTATATCATCTTTCTTGGTATGGATGCAGGAACTATATTATTCAGGAAGGTAGGTATCCTACACTGTAAACCCTAACAGTACCTACTTCCTAGAAAAAAATCAAGTTCAGTCGTTCTCCACACCAAAACATCACATGCTTCCTATTTTACTACAACATTACTAATCGGCTCCATCACCACTTGCATCTTTTCCGGAGACCTCTTCTTAGCCATAAAGATCATCGTTGGCCCGGCGCACTGCTTATAACAATGCATCCAGAAAACAGCCCTTACAACTAACGATTCTATCTCTTATTACTTGAACCAACATGACCTTTCAAACTTCAACATATATTACGATACAACTAAAGTCAGATTTCTTTTACGCTTCAAAGTTCCATGGAAAAACATTTATTTTAAGCGCTTGTGTATAAAGGCTTTATTTTTATTTCTAATTTTCATGTCTTATTTACCTTTTAATCTAGTTATTTATTTATTTTATCTCTTTATTTATTCATTTATTTAAGGCTTTTTTCGGTTTTTTTTTATTTACTTATTTATTAATATTTTATTTAACTTTTTTTTCATTTACCTTTTTATTTATTTATTTATATATATATATATGTATATATTCATTTATGTATTGTTTTATTTATTTATTTATTAATGTATTCATTCATTCCTTTATTCATTCATTTATGTATTTATTTATTCATTTCTTTATTTATTCATTTATCTGCCATCTCTAACTATACCGGCGCCCCATCGGCTTAACGGAGCTTTCGCCTTCGACTATACTTTGAATTCATTTCTTTTTCTATCCAGAAAAGACTTTACTTGTCCCACTACCCGTTTAGTCGTATACCGTACTCTACATTATTTTACACTTCCTAGATTCGCGGTCTATTGAAAAAATGTGGCTAAGTTGTAAAGTATATCTTCCCCATTGCTGCGTAATTTCGACCAAAATATATGTATTTTTCAAGCCTTTTACCTTCTCAGGGCTATCGATCTTTGATACGCGTAGGCATCTAACGGTGACTGAGATAGCCGCATAGAAGAGTCTGGCTAGGTCTACAGTTTTCACGCCCGTATAATGTTACAGGTCTCTAAACTGTGGGGTACATTGAGACCTTGATTTGAAGGTTGATTTGAAGTCGGGTTTCCCGTTAAAGTTTTTACTTAAAGATTTGTTTAATGGGCTAAGGTTATGTTTTTTTCATCATAGGTATAGGGTTGAAAGTTGATATTTGATATACCTAGTGGTGGGTGCTTTCTTCCTTTGCAACCATGTGGACGAAACCTATACGGATGCGATCCACATTCGTTGGGCGGAAACGGTTCTTTACGAATCGGGTATTTATATGGTTGATGCAAAGCCCCTTCGACAGGCATTCAATAGTAAATATAGCGCAAGGTTTGGAAATTGGCCATAGGTGTAGAGGATACGTTTTCAGTTTATTCACTTATATTATCAGGAATATGGTAGTTTGTTCAACAGGATAAAGGGTATAAACAAGAAACAGGGAACTGAATAAAGTGGTCCTTGAGTGTAAGGTTAGGATTTCAGGTTGTGAGCCTTCTTACCGGCATATGTAACTTAACATTAGCGAAGGTCACACTATAATAGCTATATAGTAAGTACTATCCAGTAATAGTGAAATATATAAAACAAAAAAGTGACTAAACCCACGTTAGTTAAAATAGCCAATAAAAGCAATGACAATGATAATTCATTTAACTCACGTAAGTTAACTCAAACAGTAGGCGACTAAACTCACGTTAATTAAAATAGTTAATAGCAACAATAGACGAGTTAACTCACGTGAATTATGTTTCAACAGTAGGCGGCTTAACCTACGTTAGTTGAGAGGGCTAATGGGTTTATATACGTAAAAAAAACCACAAGAAAAAAAGAAAAGTGGTGGCTAAATGGACAATAATATGCTAGGGGTAATGTCATAGGCTGGTGCCTAGGCTGGTGGTTACCAGGGATCTAGCCCTAGCGGTTGCTATACTCCTATGATTCTCTGAAATCGTTCTGTTATATAACCAGGCCACTCCTTTTTTATAGCTTATAGTATCTCCTTAGCAGAGGTTTCTTCCTCTCCCTCTCGATCAAGGATAATAGACAGTATCAGATCGTCATAAGCTATAGTTTTAGATCAGTCCCTGTACATACGTTTTATTCGTTTTAAAACTTATTTTAATGTTGACTTCGATGAATATCAATATCGAATTTAGGTTTATATTGTTTTTACTTGTAATACCACGTTATTTTCAGTAATTTTCAATGAACTACAAATGATTAATTCACGTCGCTTTAGAGTATACATTTATTTTGAAACGAATGTGTAATTATTGCGTATTTAAATGGGCCTTTGCATCGACACAAAGGGAACTTAGGAGTATTAGCGCCGCTGCCTTCCATATTGTATTTCGTAAGACCTTGAAAAACTAAGCCGCTATTTTGCAGCTTGCTGCCGTTAACCTCGAAAATATCAAGAAAGCGTTAGGACCTAAGCCTCCTATTTCTGTTGACGACAAATTTCCTCATGTCTTTAAAAAGGTAGCACCTTTATACAACAAAGCTTCAAGGAATAACATATCCCCTTACCACTCCGAAACCGATTATGAAATCGTCCTTTAAAACAATAATTAGGGTTAACCTTTAAAGTTTCTTTAGGGCCTATTATACTTACTATTATGGAAGAAGTTTCTGATGTTTCGAAAGATGTTAAACGAGTGTTTAAACCAAGGTTATATTCGCTCCAATAGATATTTGAAGAGCACATCTGTGTTCTTTGTCAAGAAACCCGAAAGGGACTTACGATTTTATATCGATTACCGCAAATTTACCGCTATTATGAAGGCTAACCATTATCCCTTTACACTTATGAAAAGACCGCTCGTAAATATTTCATAAATGAATAATTTACTAAACTCACCGTTGAACCCGATTTTTCTAACTCTTTATTAAGGAAGGAGATAAGTAGAAAACCATGTTCCTCATATGTTTTAGACTTTTTGAATAGTTAATCACTTGTTTCAGCCTTTCCATTGTACAGGTTGCCTTGTAATGATATATTGATAATTCATTGCACTATTTTCCCAGTACTTTTCATTTTTTCATCTCAACTTTATTTTGGTATATTAGAATGGTATTTTCTACGATTATTATACTAAAATCAAGTCAATATCAAACGCAAAAAGCTTAATTAGTTTTAATTTCGATATACCGAAGTATAAGTTTATCGTTCGAAAGATTAAGTACCTGAGGCTCGTTATTAAATCAGTAGTTGAAATACATATAACAATGGAAAAGTTACATGTTATCGAGGAGTGGGAGGTTTCTATATCAGTATTAGGAGTACGGGTTTTTTTTTTTTTTCAGATTTTCCAATATTTGCCGGATTTTCATTCGAAATTACTTTACAATGAATAGGCTTTGAATTCGGTTAATTGAAAAGGGCTTTGTTTTTCATTGAAAGTCTGAGGAAAAAACTGTTTTTAAACAACCTAATTTTTTTTTTGATATTCATTTTCATTCAGTAGAACCCTAATCTAAAAACATTTTTAAAGGCCGAATATTCCGATTGAGCCTTAAGAGACTACTTATTTCAACCGAACTATTACGAAATTTTACATTGAATAATATATTACTTTCATCATTTATCGTCTACTAGGCATATTTACAAAATTTACGAGAAAAGGTTACTAGTAATTATAAGTCGTTTAAGAATATGGAATTCGGAGCTTCGATATAGAGCCCGCCTGTTTAGTAATTTACCAATTATAAAAACTTGGAAAACTTTATAACCACTCCATAGCTTTTAAAAGCATAAGGTTGTTAGTTGAAACGATTTTTCCGATTTAGGTTTAAATTGGTTTATGACGAATATACCAATTATATACGGCCTAATATATTGTTTCAAAGAATTCAAGATATTTTTCAAACCGTTTTCAACCCTGATTTTTGAACAGGGAACTACATTTTTACGCCCCAAATTGGTTTCTTTTGAACTCTTTTCGAGTATATACATCTTCTGATCAATATTCTCCAGCGAATATATTCCGACAATTTTTGAACGTCTTACCAATATCGACCTCTGAATCAAATAGGACGCTTTCATTATTCTAGATACCATTTACACTCGTAAAGTTCACATAATACGTATAAATGACTGGATATTTTCTATCGATATTATTGTTCACAAAAATCCCATATTCAAGGTTTCTATTTGTAAATATTTAGTAAATGACGAAGACATTTTATAAGTTACTGACTGTATTAAAATACCCATTTACGAGCCATTTAATATCGTATTCATGATAATTATATACGATTGAATTTTTATAAGTCTTCCGAGCCGCGAATTAATTATCGTCATTTTATTTAAACCGTAGTTTTACCTCGGATTACATCGTGGTGTCCAGCATTTTTACTGGAATTTCGATGTTTATAAACATATAACTTATTAACGATATCGTCGAAAGGGATCTTTCCGATTTTTTCCAATTTTCAAATAACACTAAAGCGAACTTTTAGTCTAGTTTATGGTTCATTTCTTTCAAAAACGAACTGATTACTTTCGTTACATCATGGTCATTACAAAAAGTATTAATAATATTATTAATTTGAAGGTAATATATATTATAAATGTTACAGATTTTGCAGAGCGGTTTATAAGTTGTTATCAATGGTTTCACGGGTTTTCTCGCGTTATTATTAACGATTTAGAATCGAATTGGACCAGTGGGTCTCAAAACCGCTTTTACAACCTAACGGAGGAAAAGTAACTTCAAACCACTACATTTCACTTTGAAATGGATAATGCTACCGAATATATTAATGAAATTGTTTTGATATCCCTTTGTTTTTTTTTCGTTGTTTATATATCATTCTATTAAAATCCCTCATTACTTAGATATTGATAAATATTGAGAAATATAATTATTATTGGTATTAGCCTCTTCTTAATAATATACAATTACGATGTTTATCTTATAAAAACCGCCAATGTTTATTTATTTTGATGACAAAACCGTGTACAAAGGCTTAAAAATTTACCCTACTTACTCTTGACGTTACAAAATTCGCATCAGTTTCAATAATGGCTATACAACATCACATGATAAAAAACAGCTGATAAGTAAAGTTTTTTCTTAAAATGGTTTCGCTTCAGCGATAACGATTAGTTCGTTTTTGAAATAAAATTATAAACTAAATGTATTTTTGAAAAATTTAAGCCGTCTTTATAATAAACATAGTGATATACGTATTGTAGATTTCCACGTTATCAAACTCGATGTTTCGAAAGGGAAACACCTCCAATTTTATGTAAATTAACTCATTCGAGCCATTTCGAACCCGCTTCCGACCCGACAAATACGAAATTATCAACCATCCGTCTTCAACATTGTTAGTAATGATAGCGAAGCCAAATATTAATACTACGTTAAACCCATTTTAGGAACTCTGAATAAACCTTAGGTAAACCGCCTCTGCATTAGTCATTCAACAAAACGACAGGTTTTAATTAAATAGATAAGTTATATATACTCAATTTGAAAGCTTCTTTTAAGCATTCACATTCCAATGTAACTAGACTGCGAATTACTATAATATTTTCCGCCCAACCCGCCAATGGGCTTAATTTAATTTCATTTTATATTACCGAATAGTTTAAAAACCATTATTGAATGAGTATTAAAATCTGTAATGAACTTTCAGTATTATTATCATTACGATTATTAAACCATTCCCTTATACTCTCTCATATCTAAATCAATCTCTAAACTGTGACCAGAAAACAATTTCTGACCTATATTAATAAATATATATAATTTGGTATTCATATACTTCATGACTTGAACCTTCTCTTTAATAACTTTAAACTTGATTACCTACCCGTTTATTAATTATAACGCCTACATTTATTACCGAAATATTCACTTAATTAAAAACCATGTTTCTCGTTTAAAAGTTATATATAGCGAAAGCTATTAGAACGAATAAAAGCAAAAGATACAAAACCTGCATCACTACATATATCAACCTTACGCTAATTAGCTCGATAAACCCTTATCGCCTTCTTGACCGCGATCACTTAAGTTTATACGTTATTCAATCGCTTGTTATCACTTGGAAAACAACTCATGAGCGGGAAATCTATTTTGGTTTTGGATGTTGAAAATCAAACAAACCTCGGAAAGTCCGTAAACAAACTCGTTCATATTAAAATTAAAATTTGAAAAAGTATAGATATGACCGAAGTATTACCCGGTAACGCTGAAAACGTATGAATAATATTCAATATCTGTATCTAACTACTTATTAATATTTTTCCAACCACCATTTTAATTTATCCTAAACCTCGGTTTTCCGACGATACTTACGTAAATTATAAGCTATCATATATACATATTCAAAACATATTTACTCCCTAATACTGTTGAAGTAAGTTTCAATCATGCTCAACCCCGAAGAATACATATTTATTAATAGGAAGTAAACAGATTTGAAAATAAAACTTAAGTTTCTTAACATTTCATCAATTTCAACAGATGGACTAAGATTGATTTTCGCGGTTTGGTCGTTTATGATAATAATTCAAATTTGATTGATGTATTTGAAAACGTCAGTTTCTATAATGAAGCAAACGTAAAGTTCTGCATTAGTGATCACTCTTATATATCAATATAGTTAGTATATGTAGGTACTACCTTACAGTGAATGTGGCAGTGTATCACACTGCACGGTTCACTCCTGCAGAGTGCATTATAACGTGTAATACTGCAGGATGCACTCTTTCAGAGTGCAATACAGCGTGCCACTGCCCATAAAGGATATTGGCAAAGTGTATGATAGAGTGCCACATTCTGAGTGAGAGATTATAAGCTCTCACCTAAATCGTGCACTCTCTAGATGCCTTTGTTCCCTTTAATCCATCGATCTATTTTCAATATATACTATTCAATCTTCTACTTGTCTTTATGTTAATGTACATGGTACAGACAGACTTGACTTAAAATACTATTTTTTACGAAAGAAAGTAGTTATTATAAGAGGAGAGTTTTTACATTTCGGGGAAGCCTATAAATACTATTTATAAAAAGCGGTAAAAATGTTAGTACCGATGCGTTCCACGCCGTACCAAAACATTTGAGAGCTAAAACTTTCCGCATGCTACTACAACGTTCTATGCCGCTCCAACACGGTTATTGCACACCTTCTAAAATAGTTTACGGCAGGAAAACACCTTCCAATACCCTCTACGATTTAAGAATACCTTTTAACGCCTTTAATACAACATAGAAACTCGAAAGGATAAGCTGGGGGTTATGTTAAAAGCTTGTGCCTAAGCTAATAATTACCAAGGATCTTGCTCTAAAAGGTACCATACTCCTACGATGCTCCCGAACCACTTAAAAGCATCTCTTTACACCTGTTACGTAACCGGACCACCACTTTTTTATTAGTCCGAAACAACTCCTTAACAGTAGTTTCTCCCCCCTTCTTCATCTAGAATCATATATAGTATTCGACTACCTTAAGTATCAGCTCTGACTTAGTCCCTTCACACTTTAATATTTTTCTATTTATTCAATATAGTATTTTATAAGGTCAAATTGTAACGAATAACGTTTCCACAATGCAAACAATTTTTCTTTAAGTTCTATTGATATTTCAACTTCGTAACTATTCGTATAACACTTCTGAAATCAAGTAATCCATTATATAATATATTGCCAACGTTCAATTCAAAAACTCTTTTCATAAATTATCGAATAATTTCAGCCCTTGAGTCTTTCATTCCCAATAACGAAAAATAACGTTTATTACGTACAGATTCTCAATTCAAGGGTCTAGGTTATTTGCCAGCGCTTTAACATTCCACTGATTCAGATTAACAGGTTTTAAAACGCTGATTCAAAGTGTTGTATCTTTGAATAAGAGGTTTAAGTACTCGTTATACTTATCCAATCTTAAATTTGGCGGTATTATAGTTGCGTAAATGTAAGATGTACCGGAGTCTTTTAAAATTGATTGTAATCGTTTCCTAAATGTATCTAAATGTATCAAAAACCGTTGTAGTCGCTTTCGAAATGTATGTAAGCGGTTCCGATACTCGTGTGATATAGTAACTAGGATTCGAGTACGATTAAAATGATTTAATTGAAGGGGTGTCGAAATAAGATAGTCGAAATTAGATGTTTGGCGCATGTAATATGCAATAAAACGCAAATAAAATGTGACCAAGCGTGCCTTGTGAGGTGCCTCGCGCTTGCAATATGCAAATAAAAGAAAAATAAGGTGTTGGTAGGCTTTTATCGTTGCAACGTAGTCGATTCGAATCACTGGTCGAAATAACTGGTGCTTCATTGAAATTGGTTGTGGTTGAGTTGTAATTTCTAGATTCTGCAGACCGCTAGCCGGTCTATACGCTAATTTGTATGGCCAAATGCTTTAGTCTGTGCCCTACTTTGAAGTGGGTACCTACTGCACTAGACTTGCAGTATAGTCCTACAAACTACAGCTAATTTGCAATCAATTAAATCAATTAAACTAATAGTTTAGTGAACTTGACTTCACTATATTTAACTGTTATTCTAAGACTGGCGGCTTTTTGTTTTATGCTTACACTCCAGCGTGAATTGCTATTAAATGATGGAAACTTTTAAAACACCCCCTTTAATCAACAGGTTAAACCCCTGTTAATTTCGATCAATATATACTTAAGTTAATATTAATTAAGGCCTTTCGTTCCCATTTTATTTTACCCCTCCAAACCTTATATTCCTGAACTTCTATACACAAATCAATTGCCACAAACCAAGACGTATTACGAACTTCACCATTTACTTACTTTCTTCTAGTAATTCAACCTACCAGCATTGCTACCGCTGCTATTACCATCGTCGCCATTACTCTGGCAATTTTCGAGTTTGTTAAAGCATCCCTATTTCTCCATATTACGTGCCAAATGGTTTAAGTAACCCTCGATTCGTACGGTTAGCATATTTCTATCTACAAACCTTTTTAAAATGCTATTAAACGTAGCCCTAGTTATAACGTTAACGGGTTTATCTTTGCCGGTAATTTACCGAAACTATTGATTTTCAGGGTGTCGTATATCTTCTTTAAAGCCATTACTTTAATTATTAAAGTTTTTCAACAATTTTACCATATTTTAATGGGTATTCGTAAAGGATTTGGCAATTGATATAAACTACCAGAGGTATCAAAGGTAATTACGGTCATTTAATAATAATCCTCAATTTACCGTTAATTACTATAACGATATCAAAGACTGTTATTATACCGTCAATTTCTAAAACCAACACGTTTCGTATTACATGTTTATACTTAACGAATATCTAATATACGAGGTTTCTGGTTATTATAAAACGCCTTTGAAACTTGTCCTCATTAATAAATATTATAAGGAACCCAATTTATGAAATAAGATAAATATTAATAGCAAAAATCCCATTCGCAAAAGTTTTCAACTTTGCCCTTTTTGAATTTACCGAAACTATATTAATTACTTTTTCTTGATGATTTAATTAATGCTAAATCTCTTTATTTAAATTTTTAAAGTTATCATTTTATAGATTTTGTATCTATGTCGTGTTGGATAAGTTGTACGATACTTATGAAAGTTGTGTGATACTTTTAATTAGCACAACATAACAATGAAGGTCGCATAGGCTCTTTACTCAAGGTATTTTAATAATCTTACCTTGTTGGCTTCATGGATAGTCGTTAAAATTATAATTTACCCTTTTCAACGTAAGATAATATAAGTGTCTATTTTATTCTTGACATTATAAATGCAGATTAACAATATCTTCAAGTTAAATTATATACGCTTAATTAACATTTAGGTCGACTTACACTTACAAAATATTAACCCTTCAATATCACGTCATTTAGTCGCTACAAACCCAATTTATCCGAGGAAAAAGGTATTATCTATTTATATACCCACGATACCGAAGTCTTTAGCTTCCATAATTATCAGGTAAGAGTTAAACGTCAAATTCTTTATATCTAAATGATTTTCAAAATACTTCTGGTATATTAATAACCAGTAAACGCTTACTTCAGCCAATCTTTATAAAGTTTTAATATAAGGCATTACCATACTACTCGAAAACTTATCCCTTAACTTTTTCCGAACTTTTAACAATACACTCCGCTAAAAATCGGTGGCACATTACATATATGCTTATGTTATATACCACCTGTGAAATATAAACTAACCTCTTACGCTACGAATTATATTAACAGTAATTATAACGATTAAACGCCAATTAATCTTCTAAATTGTAAGTGTTTAAGTAAAAATCCAGTTTTTACCTTGATCATCGTATATTTAGGCGATCAAGCGTGGCATTTCGTAGGAATGGTCTGTAGTATTACCCGTAATCTCGTAAACTACTCTCACTTGAAAAATAATAACTTTATATCCTTCCCATTACGTTAACGTTACAAATTGAATAGCACCTTATGTAAAAAGGTCGATAATTTCAACTTAATTACTTTTTTCAAAGAATTTACCCAATATATTCACAATGCAATTAACAGGTAATGTAAAGACATGTTCACCGCTAAAATCATTCTTTTACAATACCCACGCCATTATATATACACTTCTATGCCTCTAATATTCATTGTGTTCTTTCTTTTTAATATATATCCTTCTCTTAGGTAGTCTTTCACGTTATCGATGTTTTATTAGTTTATTAACAATAGGCTTGTAAGAATTATATTGTCTAATTTACTCGACTCGGAGGTCATTCGCGTTAAAATATTTATTAAACCTAAGGTTTTTTTATACAGCTTAACCTACGTAGTTCAGAAAGTGATAAGGTTATTAACGATTTTTATTATCATATTTAAATTCATAATATTGAAAATTTTATACGGCCCGTTCTATTTACCCTTTTTTAGTTACGTAAAAATATTACTTTAAAGGGGTGTAGAAAGTAGGTTTACTATTAATAGTTTTTTTTTTTTTTTTTTTAGTATTAAAGGCATCATTATCCTAGTAGCGTACCGATTCCTTCTTTAATACTTTTAAAGATTTATTATATACTTTACCAGGTTTCTGAGTATTTGATAATATTAGTAACTCAGTCGTTATATATGGATAGACCCCAAATACTACGAATGTTAATATAAGGCTGCTAGGGTTAAAATATCGTTAAGGCATTTTACTGATATTTGAAAATGTGCTTTTTAACCTATGAAGCCTTTAATTTCCAGGGTAAGGATATTATAAGCCTTTCGTAAAAAAGCGTAAACGTATTCAACTTCATCGATACACTAGTAAATCTTAATAAAAACCTATTGATATTAAGTCTTTATCAACTTAATATGAGTTTCAAACTTCATTGTAATGAAGTTAGTACTGGCGTCCTAAGTTATCAGGTTTAGTAATTTTATATATGTTTTCATTTATATAATACGTAATACCTCTCACTTTTTAATCGCTATAATATTATTAAGTAACTTGGCGCCGTAAAAAGCCGTGGCGGAGTAAATAACATGCAATACCATCTTGTCCAGATAAAACACGTTTACCAAGAGCTGATAGTTAAAATTTTAATCTTCTTTAACGTGAATTAAAACTTAAAAGGGTTTAAAAGTGTATTTAACAGTAATGATGGGTCTTTGTAATTACCTTCAATACTAATAAATCCATATCTTCGTAAGTAGCCGCCTTTAAAACCTTATGAGGCCTATTAATCGCCGGATGATTAAACCTACGATATAATTAACGAAGTTAAGACTCCGTTGAGTTTAACACCATTTCTTTTAACCTTAAAAGATAAAACTAGAGGATAACCTACTTAAGGCTAAGTAAAAACCCTTTATCACCTTTATCTTGAACCAGTTAATCAGTTTAAATATTAGCGTTAACAGCGAGGGTTTTTATATCTTTAGGTTAAAGAAGCAAAAAAGTAGGGGATTTTAAAATATGAAAAACAATAGGGTTAATAATAGTTTAAACCGTTGTCGATCCTAGTAAAGATAGTTTCTTCTTCCAAAGCTTAAGCCGATTTTAGTTTTACCGGTATCGGTATAGTCAAGTTCCGTAGCCGTATTTATACCCCTTTGCAACGCGGAGTATCATAAATAGACTCTTACTAAAAACCGTAATGCCACCATATCTGGAATGATTCCTTCAAAAACTGTTTCAAGTAACGATCTTAAATAGTAAATAGTTATATAGAGCAGCTAGGGTCTTTATCTTTATGTTAGTAATAAGGATTTTTAGCTGTTAAATGGTACAGGAATACGTGGTCGGCGAACTATTACTTTGCTTTTTGATTGGTACCAATATCTTGATACTAACCGATAGCCTTAGGCTTATTTTACGTTTCTTTTACCTTATTAACTTTAAATTCTATAACGCGTAGTATTTAGTTCCAGTTTATGGTAAATAGGAAGTATATATTATATATTATCTCCTGTGATTCGCGTTCGGGAATAGTGTAACGTACTAACCCATAGTTCTTTTTACAGTAAATCCAACATTGTTTGACTTTTAAGTTTAAAATAAAATTGCTGAACTTGTTGAAGCACCTCAAAGAAAAGGAATACCCTTTTTTGTGCATAGCTTAATTACTTCCTTGGGTCTGGGCCATTCTTTGATCGTCTTAACCGAGCTTTTTGTATTGACGGTTGATTAAATATATGTAAAAGCGGTTTTTTCCGTCTTTATTAAACTCTAAAGATTAAGGAAATAGATTAGTCGAGCTTGAGACTCGCGCTTTTTCGGTCGCTAACAAAAAACATAACTGGTTAAAAAAACTTTTACACGTGGTTTAAGGGCACTATAGGGCGTATTTGAACTTTTTGTAGCCCGCAACAGCCTGCTGGACCTACTGACATAGTGTATCTTCACTATCTCCTACGTTGCCGATTACTTGTTAGTAAAACTTTAGCCTATTAAGTATCTAATTAAAAAGGTCCATTTTACTTTCCGACTCTTTTTTGTATTATAGTATGTAAAACCACTCAATGATATTCCAGTCGGTATAATACTGGGTAGAATCAACATTGTGTTTAAAGTAACCCTTTAAGCTATCGTATATTTCACTAAAGGACGAAGAATTCATTGGGTACCAAAGGTAGTTATCCTTGGCTAAGCTGGTAAATATACTGGTAAATAACAAGTGAAAATATAGAGATTTAACTGGTATCTGGCGGAAAATATTAAAGAACGGGCGCAAATTAACGTCGAGTAATTTATACGGCTTACCGTTATACTTCTCCTTTCCTCCTCTGATTTTAATAAACGTAGTAATTGTTACGCAATCTGTATCTACCATAAGGACGTACCGAGGGGAAATAGTGATATATTAGTTATAGGGACCCTTTGGATCCCTTAGCTATGGAAGGTATTATTATTAGGAAATAGTATCGTTCTCTTTAGCTGAGTTCAGAGGGGAAAAACCAGTAGTCGTATCCATAGTAAGCTCGCGCGTAAAACTACTACTTCCTTAGATTTAATTAGAAAACTGAAAATATTGAGAAATTTGGTAGAAAAGCACTTGACGGTTTCCACGGGGAACTTGATAATAATCCTCTTAGTGTTAAAAGATACGTCGAGGTTCCTGCTCAATCAGCTGGTAAACTTAAGGGCTTAAGGCATATAAATTTATCAACTTTTTACGGCTAATAGTACTGAATCGTTAATCATGGGCAAAAGGGTCTTAAAAACTCATCAGGGCTTGGGTTGGTCCTTGTAAACGCGTGTAGAAGCGCTAAAAGTGATATCGGCAGTAATCATTTTCTTTTTACCCTTATCTTTAAAGATTCATTAGGGGTCTTTATCCGTGGTGTATTAGTTTAGTACGTTAGCTAGATTCTCTTTTTGTATTTTTTTGATAAGGATGTTAAGTCTTCGATTAGCGAGCTCAGTCTTTAGCCTAACCTTGACATGCCTGTTTACCATTTTTTTCATATTTCGATTCTATTTTCTAAAGTATTTTTAAAAGTCATTGTACGTTTTTAGTCCTCAAACGGTTTCAGTAGAGTCAATATCAAAAATATAGGATCCGATTGCGTAGGTAAGATGCTCGACTAAGGAGTATTCGTTAAATGTCTTTATTTTAGTGTTTTTCGAAGGTGATATCGAGGGCTATAATCGTTTCCCTCCTAGTAAAGTTAATAACGAAATCAATTCCAACGCGTTTTAAAGCTTTAGTAATAAATATTAAGGTGTAAAGAGGTGGTATAAAGGGGTAGGTCGTAAGTTTGCTGTCAAAGTTTATGGATATTACTATATATCTCTATAGTTAGTAAGAAACCACGATGCGGGGTGCACCTTCGTAAAAGTTCACGGTAATGTACCACTCTATAAGGTGCATTCCTACAGAGTGCATGATAGTTTGCCACTGGCTGGAGGTGGCATTTGCAGAGTTTATGGTAGAGTGTCACTGCTTAGAAGGAAGATTAGCAGAGTGTATAGTAGAGAATGATTTCACAGATAAAAGGTTTATAACCTTTTATTCGAAACGTGCACTTTCCGAATTCTTCTTTTTCCTTACTCAACTTATCTTATTACTACAATATTAATTTTTATGATTACTTTTTTAGTTTTTTACGTTGACGTAAATGAATAGAAATCTCACCGATACTAATTAGTAGCTGACTAGATCGATTATAGACAGCTTAGGGAAAAAGACAAACCGAATTTAAATACTTATAACGGGATGTTATAGTGGTCCTCAATAGTTGTACTTTAGTGATACGTCTAATAGAAACTGTACGAGAGTATAAAATTACGCGGGAATGTCTTTGAAACCCAAATCGTAATAAAATTATTAGATTTAGAGTAGCTTTAAAGAGAAATACCTAAAAACAATATTATAAATCAGTTCTTACCTGATTTACTAAAAGCCTCATTATATTAGCCATTAACTTGTATTGGAGCTTTAAATATACTCGGGCACTTTTTAAAAAGCATATTATTACGTATTAGGTTACGTAAGTTAAAACTATCATGTTTTGGAACCTTTTGTTGGGACCTATCCAACCAAAACGTATCTTTCAAATCGTTTACGAAACCTAGAAGTGGATAAGAAGTGGTATCTACACCGCTTACGAAACCCAACAGCGGTTACAATATAGCACACAAATCGTTCGCAATTAATCAAAACGGCTATAACGCGACATTCGAACCGCCTACCAAACAAGAACCGAGTCTTATATACATATACACCTCCCCACATTCACATCGTTTCCCTTCCCTTTTCTATTTAACTTATCTGTCTCTCCTCGTTCGCCTTATACCACCTATTTTAAGTTTATTATTTATCAGGTTTAAGACCCCCTAACCGCTTAGCTAATATAAAGTTGAAAAAGCGTTAAAAGGACACATAACTAATTTATTGTTATAACATAATTATATTTTATTTAGATTCACTTATATTAATAAACATTAAACACCTTATTTTGAATTTTTTTGTTTCACCTTATTTCCTTTATATTTATGCATTTATACTTCTTCATATTTGGTAATATAAACCAATTTACGTTAATTATTGTATTTCGAACATACATGTTGTATATTACTTGGGTGAAGGTACATAAATATACATACATACATAGAAAGAGGAGGAAGGCACTGCTTGTGCCTGTGCGGCTATATAGTTCAGCTTTTCTAAGCTTCTCTCGAGTTCTAGTTTCTTCCTCTTCCATCGTCAAAATACTATACTGTTTCAATGTTACGTTGTTGCCCTACATACGTACCAACAATTGGTAGTTATAAGCTAAAGAGCTAAAAAAAAAAAGTACTAGACCTACCTTTCACCAGTTTAAATAAGACAAAATGGAAAGAGCATCACCAGTTCTTCCATATTAGCAAGAGAGAAAAAACAACCTCCCGCCCCGCCAAGCCTTCCATTTTTCTTTCCTACTTTTTAACATTAAGATCCTTAATCTTGCACACCACCCCTAACCACCATCATAAATCACTGTTTATCGTGACGACCCCCTTATCCTACTCCTCCTCCTCCTCCTCCTCGTCGTCTTTACTGTAGTTATCTTCGTCTTCGCCACCGTTAGATCGTCGCCGCAATCGCCGTAGCCTTCCGCCGCTACTGCTGGCTGCCAACGCTATCTTTTCACTTCCCCCTTTCTGCTAGTACCTTCGCTATGCCGCTGCTACAACCGTCCTCACCGAAGCCGCCAGTGGTTTCGCCACAACTATCATCTGTCTCACTGCTATCCCCGTCATTATTTCTATAAGCAAGCGTAAGCTAAGTACTCTAGACATTCCCCCTTCATTAACACCTCGACGCATTTGTAGCAATCCATTAACAGTTGACCCTCAACCCTAGGGAGAATTTACCACTCTTACAAGCATTCCTTTGCTAACTTCTCCTTCTCCAATCGCCACACCACTCCTTTACACACCGGTTCATTGTAATATAAATCTCTTTTACAAGTAAAAAATATATTAAACACCTATAGCAATCAATAACAAATATAAGTTCAATCTTCCATAAGCGTTTGAAGACTATCAAAACAAATTTGAAATATCAAATAAAATATTACTAGACGATTATAACAAGTAGTTTTAAGGCGCTTACCTGTAATAGAAATATATATCCTCGCTCTTATAGTCCTTATCTTTAAAGTCTTTGTCTTCCTCCTCATAACCCTCCGCCTCGTCCATAAAATTTATTTCTTCGGAATACCGAAGCTACTTCGACGTCTTAGTTTTCGTTTGACATCACTTTTCGCCACTTAAATCAGGAGGAGATAGGTTATTATAATCCTAAACACCACGATCTGTCTAATATAAGCATCGTTATGGTAGACCATAACATTAGTTCCACTAGTGTTTAGAACTTCTAGGTTTGTTTACAAAGCTTTACTAAATTTACTCTCGAATGAAAAATCTAAGTCATATCTATATTTAACTGCCCCATCTTTTAGTAAAATACAAAGACCATCTAGAGGAAACGCCTAAAACTAACCTTCTTAAATTTGGAGGCAATTATGGGGGTATTAACTTAACCCTTTTAAATAGACTTTAGTTGAGTTACCAAAACTTTTCGAATTTTATAGTCTGACCTATGATAGTAAGCCAAGTAGGTGCCAAATGAGGTTTACTATTAAGGTATAGTGGGAGACTAGAAGAGGCTACCGTGACCTACCGTGTAGGACTTAGAGGAATGGCCAGTATCCAGCCTATTACGTACCATTATACGTGCCTTATACGAACCGCGCTTGGTTTGCGCCTGGACCGAGTATTGCCTATCCCGTTACGTATATAGTTACGTAACTTATAAACGTAATAACTGATATTCTAAGTTTATAATATACCCTAATTTTCCGCAGATGTTGTAAGGGTTACGGCGTCTCGCTAATTGAAAGTAATGAGAGAGCCTTACTCGCTTAATACGCGAGGCGGGCGTAAGTCAATAACGCGACGTTTAATGCGCTGTATAATGTATTGGCCGATCCGACCTTAAACTACCGACGCCATATAATACGCATTTAACATACCGTATAACGTATTAGCGGATCTAATCTTAGGCCGCCGGTTTCGTTTAACGCGCTTTATAACTTATCTTATAATGAATAATTTTTGTTGTTAATACCGTATAACGTACGATTTATCGTGTCGTGTAATATATCAATCGATTCAACAACAGGTTACCGACATCGTTTAACGCGCCCTTAATATAATATTTAACGTATTTACAGGTTTAACTGCGGATCTACGATGCCTTATAACGCGTCCTTTAATAAGTCGTATAACCTATTAACTGGTTTAACTTGAGGCCGCCAATATTTTATAACTCGCCTCTTAACTGGTCATATAATATTTCTTTTTTATTATTGGTACCGTATAACGTACTTTTTACCGCTTTATTTAATACCCCGTTCTTACTTTTCAAGCCGTATAACGCGCCCAATACAATACGTAACTTTTATCGAATCCGGTTCATTAGTATTTATAAATACGAACGCCCTTATAACCCCTAAAACTTCTTTTTTTCATTTTTATAACGTCGTCCTTACTTTACTATTCATCTTTTTCTATAACAATTTTACTTTTACCTTTTATATCCTTATTACCAGTTTTACCGACGTTTTTTCATTGTTTCCTTTACCTCGTTATTATAAACGACGTGTATAATAAACCTAATTTAGACTACATCGCCGCCGGTACCCTGAATAAAAATGATAATCTGCTTCGTAAAGTATATTACCTTATTATATACGAATAACTTGCCGTTAATTTCTTTTCATAACCTTTTCGTATTATAAATGACCTGTTCGTCGTTAGTAATAGCGAAGATGAAAGCGAACTCTTCACTTTACGGACTAAAATTTATATATATCGTGTATTAACTGCCTTTCTAACTTCGGTACTTCTTTTATTTTTATTCGTGTTTATTGGGCATAAGGTTGTCGTACGTGTCATAAGGTTTATAGTAAGGTAAGATAATAAATTAACTTTACAAAAAAACCGATCATTATTTAGCCCTTTTCATTATATATTTAAAAGATAAGTTAACTTACAGCCTCGCCCAATCTATACGCCCTTTTACGTTCATTAATCATTATAGGCGACGATAAAGATTATATTTTATTCTTTACGTAAAAGCGGCAAGGAGATGTCCTGGGTTATCGGCATGTTCTTACGCTCGCCTTCTTCTAATTAGTTAATTAGTTTGCTCGTCTCCGCGACATTACTCAGGTATAAGGGGTTTTTATCTTATCAGCCGTATAAGCCGTTACTCCTATAGTTGTAAGACCCCATAGCCCCCGTTTCCCGGGTCTGTCCTTTTTAAAAACTTTTCCGTTACCTTTTACGATATCGCCTATTTACCGAAATATGATATTTTAGGTTAAATGTACGTTAACCCGTAACGGTTTTGCTCGTGCTCTTTTTAATAATCACTTTATATCTTTCTGTGGTTTCAGTCTAAATAATTAAAATAATATATTTACGTAAGTTATATCTTTTATAGCTAATATCAATTACATCCTATAAAGTGTGACAAGCGATATCCAAGGCCTAATTATACGGGGCACGATTTCACCCGTATTTCATTTTCTAACCTTAGTAATAAAGGGCTAATCGGGTCGACGGTAAACGGCCGAAAAATCGTGTCTGGGCCGACCGCGTCGCCCGGGCATAATCTAATGTATTATAGCTTTTGGTAACTCGTTTAAAGGGTCGTTTTATTTTCCCCGCCTCTAGTTTAACTCCTAGTTCGCTGTTATCGTAGGTTTACCTTAGTGACCGTTCCATTTAACAATATCCGTTATCTTCGACGTTGTCTCGCGCCCGTCCCGTATTTTACTAACTTTCTTCGTCAGCGTTTGTTAACGCCCGTCACGCCCTTTTTCGTCTTCCTTACCGGTGTCTTTTAATATCCAAAATTAGTTACAATAAATCCCCTTATATTAATAAGACTAATATTTGTTAAACCTCAATAAAAATGATAACGAGTAATTAAACTTTTATAAAGTTGTAGTAAATGTCGTTTTATAGTCGGATACGTATCCGAAAAAGTTGGGTAAAATTTACCCGACTTTATTTCCTATATTATAATATAGTTCAATAATAAATTCGTCTTTTGTTTCAAAAATAATATGTTATTTCGAAGTTGTAAACGACTCGCTCTGCGTAAGTTGTTCGGTATAAGCTCGACGTCGACGTAGGAATACCAGTTTATTTTAAACCCGAATATACCTTTATTTAACTTCAAATTTATTTAAAGTTATAGTATATTAGCAATTTCCAAATAATTCTCAATTCGGCTTACTATAACTCTTTTACTGAACTAATATAATATATATTCCGCTCTGGTTCGTTTTTACCAGAAAAAATTGTTAAAGTTTAAATTCCTAATATATATCCTTTTTATATCGGTAATGATAAAAATGAATTCCGGGAAAATATCAGATGAAACCTGCGAAAAAATGGGGTTTGAAATTACGTGTTGAATTAAATTTTCGTAAAATCTAGAGTTTTTACAAACAATATCTAAAAAAAGATATTGAACGGGTTCGAAATATCGAAGATCTGGTACTCATTATAAAGTTAATTGAACTTTCTATTTGAACGGTTCATTTTAATATTATGTAGGCTTAATTAAACCTCATCTTTTGCCTTATATCGCTTCGATAAACATCGTCGAAGGTTCGTCGTCGTTTTTATTTGATATTAAATATAATGTTGGAATAGTATTATATGCAGTGCAGTAGAGCAACTTTACTTACAGTAAAGTTGACTGTACTGCAAGTATATTACTTTGTGCGGACTCAATGCATTAGATGTAAGTCGAGTGCAGGATACTGCACTTCACTCTAGGGTACGGGCCAAGTAATTGGCTATACAAATTACAGCGCAGACCGGCTAGTGGTCTGCCAAACCTAGAAGAATACATCTATCATCTAACTATGTAATCCTATTGTTACTTCGAAGACCAATCGAATCGACAACGTTGTAACGTTTAAGGCCTACCAACATTGATTAGTGCTTATCAGGTTAATCACAGATTTGCTAAGTAGAAGAAGAAGCTACTTTTTAGTTGTTACGCTTTACGTTATCGCTAGGGTAAAGGAAAAATTCTTGCGAAGGGCTTCTATTAATACTTCGCCATTCTCTAACATCAGGAAAAAAAGGAAGACTTTTTAGGCTGTGTCAGTCTCCAACAGCAATCGGAAAGTAAGCGACGGTATCGTTATTGAAAATATTGATAAATCTTTATTGATCCATATTGAAGAAAGTTGAAATTAACCGCTAAAAGTCTTAAACGACAAGTTGACAAACGGCTAAGTCAGTACTACTACAAGTGTTACAACTGCAGAAAAACAATTATGTTCCTACGCTAAATAACTTTTAAACTTCGCCCTCCATCACTACACGACCTTCGCCCTTACATTTATCACCAAACCTTTGCCCTACTTCACTCTTTTCTCTCCCTACGCCACGTCGATCGCCTAGTTCGCTATTTTAAGCAAAAACACCAAGCCGCGCCAAGAAAGCCACGTTGCGCGACTTTACGTCAAAATACCAAGACTTTACGCCTAAGATCATCAAGTCCCTCGCCTTATATGCCTTACATGCCCTGCAAGTCTAATATAGGCTAAAACCTTAATATATCTACAGTGAGCGCTCATTTTGAAGCCATTAATGACCCTGAAAAGAAGGAATTCATTAACGCTCTCGCAACTGTTTTCACTAAGTTTTACGATAACCACCTTTAGACCTTGGATATTGATAAAAAAATCCATGGAATAATACCTTACCAACTTTATCGGATGCTTTTCGTTAAGTACAATACCAGCTATGACCCCAACTTTAATTTTAACAAGTATTGTGACTTTTTTAAAGACTAGATAATAGATAAGTGGATAACAGATCAAAAAGGAGTCAAGTTAAGACTTAAGTCCTAACTGGAGGAACGAGGGGTCTTCGTTTGAGTATAAGACGCTACGACGTTAGTCTAAGCCCTTTTCGATTAGGCCTAACTTAAAGAATACCCTTGTAATACACAACCTAAAGTAAAAGTTATTAAGGAACCTTACCACCCGTATACGCGATTCAGGGGATCCCTAACTTATCCTTAGCTAAGTTAAGCCTCTTTTTGCGCTGGCGATAAGTAACCAGTTAACCTTCTCGGCAGTTTGATACCCTTACATGATAGCGCAGAGTACGCCCTTAGCAGCGGTAGGGCACGTAAAGTAGCAGCAGTAAACGCAGCCAGAGGCATTAATGTTGGTGCTCTACACCAGTTAATTAAACAAGATCGTCAGGCCTCTCAAAACCTTTAAGTACCTATCGATTTTTAGTACTATAATTGTCAAGTACCTTAAAAACCTTTTCCCTTTAGACTTATTTACGTACGAGCTAACCATAGGTCTTATCATAGAACTTTCCCCCTTGAGTCAAGCGACTGGTAATTACCCCCAACCTCGTTCCTCGAAAGTCCTACGGCTTAAATCATCAGAAAACATCATTTAATGAGATAACTATTGTAGCCTTTTTCTAAAACCTGTCAGGATGGTTAATATTAACTACAAATTGCTAACGGATTTCGCCAAGATGAGGAATAACGTTGAGAATACGATGGAAAGCCCTACAAACTTTTCGACTCTAAGCTAACGACCTTCTTAAACATTTACAAATAGATAAAAGTCCTACCTTTAGGTTTTTACTTATTGTTCCCCGGAATCTTTATAAGGCATGTAAAAGATAACTATCTAACCTTTCTAACTGGCGTTACTACGTTTCGCGAAATCTATAATAGTATAAAGGGCCACTTTAAGTACAACGTTCAACTCGCGTAATATTATATAAACTGAGCCATTATGAGGTGAACTATAATAATGGTAAAGAAGAAAAAGGAGGAATTACTAATGGACGTCCTTAATTAAATGCTTGATAAGCTGATATTGTGTTAAAATGTAATGTGGAAAGCTTATATTGGTGAAGCTACACTTCGCAAGCAGGTACGGATAGTAGTCACGGGCATTAAAGAGTATGAATATGCTTTATAACGACTAAATGCCACTTGCGAAGGTTTCTTTAGCTAGTTGCGCTTCTCTCTTGCTACCGTGATAACACGTACATTAAATTAGTTTAGTAAATACTCCTAAGCTAGCAACTTCCTTAATATGGACAAAAAAGACCTTACGGTAGTTAATTACATCAACCGTAAATACGGGCGCCCATAACGCCTAAGGTTTAGCCTATGGAACTAGGCTTTAAACTTAAGGTAATAACCACATTAACGTCAAAAAAGCTAAGCTTTAAGCGGATTTGCTAACCACTAACACTATCATTGTAATAGAGATAAGAGATATTGAATTTGTAGAAAGATTGGTTAATAGTTAATTCGGTGCCTCCAGGTCGAGTGAAATTACAGAAAGGTAATGTATTACATCCAGTACCCCATTAACTTTAAATAAAAACACTTAAATTAAGTAACATTTTTCGAAGGCGACAAGCCAATTAATAATGATACCCCTAAACAAATTAAATGACACGAAAATACTATTTCTAATGTAGCGTAATAACTAGCTGATTATGCCTTATTATACCATTTAAGTGGTAAATATCCCTACCTTTATCCTAATTATACCCCTAATCCCTTATATACATTGAATTTTCGCGATCATTATGCAGACCACACGTTTTAAGGAATTATGGCAGATACTAGGGCAATAAGGTACTTAGCAGGAGTCTATTCGTAATATATGGCATTACAGAGGGAAAGTACTTCAGCTACTAAAATTAATCGTTACGATACTGAAGAGGCTAAAGTTGGCTTTAACACAGGCGATTGAATATTGTTACTAGGGATAACGATAATCCAAATTATTGTAGGCGTAATTACGTTTTATATCCCTAAGTCCCCTACATCTTTCCTACTTTACTTAAAGGATATAAAGACTTTCGACGTTTACGTCGACGTTAACGTAGACGAGCTAGTTAAGGACTTCCAAAGGTTTCTACTCGCCTTTAAGTGTGGGTATTTATGGTTTTATCTTCAAGATCCGGAAGTTGTGGTATTAAACTTATTAAAACTGGAGATAAGTTAAATATATCGACGTTTTAACCACCTAGTTATTAACAGACTATTTAAATTCCCAAGGTCCATAAGGTATAAAAATGTGGAATACTTTGCCTTGGAAGTTATTAAAAGACTTTTCCACCATTGCCCAACGTATACCAAAATATTTTTCGTTTTAAAAACCATGACTTGAAAATTCCTTCTTGTAATTTAGAAGGTAATTACGAATCTAGTTATAAATAATATCTTTACTAAAGCCGTAGCTAAAATGATATTACCTGACCAAAAATTGTATTTCCCAACTAAATATATTGATTTTTTAAATGTAGTTTATTTATATTTAGTGCGTAATATTCATTTACGTTGAATGAAATTATGCATTTAAATATATCTTACATTATTTCGCTTTATGATTCTACTATTACGACTGTAAATATTCATAAGTATTAATGTCTCGAAATTATTACGACGTGTAAATATCCGGACTATTTTCACATTACTTGGAACGGCGTTATATAAACGTTATTTCAGGTACCAAAAATCAGAAATATAAATTTAGAAATTACTTACTCTAGTCGTAAGGCCGTTGAAAATCTCCAGTGGCTTTCGTCGTTACAGTCGACATGGGTCTCGATACCTCACCTTTAGGAGCTGAATTTCGATTGGACTCTGATACCACCAAAATAGCAAAGAAAACGTAGTTTCGCCATTTTATAGAAATTCCCGTTCATTTAAAATCTTATACGTCTTTTTTGAAAGTTATAGCTAGATTTATTTAGGACTTGGTACGAAAATTTTAAGATATTTAATGAAATTTTTGAAAAATACGAGAAAACCAAATCTCGCGGATTAGTAACAATACCTCGTTTTGAGGGGTTTTCGGTTTTTTCGACATGAAAACTTCGAATGACGTACTAATGTTAAAAGATAAATGCGAAATTTATATCAATACAGCGGAAATTCTTAAAGCTTTCAAATTCGCAAAGATTTACGATAAATTCCCTAATATTTAGGATAATTTTTGGCCTACTGAATTTTCTCTCAACTGAATAATAAAGGTTTCTCTCATATAAGGCTGGTAATATACAAAATTAAATCCTTATCGTTATCCGATCTTTCGACGCGGCGAAGCTTTTTTAAACTAATGGTTTAATAATTAATATCGCCAAAGCCGTATGGAATTTTTAAACGATATCTAACTATTCGACTTACCACTTTTCGTGGTTTGAACAAAACTATATCATATTGACTAATGCCGCGTAATAGTGAAACTTAGGTCCTTTAATAAATACGTTATCTGTTGGAAAAGTACTATATTCAGTGCAGTAGGTCAACTTTACCTACAGTAAAGTTGACTATACTGAATTGCAAGTTGAGTGTATTGTTTTGTGTAGGCTTACTGTATTGGGCATAAATCGAGTATAATAGGCCACACTTCACACTAAGGAACGGGCCAAGCCATTAGCTTTACAAATTACTATGCAGACCGGCTAGCGGTCTGCCAAACCTATAACAATACATTCACCACTTGATTACTTCAATACTACCATTACTTCGACCCATTTGATTGACAATGTTTTAACGTCCAAAGTCTTAAAAATAATGATCAGTACTTATTAAGTTAAACACAGATAATTTAAGTAAAAGAAAAGGCTACTTTCTAGTTACGCTCTACGTTCACAACGATGGCTAGGGTAAAGGAAAGGTTTTTACAAAGGGTCTTTATTACTGTGTCAGTGTCTACGGAAATACGTAAGAAAAAACCTTTATGCTATGCTATTATCTACGGCAATCCAAAGGTATCAATAGTATCGCTATTAAAAATACTAAGAAACCTTTTCAGATCTTTTTTAAAAACTTTAGATGAACTGTTAAAAGTCTTAAAGTTTGGTAAGTTTGCAAACGACTAAGTTAGTACTACTACTGGTGCTACTACTGCAAGAACAATTAAGTCTTACAGCCAAATAATAAACAACTTTCGACATTCATCACTAATAACGAATTTTGACCTTGCCCTTTATATCAAAACATTTCCCCCTACTTTACTTTCTTAACTTGCCCTAAGCCAAGTTAATCGACAAGATAGCTATTCTAAGCGAAAATACTAAAAATAGTTAAGTTATTCCGAAGAAATTATATCACGCGAATCTACGCTAGATCGCTAAGATGCTACGCGACTTCACGCCAAAATACTAAACTTCTACGCCCTAAATAACAAAATCCTTCATTTATCAAAACCTACACCGACCTGAAACTTAAGATAACACCTATCTAAGTTATTCAAAAAGGGATTAAAACCTTAGGATCCATCTTTTTAAAGCAATACAATAAAGACTTATAAAGGCAAGATGTTGACAAAGACTTAAGAGAAAAGAACCTAACCAACTTCGTCGGCTATTACATTGTTAAATACGATGGCGGCGAAAAGTTTAATCGTGAAGACCACGCCATTGGAAACTTTTGCTACCTATTCAAAAACTAAACCATGATCATGTAAAAACAATATTAAAAAGTTATTAAGTTAAAACTCAAAGTAAAACTTAAACGCCGAGGTATTTACGTACCAAAAAAAGGTTTCATTAAGTAAGTAAAAACCCTATATAAACTAACTTAAGTTAAAGAATACCCTTAAAACCCACGGCTCAAACAATAAGGTATTTCAAAACCTTGACGCCTCCATACGTGATTCAGAGGACCTCTCCTTTACCTTTAGCTAAGTTAATCTTCATTACACGCTGGCAACAATAAACCTATCAACCTATTCGACAACCTAACACCTCTATATAATAACGAGAATTAAGCTTTTAACGGGGGCAAAATATATAAAGCAACGGCCGTTACACTTCCAGAGGAATCGATATCAGCGCCCTATACTAGTTAATTAAAAAAATCGTCAAGCTTGTCAAAACCTCCCAATCTCTCTCCCCCCTCCACGCTTTAATCAAAATAGTTAAATTCCCCACGAACTTTTTCATGGCAGGGTTACCTACACGCGAAAGACTACCATAAGTTTTACTATATGACTTTTCCCCTTAGGCTAGGCGACCAGCGATTACCTTTAACACTGTACCTCGAAAGCTTCAAAACTTAAATTTCTCGAAAATACCAATTAAAACTAGGATAACTATCGCGACTTGCCCTCAAAACCTGTTAAAATGGTCAAGATTAATTATAAACTCCCTACGGACTTCACCAATATTTGAAACGATACCGCAAAGTATAACGGAAAGCCTTACAACCTCCTCGATACGAAAACAATACCCTTTTTCAACATCTATAAGTAAATAAGGATTCTCACTTTTATCCTTTACTATTCCCAGAAATCTATGCAAGGCATGTCAAGGACTATTACGTAACCTTCATAACTAGAGGTACCACGTTTCAAGATATCTATAATAATATAAAAAGCCACTTCGAATACAATATCAACCTTACCAAATACCATACAAATGAGGCCACTACGTAGTGAACTATAATGATAGCAAAAAAGAAAGAAAACTCAATACTAATATATATGTTAAAATAACTGCTTAATAAGCTGGTATTATACCAACAAATAATGAGGAAAGCCTATGCTAACGAAGCCACACTTTACGAGCAAGTACGGGCAGCAGTTACGGGTGTTAACAAGTTTAAATACGCCTTAGAACGCATGAATGCTACCTGTAAAGGCTTTTTTAAACAGTTACATTCCTCGCATATCACCATAATAACTTATATACCAAACTTACTTAATATATACGCTAAAGCCGGCAACTTTCCTAACATAAATAGAAAAAAAGCCTTACTATAATTAATTACGTCAACTTCATGTACGGCTACGGGTGCCGCTAACGTCTAAAGTCTAGTTTATTGATTATAAACTATATGTAACAACTATGTTAGCGCCAATAAGTCTAAGACTTAAGCGTACTCATTAACCATCAATACTATCGTCATAATAGTGGAAAAAGGTATTAAATCTGTAGAAAGTTAAGCCATTAGGTAACTCGGTATTCCCCCATTAAGTGAAACAAAAAAAAATGCATTGTATTTAGTACCCTACCACTTTTCAATAAGACTACTTAAACTAAATCGCAAATTTTAAGGAAAAAGATTTAATTTACGGCGATAATACCCTTAAGCCAATTGAATGATATAAAGATAGTGATTTTGACGCGGCCTAATAACTAGTCAACCACGCTTTTCTATACCATCTTGGTGGTAAAGCCACATACCTTTACCTTAACTAAGTCTTTGAGCCTTTTTACACCTTTAACCTTCGCAGTAATTATGCGAATAATATTTTTGAAGGTATTGTGACAAATATAAGAGTAGTAAAGTACTTAATGAAACACTGTTCGTAATACGTGATATTACGGAGTAAAAAAACTATAACTACTAAAATCATTCTTACGATGCTAGTAAAATTGAAGTTAGTTTTAAAACAAGCAAACAACGGTAATGTAAACTATTGTCAAATTAATTATGTTCTACATACTCAAGTCCCCTACCCCCTTTCTTATTTATTTTAAGGATATAAAAACCCTTTATATTAACGTTGACATCAACTTAAACGAGTTAATTTAAAACGGTCAAAGGTTTCACCTTACCTTTATGTGGGTGCACTTATAGTTTTATCTTCAAGGGCCTAAATCAATGGTATTAAACTGAAAGAAGCCGAAAATACGTTAACTATACCAGTGGTTTAACTACCTAACGATTTACAGGCTATATATAGTCTTAAAGTTGGTACAGCATAAAAAGTGGAATACTTTACCTTGAAATCTATCAAAAGGCTTTATCACCATTATCAAACTAATACATAAGCCTATCAGAGATTTAAATTTATATTAAAAACGACCAAAACTTTAACTACAAAGTCTTTATTAATGTGTTTTACTTCAATAACAAGCCTTTTTTTTACATAATTCATTTCATACACTCTTTTTACGAAGCCAAATTTTTTAAGTCATTTTCGGTAATGATATATAGGAAACACTAAGATTTCTATAAATTTACACGTAACTAGGCCCACTTGACGTTGTCGTCCACGATACTAACACCAACTTTACGATGGCAGAATTTCAGGAAAATACTAAGATAATGGGTATCTAGTGTAACCAAGTGCCTATAAAGGTCCACTAAAGTATTGGGAAGGTTAAAAGGGTGTAATTTTTATTGCAACGAACGTATAATATCCGGAAGTTGAAAATTGAGAGCTTTACGGATCTAGAGGCACGCCTTTATATGGCGATAAAGTGCTTAAACAATATTGTGAGCCCTAACGGCCTAGTTCTAACGCTACTAGTCTTTGGAGAGTACCTATACCTGACGAGTGAATTTCCGTTATCAAAAAGTACCCAAAAATGTACTACGGCTAAGGACAAAGCTTTATAGGAGCTGCAAATGAAATCGGCACGCTGCTAGGTTAATGATACCCTTAACACCAGAAACAGCCTCATAATAATCGACTTTTTTGCTCTTCCCTTACAAATTAAAGTCCTCGTATAGCAGGAGCCAGGTAAATAAAATGGAATATACAAGATCTTAAGTATTATAAACTTTAAAGTAGTTGTTCAAACTGTTAACAGTACTGTATATTTTCGAAACACACAGGTCAATACCTACATTAAAGCTATTAACAATAGAAACATTCAAGCTAAGCGACTAAATTAACAAAAACCTCTTCCACCCGTGATCGACAAACTGATAAAACGTTGTTGATGCGCACAACTATTGTAGAAAGAAAAACTTTAAAGAGGAGGAATATACACCGGGTCGTATTCATAATACTACTTGGGTAAGCAGGAAAGAAAAGGATAACGAAAACTTAGTACTAAAGCTTTGAGTATAAGGAATTATCAAGATTTTTAGTAAACCTTTTAAGGAAAACGACAGGATCGAGATTAACGGCTTAATAGCTCGAGAAATTGTATAACTTGTACTGAAAGCTAATTTTAACCTTGGAAACCTGAATGTTACGATCTTTAAATCGAGGGTTATTTACAAGTCAAAGGCTAAACCCATGGGGCAGCTGTACGAAAAGTCACGTCTAATCGCTTAAGTATACAGTGATAAAAGTAAAGACTGAATCTTCACGCAATTACCAACAATTGAAAAGATCAGTAGGCATTTGGTAGTCGCTTTGACAACAAGTTTGATAGCTAGGACTAAAATCAAATTTACGCTTGATAATCGTGATATAACGCAAACCTACACGTAATCAGCAACGGGTTTACAACTGATCGTATTACTTTAATTGTTATAAGAATTACATACCATCTACCCTTTAGAGACGGTAATTCGATATATGAAGTATCTATACAAATTGGCTAAAATAGGCGTTGATTAGTTTCTAACTAACCAGTCTCACTTTAAATGACAGCTAGCCATGAAGTGTTTAATATATAACCCGTACTTCTTAATAACGTGAAAAAAAGACTTCAGCCTAATAGGTATATAAACTAACGATTCCCTTTTCGTTGTAATGGCTAGCTTTGTGGAATTGAAACAGAAAAAGATTAAAGACTTTAAATTATGGAATTGCGGACCGGTAAAAATTTAACGTAAGATAATTAATTTAAATTTAATGGATTATCAATTCGTATACTTAGTATTAATACTAGCCTTAGCTTTCTACAAAAGAGCTAGGACACTAATTTGGCTACAATAGACAAGCTGACGTGGTCAAGGCCCAACGGTACCTTAAATAACGTGTCTGTAATAATTATATTGTCACTCTATGCCAACTGAAGGTATCGTACGACTTATATATCGCGGTATAAACATAAAATCCAGTGGATAAATACTTTAAACGGTTGAATAAAAGGCTCTAACAATAAATGCAGAATTTGAACCGCGAAATCAATATGATTTTAATCGACTTGTCGAAGGCCAAGTTAATGATCTTTACGAATAGGTCTTTTATAAACAACACTGATCTATCTTTACAAATCAGCTTCCTAATAGCCTTTACTAACGAATATAAGAGGAAACACTAGTTTAATATTACCAGTAACCTAATTAACCAAACCTTTATCAAGTATAAAAGGATTGTATGAATCGTATTATATTCGGAGGTTTACGTTATAATAACAAGTTTTTTTTATAAACATAGTATTATGAAAACCCCTTAACCTTATTACCAGGTAATTAAAGATTTCTCCAATCTCAATAGTAATTTTTACCGACTCGAAAAGACTTTTCAAATCCCTTTCGAAGCTCAGACCCACAAATGAAAAACGCCTGATAATCAACGTAATAATATTTTGTAGATCCTACAAAAGGAGGGAGATTAAGTAGTTCTAATGGATTTACGGTAAAAATAACTCTTCTCATACCATAGCAAAGATAACGTTGAATAAGGCTTTAAAAAGGTTTGTAAATAAAAATAGACTAACTATACGTATCGAGGGTTGTTTCAATAGGCTGCCTGGTAAGCTTAAGTCACGTGGCGGCAAATAGAGATATAATGGCAAACTGAAAGATTACTAGGAGATTAACTATGTGAACTGATTTAATTGGCATGAATAAAGTAGAGGTTTTTGAAAGCCTGTAGCGGAGGAACTTTTTATGGGGGTTAATAAACTCAAACCTCAGATCCACAGAGTAATTAGGAACAAATAGGGTCAAATTAGGTGCAATTAGATGAAATTTAATGTGGAAGTAAATTGAAATAAATAGGGGTTTGGCTAGTTGAAGAGGAGGTAAGTCTGTGGTAACTGAAAAAGATTAGTTAATTATATGAGTATATGCGTAAAAATTAAAAAACCACTACTGTTGGAATGATACTACATGTAATATCATAATTCAACTTACTTATAGTAAAGTTAACTATACTAAACTTTAATTTAGGGGTATTACTTTAGATAGGCCTCTTGTATGAGTTATATGTCAAATATAATAAGCTATACTTCACATTAAGACATGGGCCAAGCAATTGGCTATACAAATTACTATGTATACCGGCTAGCGGTCTACCGAACCTAGAACAATATATCTACCATTTGACTACTGCAATACTACGGTTACTTCGACTAATCCAATCGACAGTGTTGTAACTTCTAAGGCCCTACTAATATTATCCTTGATATATACTTATGACCGCTTAAAATAAATATTATCGATTCCTTACCAGGATCTTTCTACATTTCAGTTGTTCATATAATATTTTATTGTCACTGTTTGTATATTCAAACTATCGAAATTAATTTACCTTTGTAAGTTATTAAAGCATTTGAAGTTGTGCGATAGTGTTAATAGGTTTTCAAAATTCACTCGCGTTCATGTAGAGATTTTCAAATCATATTTTTGAATTATATAAATCATTTTATCGAGTTTTCCTCAATGGGATTATATTTTCTTTCTGAAAACTTCAAAAATAATAAAAAACACTTCACGAAATTGTTTTCTTCATTCGTCAAGTTTGAAATCTTATTGTCTCCAAAAAAAAAATCCTATATGAGATTTCAGTTTATTAAATCACTTGGATTTTATATGAACGGTTTCGGTCTTTTAACGACCGCTTGAAATACTTAGGCCCTTCGCGATCTTTCGCTCACATTACTTTGCAAGCTTTGGAAACGTATTTGAGAGCTATTGGCTTTTTATTCCAGATGTTCCTGTATTTTACTTAATTGTTTAAGTCATTACAAAAGCTAAAGACTTACGTATTAACCGTTGGCCGTAAATTTTGGCGAGTCGAAAACAACAATCGAAAAAATAGAATATATTATACTTCAATTACCGAAATTACGCTTATATTCTGAAAAAGAAGTTCCTCTTCGTATTAAAAGAGTATTTATACGTCAAATTACGTTTGTATTATATAAACACAGTTCGTCCTTTATTTTTATAAGTTGATAGAAGTATAAAAAAGGACTTGGTGTAATACTATTTTAACGTAAGTTTAAGTAACAGTGGAAACGTAATGAATTAATTCTCGCCAGAGTTTTTGAGCCTTTTCTATTTCTTAGTAAATGCCTCAATGAGGCAGAGCTAAACTATATACCCTGGGAATATAATACAATTTATCTCGTTTAGGTGTGTGAATTCCTAAAAATAAATGTGGTGAGAAATACGCAATTAATTGTTGTTTTTACGGATTATAAGTTTATAATTGATATTGTTCACCGAATATAGTTAAATGCAACTATTATAAAACGGGAAAATAAAATATATAATAATGTTGTTATCTATCTGAATGTATATAATCTGAACGTCGTTCATTTACTTATAAATTTTAATTTGATTTTAAATTCCTTATTACAACTCCTTATATCGTCGGAAGAAAAGATTCGTTTATTAAACAAAATGCCTATACTCAACCAAATTTTTGATAATCTTCTTGGGATAATACCCAACAAAATCAATCTTACGTGACATTCTGTAAATCTGTTTGAACTAAGGATATACGCCTCAGGTTTTGGTTTACTTACAAGTAAAAATCAATTTGGCGAGCGATTATCTTGGACTTATAGTTAACATTTTCGTTTAGTTAACCGTCTCCTTTATAATTAGGAGGCGAATGACTGTGAAAGAGGCGTCATGTTAACCAAAATTATCCCAAAATTTCTTTATAATGTTTATACCGACAAGTATCATTTTGTGCTAGAAATATTATGGTTTCTATAAATAGGCTGTATTTTAGCTATAAACTAAAATTAGTAAAGTGATATTATTAACATTACATCCGTTGCAACCGAATACGTGACGAAAATTAGAAACCTATTAGGTGTTTTTAGCTAATCCAAACGCCAAAAAACATATGTATACTATTTACATAAACTTCATTATGGTTTTTCTATTAATGTCATTTAATGGAACTCCTTAGGAAGTTCTAGTTTATAGAGAGTTTAAACCAATTATATCGGCTACCTGTAAACCTTGAAAGTGTACTCTTTTGCTACCTGAACATATAAGTTACATCGTAAACTATTAAGAAAAGATCTTATACCGGTACTTACTGTTGTTACATTAGGTATACCAAAAGAAATTATTTCTAATCGAAACAAATTTTTTTCGTTAACCTTTGGATAATCTTGGTAAAAAGTATTCAGTACTAAGCTTTACATGATAACAGCTCATTATCAGTAAGCTAATAAACAAGTTAAAAGAAAAAACTAAGTCGTTAAACTCGTATTACGATACTACATCACTAAGTATGGAAAACAAACATAAAACAATAGTATTATAACGTCATAATGAAATATTGATAACGGTTGTTATTTTTTCTTTCGCGTTACTAATTTTAATCCTTACGAATACTTATTCGGCTTTAGGTTACGAGCTTTAATAAACTATTTTAATTTTTTTCCTCAACAACGAGTAAAACTTCTTTTTATAAAAATGAATTTTTGCTGTGACGTTTAAGTTATAATGAATGTCGTTACTTACTAAATAAAGCGGATTTATAATAAACATTACCTTTCGATTGAGTTTAAAATGGGAGATCGCGTAAAGCTACATACTGGGAAAGCCTATAATTTTTTACAACGGTAAGATAGAATATCAACTCCACGCCTAAGCTAATTTACTGTTGTAAATAGCGTAGAAAAACCCACGTATACACTCTATTTTCCTACCAATTTACCAATTTACTCTACCATTAACGTTTAATACCTAACCTTATACGATAAGCCTAAAATAACCCCTTTAATCGTATACCTCTACTGCCGTCACAATTATAGCATAAAAAATCTTAAAAATTATGGGTAGGAAATCGAAAAAAATGTAAAAGAGTGCCTAAATCATCGATGTCGTAAAAGAAACCAAATTCAATATTTGGTTTGCTGGAAAAGCTACACTTGAAAAAACGATAAGTAAAAAGCCATAGAGGAATTGAAACATTGCATGAAACTGATCAAGTCAAACTAAAAGAGTCACGGAAAATAAGTCTCGCACCTCGTATTTCGTGTCTCGCATCTTATGTCTAGCTTTTAGCTTCTTACAACTCGTGTTTCACGCCTCACTTCTCGCCTCATTGTTACACAATAAGAACATTGCATTTTCTTTTGGTCCTGGGGACTTGTTGTATGTTACTTGGAGATGGATACATACATATACATATATACATAGAAAGGGAAAGAAGGCACTGCCTGTGCCTGTGCGGCTATACAGCTCAGCTTTGCTGAGCTTCGATCTAGTTCTAGTTTCTTCCTCTTCTATCTTCAAAATACCACACTGTTTCAACGTTACGTTGCTTTTTACATGGCTACCAATAGTACCCAAATACCATTTACTATGTAAAACCGATATTTCCACCGCTTTAGAATTTCAGATACACCTAAAAAACGCCCTTTAAACCGATTTTCAATACCTAATATTCCTACAACTATGGCTTTACTAGTAATAAACCTGGAAAATGCTTACAAATATATGGATTACTTTTTTCCGAATGTATCGTATCGTAATAGTATTTTGAAGCATTCAAACCTTAACCTATATAATACTAAAATGAGGGTATTAGTAAAGGATTTAAACCCTTTTGTGAAAGAAAAGTAGGTAATTAACATGATTTTGAATTATTATAACGACGATATTAAAGTTCACGATTTATTCGACGATTTTAGAAAGAATTTTGCAAATTGGACGCCGGATACATAGCGTATAGTAAATAGTATAATATCCAAAATATTACGAAAATGATTACAGAGCAAAGATATTAATACAACCGGCGGAAATAATAGCCGAATTATAAAGGATGTATTCAAAACGATTGAACTTATATAAATACTGAAGTGGATAAACAATAAAGTGATAAGAGTGAAATTTGTAAACGAATATTGGTTGAAAAAGTATTAGGATCGCCTTTTTAAAATAACAGATCGGAAATAAGGAAATCTTTCGTAAGTATAGCAAAATAGGCGCTTAGTGAGGCAGAACTTACCCCATAAATTTAAAAAGGAGTTAAAAGAATAGACGGAAGAGGAGGAACTGCCGCAGAAATAATTTATAATGCGGGTTGTATACTTATCTTCCCCGGAAAATAGTTTGAAATAAAAACTGAAATATAAACCACGCTCCGATTGCCATTATGGACAAGTTCAACTACGATAAAAGCAACCTAGATAATAAAAATGACCTGTTCGAAAATAATATAAGCGGTGTCTAACGCTAATACGTACCTTACGAACCAATAATCGCTAACTAAGATCTTTATCGTAACCTTTCACCGTATCATTTCCAAACTAATAGCAATGAGCTTACAAAACTTGCCAAATTCTTTAAAATATAACATAAGAATAAGACATATAACGACGAACTATATGGCATAATCAATGATATAATACGTACGATATTCAATATATATAAAACGCTATATATTAAACCGTGATAATTTTACGTTATTTCATCCTTCATATTAGCGGAGTAAGCCCGAAAGTGGTATATTTATTACTTTATGTAGGTAAACATATTTGCCAAATATCATAACCGCTGAAAATCACATTTCTATGCAAAAATTAACTACGAGTTTTATGATAGGGATTAAATTAGTATTACCTGGAAATTCGTAAAGAATTAGCGCCAAAACGCTAATAAAAACCTATAGAAAGTGTTAATTACATCATTAATCAAGTTACCAAAATATTAGGCAACCGTTAAACCAGAATATAAAGGTAATAATCTGTTTATATAATTAATGATAAAGGTCTATCATAAAAACCTAAATTTCGACCCTATATTAATTTAATCTATCAAGTATTCAAAAGAGTTTCATACGAGTATTCAAATATCGTTAAAGACCTTTATACACCAACAGACGAGTTTTGAATCTATTTTTATAAACGATAAAAATAAAAGCGAAAGCCAAATTACCAAAATCAATCTGGCAGAAATTATTTTCCACGTTTTAAATCGAAGGTTTGAATTATACCTAAGGTGAAGTAAGCATCCTAAAAACGGATATTGAAAAGAAAAGTATTAGGGAGGAAGCCATGAAAATAAATGGTAAAGCAATTATTGTTGAGGGTAACCTTATGACCCAAGGGTGAAATCTACTGTGTTTATAGTAATACCCTCTAAAAGAGTGTATAAAGCTTTACGGTTTTTCGGAAACAGTATATAGTATACAGAAAAATCGTCTATTGATTTATTAACAGCTTAGTATGTAAACAGATTCGAATTAACCGATAGTTTTAGGCTGATCACATATTGAAAAATTAAACGAAAAACAACTTTACAATATACATAACCGAATACGAAGACATAAAAGATAAGTTTAATACCTACTTCTACAAATACATTTTCAGAAAAAATACTTTAAAAATAATAATATTTACCCAATAACCTAAAATAACGAAATCGCTCAATGTATTTTTTACAGTTTTATAGGATGCCCCCTTCTCATATAGTATTGACCTAGATTACGAAAACGTCGTGTTAAACGCATATATGGCATCGTATTTTACGTTTTGAAATAGGTATTGCAACCGATTTTAGGGTATTATACATAATACCGATGCGGCTGACAATTTAACGGCCGGTAAACAACAATTTTATGCGTTTGTAACGAAATTTCCGAAATTCAAACTCGACCGTATAAAAGAATATCAAAAGGTCCTATTCAGTAGAAGCAAAGCGTTGTTGCTTAAAACGGTCGTTATGAATACACGATTAAAATCAGTTAAGTTTTACGAAATGAACTTTAAAACGTTATTTTTACTTTTGTTAGCTAATATAAACAAATTCGAAATCGAAGTTCAAAATATAATTAATTAACCTGACCGCGTTTTGGATAACGTATTCGTACCGTTTCGGCTTAAGTTTGGCCATTTATAGTTTTTCTCTAAAAAAAAAGTATAATTAAATTAAATATCTAAAGTAACCGGAATTGCGGATAGTTTACCTCCAATTTGGATACCTAGTTATGCAACGCCTTGTACGGCTATTTTACACCGTAAGTTATAAAAATATAAAAGAGGAACCGCTCGAAGTTATCGAAAAGTTATATTACAAGTACCAACTACACTTAAAAGCTTTACAGCGGTTTCAATTCCCTCTTTAAAACTATATAAACTTTAATTATGGGTTAATTATCAATATAATATACCTTAAGAACTAGCTCATATTTTATGTCATCAACGTAACAATATAATTACAGGATATAAAATTAACGCGAAACGCTTTTGTAATGAACAATTAACATATTTTGATTAAGTACTGGTTGAACATTTACTCAAGGCCTACAGATTAAATTACCTATAATTCTAGTACGACCTGCGATTTTACTAAGTGGAGTACCAAAGTTAGGATTAACGGTAACTAATACAAACAAATATCTGTAAAAGTAACATAGGGTATTAAAAAGTGGAAACGGTATGATGGCTCGGTTGAAAAGGTGGATATAATACTATTGAAGAATTAAAATGGTATTAGCCTTAAGGAATTTATCTTATAAATAGCGTTTAACATCGTTGATAATATTTTCCACTCTAATAGGTTAATCTTCATATTCCTTGTTTTCAGTACTTACTTTTTCATTTTCATAAACTTTGTACTATCATTACTCACGGTTTAAAATTAGAATGTTGCGGCGAAAGCTATGGTAGCGTTACGTTTCCTGTGGGTTAAAAACGTTATATCGAAAACGCTGGCTATAAGAAACAGCATACGTAAGACATAAGTTTTGAACTTACTAATATAATTTAATATCTTAGTTTGGAAAACTAAAAACAGATAGACTAGCGTTTGGAAGATTGACTGATTGAAAGTTTATAATGGGTTAATTATTTGAATAAATGGTATCAATTAGTTTCGCTTAATATCAATTCGAAAATATAGAAAGAAAAATATAAAGAAAAGCGGCCCTAAACTGTAATTAGGTTAGTGGTACCGGTGAAATCTCTTTTATAATAACGGATTTAAGGCGCCCCCAAATTTAATACACCCCTCAGATTATACTTTCGAACCGTTATGACAATAAGAAAGCGACCTGTCTATACTAACACTATTAAAACCTCGTCACCAAGGCCGCCTACCAAACTCTAAAAATAAAAAACACCTTAATACTTTTACCTTGAATTCCTTTATTACTTCAAAAGAGATAGCAAACCGTAAATTTAGCTTAATGCTTTATTGCAAAGGTATTATTGCTGTTTTAAGCGCCACGTTCTAATATTCTGCTTGAACGAAATTATTTATTTTGATCGAATAAGGCGTTTTCCACTTCGAAAGGTTTAAACTAAAGACCTACGGTATTTATAGGATTTTTTCTATACGCCTTATAAACGAATTCAAGATAGAACCGTAACTCTATACAAAAAGATTCGCCTTATTATACAAAGGTTTTATGACCACGGTAAAAAGTATATTATAACTCAATCGCTTACCTTATAATAGGTAAGCCACCGTTTGATCATTACGTTCGTAACCTTTTTTAATGCCTTCTACAACTTATATATTAAGTTTCGAAATTTTATCTAGGCTTATACACAATTCAAAAAGAGGTTTAAAGGGCGTATTCAAGCCGATATACCTATGGAGCTTAAAAAATACCATTTACTCAAAAATATTTTACGTATTATAAAATCGGTTTACGACTTAGTCAAGGTTGGTATATATTGTATAACACTTGCTAAATGTATTATAAGAAGCAGTTCGAAATAGTTAATTCTACTTTCGACCTATATCCATTAGTTTTATCGGCCCGATTAAAATACTTTATACTAATAGGCATATAAACAGATCATACTTCAATGTTATGTAATATGTCAGTTTTTGCATTGAAAGAAAAAACCGTTTAAAAGCCAGCCTAAAAGTAAAACCTGAAACGGATTTGACGAAAGATTATATAATTGACTTGGCCGGAGCGACAATCGATTTTCGGAATAAATTTTTAAGTTTTATCTAAAAATAGTAAATAAATAAAGTTACCCTTGTCGCTTTATATAACATAAAACCAGGCGATGAATACTACTACTAGCGCCTATGTAGCGTTAAAATTGCCTTAGTAGTATAATCGAAAACGGCGTTCATTTCTTTAGTCGACGCGTATTATTAAACTACCCTTTTAGACGATGTATATAAGGTGTTTAACAAACTCCTTACCTAATAAATATACAATTTGGGGCGCGATTTATATTTTGTACCACTTATCATGTATATTACGAAACTATCTTTTCTTACTAACTATTCCTTTGTTAACTAATCTAACTACAACCTGTAAATAAGGTTGGTTTTAAATTTCGGTAACAAAATGCCGGTCCGAAATAGATTTAGCTTTTGTAAGAATATTATTCATTAAGTTCAATTAAGTGTCAACAGGTCATGAAAAGCATTTTGTCCTCACAAATTCAAAGTATAGTTGGAAGCTTTGATTTAGGTATTACTATAGTAATGACTATCCGAATCATCATTTCAAACCTGTGTTTGAAATCAATTCCTTTAGTCGTTTATACTAACTTTTTTCCGTCTTACAAATACCTGGTTAATCGAGTATTACGAACAAGAAACACCTTATAATATATATCATAGCTTTGCGCGAATCTTATAAACGCCGCGAAATTCAGGAAATAAGATGGATCAATAGTAAGTTAAATCCAGTAGATACGATAACCAAAGGCGCTACAAACGGGGTATCAAAGGCGTTTATATCGATAAATATTTTCTTCATTGGTGTTATTAGAAAGGGTTTATGACCTTACTTATATTAGTACTTTACGCCTAACCTCTTCTCTTTTCCGTTTTTATACGTTTACTCCATTAGAGGAAATTTTAAAGCGGCTCGAAACCCGCTATTTACGCCGTTCTCCGCATTTTACAGCGGTACATATTTCTTACTCCGCTCCTATAGAATTTTTTTTCTCTATCCAGAATCCGCCGTCTATACTGTTTCTAACATATTGTCACTTTTTATTGTATATATTTCAATTATATTTCATTTACCTTTTCTCCGTACCTTTTGTATTGATTACTTATGTCACGATTTTTCTTAAAGAGAAATAGTATTATTGTATAGCGTACTATAATATAGCTGTGCATGCCGATTCAGTTGAAAGGGTCAGTTATTTACCGTTAAGACGAGAAGGAAAGGGAAACGCCATCGCGTTCTTACTATCCTTCAAGTTGCCCTCCCCCTTTATATTAGCGCTATCGCTATCACCGTTATCGACGCTGTTATCAGCGTTACCAAAAGGGTGGCCCCGCGCCTTAGGCCATATACTCTTGGGTAAAGTCGTGGGGGTGTTTAACCTTTTTTATGGTGATGTAAAACAACGTCGTCGAAATCGCCTACGTAATCTATACGTAAACCATATTTTCAGGCAATAATAACAGCTATCAACTATTTTATCCGCTGGTTAGCGTTTTTTGCTAATTAACATCAGTTTTTTTTAGTTTATTATAATAGTAGTTACTTTAAAAAGAGCACCATACAATATATTTGTAAGAAGAGAAAAATTAAGTTTGCCATCAAAAATATTTTTTAAAGTTAATTTTCTACCAAGTCGGCGAGCACATAATATGGCTTTGAATTATGGCCCCAAAATTACCGGAATCAGGGTGTATCCGCCGTTGTTACATTTGTAATGATAATAACGGGCCGACCGATCACTATTTTGATAATAATCGCTAATAGATTTGCCCGCGGCCGCGGACCCGATATATAATACGCAAGGTATATCTATTAACGGTCCCAGGTTACGGACTCAGGTACATCGTTTTAATACTTTACGCATTAAAAAGGTTTCGCAACATACCTTAAAGATACAAATTTCTATGAAATAGAAGAGGTTCGCTTCTACTGCCTGGTTGAAAGGAATATTAATATGATAAAAGATACGAATAGGTTTAAAAATAAAAATCGCCCGGTAACTTCGCTAAGCTCAGTTTACGATGAAGGAGAGGATGGGAGTTACCGCAGGTAATAAGATCTTTATCCGCTGGAAAAGGGTAAGGTTTATAAACTTAAAAGCTCCCATATTTTCCCCTTAGGAGTTAGGGAAAAGGGGGTAGAGAAAAAGGAAAGAAAAAGGAGTTATAGCTTTAGCGGCGGGGGCGGCGGGGGAGGTAAAAAAAAGGCCGAGATAAAGGTGGTAATACTCAAAGAGACAAAACTAGTATTAGTAGTGTTAATGGTGGTAATGCAGCCAGAGGCGGCGGCAGCCTCGGCGCGCTTATATTCACGCGCCAAACGGCGCCTAAAGGTTTTATTTTTACGAGATCTTTATTGAAAGCTGAGGTTAATTTATGGGAATTGATTAAATAATCTACCTATTGGAGCGGTTTTAAATTGGTAATTAAAATAGTGGGTTGGGTTTGTATATATAAATTAATAAATTAGGATTTACATTAACTTTGGATATACGCTGTTGAAAGGAAGAAAAAGATGTTTTGCCCAAACCGACAGCGATATATCTTTTTATTCAAACCCTTAAATACGTAACGGTGTAATTACCCCTACCTAATCATACCCTTATAATTCCTACGTAACTACACCCTTATAAGCAATAGTAATAAATGCTATTAATGATTATATTGCCACTTATTAACTAAGCTAATCGAATCTTGACTACAATTACTTCCACGGCTAAAAACTACTAATTTAAATCTTTACAACTTTTGCCGTTACTATGATATTATTATTAAATTACTAATTCGAACCTTCATTACCTTTACCGAAATTACATTATCATTATTGAACTACGAATACGTATAATACCACAACCAGACTATTATTACTACATTACAAATACATATATGGTTATAAATTTCATTGTTATTATAAAGTAAAGATTATGGACCGTAATATGGAAAAGAAAGGATTGCTAACGTAGATATTACCATATATTTCCATAGTTGGTAAAACGCTACGTTGCAGAGTATACCTTTGTAAATGTGGATGGTAACGTACCACTTTACAAGGTGTATTCCTAAAAAATACATAACAGCGTGCTAAAGGCTGGAAGTGGTATTAGCAAAGTGTACGGTAAAGTATCACTGCCCGGATAAGAGGTTCATAACCTCTCACTTGTGGCGTGCACTCTTCGAATGCTTCTTCTCCCTTACTTAACTTATCTTACTACTACAATATCAAATTTTACGATTACTCTTCTCCTTTTTTACGTTAACGTGAATAAGTAGAGACCTTACCGATCAAGTAAGTATCTAAGGTTAACGGTCGTAGGACTAAGTCATTTTTACGATTTGAAATTTGCAATATTGATACCCATAATAGTGGTATTAACTCAACCGTTTACTAACTTGCCAACTTGGTGATCTTTGAGACTTTTAGGCGGTTAATTTTATTACCTTCAAGAAGGTTTAATAAAACTTCCTTGGAATACTTAGTAATAATACCATCGCTTACTTAAATACCACCTCAAATAACTAATATGAATTATAAGTCTTCATTAATTGCTACCGCGAACAATTAACATAACATATAGGGAACCTTTACAAAAACCTTTCCTTTACACTTAGCTGCATTTAACGTGGAGTGTAATCGGAAAATGTTTTTGTTCTATCTAGCTTATCTATTCTTAACCTACTAAGTATTGATTAGTTTTAGACCTTTATCGTTGTAACGTAGTTGATTCGAATCACTGTGGTCGAAGTAACTGATGCTACATTGAAATTGGTTGTGATTGAGTTGTAAGTTCTAGGTTCGGCAGACCGCTAGCCGGTCTGCACATTAAATTTGTATGCCCAAATGCTTTGGCGTATGCCATACTTTGAAGTGAGCACCTACTGCACTGCACTTACGATGCACTCCAACAAACAGCAGCCAATTTGAAGTCAGTACAATAAACTAAACTGACAGTTTAGTTGACTTAAATTTACTGCATTTAGCTTCTATTTCCATATAAGGTGTGATCAAAGATCTCAAGTTAATTATTTTTCGTTTGTCAGCATTGAGTTGACTAAGCAGCTAATGAACTCAAATGTTGTAAGTATAAATTAAGAGAAACGGTGTAAAATGAAACAAAAAATATTTAGGTTGTTGGTAGGGTTTTAGATTTTGCAAAATTGTCGATTCGATACATGGTTAAAGTAACAGTAGCATTGCAATAGTTAGGTGGTAGATGTATTGTCCTAGGTTTGGCAAACTACTCACCGGTCTACACACTAATTTGTATAGTCAATTACTTGGCATATACCCTAATGTAAAGTAGGCGTATACTATACTTGACTTATAGTTAATACATTAAACCCAAAGAATAATATACTCAACTTGCAGTCAGTATTTTCAAATTTGCTTCTAGTAAATTTACCTTACCGCATTGTAATTACTAATATTCTAATATTAACGTTTTTTTGTTTTGTATACGTCCGCCAGTAAAGTTCACTAATCGTTTACGGTTACCACTAAGTTACCTCGTTTTTCACTTGCCAAACCTTTATTAATTATATAACCAAATTAACCAGAATTCCTCCATTTACCCCACGGTTTCGAATTCCGACATGATCTATTTACACAATCAAATTTTCTATTGAAAACTAATACAAACTTGAAATTCAACCGTATCAATTAAAAAATTACCATCGCCGTCTTTATTCCCCTAATAGTCTTTCAATTTTCAAAAAAAGAAAAACACCTTATTAGCTGATACGTAACTTAACTTTATTAGGTAACGTGTTAATATAACATTTAATACGTTTAATCAGCTTATTGCTACCGAAAAACCTCTCAAAAACGGTATCTCATGAAGATTTCGTTATAACGTCTACAGGATTATCCTTGCTATCAATAAATTAAAATTCCTTAATATCTTTACTTTTGTAAGCTTAACGAAATACAATCACATGGATCATAAGGCGTTTTTCGCTCGTAATTCCAAATTTCGCAAAATATTCGAACAATCTCCTCCAATCGATATAAATCATTACTGGGGGAAAAAAATCTTCAACGACTTGGTAACAATATGAAGAATTTCTCTTATTACTATACTTATATCGAAACCGGCCATATACCGTAAACCTTAAAATCCAACTGTTGTTATGTATGTAGAGCGTCAATATAATGGTGAAACAGTGTAGTAATCTGATAATGGATGAGGAAGGAACTAGAACTAGAAGCGAAGCTTATCAGAGTTGAGCATGTAATAAGATGCGTAGGCACGAACTTTCTTCCTTCAATTTCCGTATATGTATCCCCACTATATAAGTGTATAAAAAGTATCAGGAAAAAAAAGAAAATTAAAGTCCCCATTGAATATATACATGATAGAAACGCAAAACGTGAGACGCGAGACATGAGATACGAGACGCGAGAAGCGAGATGTGAGACGTGAGATACGAGACGATAGAAGCGAAACGTGAGACGCGAAACGCGAGAAGCGAGATGCGAGACGTAAAAAGTGATAATTGAGACTCAAGAAGCAAGACACGAGAAGTTAGACGCGAGAGGTGAAACGCGAGAAGATTTCTATAACATGTAATTCTTGTAAAACAACCTTTTTACGAGATAGCTTTTTTATAATATAGCTTTATTATGAGATACTATTTTCGCGAAGGTATTTTTCGTATAATTTAATGAGTTCCTTATAATTTTTTCAATCTTTTATAGGTCTTTTCTCGCTGATTTTCGGTAATTATTTTTTGAATGAATTCAATATTGAATTTGATGACTTAAAAAATAACGAAGATCTAGATATTTGTTTAGAGTTTTTTTCGACTTCCTATTCATTTTCTGCAGACTTTTTGTAACTTACTGGGTCCGGGGGCAGAGGTATGCGGGCAAAAGTATTAGTTTCAAGTTCATTATAAGGCGTTAAATATTGAACTTAAACGGTAAAATCAATCCGTAAATTAACAAGAAAACTGAATTTATATTCCAAATCTTTTATGTGTTCTACTATTTTGTAAGGATTTAATTTAAGCGGTGTTAATTTTATTTATTGATGGAGAGTTTTATAGGCTTTTCTTATGCATAGCTATATGCAGTTTTTAATATTGAATTTTATTTAACAGTGTTTCTCGTTATAATGATGATTCATCTTAGCAGCTATAACGTTTATAGTAAGTTGAGTATATTTGCATCAATGCTTTCTTACGAAGCGGATTTTTGCTTATTGTCGGGGTAAATATTAGTACGTCTTTTATCGTTGCAGCGTAGTTGATTCGAATTACTGTGGTCAAAGTAACTGGTGCTACATTGAAAATAGTTCTGGTTAATGAGTTATAAGTTCTAAGTTTGGCAGACCGCTAGCCGTTCCGCACGCTAATTTCATTGTTCCTGGTGCGGCTTAGTAATTAGCTGACCATGCCTTTTTATACCGTTTAGGTGGTAAAAACCCTTAATTTTTCTTTAACCAAGCCATTAACCCCTTACATACCTTGAACCTTTGCGATCGTTACATAAACTAAATGTTTTAAGGTATTATACCAGATATAAGGGTCATAAGGTATTTAATAGGAGGCTGTTCATAATATGTGGCATTGCGGAGGGAAAGCACTACAACCATGAAAATTGATCTTTACGATATTAGTGAAGCTAAAGTTAGCTTTAGCTCGGGTATACAACTATCGTTATTAAAAACAACGATAATTTAAACAGTTGTGAGAGCAATTACGTTCCACATCTTAAGTCCTATACCCTTTTACTTTTTTTAATTAAAGTATATAAAGACTCTTAGCATCAATGTCTACGTTAACCCAGAGGAATTGGTTAAAAATAACCAGAGGTTTCCACTCGCTCTTAAGTAGAGGTACATATGGTTTTATTTTTAAGGGCCGAAAGTAGTGATGTCGCATCAGAAGAAGCCGGAAATACGTTAAATACACTGATTTTTTAACTATCTAACCGTTAACAGGCTATATAAATTCCAAAGTTTCGAAAAGCATAATAATGTAGAATACTTTGCCCTAAAAGCTATTAAAAGCCTTTGTCACTACTGTCAAATACATGACAAAGCACACAGGATATTTAAGTTTACGTTATAAGATGATAATGATTTTAAATACGAGATTTTTTTCGATATATTAAACTTAAATAACAAGCCTATTTTTTACGTCTGTTAGAATATCAGTCAAATGCAATACAGTCAAAACAACTTTACTGCAAATAAAATTGACTGTATATACTGCAAATTGACTGTAGTTTATGGAACTGCACTGCAAGTACAGTACAACAGGTGCCCACTTCAAATTGGGGCACAAGCCAAATCGTTTGGCCAAACAAATTAGTGTGCAGACCTGCTAGCGGTCTGCCAAACTTAGAACTTACACATATCAATCAACAATATCAATGCAACACTAGTTACTTTGACCGCATTGATTCGAATCGACTACATTGCAACGATAAAGGCCTACCAACACTAATCAGTACTTATTTGGTGAAGCACAGATTATCTAAGTAGAAGAAAAAGCTATTTTCCGGTTGTTACGCTCTATGCTACGGTTAGGGTAAAGGAAAGATTCTTGCGAAGGGCCTCTACTGCTGCGTCGGGTTTAACGGCAGTAAGTAGAGAAAACTTCTAAGTTGCGTCTGTTTTAACGGCAGCTTAGAGATAGCAACGGTATCGCTACTGAAAACACCAATATGTTATGACCCAAGGACCAACTGCAGGCAATGAAACAGGCCAGCGGTCGGCTGCGCCATTAAGAGCCTGATGTTCAACCCACCAGACGGTGAACATCTCTTATGTCAGCAACCCAGGGTTGGGGTTAACGCACGGATGCATATGGTATGTTGCATATATTGCTATCCAAGCTACCCAGTACTAAAGATGAAATGAAGGTACGGATATATATGGATATGGTCATCACCACACAGAAAGTATTTCCTTCATAGTTCTTCAGTTTTCAATCTAAGTATTCAGCCTCAATATATTCTGAATAGCCTCACGGCTTTTTATCATTACTGGCACGGTTGCGATATTGTTCACTCAATATCTTTGCTATCTTCTTAATAACATAAACCCTCTAACACCGTCTATATATTCACGGGTATTTAGTGTGATCATTACACAAGAAATTTTCATTAATCCTTTTTAAAAACTTTGAGATTGACTGTAAGAAGTCTCAAAGTTCGGTGAGTTAGCAAACGGCTAAGTTAGTACTACTACGAGTTCTACTACTACAAAAACGACTTAGTTCCACAGCCAAACAACTATAACAAACAACCTTCGCCCTCCACCACCACCAAATAACCTCCGACCTTAACTTCTACACTAAGCCCTTGCCCTACTTCACTTTTTTCACTCCCTACATCACTTTGATCGTCAATTTCACTGTTTTGAGCGAAAACTCCAAGCCGCGCCAAGAAAGCCACGTCACGCGACTTTATGCCAAGTTACTAAGTCACCAAGTCGTTAACTTCCCACACAACTTCATACCAAGTTCTTACGACCAAGATCACTAAGCCCTACGCCCTACACGCCCTACGTAAACCAGAACGCCAAGCTAAAACGTCAAGATGGCTAATTTTAGCGCACACTTTGAAGCTATTGCCGATCTTAACAATAAGGAAGCAATTAAAACCCTCGGTTACCAATTCGATAAAAACTACAACCACGAGCTTTAGGGATAAGCCGTTAATAATAACTTAACCGAGGGGCACTTGACAAACTTTATCGGTTATTTCCTCTTAAAATATGTTGATAACGAGGATTCGAACGACGTGTTTTTCGAAGTCCGTAATTTTTTCGAAACCTAGATAATTAATAAATGAAAGGCAACACAAAAGACTGTCAAGTCCAAACTAAGAGCTGTACTTAAATACCTAAGGATCTATGTATCAAAGGAAAACGTTACTAGGCTAGCTAAAACCGTTTGAGAATTAGCTTAACTTAAAGATTACCTATACGACTTATAACTCAAAGGGAAAAGTGTTGAAAGACCTTAACACCCTTACACTCGTTTTAGGGGACCTCCCTTTTACCCTTAGCTAAGTTAGTTCTTTTCGCGTATTGATGATAAAAAACATGTTAATCTATTCGGTAGTTTAACACCCCTACATAATAGCGCGAAGTACGCCCCTGATGGCGGCCAAACGCGTGAAATAAATGCTACCTACGCGGCCAAAGGTATTAATATTAATGTTTTACATTAATCTATTGAACAAAAACCTCGTAAAACCTTTTAACACTAAGAGCAATATTATTAAGTCCTCTCGGCGAAAACCCACAAACCCACTTCCCCTAAGATTTTTAACAAGTCCAATTTTAGCAGTCAAATCAAGAAAAGACCGGTTTTACACACGAGCCTACTATAGGCACGACTACTAGCTTTTCCCCTCCAAATTCAGCCAAAGATAATTATCCTGCCCACTGATACCAGTAATAACCTTGGTCTTTTCCCTAGCTAAGTAAAAAAGGTCTTTACGACTAGTATATTACCCTTTACCTTCGACGTATCCCTATAAAAGACACAGACTATACGGTAATTACTGCGTTCGTTAAGATCTGGTGAGGAAAAGTGAAGTATAACGGTAAGCCGTATAATCTCATCGATATTAATTTACGCCTATTATTTAACATTTACCGCCAAATCAAATTTAAGTTACTAGGTTTTCACTCGTTATTTCCCAGTATTCTTATCGGCTAAGCCGAGGATTACTACCTCCTATTCCTAACGAATTATGCCTCTTTCCGATAAATTTACAATAGCTTCAAGGGATACTTCGAATACAATATCAATTTTACCCAATACTATATAAATTAGAACCTTATTAAGTGGTTTTACATGTTAGATTATAAGAAAACGGTTGAGAGTAAGATAGAATTTTTAAATTGATGCTTAACAGGTTAATACTTTACTAATAGGTAATGGAGAACGTAGAAGCTGGCGAAGGCACCTTACGCCAACATGTCTATCAGGCAGTTATAGGTAATAAAGAGTTAGAATACGCCTGTTAATACTACGATACCATTTGTGAAGGGTTTTTTTTTTAGCCAATTTCGTTCCTCGTTGGCAACCGTTACTATTAGAATTTCCGGCTTAACTGGTTTGTACATCCAAGTTGGAAACTTTCGTAAGGTAAAAAGAGAATACCTTATGGTAATTAATTAAGTCGACCGTAAGTACAGTTATAGGCGCCAACAACGCCCCAGATCTGGTTTACCAATGTCAAATTAGGGGCAACAACTACGTTGGCATTAGTAAGGCTAAGATTTAGGCGGACGTGTTAACTGTGAACACCATCCTCAAAATAGTGACAAACGATATTAAATATATGAAAAAATTGGCTGTTAGTTAATTCGTTAGCCCCCCGCCGAACGAAATAACAAAAATGTGATGTATTAAATTTAGTACCTTGTTACTTTTGAATAGGATTACTTGGATAAAATAGCAAACTTCGAGGGTAACGAACTAGATAATAGTAATAAGGCTCCTAAGAAGATTAAGTGACACGAAGATACTAGCACCTGTATTAGCTCGGAAGCAATGCAATAACTAGTTTACTATGCCTTCTTATACCGCTTTATAGGTAAAAATCCCTATTGCCGCCACGAAGATAAAAACCTTGACCCTATACACCTCTTTACCATTCGAAACCATTACGTGGAGAAAGTCTTTTAAGGGATTATGCCGGACATAAGGGCCGCACGATACTTAATAGGAGGCTATTCACAATAAGTTGCGTTACGAAGGAATACTAATATTGCTACGGAACTTGACTACACGGCTACTAGCAAGGATAAGGTTAGCTTTAACCTTAAAAAAAAGCTATCTTCACTAGGATCGACGTCGGTTAAAACTATAATTAACATTATTATTTTTTATACCTTAAAACCCCCTTTCTCTTTCCTCATTTACTTAAAAGACATAAAGAACCTCGACTTTAACGTTAATGTTTAGACTAACGAGCTCATCAAAGTTAAGGCCGCAAAAAGGTTTCTAATTAACTTGAAGTAAAGGTATCTTCAATTTTATCTTGAAAAATTAAAGGCAATGGTATGAAACCTAAAGAAGGCGGAACTTCGTTAACTACACCGTAAATTTTACCACCCGGTAACTAATAGGCTTTATAAGGTCTTAAAGACAGTTAACTACGAAAACATGGACCTGATAACTTTAAAAGCAGTTAAGCGGCTTTACCATTACTTCTAAACATACTTCTGAACCCCTTTAAGGTTTAAATTCACGTTAAAAAAAGACTAAAGATTTAATTCGAAAGTTTTTGTAAACGTATTTTACCTCAACAGTAAGTTATTACTATATGTTGTAGACTCCACCATGGCTTTTTACAACGTCAATTTCCTTGAAATCTTTAAGATGAAGGATATATTAAAATCATTACGTACTTCATAAATTAAGACGTACTTAAGACCACCAAATGTTATTATTTACGATACCGGCACCATCTTCACTATGATAAAGTTTTCAGCTAATATGATGTTAATAAAAATTGAATATAAATAGTTTCCCTTTAAAGCTTACTAAGGTATCAGTAAGGTCGAAAAGGCGCACGCCTTCTTACTAAAGGCCTACGATATCTATATATTGTAAATCAAAAGCTTTACAAGCTAAAAAATACGGCTTTGAATAGCAGTAAATGGTCTTAACAACATTATCAACCCTAGCGGATTTTTATTAAATTTTCTAGTATTTGAAGCCTAGCCAGATTTAACAACTAAGTCGCTACCCTCGTTAAGTACCTTAAAAAGTACCATGGTATACAGCAAAGCCTTGAAAAAACTAAGGAAGTAATCAACACGCCGTCAAGTTAATAATACCATTAACACTAGAAATAAACCTTTAATGACAAACTTACTTTTCCTTCCCCTTTAAAGTAAAATCCTTACGTAGCGAGAGCTAAGTAAATGAGATAAGCTGTATAAAATTTTAAGTATTACCAACTTAAACGTAATGTTTAAAACTGTTAAAATCTTTGTAACTTTCCGAGTTATCTAAGTTAAGTTGTACTGAAAACCCCTCGGGCTCTTCAGTTTAATAAAAATCCTAACATCGATAACCTTTAAGCTAAGAGAATTAGCTAACATAACCCTCCAGAGCTGATTATTAATAAGCTAATAAAACGCTGGCGATGTGGACAACTACTTAAAAGGAGAATATACACTAAAATAAAGGACGGCTATAGGGACTGCAAGCCTGACAAGGCATACACAACGCAGTAAGTATTTTCAAAGGAATAATTTAACGGAAAACTTACCTTCAAGTTACATGCTGAAGATATTATTGATACAGAGAGCAAGCCCTTCAAGAATAGTAACTAGGTGGAAGTCAACGGCCTTTTATCACGGAGGGTTATATAATTTATACCGTTAACGTCATTCGAAGGCTAGAATATACGTATCTTAAAATCGAGGATAATTACGAAATTAAGAGTTAAACCATAGACCGGCAGTACGAAAAGTTACGGCTATTCGCTTAAGGATATGGTAATAAAGTTAAGGATTAAATCTTTACTTAATCTTCCATATTGCAGAAAATTAGCTAACGTTTAATCGTCATTATTACTATAAGTTAAACTATTAACGTAAAAGATTAGTTTACATTGAATATTCGGGATATTACGTAAGGGTATGCATAATTAACAACTGGTCTTTAACAGATTATATTACTAAAATTTCAGAAAAACTAAGTGATAAGGTTCCGGTCGATACGATTATACAATGTATTAAGCTTTTATATGAATTGACCAAAGTAAGCATTCACTAATTCCTAAAGTACTAAGCGAACTTTAAAAACAAGCTTAATATAAAGACTTTATCCTTAAACCTGTACCTAATAATTACTGAAAGTAAAAACTCTAATATTGTAAATATATAAATAAATAATACTATTTTCCTTCACTGATATTAGGTTTATAGCGACTAAATGATATAATATTGAAAATTCAGGCCCTTAAAAATGTAAACCTATTAAGACGTTAGTTAAAGGTATACAATTTAACTTGAATAAATCGTTAATCCGTATTTATAATGTTGGAGCTAAAACCACCTATATTAGCCTACGCTAAAAAGGGCACGCTGAAAGCCGGGAATTATCGACAAAACCGACGAGGAAAATTCACAAAACTACCTAAAGAAAATGGCACGTACGGCTTACATTACTACGTTATGCAAACCGAAGGTATCGTACAATCTTTCCATTACAACACAGGCACAATACCCGTAAGATGAAAACTTTAATAAGTTGAATAAACGGATTAAGCGGTAAATAGACCATGTAAAAACAAGAATTTATATGGTTTTGGTTAATCCGATGAAAACGAAGCTAACAATTCTCGCAAACTAGTTATTTGCTAATGGTACTAACCTTACATCGTGAATCGGCTTCCAAATAATACTCGTTAATAAAAATAGGTCCAAAGGGCAATTCATAATTACTGGAAACCTTATATACTAGATATCTATAAAGTATAAGCGCGTAACCAGAAGTATACTGACTTCCAAAGTTTATAGCATAATAATAGGTGTTGACATCGGTATAGTAATCGACAACACATTAAGAATTATTACTAAAAAACTGGGAATATTACCGATACCTGTAATAATATGTAACGATTTCCGGAGCTTTTATGAATGTCTATCAAAACTAGGCACGACTAATGAAAAACGCATGATAATAGACATAATGGTGTTGAGGAAGGTATACGAAGCCTGGAAAATCGATAAGTTCCTATAGATCAACGGTAAAGATAACCCTACTAATGTTATGACTAAAGCTACCCCTAATAACGCCCTAGAAAGGTTTGTGGATAGTAATACGCTAATCATACGAATTAAGGGATACGTGGACCGCCTGGCACATAACGTGGAAGAACAGGGTTGCCCTAACAAATTGGAAGACCGCCAGTGCAATGGTGGCGATGGTAGTAATTGAAGCTACTGGCAAAAGTTACGCAATTAATGGCGTACCTGATTTGAATAGGTTTGGGGCGAAATATCTGTACATGGGATTTGAGGAATAGAGGCCTCAGAGGGGTGAAGCAAAAGGGCTACAAAAAGCCATAATTGATATTAATTTCAGTACTAATTAATCAGAATTGATAGGGGTATGGGTTGTTGTTAAAATGCAGATTGAGGAGGGATTTCAGAGGTTGCCACCAATTTATAGCAAGCCACGCTGGCGTGGAGGCACAAAACAAAAAGCTGCCAGTGTTAAAATAGCAGTCAAATGCAGTACAGTCAAGTCAACTTTACTGCAAGTAAGGTTGACTGTACGTACTGCAAATTGACTATAGTTTTTGAGACTATACTATAAGTGTAGTACAGTAGGTGCCCACTTCATAGTGGAGCACAGGCCAAAGCGTTTGGTTATACAAATTATTGTGTATACCGGCTAGCGGTTTGCCAAACTTCAAACTTACAAACATCAATCAACAATATCAACGCAATACTAGTTAATTCGACCACCGTGATTCAAATCGACTACATTGTAACGATAAAGGCCTACCAACAACGTCGTTAATTTTACAACTTCTTTTTACGGTGTTAACTTTTGAAAGTCCCTTTCGGTAAAAGATATATCGGAAACGTTAAAGATATTGTAAATTAACACGTACCTGTGTCCACCTAATATTATTGACCATGATACCGGTTCTAATTTTATGACGGTGAAATTTCAAAAAGATACTAAGATAATGGGTATCCAATACAAATAGGTACCAGTAAAGGCCTGCTAGAGCATGAAAAAAGTTAAAAAGATGAACGCCCTACTTCACCAAATATATAATATCTTTACGTTAAATATTAAAAGTTTTATAAATCCGGAGGCACACGTATAAATAGCAGTAAAAGGTTTTAACTATACTGTAGGTCTTAACAGCTTAGTGCCAACGCTCCTAATCTTTGGAGCGTATACACGCCTAATGAGTAAATATTCACCTTCGGCAAGTACTTAAAAACTTGTTACGGTCTATAACAAAGCTTCAATGGAACTACGAAGAGAATAGGTATGCTACCAAATTAGTAACACCTTTGATACTATAAACAGTCTATTAATAATTGAATTGTTTCTTTGCTGTTATAAAGTGAAATCCTCGTATAGCGAAAGCCAAGAAAATGGAAGGACCCGTATAAGATATTAAGTATCACGAACTTCGAAGTAGTTGTCGAAACTATTAATGGCTCTATACTATTTCGAACCACTCAGGTAAAACCCTATATCAGGGCTATTAAAGATAAAAACTCTTAAGCCAAACAACCGAGCTAAGACGAACCTCCTCCACTTGTTATCGACAAGCCGATAAAATGCCGCCAGCGCAGATGAACTCCGAAAGAAGAGAACGTTTAAAGGGAGGAATATATATCGTAACGCATCTATAATACTACATAGTTAGACAGAAAATAAAAGGATAACGAATAGCTAGTATTGAAGCTACGAGCGTAAGGGATGATTAAAACCCCTAGCAAACCCTTTAAGAAAAGTAATAGGGTCGAGATTAATGGTTTGCTAACTCGAAGGGTTATATAATTCGTATCGAAAACTAACTTCAGCCCTTAAAACCCAAACATCACAATCTTTAAGTCGAAAATTATTTACTAGGTTATAGGTAAGACTACGGGACGGCTGTATGAAAAATCATGTTTAATTATTTGAAGATACGGTAATAAAGGCAAAGACTGAATACTTACGTATCGTTAACAATTTAAAAGATTAATTAGCATTTAGTAGTCGTTTAGGTAACAAATTTACTAACCAAAACGAAAGTTAAGTTTATACTTGATGGCTGTAATATAACATAAGCTTATATATAATTAGCATCGGATTTACAATAGATCGTATTTTTAAAGCTATTACAAAAACTCCATATTATATACCTTTTAAGTATGGAATTACGTTATATTAAGCTACTCTACGGATTAGCTAAAGTAAACGTCTACTGGTTCCTTACTTACCTGTCGCATTTCAAATTACGGTTAACGATAAAATCCTTAACGTACAATCTGTACCTATTAGTAATACAAAAAAAGGATTTCGGCATAGTAGGAACGTAAACTAATGATACCTTTTTTATTAAAACGGCGAACATTTGAACACTAAAATAATAAGCGATTAAAAACTCCAAGTTCTAAAATTATAAGCCAGTGATAACGCTAACAGAAAATACCTAACTCTATTTTAATAGATCGTTAATCCTTATACTTAGTGTTAATACCGACCTTAGCTTTCGCCAAAGGGGTCAGAGCGCTTTTTTAGCTACAATTAATAAGATTAACGAGGCCAAGGCTTAACGGTACCTAAAAAAAACGTTTTCTGTGTAGTTATATTGTTATCTTATGCTAACTAGAAGCCTCGTACGACCTATCCATCGCGATATAAGCATAAACACCAAGAAACAAAGACTTTAATAGGTTAAATGCGAGGTTCAAGTAGCAGATATTAAACTTGAACCAAGAAATTAATATAGTCTTAATCGACCTTTTGAAGGCCAAGTTAATAATTTTTACGGAAGAATCCTTTACAAACAACACCGACCTATGTTTACAAATCGGCGTTTTAATAACCGTGGCTAATGAAAATAGGCAAAAAAACCAATTTAACATCATTAGTAACTTAATTCACTAAATCTTCATTAAATGTAAGAGGATTATACGAAGCGTATTGACTTTAAAGATTTATAGTATAATAACGGACTTAGATATAGGTATAATAATGTGTGAAACTCTTAATATTATTACCAAACAGTCGAAAATTCCTCTTATCCTGGTTATAATTTATACCGACTCGAGAAATCTCTTCGAATATCTTTCTAAACTCGGAACCACCAGTTAAAAACGCTTAATAATCAACATGATAACACTCCACGAAGCCTATGAAAGGATGTAAATTAAGGAGTTTCGATAAATCGATGGCAAAAATAACCCCGCTAACGCCATAACGAAAGTATTACTGTACAAGGCCTTAAAAAGGTTTGTAAATAGTAGTAAGCTAACTATACGAATCGAGGGCTACGTCGATAAACCACCCGGAAAACCCGAATCACGTGATGACAGACAGGGGTGTGCCAGCAAACTAAAAGACTACTAGGGGATTAATAACAGTAACAACTTTAAATGGCACGGTTGAAGTAAAGGCATGCAAAGAATTATGGCGATAGAACATTTTGTAGGAGTTAATGAATTCCAACCTCGGGGAAACGGAGTAATTAAGGTCAAATGTGTTCAATTTACATGCAATTAGGTACAATTCAGTATAAGAGTCAATTTGAATTAATAGTGGTCTGGCTAGTTGACGAGGAGATAATTTAGTGGTAACCGGAAAATATTAATTAGCTATACTAGCGTATGCATATAGACTAAAAAGCGGCCATTGTTGAAATAATATTATATGCAGTATAGTAGTTCAACTTTACTTATAGTAAAGTTGACTGTACCAAACTGCAAGTTGAATGTATTGCTTTGTAGAGACTTACCACATTAGATGTAAGTCGAGTGCAGTATGTTGCACTTCACTCTAGAGCACGGGCCAAGCAATTCGGAATACAAATTACAGTGCAGACCAGCTAGCGGTCTGCCAAACCTAGAATAATACGTCTACCACTTGACCAACACAGTACTACTATTATTTCAACCAATCGAATCGATAACGTTGCAACGATCTAAAGTCTACCAACAGGATTAGTATTATTCGCAAATAACCCATGCATCTTTCGTTTAATTCGTATGAAGGTTTAATAGAACGTATCACCGTGCGGGCCGAAAACTTGTCACTTGATTTTTTCGGTAATTCTAGCGGTATAATTTGCTAAAAATCGGTGGCAAATTATGTGTAAATATTCGTTATATCCTGTCCATCAAGTGTTAATTAACCGTTTATGATATTATTAAAATTAATAGTAATTACGATGATAAAACATTTCCCAATCTTTGAAATTATAAGATATTAAATAAGAATTGAATCTTTATCTTTACTGCCGTATCTTCAAACAATTAACCATGATTTTTCGTGCAGCCGGTCCGTGGTTTTACTGTTAACTTTGTAACCTATTTTCGAAATAGGAACCGTAACATCTTAGCGTTTAAATGACATTAACGGTACCAGTTAAATAACCTCTCGTATTAAAAAATCGTTAATATTCACCTGGTAGTTTTTTTTTAAAAAGGATTGCAAGATGTATCAATAATACCTTTAATATATAACCTAAAGGCAAGTTCTCTGTTGAACTTATCTTTTCAAAACATACACGCTGTTGTATATACCTTCCTAAGCCTATAATCCTCGTTATCGTTCTCCTTTTTAGTATGTATCCTTTTTTTAGGTAGTCTTCCATATTATCAACGTTCCATTAACTTTTTAACGATCGGCTCGGGAAGATGATATTAGCTAATTCGCTCGGTTCGAAGACGTTAAAATCTTTTTAACACTTACGGGGTCTCTTATACAGCTTAACCTGTGTAATTCAGAAAGTAATATGGCTGTTAATGGTTTTAAGCATTAAATTTAGATTGGTAATACTTAATATTTTATATGGCCTATCCTATTTGCCTGGCTTTCGTCACGTTAAAACTTTATTTTAAGGAGTTATTGATAGTAAGTTGATTATTAACGGTCCGTTACTGGTATTTAAAACGTCATTAATCTGGCGGCGTACCGATTCCTTCTTCAGTTTCTTTAAGGCTTCACTATATATTTTGTCGCGGTTTTGGATGTTTAACAATAGTAGAAACGTAATATTTATATGTAGATAGGTCTTAAATACCATTAAAGTTGGCATATAGCCGTAAAAGTTAACAATATCGTTGATTCCCCTTACTGTTATTGAAAGCCTTGTTTTTAAATTTATAAAGGTTTTGATCTGTATAGTAAAGATATCTTAATCATTTTGTAAAAGAGCGTAAGCACTTTCATTCTTCCCAATTCCTTGATAAGTTTTAATAGGGACATATTCATATTAAATTACGGTCGATTTTATATTAACTTAAAAATTTATCGTAGTAAAGATAGTACCATCATTATACACTAATATGTTTGATAACCAAAGGTACGTTTTAATCTACAAATTACCTAATACCTTTAACATTTACTTCGTCATAATTGTTTTAAAAACCATGGTGCACTAAAATGCTGTAGCGGAGTTTATGATATAAAGTACTAATTTAGTATCCAAGTAAAATACGTTTACAAAAACTTTAAAGTTAAAGTTTTACTTTTCATTTAACGTAAACTTAGACTTTATGGGGGTTTGGGAAAATGTTTGACAATGGTGGTATAGTTGTTTAATTCTCTATAACGCTTATAAGTCCATATCTTTATAGTTAGTCACATTTGAGACCTCATAAAGTCTGTTAATCACCTGGTAGTTAAACTTACGATGTAATTAAAGAAGTTTCGACTTCGTTAAGTTTAATACCATTACTTTTAGCCTTTGAATTTGAAACCGTTAATATATTTATTTAAGGTTTGATGAAAAACTCTGACTAACTTAAGTTGAATCAATTCATTCGTTTCAACTTTGACGTTAACGCTGAGGTTTTTCATGTCTTTGTAATAAAGAAGGAAAATATTGGGGAATTTTGAAATATAAAATATAATAGAACTAATGACAGTAGTAATAGTCGTTGATCCCAGTAAAGAGAACTCTTTTCTAAGGCACAAGCCGACTTTAATTTTAGTAACATCCGTTAAGTCAAGTTTTGTAACCGTATTCGTATCCCTTCATAACGTGACGTATTACGAATAGCCTCTTATTACGTATTGTGTTATCTTATTATCCAGTATAATACTCCAAAACCCTTTTTTTTCGTAGCGGTTTTAAATAGTAAGTGTGTATATAGGATTATGGCTTTTATTGTTATGTTAGCGGTAGAGATCTTTAACTATTAGGCGGTATATAAAGTAATAGTCGGCGAGTTGTTACGTTGTTTCTGGACCAGTGTAAGTATTTTCGTACCAGCCGATAGCCTTAGGCCTATTTTTCTCATTTTGAAACTCTTTTTCTTCACAGGTTATAGTACGTAGAACGTAATTTTGATTAAAAGTAAATTTAAGGTATACATTATATATAACCTGATTCAAAACGCGTTTGGAAGCGATATGGCGTATTAACTAAGAGCTCTAATTACCATAAATACAATATCTTTGAACGTTTTAAGTAGACTTATCTATCTAGTTCAAATACCTTCAAAAAGAGGAATGCTTTCTTCTATACGTTACTTGGTTACATCTGGATCTCTGGGCTTTCCGTTAATCGTATTATCTGGGCCTTTCGTATTTATGGTCGATATAATATGCATAAAATTGTTTTTTTTTTTTTCGTCGTCGCTAAACTTTGAGGTTTATGGGTATAAATGAGTCGAGCTTGAAACCTAAGCTATTACGGTCGCTAACGAGAAACTTAATTTGCTGAAAAAAGACCTGTTAGAAGTGGTAAAATAATATAAGGTATATCTAAACTTTTTATAGCTCGTAATAGATTGGCAGACCTATTCGTGAATTTTTCTTTCGCCAGCTTTCACGTTCCTTATCACTTGTTGACATATTATTAACCTGTTCAATATCAAATTAAAGAGGTTCATTTTGCTTTCGTATTTTACTAAAATTTAATATATAAAACTATTTAATAGTGTTTTAATTGATGTGGTACTGAGTAAGATTAATACTTTTTTCAAAAAAGCCTTTAAGGCTATAGTCGGTAAGGTCTCTGCCTTTTCATGTGAACGTAATAGGTAGAAGAGTAATCGTAAAGATTGGTATTGAATTGTAGTAGTAAGATAGGATTAGAAAGGGAGAAGTATCCAAAGAGTGCATGCCTTAGGTTAGAGATTATAAGCTCTCACTCAGAGTGTGGCACTTTACCATACAATTTGCTAATCTCTATTGTAGCGGTCCCAACTGTTTTTGCTTTACCACTAAGCCTTACAAAAATCATATAGAAGTGTGGAATTGAGCGGGAACACCTTTGGAACCCGAAGCGTAGCAAGATAATAAGACTCTGAGTAACGTTAAAAATGACCACTTTAATACGATATTATTCACTAGTTAGTGCTTTGTTTATTAAAAGCCCCGTTACGTTAACCATTGACTTGTTTTGGCGTTTAAAACGTACTTGGGCATCTTTTAAAGAACTTCCTATTATGTATTAGTTCATGTAAGCTAAAACCACCAAGTTTTATAACTATTTATTGGAACCTACCTGATTTGAATACAGCATTCAAACCGCTTACGAGACTTAAAACAGGTTACAGATATGATATACACATCATTCGCGAAACCTAAGCGCGGTTACCAATATAACACACAAATCGCTCGCAACCACCAGAAACGGCTATAATACAACAATCCGAACCGCTTACCAAATACGAAACATGCATTACAAATCAGATCGCACCACGCACCTCTTTATATCCACATTGTATTTCCTTTTACATATTTGCCCTATCCACCTTCTTACTTTCGCCTTATACCATATGTCCTAAGGTTAGTACTTACGATGTTTGAGTTTTTTCCTAACGGCTTGACTAGTATAACGCTACCAAACGTTAACAGGACTAATTTAAAACGCTTAACTGGGCTATAGTTACGTTTTATTTGCGTATTATTTGAAATTCATTTTTATTAGAAAGTATTGAAAACCTTATTTCCTTGGTATATAAGCGTCTACACGCTGTTTCCTTAAACCTTCAACGTATTTAAATCCGGATTACAGCGCGAAATCAATAATTTACACTGTGTTAGCATTATAGGTACACGTAAAAATTACCTACTTTAGATATAATTATAGCCCTATTAGTAACGGATTTGGAAAGAGTTAACGAATATATGAAGTACCTATTTACGTACACGACGTTTGGTAGTAGTATTTTAAAGTATTTGGACCTTAATCTATGAAATAATAAAATTGAGGAACTAGTGGAGGATTTAAACCTTTTGGCAGCAAATACGTATGTTATTAATATAATCTTGAATTATTTTAATGGCGAAATTAAAGGAAGCAACTTATTCGACGATTTTAGAGAGGATTTTTCAGACTGGACGCTAGATATATAACGTATGGTCGATATTACAATTTTCAGAATATTACGAAAACAACTATGAAGCAAAGGTATTAATACGATCGGTGTAAATAATAACCGTATTGTAAAGACTCTGTTAACAACGACCCAACTTATATAAATGCCGAAATGAATAGACGATAAAGTGATAGAAGTGAAGTTTATAAAGAGACACTGGCTAAAAAAAGCGCTAGAAGTACTTACTTGAGATAATAAACTGGAAACAAGAAAAGCCTCCATAAATAAAGAAAAAAATATTTAATAAAGTTGAACGCCAGCCGCGAAGTGGAAACAGAACTGGGGGAATCGACGGAAGAGGAGGAAGTACTATAAAAAATATTTACAACGAGAGTTAAATATGAACCTTCACCAGAACACGATTTTGAATAAAAACAAAGACAAGACTACACCCGAAATACTATTAACAACTAGTTTAACTACAAAACAAACGGCTCGAATGAAAAATATTTCTCGCTTTGAAAAAGAATAAGCGGTATAAAACATTAATATATACCTTACGGACTAATATTTATTAACCACTACCCTTATTGTAACCTTTTACCATATCGCTTTTCCACTAATAAAAGCGACCTTATAAAGCTTACCAACTTCGCTAAATTTTGGGATAAAAACGAGAATTATAATGGCGAACCGTATAATATACTTAATAACAAAATAAGTATAATACTTAATATATACAAAAGACTAAATATTTAACCGTCCTAATTTTACGTTATTTCAACATATATACTATTGCAATAAGTTCAAAAATGTTATATATACCTCTTTACGTAGAGGGATATATTTACGAAATACTATAGAAGCCTAAAATCATACTTCGATATATAAATTAACCACGAGCTTTACTATAAGGACTGGACTAATATAACTTGGAAATAAATAACAAATTACTGAGAAAACGTTAATAAAAACGCATAAGAGGTACTTACCGCCCTATTAACTAAGTTTTGAAAACCCTAAACAGCTCTTGAACCGAAATAAAAAAGTGACAAACTATTTATATAAATAATAAAAAAAGTATGCCACGAAAATCAAGATTTCGACTTTGTATTATTTAAAACCGAAAGGGATTTAAAGTCCTTTTGTACAAATCTTAGAATATCGTTTGAAACCTTTATACACCGACAGAAGAATTTTGGAAAAGCATTTGAAACCGATAAAACGAAAAGCGAAGACTAAATTACTAAAACAAACCTCGTAGAAACCATTCACCAAGTTATGGATCGAAGGTTTAAAGTGTACTTAAGGCAAAGGAAATACTTAAATACAATTACCAGAAAGAAAGGTATTAGAAAGGGATATCTAAAAACAAAATGAAAAATAACTACTATCGAAGACGATCCTACGGCTAATAATGAAACGTATTGCGGCTATAACAACAATTACGAAGAGGTGTACATAATTTTACGGGTTTGTAAAAACGTTGTATCGTATACGGTGAAATCGGCTATTAATTTATTAACCACTGAGCTTACGAGTAGATTCGAACTTAACGACAGTTTTAAGCCGATTACGCATTAAAGTACTAGATAAAAACGGATTTTACAGTATACGTAACCCAATTCAAAAATGTAAAAGAAAAACCTAACGCTTACACATACGAATACACCTTTGGAGAAGACATTTTTAAAGGTAATAATTTTTACATAATATCTTAAGATTACGAAACCGCCTAACGTATTTTACAAGCTTATTAGACGCCTCCTTTTTATACAGCATAAGTTTGAACTACGTAGATAGAGTATTAAATAACTATATAATGTTGTAATTTAATCTTTTAAATAGATACGGCAATTTGTTTCAGGATATTATGCCTAATAACGGCGCGGCAAAAATAATAATAGCCGGAAAACAATAATTCGATGCGATCGTAGCAAAATCCCCGAAATTTTAACTCGACCGAATAGAAAAATACCGAGAATTTTTATTCGGTAAAGGCAAATCTTCGTGGCTTAGGATAGTTGTTATAAACACACGATTCGAACCGGTTAAATTTTACTTCATAGACTTTAAAACATTACTCCAGCTTTCGTTAACTGATATAGATAAGCTTGGAATTAAAGTCCGTAATACGATTAATTAGTTTATCCGCGCCTCAGATAGGGTATCTGTATGTTTTCAGCTTAAATTTGACTACTTATAGTATTATCTCGAAATAGGTAAGATTAACGCTATTGATTTAACGTAACCTTGATTGCGAATACTACACCACCAATTCGAATACCTAATTGTAAAACGCCGTTTACAGCTACTTTACGCCGCGATTTATATAAATATTGAAATGGACGTATTTAAAGTTATTGAAAAGTTTTACCTTAAATGCCAACTATACTTACAGGCCTTACGATGGTTTGAATTTCGTCTTTAAAACAATGTAGACTTCAACTACTAGGTAATTATCTAAATAATATAGCTGAACAGCCCGTCGGTATTATACGCCATCAATGTAACAATATTATTCCAGGTTACCAAATTTATACGAAACGTTTTCACTACAAACTATTGAAGCGCTTTGGTTAATTGCTAGTTTAACGTTTACTTAAGGCCTCCGGATTGGATTACCTACGATTCTGGAACGGCTTTCGACTTTAATAACTAACATATCAAGGTTGGGGTCACCGGTAACGAGTATAAATATATATTAGTAAAAACACTATAAGGTATTAATGAGTGTAAACGATATTATGAACCGTATCAAAGGGTGTATACGGTGTGAATTCAGGAATCAAAAGGGACTAGTTCAAATGAATATATCTTGCAAATAGCGGTTAACGCCTTTAATAATATTTCCGGCCCAAGTAGGCTAATACTTACTCTTTTTTTTTTAGTATTTACCCCAAGATTTATACAGACTTCACAATATCGCCAACTCTGGTATAAAGGGCTAATTCTATGGAGAAAGCTATAGCAGCGTTACGTTCCCTTCGGATTAAGAACAACGTTTTAAAATCGTTAGGTATAAGGAATAACCTACGTAAAATTAGCATTTTAAACTTACTATTATAATTGAAAGTCCTGATTTGGAAACTCAAAGACGGATAAACGAGTCCTTGAAAGATTAACGAGTTGAAAGTCTATAATATATTCGTTGGTTTGCTAAACGTTTTAAATTTACTTTGTTAAATAATTATATAAATGTGTAATAAAAATGAGGTAAAAACACAGGATATAAAACTATAATTCGAATAACATTACCGGAGGAACTACTTTTACAACGACGAATTTATTTCGTTCCCAATTCTAATATACCCCCCCAATCGCATTTCTGACCCGTTACTACGTTATGCAAATGGCTTGTCCATATCAATACCACCAACACTTTGCCGCCGAGTATTATGAACTCAGGCCGTTGGCTACTTAGCCTATAGATTACGTTACTGTGCACGTAACGGGATGGGCAGTACCCGGCCTGGACCCGGCTCGAGCATAGACAGAGCATGGTTCGGATATAAGCCGGGCACGGTTTGGGTATAAGCCGGACACAGTCCATATACGGATAAAGTATGCTCCGTGTACAGCACGTATAATGGCACGTAACGTGCTGGGCATTAGCCCTACCCAAAGGTCCTGCACGATGGATTATGGTAACCTTTTCTAATTTTTCTTCGCACCTTGATAATAAATTTCATTTAGTACCTACTTAAGTTATTATCGTAAGTCGTATTATAATATAATATTAAGGTTTTCATTTATCTTTTCGAAAAAATATTATTTATTATAAACGAATCGATAATAAATATTAATAATTCGACTTTATACTTTAACATTATCAGGGAAAATAGGCCGTTAACGAATACTCAATCCTCAACTTTTATAGATATTATTCTAGCTCTTTAAAGGCTAATTCAAACCGACATTTTTCGTTTGAAAATACCGTAAATTATATCGCGTCGGTTGTAAAACAATTATACCAACCGATTTAATCGACTTCAATTATCGATTTTACGTACGACTTCGTTTATATCTTTGCGAAAATTTAGTAATTCGAAGTCGAATTAGCCGCGGCTCACGGTAAGTTTTCACCGGTTTAAGGCGGACGATAACGACATAACTGACCGTATTTCGACGAATCAGTTTTTATGTAAATAACTATATGCTAAAAGATTAAATCTATATTGGAAATAGATAAGATATCAATCAAAAAAGGTTAGTATACGTTGTTCAACATAAAGAGATATTTTACGGCGACGGTAAAATAAGCGGTTAAGGCGTACTATGAAACTGAAAGACACGAAGATATATATAATATAAGGAAGTTTTTCGATTATATCGAAACGGATTTTAGAAACCTTTACCGCATAAATAAGGTATTAATTAAATTGAAAGATTTGGTTATAAGTTAGAAAAACCTACAGGTATTATTCGCTATTAAATTCTAAACACTTTTTACTTGAGTAAGTGGGTTCAATTGGTTTTTAGCCGTAAAGTATAATTACTTACGCTTTCGCATATTATTACGTATCCATAACAAGTTTATTACGGTAGGTATAAATTAGAAAAACTATATCATAGCCTTAAGAAAGTTCCCCGAATTCGCCGATGAGTTACGGTTTTTAAACTTAAAATAACGTTTTAATCGTTAACTAACGAAACCCGTTTAGACCTAACGGCCGGATAGTAACACGGTTATAATGTTAGTCTACGCCTTTTAAACGCTTTTGTGAAAAAGCTATAGTAATCGCGGTCAATTATTTCGATATCGCGGTTAATTATTTTAACGAATCCTTTCGGTACACGTTTGAAATTGAAAAAGTAAGGCGACTTAAACGATAATGAAAAAACGTGAGGTTAAGTTTACTTCGAAAAGTTACGTATGTTATAAATTATAGGATCATTATTAACGTGGTTTCGATTTCCGTCCAACATCACCTCCTATGCAGTTATATACGATTTAAGTCAAAAATTTAGAAGAATTTCTCTTATTAACGACGATGTCGGAAGCCTAACTTTTAAATACCATTTTGTTTAGAGGTTATATAGCCTTAATAACGTGATTATAAAATTAAGTAAAAAGAAGTTTAATTTAATTAAAACACGTATGAACGAAAAACTATTTTTTTAGCTTGATAATTTTTAATACTACCTTTTTTTAAAATACTTAAGTATATTTTAACTATAATTATTATTATCTTATAAGTAAAGCTTTGGCATAACGGTTTAAAAAAAGGTAAATTCGACTATTATATTTACGAAATTGAGTTTCGATAATAGGATTACAGTTAAATAATCGTATTACCTAAATAACCAAGTGTCGTATAAATATTAATAAATAATTGAACCCTATATTAAAACGTATTATTCCCAGAATAGCACGGGATATAATTTTTGTAATGTTTTGAATATAATACCAATAGGTAATTTCAAACGCGAGCGGTGATTATTTGTCAATTTGAATCTAGGAAAACTAAGTTATCGACGTAATACTAATTTTTCTTAGGACGGAAGATATATAAATCGTAATAGGTTTGATCTTTTTCGAATTAACGTAATATTTATATTAAAAGGTATAAAGTATGGGGAATCCGTTACGAATAAATTATATTATAAGATTTCACAAAATAACGCGGATTTTACAAGTAACGGCGACGATTACGGTTAAAAAGGGAAAAAATTGATTACATTTTTACCAGAATTAATCAAATTTCACGACCTTTTTTATTAGGATAAATGTATAACCTCACCTTTATATAAATGGAAATTCGACTATTATATTTACATTCAACCGAATAAAGATGAAGTGTTATTGAAACGAATTTAAGAGCCGTTACATTTGATATTACGGGATTAACTTCATAACCTTCAACGACAGGTTACGAAATTGATAAATGATTGTTAGGTTCGGGTAAACTTTTTATCGGTGGTAACGCCAGTATTACTTATTTGTAAGCTATGGGGGTATAACGGTTTTATATCGATTATCAGACATTAAATAAAATTACAAAACTAAACTGATTTCATTTACCTTTAATTAATAAAACCCTAAGTAAATTGTCGAAATCGACATAACATACGAATTAAGATATTCGAACAACCTTTTACCGTCTTCAAATAATATCTAGTTAGGAGGAATGAACGGTTTTTCGTATAATATTCAGATTATTTAAATAATTGGTTACCTTTCTAAGCTAGCACAAACATCGACAACGTTTTAACAATGTATTAATTATATAATAACGGATATCCTAAATAATTTCGTTATAAAGTATTTGGATGACCATTTGTTCTTTTTTGGAGTAATTAAATAAAAATATATGGCGAAAGTTCGCGTAGTTTCAAGACGTTTTCGTAATACAGAGTTAAATTTTGATTTTAAAAAGTATAATTTCGTGGTTACAAGGGTAAAATTCCTGAACTTGATTATAAAGGTTAAGGTAGGTATTTGGACCAACCCCGATAAAGTCCGGGTAATCCGTAAGTAAGAGTTGCCATATATGGTCCAAAAGGTTCGAAACTTCTTAAAATTTACCAACTTTTATCGTAATTTTATTAGTAATTTTAAAAACTAACAGATTATTTCGTTTGCTTAACGAAGTAAGGTATTTGGTGGGTTTAAATGAAACGAGAGGAAAATGTATTTGAAACCTTAAAGTATGTTTTCATTATCGCCCTTAATTTTGCATTTCAGGATTTAAATTAACTAATGATAGTAGAAATCAACTGTTTTAAAACGAGGTTAAAAGGGTATTTGTTATAAAGAAACGAGGATAGTATATTGAAGTTGATAGCTTGCTACTTTGTACGATTAACGGTTACAAAATGTAATTATACTATTTACGTCAAGGAACTCCTTAAGGTAATATTTTATTTAAAGACCCAATTTTCCGAATCATGAATTATTTATTTACTATTTACTATTCTAAGAAATTATAAGGGATTAGAGTATTTTTATTTACTTCAGTGAATTTTGAAAAGTCGAATTAAATAAGACAAAGTCCTTTTCCTTTTTTAATACCACTTACGATATAGGCCCGTAACTTAGGGCGTCCTCCCAGATACGTTAACCCGTAAGTTTTAAAATAAGCCCGAGGTTAAGGAACGCCGCGTGCAGGTTTTTCAACATATTTTTATTATTATAGTAAACGTGTTATTGATAAAGTAATATATTAAAGATATATAAATTGAGGCAAGTTATATGAAAGAGGTTAGCTTAACGGAGGCCTGGTTATTAAATTATGATCATATATATCTTAAGGGTAAATCGGAAGCTTTCGTAAAGCCGCCGAAAACAACACTAATGGTACTGCTCCAGACCCGGCCCGCGCTCGGGTCGTTATCGGAAATAACGTTAAGGGATTTCAATACGGCGATATCGGCGGTATCGCCGTAAGCCCAGCATGTATTAGACCCGTCAATATCATTAAAGTTAAGTAATTCCATTATTTTCGAATCGGATACGTTAGCTAAATTATAAAATGAAAAAAAAAAAAATAACGAATGACTCATTTTATTAAGTTCGCCTTTAAGCGGTTTCCGAAAACACTAAACGCTTTTTACCTAAATCGAAATAATTAATACATATTGTAAATTGTGAAATTAGCCAGCGGAGCATATTCCATTACAGTAATCATTTAGAGTAACCGAATTTAAAACTATTAATAACGAGGATTTTACAAGAGATTTACGACTCATTTAATATAGGTTATCTAGGTAAAAAACATTTCATTTCATGTTTTCCAAAGGAATTACCACGAAAAAAAGATAGTTGTAAATATTCGACGTTTATATTAAATATATAGGTAATATAACAAGACGAAACCTCGCCGTTTCTTACAATGAGAATTTCTTTTACTTCTTCCTATCCCCGACTGGTAATAAACGTATATTTCAATTAAATTTACAATCGACTAGCCAATTAATAATAACGGCCCTCGATATTTATTAGTTATTATAAATATTCTGTTTAAATTTCTCTAATTCAAAGTTATATAGTTTATAACTATTAATACGTATGTGAAGCGTTGTCGATATATATAATCAAGATTTTATAGGTTTCTAGCTTGTGTCCTTAGTAATTTCGACTTGAATTGGGTAAATATATTTTAAACTGCCTTTCATTCCTTAAAAAAAGTCGAATAACGGTCATTTACGACGTATTGCCTATAAACAGATAATGGTATTAAATGGGTAAACTAAGAGGTTGAAAAGTACTCACCTTTCATCGTTGTATTTTTGTAATACGATTAAGTTTTATATTTACCTTTTCATCAATTTACATTAAATAACCGAAAGATGATGGTTACCGGGTTTAATACGAACCTTTTAATAAATAGGTACAAATTTTACTTATCTTAAGGGTAAACGGGAATACACAATCGTTAATTAATCCGGTGGGGTAAATTATTAGGTTTTTAACTTATTTATACGAGGGGATAGAATTCTCTTGAGCGGTCATAATTTATATTTAATAGTAAATAAAAATAGGGGCGAATTGTAAACGACGTTCGGCGAAATGATACAAGGTGGTGGATTAGGTTTAACCAAATTTTCGTTATATTAAAATTGACCGCCGAAATTATTTACTCAAATAGCTTCATAATTAATATTGGGTAATCGATATTTCAAATCCGTTTAGTATCGTATTAAATATCCTTGATAAATATCCAGTATTTTAAATAAATTTAATTGAACGAACGGTTTCAGATCCATTTTCTTTACATTTTTTATCTGGTATTAGCACGAAATTAGTTTTCGGAACTAATAATATAAAAGAAATTGAATAAGACGAATTTAAAGTACAAGATATCCTCGTAATGAAAACGGAAAAGGGCGGGGATTATTACGTATAATTAAGTAAAACAGCAATAATAAGCCGAGGTAGAATTTACTGTATAATTGTTAATATATTACAACCTTAAATAAATTCAAAGCGAAATACAACAATATTTAGGTTTTTCATAACCCGTTATTTCGACGTCGACTTCAAGTTTATATTAAGTGATAAACATAATGCGAACCTCTTATACCCCTAAAGATATACTGAATTTATGAATAAAGAGAAAATTTTAAATTATGATATAATAAGTAGAGCTGGATAAATATGACCCGACTATTTCGAATATATATCCGACCGTAAAACTACTTTTACTATAATTTAGCGATAATTTACCTATTTATTATTGCTATCTCTATTGGAGTTTAACTAATACCGGTGTAATTAATGTTAGGGGCCGTATTACAATTCATTTCGAATATTAGGTAATATTAGGTGAAAAGGACGGTAAAAGGTATAGCGTAAATTAGTGGGCGTTGAAAAGGGGGGCTAATGAGAGGCGGAATGGATATGAAATGACGTTAAGGATAGCGGATAACGTAAGGGGGGGTGGGCGTTAGAAAATTCCGATAACAGATAATACGAAAAGGGACGGATATTAAGGGAGGCCGACGATAAAAGATAATGTTAAAAGGGACGGGCGTTAAAAAAGGCCGATGATTACGGTTAACAAAAAGTAAGGCAAGGGGCAGGGCGGGGTGAATAACCCTTTAAACGGGTTATCAATAACTATAATATGTTAGTTTAGGTCCGGGTAACGTGATTAGCCCGGACGTAATCTTACACCTACTCGCGGTCGGTTCAATCATCTCGTTTTTATTTAAGATTAATAAATACAATATCGATAAAATCGGAGATTATATGGTTAAAATTTAAACGTTGTCAATAGCATTCAATAAGCTATAGATTATATTTTTTATAAGAAATATAACTTAGGTAGTTATATTATTTTAGCCCTTTGGGCTAAAATGTCCAAAGGGTATACGATGGTAATTAAAAAGAGCTGGGGCAAAAGCGTTACGCATTAAAACCCGGTCGGCCGAAAACGTCATATTTTTATAAATAGACGATATAGTAATAGGAGACGAAAGGGTACGTGGTAAAAACGAATATGAAAAGAAACGGCGGCATAGGCGTATAGTTAAAAAGGTAACGGGCTATACGGCTGGCACAATGGAAATTCCCTACGTCCGAACTATATTACAAAACCTGGTCAATTAATTAATTTACTTAAAAAAACGGGTGTAAAAACAGGTCGATAACTTAGGACATCCTCCTAATATTTACACGTAAAGGGGAAAATATAACCCTTATCCTTCACCGTCATAACCAACTAACGTAAAAAGGCCTATAAACCGGGTAAAGCCGTAAATAAGCTTATTTCCTAAATATATTACGAAAAAAAATTAAATAGAGTTCAGGTCTCTTATAAGGTTTATTTATAAACTTACTTTACTATAAACCTTTTGATATACGAAACACCTTTACGTCCGATCAACTCCGACGTAAAATAAAGAAACTTTAAAATGTAAAAAGAGGTCAATACATATAATACGAACATTTTTAACCTATAACAGAAAAAACTTATTTTTATCTTCATCATCTTTAATATCGAGGAGATTTTCTATAGTGTAAAGGGGCTATAACAGGTAATTGATAACAGGGTATTAGTATATAATAGGGTAATATATTTTACGGAAAGGCTCGTTATATCCTTTAAAAACACTGACAGTAAAGTAACCTAAATTAAAACCGTTATATACGTCGGTTATAATGATAACTTCAAGAAAGGCTATTATATATTAACGCGAATAATTGGTTAATATATATCAAGGAGAGTTAAAAGGATTATAAAAAGGGGTGGTTGGTAAAGGCGGAAGGTAATGTAAAAGGGGGAAAAAAGAAGTTTTAAAAACTATAGGAAACGTTCGTATTTATAAGGATTGGCGAACCGGATTTAACAGAGGATATGTATTATATAAGGCGTGTTACACGATATTAAAGGCAAAAGCGTAACTTTATATAACGCGTTGAAATATATGTTATACGGCATCGGCTATACGGAAAATATATTATACGACGTGTTAACGGGTATGTTATACAACGTTGGTGACTTAGGGTAAGCCGGCCGAAGCGTTATATATTATATTAAATGTAGTATTCCCGACCTATACTCAACCCGCGTATTAGGTGGATACGGTCCGCGTCCGGTATTTATCTAAAAGGTTACCGTAACCCTTACAACTTTCGGGGGGGAGGGGGTATATTATAAACTTAGGCCGTTAGCTATTAAGCATTCAGGTTGCGTAACTGTACACGTAATAGAATGGGTAACACTCGGCCTGAGCCTAGCCTGAGCGCGGACAGGGCATGGTCCAGGTATAAACCGGGTACGGTCCAGGTATAGGCTAGATACGGTCCGTATATGGATAGACCACGGTCCGTATACAGCACATTTAAGGGCACGTAACGGGGTAAGCATTGGCCGTGCCCAAGGGTTCTACATATTGGGTCACGGTAGACTCTTCTAGTCTTCTTCCGCACCTCAATAGTAAATCCCATTTGGAAACTACTTGACTTACCATTATAGGTCGGACCATAATATAGGGGTCAACTTTTCAACTTGAAAATCAAAAAATACCCTAAAAGATTTGTTGTTAACTCCTTTATTACTTGAAAGGAGATGGAAAACCATAAGTATAACTTAAATTTTCGCTATGAAGGTATTATCACCGCCTTAAACACTCCGTTTAAACAATTTACCTAAACGGAAATCTTTGCCTTAGTCGATAAAAACGTTTTTCTTTTTAAACGGTTTAATTTGACGACTTATGGCGCCCACAAATTTTTCCTACTTACCTCGTATACGAAGTTAAAGATAAAACCGGAAAATTCTACGAAAACATCTACCTGGTTGTAAAAGGATATTACGACGATGGTAAAAAGGATATTATAACCTAATTCCTTACTTTACAACGGATTAACCAACGCTTAATTTTTATATGTATAAACTCCCTCAATACCCTTTACAATCTATATATCAAATTCTTTGATATTATGCAAGTTTATACTCTGTTTGAGGAATAGCTTAAACGATCTATTAATGTTGATATGCCTACAGATTTGAAAAAATACCACCCACCTACAACTATTTTACGTATTATAAAACTGCTTTACAACTTAGTGAAACTTAGTGTATATAAATATAACACTTGTTAAAGGTATTATAAAAAGCGGGTCGGAATAACTAATTTAACCTTCTACCCGTATTTATTAGTTCTAATTACTCGTTTCAACGGCTTTATACTAACAGGTATATAAATAGACAACATAGTAAAATTATTTTAACGCGTTGTTTTCCGTATTTAAAAAGAGGAAACTTTTAAAGGCCAGCTTAAGGACAAAACTCAAGTCTTTCCTAACGGAAAACTATATAATCTACTTCAATAACGTTACTATAACTTTTCAGGATAGTGTTTTAGCCCAATAAAAAAAGGACAGTTAAATAAAGATGCCTTTATCGTTTTAAATAATGTAAAACGAGCCGACGAATACAGGTACCGGTGCATACGCGGCGCTTAAATTACTTTAAAAATGATTAAAAACGGTATTTAACCGTTCGGTCGCCGTATAGTATCAAACTACCCCATTAGATGACGTACATAAGGCATTAAACAGACGCCTTACATGGCAAATATACAATTTAATGAGCGGTATACAATTTATACCGCTTGATACACGTACTACAAAATTATTTGTTTTTATTAATGACTATTTCGCTAATAATAGCAATTGTAATTTGTAAATAGGCTTCGGTTTAAGTTTCTACAACAAAACATTAGCACAGAGAGGCTTTATACTTTATAGGAACATGATTCACTAGAGCTTTATTAAGTGTAAACGGGTTATAAAAGACGTTTGAGCCTTAGAAAACTATGTTATAGTTAAAGGTTTCAATTTGGAAATCATTATACCGATAACGGTCCGCATAATTGTTTCCAATATTAATTTACGACCTATCACTTTCGTTGTATACACTGAAGTTTTCTCGATTTATGAATGCCTGGTTAAACTTGGCATTGCTAATGAGAAACGTTGAATAATCGATATTATAACTTTATGCGAGTTATATAAGCGCCGGAAAATCAAGGAAACGAGGTAAATCGATGAAAAATACAATCTAACGGACGTTATAACCAAGAATACACTGAACGAAGTATTGAAAACGCTTATATCAATGAACAAATCATTTATCAATATTATTGAAAAAGTTTTACGATTTAATGAAGGTCAATATATTATACTTTGTATTCTATCTCTTTATTGTATGCTATTATATAACTTTTAATGATTTAAAGCGATCCAAAACCAATTATTTACATTTCTCCTCGCATTATACTATGGTGTATCCTTTAAACTTACATTGCCATTGCGAATTTACATCTATTTTATTTTTCCATTTCGTGCCGCTCCTTATATACAATTACTCTTCATTATACTTACTTCAACTCTATTGTGTTTTTTAATATTTTCCCTTTTTGGTATTAATTTACGATTTTTCATTACTCTTAATATATTGGTACTTTTCGTTTTATACATTTTAAACCTACTTTACCTGTTACATCTATCACTTATATTACGATTATTCATGTAAAAAGCAAAAATATTACTGTGTAACGTGTTATACTATAGTCGGGCGCACCGATCCAACCGTAAAGGGCAGCTATTTACTATTATAAAAAGAGGGAAAAGGAAACGCCGTCGCGTTTCTACTATCCTCCCAGTCTCCCTCCCCCTTAGTATTAACGTTATCGCCATGACCTTTATCAACGCTATTATCGGCGCTAACGATTAGGTGGCCGCGCGCCTTAAGCCGTATGCTTTTAGACAACGATACAGGGGGTTCTTTACTATCTTTATAGCGACGCGAGATAACGTTTTCGAACTCGCTTATATAATATATTCGTAGGCCTCGTTTCCGGAAGATAATGGCAGCTATTGACTTTTTGATCCGTCGGTTAACGCCTACTATTCATTAGCATCGGCTCATTCTAGTTATTTACGAACGTGGTTATTTTTAAAAACGCTTGAAATATTACATTTCTTGCGGAAGAGGGTTTTAAAAAGCGGTTAAAACTTACTATAAGACCGGTGAACGCATAAAATGTCCTTGGCCTACGGTATTAGGATTGACGAAATGGGGGTGTATCTACTACCAATCCTTTTATAGCGGTAATAGTAGGTTAATGAACCCCAGTTTTCGTAGTAATCGTTAATAGACATGCCTGCAGCCGCGAATGCGACATAGGATATATAAGGTGTGTTTATTAGCGGCCTAAGATTATAGACCTAGGTACGTCGCTTTAATGCTTTACGCTTTAGAAAGGCTTTGCGGCGCACCTTAATGATACGTAGTTTGAAGTGGCCAAGGAGATCCGTCTTGACTTCCTCGTTTATTAAATATTAGAAGCAGGTAAACAGGTGGATTTAGTAAATACGAATCATAACGTAGTTTCACTAAGCTACACTTACAATGCCAGAGGATCCTTGCGGATAAGGAGGTTTTCATCCGCGAAAAAAGGGTAAGGTTTTTAATCTTAAAATCTCTACATTCCTCCCTTTAAGAGTTGAGGGAGAAAGAGAAGGGGGAAAAGGGGTAAAGGGGGGTGGTAGCTTAGGAAGAGGCGGTGGCGAGCGGCGAGGCCGAAGGTGGGGCGGGAATAAAGGGGATAATACCCAAGGAGGGGAGGTTATAGGTAGTGATGGCGGTGGTAATGTTAGCGGTGGTAGCAATAGCGGTAGAGGTTGTAGTGGCGTGGCGACGCTTACGCGTTAAACGGCGTCTAATAAACCTGTTTTTACGCGGCATCAATCTAAAGGCAAGGTTAGTATATAGGTATTGGTTAAGTAATCTACTTATAGGAGCAGTTAGAAATGGTTAATTAAACCAACAGTTAATTAAATTGGTGAGGGGATTTATATTAGCTTTAGGTACGCGTCGTTATAAAAGAAGAACAAGAGGTTTTACCTAAACGGATAACGATAAATTTTTATACTAACCAAAAATATGTAACGGCGTAATCTCTTTTATATAATTACCCTTATAATACCTACGTAATTACACCGCTGTCAGAAACAATAAAAAACGTTATTAATAACCAAATCACCACCGATTAACTACATTAACCAGGCTTTTATTATAATTACTACCGCGGCTGGAAATTACTAATTCGAACATATATAATTTGTACTACAACCATATAGTTATTACAAAAACTACTAATTTAAATCTTTGTAATTGGTACTATAACCATACTGTTATTATAGAAACTACTCATTCAAACCCCTGTAACTAATACACAACCATACTATTATTATAAAACCAACTGGTTTAAACCTTTTTAACTTGTATTATAACTATATAGTCGCTATTAGGATATAGGTACGAAGCGTATAAAGAAAAAAAAAAGATTACCTATATGGATATTATCATGTACCCCTTCAGTTAGTATATATAGTCCAAGTGACAGTACAATACAATACAAGGTACACTCCTATAAAGTATACGATAACGTGTTACGCTGTAGGCTGCACTCTTGCAGAGTACATCATTCGTGACACGGTCTAAAAAGGGCGTTCCCAAGTGTATGGCAAAAGTGCCACTGCCCGGATGAGAGGTTTATAACCTTCCATTCATGGAATGCACTCTTTGAATGCTTCTTCCTAACAATATCTACCTTTACTATAATATCAACCTTACAATAACTCTTCATTCACATTCGTATGAATAGGCTGACCTTACCTATGGAAAATAATGGCTAGTTTTAGTGCTGTTTATAACCTTTTTGTTTTTGTTATAAGGTTGGTTACAATAATTTGTTAAGTTTCGTTTCATATTGACTAGAATCTAAGGCGTAATTCATCAAATAACAAAACTTCTGTAATAAAAAAACTGAAACTCACTTCTCAGGTATTATAGGAAAATTATCGAAAATTTGGTCGAATATGAATACCTTATTCGATTCTTTGATTTTTGTATTAGTTAGTGTTCAAAAATGTCAAAATATATTTGCAATTAAATTATATCGTTTAAGAAAACGTCCGATATTTATGTTGTATGCGTTCAGGTACGTTTTTGTATTGATAAATTGCTTATTTCCCCTGTTTGTATAAGTAGTGTTAAGAAAGAATCTCTTCATATTTGTCATGATACATTTGTAATAGCTGGGAGTTATAATAAAATGCAGGTTATCTATTAAGGTAGTCTAAAATGTTTATATTTTTAAACGAGGTACGTTTCATAATATCTTAGTAGTTCATAATTAAATTCTGCCTTAGTGAAACATTTGTTGAGAAATATGTTAGATTATAGAGTAATGGCAGGTATAATATCTGCTAGTTTTTACCAATAGGTAGACTTTCATTGAAATAATATAATTTTTAAAAACTTACAAAATTAATATTCAAATAGTATTAATATAATATAGGCGAAACCTATTATATAAGTACTTTTATTAGGTGGTAAAAGACTACTTGTCCTAGTTTATGGAAGAGATTTTCGCAATTTGAATATATTATATTTTCCTTTTGAAATTATTAATTCTTATTCAGTCAGTTAGACAAACCATAACTAGTAAATAATTTTTAGGTTTTACTATAGGTCATATTAGGGGGCGAAATAGGATATTATGGGGCGTAAAAGCCCCGTTACATCTCAGTAGGTTTCTGAGGTCTTAAGGGTTATGAGGAATGAAATTTCACCAAAACCTCAAGTTTTCCTATTATAGAAGAAGAATGAAATCTATTTATAAAAAAAAAATTATAATATTTTAGTAAAAATCTTACATATGATTTACTTAGAGATATCAATACATTCATTTCGGTAAAAGAAGTTCAGATTTGAGCAACGTCTTTTCGCATTTTTCCAAATTATTGAAAAAATGATATTATCATCGATTGAAATTTGGAAAAATTATTGGTAAGGTCATGAAATATTATTTAAAAATGTTTAAGCAGAAGTTTGTGAGTTTTGAAATACTATAGAGGTAACTTCTTTGTGTTAAAAGCTTCGATGACTTATAATAGTAAAAAGATCTTTGAATTTAAGACTTACGAAAAGCTCAAGGAAGAATTTAGTAACTTTGACTACTAAAATTTATTGAGCATTTCTCAAAAAATCGACAACGTTTGCCTGCAAACGTAAAAGGTAATTATCGGGTATTATTGGTAGGGCTTTGAATCGTTGTAACGTTGTCAATTCGAATCGTGATCGAAGTAACAGTAGTATTAAATTGGTCAAATAGTGGATGTATTGTTCTAGGTTTTGGCAAACCGCTAGCTGTTCTGCGCAGTAATTTGTAAGGCCAATTGCTTGGCCCGTGTCCTAGTATGAAGTGCAGCATACTACACTCGACTTACACCCAATGCGGTAAGTTTATACAAACAATACAGTCAACTTTACTGTAAGTAAAGTTGACCTATTGCATTATATGTAGTACTATTCCAATACTGGCAGCTTTGTAGTTTTGGGCGTGCATGTCAGTATAATTAACTAATATTTTCCAGTTAGCGCTAAACAGCGACCTTGTCAACTTGCCAACCCCCTGTCAATTCTAATTGACCTCTATACTGAATTGCATCTGATTGCATGCAAATTGACCTCATTTAACTTTAATTGCTCCGTTTCTCCGAAATCCGAGTTTATCGACTTCCATAAAAAGTTTTTCCGCTACAAACCTTCGCAAACCTTTACTTTTAACCGTGCCAGTCAAAAAGGTCGCTATCGTAGCTTTCGCCTCCGCTTCCCTGGTAGTATTCCAGTTTGCCAGTATGATCCTGGTCGCCGGCACGTAACTTAAGCCTATCAAGCGATCTATTAATATAGCTCTCGATTCGTATAGTCTTCCTATTACTATTTACAAACCGTTTCAGTGCCTTATTTGGCACTGTATTTATTATAACATTAATAGGTTTGTTTTTACCGTTAATTTATCGGAATTCATTAATTTCCCTTTCTTCATACGCTTTATGAAGTGCTATTACTTTGATTATCAGGCGTTTTTTACTAGTAGGTCCGAGTTTTAAGAGGTATTAAAGTAAGCTTCTTAAGTCGGTACAAATTATTATCGGGATAAGAAAAATTTTAAATTACTTGGTAATAAGGTTAAAGGTTTCCTATAGTACTATATTTACATTAAAACCCGTTATTATGCTGTATATTCTCGAAGTTAATACGCTTCTTATAATGATTTTACACTTAACGGAGGTTAAGTGAATTAGGTTACTGATAATATTAAATTGATTTTCACGCTTACTTTTGTTAACAAGGGTTATTAGGAAGCCTATGTATAAAGACAGGACGGTGTTATTTATAAAAGATAAGTTCGTGAAAATAAATAATTTAGCTCTTGACAAATCGATTGGAAATATATTAATTCCGCTGTTCAAGTTTTGAATCTGCCACTCTAACCTCCTATTCATCTGGTCAAAGTCTTTATCTACCGGATCCTATGTTTATACCGAGATTAAAAAGTTGTAAAAGACCTTCAGTTAATATAAAGTAACAATGTAACTGTCATAAATACGTTGTTTAAGGTACCGTTAAACCTTTACCGTATTAGTTTTATTAATTATAACCCAAAAGTGCTTTATCTCTTTTGGCAAAAGTTAAGACCAGTATGAAAACTTAGTATAAGGACTAACAAACTATTAAATTTGATTTAACTGCCTTTTGCCAACATTTTCATCTGTTTTTAATTTTAAATTTTCATGTCCTTAATCGCTTACTGTTCCGATACTATAGAGTTAATCAATTCGACGAAAAAGGTATCGTTAATTTGCAGGTCTACTATTCCAAAGTCTCCATCCTACGTTACTAACAAATACGGGTCGAATGTTAAAGAATTTGACGTTAATAGTAATTTGAAATACGACTAATAGGTTTAAAAACAATAAATGCCTTCTTTAGTTAATTTGTATAGTGGTTCAATATATCGTATTACCGTTACCGAAAGATGAAATAACACGTAGTTTCTATGATAAATTAAATAGTACGATTCGATATAAATCTGTTCTTAATTGCGTAGGAACTTACGTTATACTTCGGCTATTAAACGTAAATTTACCTTTAATTTTAGCTACCGAATTCATTCTTAAAGCGACTATCAAACGCTAATTTGGGTTTGAACCGTTAACGATTACGTAAAAATTTATGTTTTACCTTGATTGCTATATTATTAAACAATGAGGCGTAATTGTTTGTATGGCTACCCTGTAATTTTACCTTCTACCTCGTAAAAAATCTTTGACTTTAAAATTGTAACGTTAGGATCATCGAAATTAAAATCAGTCTTTAATATAGATTATATAACCCCTCGAACTTATAAGCTATCAATCTCGACTTTATGTCTTTTTTTAAAAAAAGGTTTACTAAAAAAATTGATTATTCCTTATATTCGAAGCTTCAATACTAAGTCTCTGTTATCCTTCTCCATTTTACTTACTTCAGCAGTACTATAGATACGGCCTGTTATGTATTCCTCCTTTTTACTATTCTTTTTCTTCAGGAGTTTTCCGAGTCGATAGCGTTTCATCGGCTTATCGATAACGGGTGGAGAGAACATATATTAATTTGGTCGCTTGACTTAAGGGTTTTTATCATTAGTAGCCCTACTATAAGACTTAACCTAAGCAATTTGAAATGATGTAAAACTGTTAGCAATTTTAACAATTACTTTAGAGTTCGCAATACGTAAGATGCTGTATAAGCTTTTTTATTTGCCCGGCTCACTCTACACGAAAAGTTTACTTGGTAATGGTAAAATAAATACGTCGATTATTATGGGGCCGTTTTTAATATTAAGGGTATTATTAACCTCGTGGCGTACCGATTCCCTTCGTAATTCCCTTAAAGCTTTACCGTAAGACGTAACACGTTTTTAAGTACTTGAAGAAGGCGGATATTCACTCATTGGCGTATGTATACTCCAAAAACTAACAATGTTAGCACTAGGCCATTAAGACCCACAATATCCATGAAACCTTTTACTACTATTTGTAGGTATGCCTCCGGATCCGTAAAGCTTTTAATTTCCTACGTAAGGAAATTATACGTTCGGCGAAGTAGTGCGTGTGTCTTTTTAACCTTTTTAATACTCTAGTAGACTTTTACAGGTACCTATTTATACTAGATACCTATTATCTTAATATCTTTTAGAAACTCCGTTGCTACGAAGTTAGTACCGGTATCGTAAATATCGACATCAGGTAGGCCCAGATACGTGTTAATTTACAATATCTTTAGCGTTTCCCACGTATCTTTTGCCGAAATGGACCTTAAAAATTTAGGCCCATAAAAAAGTTCTCGAAGTCACCAACGTAAAAAATAGGCTAATTATCCAAATAAAACACGTTGATAAGAATCTTGTAATTAAAATCCTTATCGTTTTTAAATATGAATTTAAATCTATAAAGTGATTATATATACGTCCAATAGTAATGGAAAAATCTTTTAATAGCTTTTAAAGAAATGTATTTCACTTCTTTATATCTTACGAACTTTAGGATTTTATATGACCTGTCAACGGCTAGATAATTAAAGCTTCAGTATAATTAACATATCTCCGGCTCCGTCAGGTTTAATATTACTACTTTTAGGCCTTAAAAATGTAACTATAGGTACCCATATTTAAAGGCAAAGGGAAACCTTTAGTTGTTTTTAACCAATTCGTTTGTATTGACGTCGACGTTAATGCTAAGGATATTAATATCACCAAAACAAACAAAAAGGGGTAAAGGACTTCAATATATGGAACGTAATTGTTTCTAAAATAATTTAAACCACCATTATCCCTAGTAACGATAGTTGTTTACCCGGTTTAAAGTCAATTCCAACCTTATTAATATCTAAACGATTAATCTTAACAGTTATAGTCTTTTTCCTCTGTCATTATCCGTACTACTAATAACCCTTCATTAAATTCCTTACTGCCTCTTTGTTTGTCATAATACCTTAAAAATAATAGTGCGTGTATTGATCGCGAAGTCTAAAAGTTTATAAGGGGTTGGGGGCTTCGTTAAAATAAAGGTAAAGGTTTTTATTACCTAAACGGTATAAAAAAGCATAGTCGACTAATTACTAAGTTGTATTAAAAACAATATCTTTATATCATTTAATTAACTTAGGGGGATTATCGCTGTTAATTAGCTCGTCACCTTTAAAGTTTACGATTTAATTTAAGTAGTTTACCTTAAAAGTGGTAAGGTATTATATACAATATATCACCATCCTAATATTTCGCTCGATAGGGGTTCTTCGAATTAACCAACAACTAGATTTGTTATAAATCCAATTTTTTTGTCACTTTCGCGATGATAGTATTTACTGTTACTAGATACTCCTAAATCTTAACTTTTTTTTGGCATCAACGTAATTATTTCCTCCAGTTTATAATCGATAAGACAAACCTTAGGTAATAGGAGTACATATAACCATACTTATAGTCGATGTAATTAACTATCGTAAAGTCTTTTTCATCCACATCAAGGAAGTTACTGACTTAAAGATTTATATGAAACGAGTTTGGTATACTTGTTATTAGAGTGATAAGAGAAAAATTAAATTAGCTAAAAAGCCTTTACAGGTTGTATCAGGGCGTTATAAAGCGTATTTGAACTCACTAACTCCCATAATTGCTGCTCTAATCTACTCGCGAAGTGTAGATTCATTAGCATAGACTGTATTTATTACTTATTAGCACAATATCAACTTATCTAACATTTAATTAAAGATATTCATTGGTATTTTCTCCTCCTTTTCCCCTGTTATTATTATTATCCACAGCGTAGTAGCCTAAATTTTTATGATATTAGTCGAGGTGGACGTTTTCTTTAAATTCATTTTTTATATTGTCGTAAATTTCACTAAAAGTAGTAACTTGGATAAGAAAAGTCAGGTAATAATTCCTGGTGTACCTTATAAGAATTTCGGGAAATAATAAGTAAAAACCTGAAGGGAAAACTTCCATTTACTTACATATATTTAGAAAGGGTGTTATATTAGTGTTGAGCAAATTATAAAGCTTTTAGTCATACTATTTTACATCGTTTCAAATCTTGACGAAATCCATAAAAAGTTTGTATTTAAGTTTAACCGTTTTAACAGGTCTTGGGGTCATTTCGCGATAATTATCCTAATTTTAATTAGCATCTCCTAACCATTTAAACCTTAAAGCCTCCGAGGTACGGTGTTAAGGGTAATTGTTCGTTGTTTAATCCGAGGGGTAAAGTCACATGATAAGACCTATAGTAGGCTTTCGCGTATAGGTAAAGATGTTGTAAACAGGTTTTAAAAAGTCTTATCGATTATTAGTAAAGTTTTAAGGGAGTATAAGGACCTAACGGCTTTAAGAGACTTCATGGTCTTATTAAATTAACTAGTGTAAAGCGCCAATATGAATACCTCTAGCCGCGTTGGCGGCTTATTCTTTACGTACTCTGCCACCGCTAAAGGCGTACTCCGTGCTAGTACATAAAAGTGTTAGGCTACCGAAAAAGTTAACGAGTTCCTTATCGTTAATACGTAAAAATGATTAACTTAGCTAAAGGTAAAGTGGGGGTTTCCTAAAACGTATATATAGGCGTTAAATTTAATATCTTTTCCCTTAAGCCGTAGGTTTTAAGGGTATTCTTTAAGTTGGACTAAGTCGAACAAAGTCTTGGCCAACTTAGTAAAGCTTTTTTTCTGAGATATAAATCCCTCATTGCTAAAGTTTCTCTTTCAACTTGGACTTAACAGTCTTCTAAATCTTTTTCCATATATTAATAATTTAGTCTTCAAAAAACTTACAATATTTGTAGAAAGTATAACTACCGCGGTTAAGTTCCTTAACGCCGTCTTATTTAACGATAAAGTTGTTTACGAAGTTCACACAATATTCTTCGGTTAAGCTTTCGTTAATTTATTCTCCCTAGAGGTCGTAGTTATAGTATTTAGTGAAGGTAGCCTCAAACGCCTTTATTGCTTCTCTTATGGCGGGATCGGTAATAATTTCAAAGTAAATGCTAGAGGTAAACAAATTAAATTTTCGTCCTATATAGGATTTAGTGGACGTGTAAAGCGAAGGACTTGGTAGTCTTTAGGTGTAGGCATTTGGTGTTTTGGCATAAAGTTGCGTAGGAACTTGGTGACTTGGCGACTTAGTAGCTTGGCGTAAAGTCATGCGACGTAGAGTTCTTGGCGCGACTTGGCGATTCTTGATATTTTTGCTTACGAAAGCGATCTTGGTAATTAAATTGGTGTATGGGGAGTGAAAAGAGTAAATTAGGGGCAAAGTTTAGTGTAAAAGGTAAGGTCGAAGGTCGTTTATTGTTGTAGGTTGTTTAGCATAGAGACTTGGTCGTTTTTATTGCATTAATAGCACCCATATTAGCACTAACTTAGCCGTTTGCCAACTTACCGAACTTTGAGACTTCTGAAAGTCAATTTCAACGTTTTTTCTTCGAAAAAGTATCCGTAAAGATTTCTTGGTGTTTTTAATAGCGATACCATCTCTTATTTCCAAATTTCCGTTGTGTATTAACAGAATCCAAAAATCTTCTCTGTTTTCCTACCGTTGTGGACTGGCGCAGTACTAATAAAGGCCTTTTGCAAGAATATTTCCTCTACCCTAACCGCCGTTATTAACGTAGAGCGTAACCGGAAAGTAGCTTCTTCTTATATTTAGTCAATCTGTACTTAGCCCAATAAGCACTGATCAGTGTTGGTAGAGCCTTAGATCGTTACAACGTTATCGATTCGAATCGTGGTCGAAGTAACGGTAGTATTACATTGATCAAGTGGTAGATGTATTATTCTAGGCTTGTTAGACTGCTAGCCGGTCTACGCAATAATTTGTATGGTCAATTGCTTGGCTAGTGCCCTAGTATGAAGTGAAGTGTACTGCACTCGACTTATACTCAATGCGATAAGTTCACACAAACAATATAGTCAACTTTACTGTAAGTTAAATCAACCTACTGCACTAAATGTAGTACTATTCCAATAGGTATTTTATATTTATTCAAAGATTCAAGGCTAATAAAAATACGGGTTTTTTCAACAATCAAAATTGGTGAGGTAAATGAGGATATATGATGAATATATTTTACTCAATGTTGTACGTGTAAATTGTTAAACTATTAGTTGAGAAAAATCTTTTCTCGGAATGAATATGAGTAATGGTAATGGTTGAATTTCATGTTTTGCCAACATTTAATGAAAGGTTCCTTTATTTTTTCAATAGTTGTAAAATTAACAAATTCTGAATCTTGCTATACGTCGGCGAATTAACCTAAAATTTTAGCTAATTTATACTTCTTGGAAGCGTTGGTAGAATTAACGTATACCCTAAATTTGGTTTTGAGTATTAGAACGTCGTCTGGAGCTTTAATGTCAAATAATAATAGGAATTCTTTAAAGCAAAGTTTGATTTATTGTTTCACGAAATTCGCATTTCGCATATCCTGTATTAAGTAAGCCATTATATCGAGTAATAGAATGTTCAACCGTCAGTTAACCAATATTTCTTTTCAAGGAGTAGGAATCATATTAGAGTTTTCATTATTTCGCCGGTATGGAAATCTAATTTGAATTTCGATTTCATAGGTGGTATTTCTGCTATTAACAAACCTATTTCGCTAATAGCTACGAATGTTATATAATATTTACTAACTATTTTACGAGTTTATTACGTAATTTCAATGGTTATGTTTCTTTCTTATGCAGCCTATGTTAATGTTTGGATAACTTCTTTCTAATTCGTAAAGAAAGTAGATGGTATCTTTATATTTTATTATAGTATTTGGGGAAATTACTATATATCTCTGTATTCAGTAAGCGTTTATGCTGCAGAGTGCACCTTTGCATTTTGCATGGTAACGTTCTACTCTGGAAGGTGCATTTCTGCAGAGTGTATGATAGCGTACCACTACCTAAAAGTGGCATCCACAGAGTGCATAATAGCATGCCACTGCCTGGAAGTGGTATTTGCAAAGTGCACGATAAAGTACCACTGCCTAAGTAAGAGGTTATAAACTCTTACCTACAGCGTGCACTCTCTAAATGCCTCTTTTCAACTTAACTAATCTTACTACTACAATTTAATGCCAATCTTTATAATTACTCTTCTTTTATATAAAAGTATAAAAACATTAATGAATAGCCAACTCGGTCGACTAAAGATGGACTAGGAAAGAAAAGATAAACCTAAGTAAAATACCTATAGCGGGATATAATAACGGTTCCAATTATTGGTACTTTAACACTATGACTTACAAAAATTATACAGAAGTGTGGAATTACACAGGAACGCCTTTGAAATCCGAAATGTAAAAAGACTATAAGATCTGGAGTAACTTTAAAAAAGATAACTTTAGTACAATATCATTCATTCGGTTGGTACCCTATTTGCTAAAATTCCTGTTACATTATCCATCAACTCGTTTTAGCAATCTGGAGGTACTGGTGCACTTTTTGAAAAACGACCTATTACGTCATAGGCTACGTAAGCTAAACCACTAAGTACTAAAACCCTTCGTCAGTATCTATCCGATTTAAATATAATATCCAGACTGCTTACATACCTCGAAAAAGATCTAAATATAACATTTAGACCGCTTACATCGACCTTTTACGAATTACAAGAACGGTTGAAACACGATATCCGAACAGCCTTACAAACATATTCGAAACGCCTATTACGTTACTAAAACTACACGCTTTCAGACATTTTCTACTTAATACCCCATTCGTTTTCCTTCATACATCTTAAAGTATACCACGTATTTCAGTTTGTTACTTACAACATTGAAGTTTACCAACAACTTGGCTAGTATAACGCTTATTAAGCATCAAGAGCTAATTTCAAACACTTAACTAACTTATAGTTATGTTTTATTTATATGGTATTTAAACTCTGTTGGTACTAACAAGCGCTAGAGCAATTTACTATGTATTTTTGTTACGTATTTTTGCTTTCATTTAGACCGAAGCTTTTTCAATATTGTATTTTAACCGTACCTGAATCACATTCGCCTCGTAGAACCAACTTTTATACCAATTTAATATTTCCGGTACTAGTATAATTTAAACTCTTAACTATTTTAATACACTTTATACTCTTCTAGATATAGCTTTAACACTAATAGCCTTGGATGAAGCAAAAGAATACATAAACTATTTTTTTAAAAGAGATATCGTTTCGCAAGAGTATTTTCAAGCACTTATACCTTAATTTATAAGATGGTAAAATTGAAGCATTAATAGAAATTTTGTACTCCTTTACAGAAAATATATATATTATAAATTTGATTTTCAACTATTATAACGGATATATTCAATGACGCAATTTATTTAATGATTTTTAGATGAGCTTTAAAAATTGGATACCAAAAATGTGGCGTATGGTAGACGGTATAATTTCAAAAATTCCACGTAAAGTATTATTTAGCAGAGGCATTAATTCGACCGGTGGAAATAATAGCTGTATCGAAAAAGAATTATTGGCAACGGCTCGGCTTACTTAAATACTAAAATGGACCGAAGATAAAGTAATAAACGTAAAATTCGGAAAGGGGTATTGGTTAAAAAAACGCTAAAACTGACTTTTTGAAATAACCGAGAGGAAACAAAAGAAATGAATTCGTAAATATAAATAGTAAGACGTTGAGCGAAGTTAAATACACATCGTAAAGTGTAAACGGAATCGGGGGAATTAATGAAAGAAAAGAAAAAGATACAAAGATTATCTGAGACTCGGGTTATATACAAACCCTAATAAAAACATACCTTTGAATAGAGATAAGGATAAAACCACTTTCTGAATATAAAAAAATAACCCGTTTTATTAAAACAATAACGGCTCAGATATGTAAAACGACTCGCTAGGTAATAGGATAAACGGTATAAACTATATTACAAACCTTATGGACGAATACCTGTCAACTACAACCCTTACTGTAACCTTCCACCGCACCACTTTCCAACCGACAAAAGCGATCCAAAAACTTTTATTGACTTCATCTAACTATAAGATAAGAAAAAAAATTCCAACGGAGAACCATACGACGTACTTAACAATAAAATACGTATGATACTAAATACATATAGAAGGCTAGATATAAAACCGTATTAATTTTATATTATCTTACCCGAATTATTATTTAGAGAATCTAAAAATTGATATATATATCACTTTACATACGTAAACACATCTTTGAAGTGTAATGACCGGTTTAAACTACATTTCGATACGGATATCAATTACGAACTTTATGATAAAAACTAAATTAAACCTTTCTAGAAATACATAAAAAGTGAATATAACAAATTTAATAAAAGCCCATAAAAGTTATTTACCTCTTTATTAATAAAGTTTTAAATGTAATAGGTATCCCTAAATTCCAAATATAAAGGTAATAAACTATTCATTTCAATAGTTACAAAAATATACCGCTGTAACTAAACTTTGACCTTATGCTATTCAAGTTTGAAAATAACTTGAAAGATTTTTATATGAGCTTTAAAACATTACTTGAAACCTTAATACACCGATAAACAAGCTTCGGATTAGTAGTTATAAACGATAAAATTAAAAGTGAGGGTTAAATTACTAAAGTAAACCTTACCGAAACTATTTACCACGTTTTGTAACGAAGGTTTCAAGTGTATTGAAGACAAAATAAGCAATTTTAATACAGTTACCAAAATAAAGAAACATTAGAAATGAAAACCCGGACACTGAGGGTAAGATGGTTATTATTGAGTACAAACCCATAATTGAAAACAAAACTTACTACGCCAATAACTATCCTTAAGAAAAGTCATATGAAGCATTATAGGTTCATAAATATATTGTATTATATACCGTAAGGTTAGCTATTAATTTACTAAACACTTAGCGCATAAAAAAAATTCAAACTAAACACTAGTTTTGAACCGATTTTCTACTTAAAAACCAAATAAAATCCAACTTTACAATATACGTAGCCGAATACAAAGGTATAAAAAATGAGTTTAATACCTACCCTTATGAATACACTTCCAGAAAGGAAAACTTTAACGGTAATGATATTTACCCATTAGTTTACGATGATAAAGACGTCTGGCCAATTTTTACAGGCTTATAGAATACCTCTTTCCTGTCTAGCGTAGGCTTGTATTATAAAAACAAATTGTTAAACGCTTACATAACATCGAAATTTATACTTTTAAATAGGTACGGAAACCGATTTTGAAATATTATGCCTAATACCAACTCGGTTAGGATAATAACCATTGAAAATCGATAATTCGACGCGTTTGCGGTTAAATTTCCGAAATTTCAACTCGACTGAGTAATAAAAAATCAGAAAGTTCTTTTTAACAAAGTTAAAACATTGTTATTTGGAACGATTATTATGAACATACGTTTTGAACCTGTTGACTTTTATGTAATAAACCTGAAAATATTATTTATTTTATCGTTGATTAATATAAATAAGTTCGAAGTCGAGGTTCGGAATACGACTAATAAACGTATCCGCGTTTCGGATAACGTATCCGTATCTCTTCGGCTTAAGTTTTAATATTTATCGTTTTTCCCCAAAACATTTACAGTTAAAAACGTTTAATTAGCGTAACTGGAATTATAGACATTATACCGCCGATTCGAATACTTAGTTATAAAATGACTTTTACGGTTACTTCAAGCTTGAAAATAAATTAATATAGGAAAGGAAGCGTTTAAAACTATCCAAAAGTTCTACAACGAATATTAACTGTACTTGTAAAACTTACAATAGTTTTAATTCCGCCTTGAAAACGATGTAGAATTTTACTACGAGGCAATTCTAACCATAATATACCTTTACGTCCAGTTAATATCATACGTTATCGATGTAATAATATCATTTTATGTTGCGAAATTTATGCGAAGCGTTTTCGCTACGGATTATGAGCACATTTTAGTAAATTACTGATTAAATATTTATTTAGGACCTCCGGATTTGATTACTCATAACGTATATACGGCTTTCAAATCGACAGAATAGCGTACCAAATTTGGGATTACTGGTAATTAATACCAAAAACATTATTATAAAAGTACTATAAGACATAAGAAATGTAAATGGTGCTATAAACCGCTTCAAAACGTATGTATAATAATATCCAAAACCCTAAAGAATACTAGTTCTAAGTAATCAATCTTGCAAATAGCAATCAGCGTTATTAATAACATATTGAGCCCGAATGTGCTTATTTTAATACTCCTTGTCATCGGTGCTTACCTCAAGATCTATACAAATTTAACACCATCGCCAGTCTCGACACAAAAATTGAATGCTATACCTCAATCTATGGTAGTATTACATTCATTGTGGGCTAGAAATAATGTTTCAAAAGCATTGGCTATAAAAAACGGCCCGTGTAAGACTAGTGTTTTGGACCTATTACTGTAAGCTAAAGTTCTAATTTGGAAAACAAAGAATAGATGGGTTAGATTTTGAATAATTAACGGATTTAAAGACTATAATATATTTGTAAATTTTCCAAATAATAGGAATTAATTCTGTTGAATAATAGTATAGGAATATAAAAGGGAAAAGGTAAACGAACGCGGCCCAAAGCCGTAATCTAACCACTATACAAACTAAATTATTTATAGGATAACGAATTCAAACCGATACCGGATCCCATATACCTTCCGAATGCTATGTCCAAACCTTCATTATTATAAAAAACCGGCCCGTCTATACTAATAGAAGTAATACCGCGTTGCTAAAGGTACCTATCTAGATTGAAAAGTAAAATATATAACAATACCTTTGTTATGAACTTCTTTATCACGTAAAAGTAAACGGCGGATCGTAAATTAAACTTAAACTTTCGCTGAAAAGGCATTATTACCACCCCAGGTGCTTCGATTCAACAATTTACTCAGACGGAAATTACTAATTTAATCGAATAAGATGTTGTTTGCTTTAAAAAGTTTAAACCAAAGATTTACAACACCTATTTAATTCTTCCCACACGTTTAATTTACGAGGTAAACGATAAGGCCGACAAACATTATAAAAAGAGCCACTTGATAGTTGAAAGCTATGATAACACCGGGAAAAAAAATTATTACTTCGTTACCTACGTTGTAAAGAGCAAGCTATTACTTAATATTAGCGCTCGCCGCCTCTTTACGCATGCCTTATAACTTTTATATTAAGTTATGCGATATTATATGGGCTTATATATTGTTGTAAAACCGGTTTCAACGCCGTATTTACGTATATATACCTGCTAAACTCCGGAAATACTATTCACTTGAAACTATTTTGCGTAATATAAAACCGCTTTATGCATTAATTAAACCTAGTATATACTAGTATAATATTTACCAAAGGCAGTATAATGAACGTCTCTGAATAGTTAATTCGACGTTCGACCCATTTTTAATAGTTTTAATAAAACGGTTGGGAGGTTTTACGCTTACCATTATGTAAACAGATTACAAGCTGACTTTATATAACGTTTCGTTTTCCATGGCCAAAGAGAAAAAGTTTTCGGAAGCTGGTCTAAAAGTGAAACCCAAAACTTACCGAATGGAAAACCATATAATCAACTTTAACGGTGCGATAATTACTTTTAGAAACGGTATTCTAAACCTTATATAAAAGAAGTGATTGGACAAAGCTACCCTTATCGCTTTATATAACGTAAAACGGGTCGAACAATACAAATACCAGCGCGTACATAGCGTATAAGTTGTATTAATTATACAGCCGAAAGCAGTTTTTAACTTTTTAGTTGCTACGTAATACCAAATTAACTTTTCAAAAATATATATAAAGCAATTAAAAAGCGTCATGCGTGGTAAATATATAATCCAAAACGCGATTTACAATTTATACATCTTGATATACATACTGTTAAGCTATTTCTTTTTATTAAAGGTTTTTTCGTTAATAACTCCGTTATAACTTGTAAATCAAATTCGGTCTTATTCTTAGTCATGAAACACCAGTTTCAAACGGATTGAATTTTTGTAAATTATCATTGATTGAAGCTCAACTAAGTGTAAACGGATTATACGAAACGTTTTAACTTCAAAGATTTACAACATAATTGGAAAATTCGACTATGGAATCACCATACCGATAAGAGTCCAGATAATTATTTTAAACTTTTGTTTAAAACCCCGCCCTATAATCGTTTTCATTCAATCTTTCTCTCTTTATGAATACCTTATTAAACTCGGCAATACGAACAAGAAACGCCTTGTAATCGAAATTATAGCTTTACTAGAATCCTATAAACGCCATGAAATTAATGGGGGGAAATGAATCGATGAGAAGTCAATCTCTACATATGTAATAACTAAAGGCGCTTCGAATGGAGCATTAAAGGCGCTTGTATCAACGAGCACTCTTTCCGTTAGTGTTGTTAAAAAGGTTTTACGACCCCATTCAAGCTAAATGTTCGGCGACTAATATCTATTGCTTCACTTTTGTTTTACATGTTTACACCGCTTTTAAGTTTTTTTGCGGTTCAAATTCGCCATTTACACCGTTCTCTACATTGTCTTGCGATACGAATCCACTATTTGTACCGCTTTTTACGTTTTATAACGGTGCAATTCTTTTATTTACACCGCTTTCACAAACTTTTTTTTTAATCCATTATTTATACCTCTTTTAATATATTACCATTCTTTTTACGATTTTACTATGTATATTTTTCACTGTTTATTAACTAATTACATTACAAATTTTGGTTCCAATGAAATTACATCATAATAAGGCGTGCCGGCCCAGCCATTAAAATAAGTAGCTAATTAACGCTAAAGGGAGAGGAAGACGGCGACGTTACGTCCTTACCATTCTTTTCGCCTCCCTTCCCCTTAGTGCTGGCACCACTGCTATTACTACTATCGACGCCATTACCGGCGCTACCGGAGGTGTAGCTCTGCGCCATGGGTTGTATACCCTTAGGCAATGGCGAGGGGTGAATTTTTACCTTTTTTATAACGACGCGCGATAATATCATCGAATTCACCTACATAATATATACGTAAACTTGGATTTCAGGCAATGATAATGATTTTAGACACCTTAGTCCTCCGGTTAACTTCTACTATTCATTAACGTCGGCTTATTTTGGTTATTTACAAAAGTAGTTGTTTTTAGAAACACCTTAAATAGTATATTTATATAAATAAAGAGTTTGTGTTTGCGGTTGAGTTACAAATTTAAAGTAAATTGACTATGAAAACGGTAAGCATATAATACGGCCTCAGCCTACAACCTTAAAATTACCGAAATAAAGGCGTATCCATTACCAGTACATTCGTAACGGTAATAACGGGTCGACTGTCTCCTGTTTTAGTAGTTATCTCTAATAAACTTAACCGTGGTTACAGATGCTATATGTGAAACGTAAGGCATATTTATTATCGGCCCAAAGCTACGGACCCGAGTACGTCGCTTCAATGTTTTACTTGTTAAAAAGGCCTCACAGCTTACCCTAGCAAGCCGTAGCTCGAGGCTTCACACGAAATGGGCCTCGGCTACTTCGTTTATAGGGGTATAAATACGATGTAATATATGGGGAGGATAAATTATACGGATTGCGTTATAGTTCCGCCAAACTACGTTTACAGTGGCGGAAAAAGGTGTTCCCCAGGAGTAATAGTATCTTTAACTTTAGGAAAATATTAAGGTTTATTGTCCCAAAATCTCTCCTTTCCTTCCTTTAAGGGTTAGGAGAAGGAAAAAAGGGGAGAAAAAGGGAAAAGAGATGGCAGCGGAGTCGGCGACGGTGATGAAGGATACGACAAAGATAAAGGCAGGGATTAATAACATTAAACCGGACGATGCAGTGCTAGTGGTAACGATAGTAACGGCAGTAGTGGCGCGGCGAACTACAGTAATAACCGCTTCTTCTAGTTTATATAAACGCGTTTAATGGCATCTTACCAACGAGTTTTTACGTGATATCGATTTGCGGGTAAAATTAATAAAAAAATTGGTTAAATAACCTTACTATAGAATGATTTAAAATGAGTAGTTGAGATAGTAGATCAATTTAGTATACGCTAATGAAACTGGTTAGGAGTTACGTTAACGAAAGGCATGCGTCATTAAAAGGAAAAACAAAAGAGGTTTTGCGAGGACTAATAGCGATATATCTTTTGGTACTAAGCCAAAAATACGTAACGCCGTAATCACTTCTACGCAATCATGCCTCTACAAGGATCGATAATTATACTGTTACCGATTACCTAAATCAACAAAATTTTTACTACAATTACCACCGCGGCTAAAACTACTATTTTAAAGCCTTATAATTTATACAGAAACTAAATTATTGTTACTAAACTACAGATACGAATTATATTATAGCTCAATTGTCATTACCAAACAACGAATACAAATTGCGTTACAAATTACACTATTATTACTAAATTAAAGAACGGGCCGTGGTAGGAAAAAAAGATTATCCATATAAATATTACCGTATATCTCGATAGTTAATAAGCGGTCACATTATAAAGTACATATTTACAAAATATATGGTAACGTTCCACTTTACAAGGTACATTCCTACAAAGTACGTAATAACATGCCACCGCTTAAAAGCGTTATTTTCAAAGTATATAATAGTATGCTACTACTTAGAAGTGACATCTGCAAAGTGCATGGTAGAGTACCACTGCTTGGGTAAAACGTTATAACATCTTACCTGTAACATGTACTCTCTAGATGCCTCTTCTCAACTTAACTAATCTTATTAATACAATTTAATGCCAATCTTAACAATTTATATTCTACTAAATTAACGTATAGAGATCTTACTGGTAGTATTTAAGCGTATACATTAGGGGATTATACTTAACATATAAGTGAGATTGTAGAACTCAATGAAGTAAAACCTAAAAGATTTATAATGGTATTAAACAAATACGAATATTTAGTAATAAATGTTTTTCAAAACAAAATTTAATATATTTTACTTCAAAATATACGGTTTGTTTCAATGACATAAAGTTTGTAGAAGTTTGGGTGAAAAACTATACAAATTATTAAATTCATTGTCTTCTTATGAATAGAAAAAAACATTTCGAAATATTTTTTTTAAAAAATTAATCATATTTTTTGGATATCAAATTGTTGCTTTTACGAGGCTTTAACTAGTTATTGAAGAGTGAAATATTTGCATCAAAAAAATCAAGAATAAATATTTTTGCGATTTGTTTTCAAAGAAAATAATGAGTGTATCGTTCGAGTTGTTCTCATAAGTCAGAAATAACTAACAAGCTTAAGTAGTGAGTTTTACCAACGGTTATATAACTTTGGAAATATTTTCACCCAGCGAAAAAAAGGGTTTATTATAATTAGGAAAATATTTGTCAAGTTATGACTTCGTTACAAGATCTTTATTAATAGCCGTATCGAAATAAAAAGTGCAGTTTGGGCTGAATGGAGTGGTATAAATAACTACTTGAAAAAAAAAAACGAATGCTTCTTATATTATGCCCATAGCTGTTTCCTTGTACATGGGTTTGGCTACGATAAAATTCAAATTTTATGTAAATTTAACAACTTCATTAAGGCTGCAATTAATTTTTGGTCTATGAATATAATTTTTCTATTTTATAGCTTGCGAGGATAATATTCTCATATTATGGCAGAATTTCAGGTATTTAAAGAGTATATTACTGGATTTGTATTCGTATTTACAACTTGCATGTATTTAACGGCTTCGTAACATTAAATTATCGTTTATAAAGCTTATCTTATTCGGTCACAAATAGGAGAAAGTCTTAGATTCACTTTAATTTCAATAGCTAGTTGTCGAGTAAGATTAAATATTATTAACAAGTTTATACAGGCAACTAGAGTATCAATTACGATCGTTACGATTATCGTTATCGCAGCAACCAAACTTACGGTTATCATGGAGATTATTATCGTAACGTTTTTCGCGAGACTTTTTACAAGCTTTGCGAGGCTTACGCTCACAATCGCGAGCATTATAACCACTTTTACCAGGTTTCTTATCATACATTTTTGTCTTTGTATTTATGTTTTCGTTTTTCCTAAAACATATACAAGTTATACTTCTCACGTTCGTCTTTAATAATAGGTTGTATGAAGGCTATCAAAGGTTTGTAACTATTAATAAAATGGGTTTATATTTTTCGATTTTAGTTAAATGTTTTTATAAAGTTTGTTTACGATGAAAAGATTGTAAATTATGTTATACTATCAGGTTCAAAAGTGTTTCAATGTCTTTTTTAACTTTATATTAGCCTTTTTCTATTCTTTCGAAAATACTAATAGTTTACACATATTTCAGCTTAGTTTCAATGTTTTTATATAGTTTATACTTGTTTTTTATAAAATTCTATAAGGTAAATATCGATTTAAAGAAATTTCTAGTAGCGTGATTTTGGTTTATTTGAAAACGGTTAGTAAGAGTATTTATAACGGCTTTAAGACACTCGTCAAAGAGGCTTATATAATCCTCGTAGAGTAGGTCCGTATTTAACCAATATATAGCTAAGCCTTATAATAGGGTTCCAAATATTGAGAAGATGTGACTTTTTTTATTTAGATTGATTTTGGTAAAGTTTCCAAGGCAAGTTTAAAATTCTTAAAAGTTTGTAAAGACGTTATGTTTGCCTGTAATGACTATTCCAATATTCAGCCGATTATGATACTCGGGGTTTTATATCCATATGTTCTTATGCTTTAGAAGGTGCGAGTAATTAATACCCAAGAATCAAGTGGTTAAAGTGTTTCGGTTAAGGTTATAATAAGGGTGTAGATGTTTAAAGTTGTAAATATATTTATTGCTTCGGCTAGAGCAGCGTTTTTGGTTACTAATAAGGGCATTAAAACGACCTTCGAAGAATTTCTCATTTTGTATAATTTGTTGTTTAAGGCTTACATTGATAAAGTTAAGACGGTCGTTAAATTTGAGGTTCCTTTTATTTATAGTAAATATTTGCTTTGGCAAACGTTTAGCCTAATCAGGCATAAAATCTATCTTGTTTTATCATGAGCGAGTTTAATAGAAATGAAATATGACTGTTAAGGAAGTTATTAACGGTTGGTGTATCTGAAATGGAGTAGTAAGCGCAGACAAGGAAAAAGAGGATAAGGTAGAGATTGTGGGGGAAGATGTATGTGTTTCCTTTTTTAAGGGTTAAGGGGTAACTACTAAAGGCATATTCAGTTTGTCGGGTTTGTTATGCCTATTGCAAGGAGTTGCTGATGAGAGATTTAGGCTTAAAGTACGTAGCTTGCGCTTATTTATGGGGAATTAGTGGCGGCGAGACTTAGTAGCGATAATGATAACGAAGCGGCAGCAGAGGTAAAATAACGGTGTTGGTTGCGGCGAAGATAATGAAGGTGACGGCTAAATGGTGGTAGAGGCGGTGGAATAGCGGCGGCTGCTATAGTGAGGATAGTGATGGCAACGGCGAAATAGTGGTAATTGGGGGAAGAAGTTAAAAAATCGAAGAGTTGAAGTGCGAAAAAAGAGAAAAGAGGTTTTAGTGGGGCAGAAGAGTTTTTTTCTTTATTGGGTAATAGAACTGGTAACTTTGTTTTGTCCTTTTTTATCTTCTTTTGACTGGTGGAAGGGTATTATCTAGTGTTTTTTTAGTTTTTTTGTTTATAATTACCAATTGTTGGTATGTGTATAGAGCGGCAATATAATATTAAGATAGTATCGTATTCTGATGATGGAAGAGGAAGAAACTAGAACTAGAAGCGAAGCTTAGTAAAGCTGAGCATATAGTAAGATGCATAGGCACAAGTCTTTCTTCCTTCCTTTACTATGTATATACCCCCTCCATATAAGTTTATAATACCGATATGCTTCGTATAATCCTCTCATATTTAACAAAAGTCTCATAAATTATGCTTCCAATAATTCTCAACTAGTCGTCTTACTCGTCTTAATGAATAAAGGTTATAGAAATCCGATATATGTGGACAGCTTCATGTTATTTTTTTTTTTTTTTAAAAAAAAACTATTCTTAAAAATCATCAACTTAGCTTTCAACAAATCAATCTAGATGTTGGAATAATAATACCTATAGTGCAGTTGGTTAACTATATTTACAGTAAAGTTAACTATACTGGTTGCAAGTTGAGTGTATTGTTTTGAGTGGGCCTACAGTATTAGCTTAAGTCAAGTATAGTATGCGCCCACTTCATACTGCGGTATAGGCCAAGAAATTGGCCATACAAATTACTGTGCAAACCAGCTAGTGGTCTGCCAAACCTGGAACAATACATCCACCATCTGACTATTGTAATACTACTGTTACTTCTCACAATCGAATTGACAATATTGCAACGTCTAAAGGCCTATTGATAGGCAAAGCCTACAAACACTAATAAGTGCTTATTAGGTTAAGCATAGATAATCTAAGTAGATAAGGAGGTTCGTTTTTGGTTGTTACACTTTAGTTAAGACCAAGATAGAGGAAAGACTCTCGCGAAAGGCCTCTACCTTTACGCACTGCGCCAGTCCAAAACAGCAGTAAATAAATAAGACTTTTGAAGTGCGATAGTTTAAAACGGAAATCTAGGAGTGGCGATGGAATCGCTACTTGAAAACACCAAGAAATCTTTATTGATTCTTTTTGAAGAGCGTTGAGATTGACGGCTAAAAGTGTCAAACAATAGGTTGGTAAACGGATAAGTTAGTACTACTACGGATGCTATTACTGCAAAAACGACTAAGTCTCATAGCCTATAACTTTTAACCCTTGACCTTTACCTATAATAACAAATGACCTTCAAATTTATCCTTAACACTAAATCTTTACCTTTACTTCCTCTTTTTCACTTCCTCTACATTAATTTAATCGATAAGATCGCTGATTCAAACGAAAACATCAAATCGTGTTGAGAAAGCCATGTCGCGCAATTTAACGCTAAGTCGCCAAGTTTCTACGCCACTTCACGCTAAAACACCAAGCCCCAAATCACCAAGTCCCTCGCCCATCAACTTCTATACAAACTACAACCTCAAGATAGCTACCGCAATCACCAAAATCGACGTCATCGCCGATCCTATCAGAAAGGAAGTAATTAATACCCTCGGACATGTCTTTTCCAAGAATTACAATGAAGACCTTTGGTTTAGAGATGTCGACGAGAGCTTAACTGAAGAATACCTAACCATTTACATTGGCTAATACATCCTTGATACGAACGTTGGCGAAGACTTTGGCCATAGCCAACGCACCTTTCAATACTTTCGTAAGTTTTTCAGCTACTGGAGTATTAATATGTGAAGTATGATCTAGTGTACCATCAAAACCAAATCAAAGGCAAAAGTTAATAGACGTGTGATTTATATACCAGATAAGATTTTAAAAGGGTTGGCAAAGATTTTTTCCGAGCTGGCATAACTTAAAGAGTGCTCCTAAGATCCCCAAAACAAGGGTAAAATCGTTGAAGACCCTTAACGTCCTTATACGCGTTTTAAAAAACCTCTTATTCACCCCCAACTGAGTTAAGTCTTTTTACATGTTAACGATGAGGAACCTTTTAATCTGCTCGGCAGCTTAGCACCTTTACGTGATAGCATGGAGTACGCTCTTAGCGGAGGTAGAGCGTGCAAAGTAGTAGCTGCCAACGCAATAAGAGGTATTAATGTTAACACTCTTTATCGGGTAATCAACTAGAAACTTCAGCGATCCCCTTAATACTAAGAGGATTATTACCAAGGTCTTCAAGCCCTTCAAACCGTTTATTAAAATCTTTAAGTTCTTTAGGCCAAAATTCCTCAAAAAGCTTCCTCTAGTAAGTACGCTTATAAATGCGAGCCTACTATAAGCATTACTATAGAACTTTACCCCTCGTGCTAAACGACTGGTAACTACCCTTATAACCGTAATTTAGAAACCTTAAGAAATACCATCAATAGGTGGGACAATTATTGTGATTTCCTCCCCCCAAACTTGTTAAAATAGTATATATTAACTACAAGTTTTTTATGAATTTTGTTAAAATTTAGCACGATGTAAAATAGTATTATGGGAAGGATTATAAGCTTTTTAATACGAAAATAATGCATTTCCTAAATATCTGGAAATAAATAGGGATCTATTTTTCTGGTTTTTATGTACTATCTCCTACAATCCTTATAGGATGCGCTAAGGATTACTACCTAACCTTTTTAATGAAAGTACGAACTTTTCGCGAGATTTATAATGATATAAAGGGCTACTTCGAATACGACGCTTACCTTATGTAATACTACATGGATTAGGCTATCACGAGGTGAGTATCAATGATAATTAAAAAGAAAGAGAAGGAAACACCAATAGATGTACTAAATTAAATGCTTAATAAACTGATGTTGTGTCAGTAAGCAATAAGGAAAGCCTACGTTACTAAAGTTACACTCCGCGAGCAGGTGCAAACAATAATTACGGGTGTATGCGAGTTTAAATACGTTCTACAACGCTTAGATTGTACTTGTAAAGGCTTTTTTAGCCAGTTAAAGTCCTTGCTTGCGACCGTAATAGCACGTACGCCAAATTCGCATAATATATACTTCTAAGCAGGTAATTTTCGTGACATAAATAAAAAAGATCGGGTGTTGTTACACTATATCGATCATAATACAAAAGGTCTTAACACATAATATGTTCAGGTTAAAAGCCACAACAACAATTACATTGACGCCATAAACGAGGGCAAGACTTAAGCGGACCTGATAATCCTAAGAACTATCGTCATGATAGTGGCAAAAAATATTGGATTTGTAGCAAGTACAGTTATTAATCTACTCATCACCCTCCGAATAAGCATTACAATAAACAAGTTATATATTACGATCAGTACCCCACCGATTCCGGGTAAAACTACTTAGACCGTATCGCAGACTTCGAGGGTGAAAAAGATCTTGACGGCAACGACGATGCGCCTAAAAGAATTATATGGCATAATGATATTACTCTTGGCGCGGCCTAGCTAAGTCACCGGTTAGGGATGTGCTGGCGAACTAGAAAACTGTCAGGGGACTGACGATGGCGACTTATTTGATTGGCACGGCTAAAGTGGAGGTTTGTATAAGCCTGTGGCGGAAGAACTTTTTGTGAGGGTTGATGAACTCTGATGTTACGACCCAAGCATGATGGCGGGTCAGGAAGCAGGCCAGCATGCAGCTGAGCCACTTAGAGCCTGAAGTCCAACACATCAGGCGGGGAACACCTCTCCTTTGTTAGCGGAAATGACTAAGCCAATCACGTRATTAGGATCAGTGGGATCAGTACTGATCCAAGTGATCCAGGATCAGCGGGCTCAGCACTGATCCAAGGGATCCAGTACTGAAGACGGTATGAAGGCACGGATATATAAGGACACGGTCATCACCACATAGATAGTATTTCCTTCATAGCTCTTCAGTTGTCAATCTAAGCTTTTGATCATTACTTGCACGGTTGCGATATTGTTCACTCAGCACCTCTGCTACCTTCTTGATAACATAAACCCTCTAACACCTTCTACATACTCACGGGTATTTAGTGTGATCATTACATCTGACCTCGGAGCCACGGGGCAATTGAGGGCAAATGGGGTCAATCCAAGTGCAAATGGGTGAAATTTGATGTGGAAGTCAACTGGAATTGACAGGGGTCAGGCCAGTTGACGAGGAGGTAATTCGGCGGTAATCGGGAAAGATTGGTTAGCCACACTGGCGTACGTGCACAAACTAAAAAGCCGCCAGTGTTGGAATAATAATACCTACAGTGCAGTAGGTCAACTTTACTAACAGTAAAGTTGACTATACTGACTGCAAGTTGAGTGTATTGTTTTGTGTGGGCCTAATGTATTGGCTATAAGTTAAGTACAGTATGCGCCCACTTCACACTAGGGCACGGCCAAGCAATGAGCCATAGAAATTACTGTGTAGACCGGTTAGCGGTCTGCCAAACCTAGAATAATATATCCACCATCTGACTATTGCAATACTACTGTTACTTCGACCAATCGAATCGACAACGTTGCAACGTTTAAAGACCTATTGATAGGCAAGGCCTACCAACACTAGACCATATTAATTCCCTGATCGAAATTCCTCATTTACCATTTCAATATGTTATTGAGTCGGTTAAAATCCTCGTCTGCCAGGTCTTATATTTATACCGTAGTCGATAAATCATAAAATGCACATTATTAATATAAGGTAACAATATAACTTACCACGGGCGCGTTATTCCAAATACCGTTAAATCCTAGCCACATTGATCTTGTCAATTATAACCAATTCAACGCTGTACTCTTTTTAAGGGAAACTAAAGTCAATATTGTTAATACAATACCTACATATTAATAATCTGTTAACATTCCAATTAATTACCATTCGCCTAAAGTACAACTGACTTATAATTGTAAAACTTGAAGTCTTTGATCGCTTGTTATTCTAATACCAAAAAGCAATCAATTCCTATAAAAAAGTATCATAAATTTACATGCTTATCAAATCGAAAATTTCATTTTGTATGACTGATAAATATTACTCGTAAGTTAAAGACGTTATGCTTAACTTCAATCTAAAGTGTGACTTCTAAGTCATAACTCAATAATTGCTTACATTAACCAAGCCATACAATAACTTAATATATCGTATAACAATTCCAGGAAAGTTTTTTTCACGAAGTCTTGATAATAAATCTGATAAAACGATCTTTTTATTAAATTAGTAGCAATTGCAGTATAGTAGGTTAACTTTACTTACAGTAAAGTTGACTATACTAACTACAAATTGAGTGTATTGTTTTATGTATAGCTACTGTATTAGCTGTAAGTTAATTATAGTATGCATTTACTTTACACTAGGCTCTGAGATAAGCAATTGGCTATACAAATTACTGTGTAGACCGGCCAGCGGTCTGCTAAACCTAAAATAATATATCTACCACTTAACTAATATAATACTACTGATATTTCGACTAATCAAATTGATAATGTTGTAACGTCTAAATCTCTATCAATACTAATTAGTGCTTATAAAGTTAAGTATAGATAAGCTAAGTTAAAGAAAAAGCTATTTTTTGATTACGCTTTACATTAATAATGGCGGCTAGAGTAAAGGAAAGATTTTTGCGAAAGACATTTGTTAGTACTATACCAGTCCATAACGGCAGGAAAACAAAGAAGACTTTTACGTTGGGTTAGTCCATAACAGCATTTTGAAAGTAAGAAATGGTATCGTTATTTGAAATTACTAAGAAATCTTTACGGATTTTTTTAAAAAAAACCGTTCAAATTAACCGCTAAAAGTCGTAAATCAGCAAGTTAGTAAACGGCTAAGTTAGTACTACTAAGGGTGTTATTACTATGAAAACAACTAAATCCCAGGGCTAAAATAACAAACAACTTTTAACATTAACCTATAATAATAAATAACATTTGATTTTGCTCTGTATAGTAAATCTTTACCTAAATATCATTTTTTCCCTTTTACTTTACTCTTTTTACTTCCATTACATCAATTTAATCGCCGAGATTGCTATCTTAAGCAAGAACACTAAAATTCACCAAGTTGCGTTGAAAAATCTACGTTACGCAACTTAAAGCCAAGTCGCCAAGTTTTTACTAGCATTTATGCGAAAACACCAAGTTTCTCGAATATCAAATCCTATACCAGCTAAAACGTTAAAATAACTACTATTAACACCTACTTTGAAGCTATTACAGACCCCGTTAGAAAAGAAGTAATTGAAGTCCTTCAACTCTTGATTTAAAAATATTACGGTAAAAACTTTAGGGGTACGATATCGATAAAAACTTAACGTAAAAACAGTTGGTTAACTTTGCCGGTAGTTATATCGTTGACCACAATGAAAGCGAAAACCTTAACCGAAATAGCCGTACTTTTTGTAAATACTGTAAGTTTTTTAATAACTAGAATATTAAAATATGTAAAAAGTATCAAAAAGGTGTTAAGTTAAAGTTAAAGGAAGAAGTTGAACGACGAAGGATCTATATATTAAAAAAAGTTCTGCTTAGCTAGTAAGATCCTTTTCGACTTAACCTAACTTAATGAATGCCCTTAATATCCACGCCCTCAAAGGAAAGGTATTAAGGAACCTTATCACCCTTATATACGTTTTAAAGGATCCTCCTTTATATTTAGTCAAATTAAACCCTTTTAAGCAATAACAATAATGAACCTATTGATTTGTTCGGTAGTTTAACACTTATACATAATGGCGCGTAATACACCTTTAGCGGTAGTAAGGCGCATGAAAAAATAGCCGCTAATATAGTGGAATGAATTAATAATAATGGTTTAAACCAGTTAATTAAATATTGTTAAGACCCTTTAAACCTTTAAGTCTTTAATACCCTTTAGCTCTTTAATTAAAATTGCCAAGCTTGTTGAAAGCCTTTTTACGATAGGTTTACCTATACGCGCGAGTCCATTATAGGTTTTATTATAAAACTTTACCCCTTAGGTTAAGCGATTGACTATTCTTCTTAACACCGTATTTAGAAGGCTTTAGAACTATAACTTCCAAGAAATAATAATAAAGATGAGAATAATTATCGCGACTTGCCTCCAAAACCTATTAAAATCGTTAATATTAATTACAAGTTTTTTATAAACTTCGGTTAAATTTGAAACTATATCAAAAAGTATGACAGGAAGCCTTACAACCTCCTCCATACGAAAATGATACCCTTTTTAAAACATTTGTAAGTGAATGGAGGTTTCTCCTTCTAATTTTTATTCACTAATTCCCGGAATCCTTATAAAGCATACCAGTGATTATTATCTAACTTTGCTAACCCGAGTAATCACTTTTCATGAATTTTATAATAATATGAAAAGCTATTTCGAACACAACACCTACCTTACCTAATACTATATAAACTAGGCCACTACGAGGTGAACGATGATAATATCGAAGAAAAAAGAGAAGGAAATACTAATAGATATATTGAATGAAATATTAAATAGGTTAATGTTATGCCATTAAATAATAAGGAAAGCTTAAATTAGCAAAATTATGTTTTATAAGTAGGTAAGGGTAGTCACTACGGGTGTTAACAAGTTTAAATAAGTTTTATAACGTTTAAATGCCACTTGTAAAGACTTTTTTAACAAGTTACACTTTTTGTTTACAACTTTAATAGCGCATATAACAAGCTCGTTCGGCATGTATTTCTAAGCCAATAATTTCTTTGATCTGAATAGAAAAAGCTTTACGGTAATTAATTACGTCGAACGTAAATATGGTTATAGGCGCCTTTAACGTTTAAGGTCTGGCTTATCGACCATAAAGTTGAGACAATAGCTACGTTACCGTTAATAAGGTGAATATTTAAGCGAACCTATTAACTGTAAAAAATATCTTCGCGATAGTGGTATAAGATGTTGGATTTGAAATAAACTTATCTATTAGTTAACTCCTCACTCTACTGCCGAACTGAATGATAAAAAGGTAATGTATTATATTTAATACCCTATGACTTTAAAATATGACTATGAAAATTGAATTACCGACTTTAAAAGGAATGAGTTAATGCACAGTAACAATATTCTTAAATAAATTGATTTGATATAAAGGTATAGCTCTTAACAAAGCCCAGTAACTAGTCGACCACGTATTTTTATATCGTTTAGGTAGTCAAAACTCTTACCTTTACCCCAATTAAGAATTTAATCCCTTATATACCTTTAACCTTCGCGATTCTTATGCCAACTATACATTTTAAGGTATTATACCAAATAAAGTGATAATGAGGTATTCGATATATGGCTATTTATAATATGTAACATTACAAAGGTAAAGTACTACGGCTACAAAAATTGATTGTCTCGATGCTAGTGAAGCAAAATTTGGTTTTGAACCAGGCGAAAAATTATCGTCATTAGGGATAACGGTAATTCAAATTGATATTAGGTTAATTACGTTTCATATCCTTAATTCTCTTACCTATTTCCGTCTTCATTTCAAGGATATAAAAGCTTTTGGAATTAAAGCTAAAGTTAGCGTTGACAATCTAGTTAAGAACGACTAAAGGTTTTCCTTCGTCTTCAAATAGAGGTATTTACAATTTTAGATTTAAGGCCTAAAGGTAGTAGTGTTGAATTTAACGGAGCTAAAGATACGATAACTATACAGACGGTTTAATTACCCAGTAATTAATAAGTCATATAAAGTCTTAAAATCTATAGGGTATAAAAATATGGAATATATTAGTAAGGTCTCAAACCTAGTATTTCATATAAAATAAGATGTAGAGAAGAGTAATCGTTAGATTGATATTGTAGTACAAAATATGATTATAAATTGTTAGGAGAATCATCCAGAGGTGCACGCTACAGGTGAGGGCTTATAAGCCCCCGCCTAGAGCATACCACTCTGTAATCCCTTCTTCTAAACCGCTCTACGAATGAGAGTGTAATCTGCAGCATGTCATGTTATTATATACTCTGCAAGAGTACAGCTTGTAGCATGATACGTTTTCATGCATGCTATAGAAGTGTACCTTACAGCGTAATATACTGCAACCTAAATATACTATCTATAAAGGTATATAATAATATCCATATAGGTAATGATATTTTTTTGTTCTTTTCGTATCCAGTAGTTTAGTCCCGTATCCAGTAATAATAGTATAGCTTTGGTTCGTATTCGTAATCGAGTAGTGATAGTATTATTATGGTGCGGTCCGTATTAGTTGTTTAGTAGAAATATTCCTAGTTGATAGTGAAAGTGGTATATGTTATCGTTCCAGTTATAGCGATTTTCCTAGTTGATAGTAACAGTAGTATGTTATCGTTTCAGGCAAAACTTCTTTTTTTTCTCTTTTTGTTTGTTTACTGAGTAAAGTAGTAGTGTTACGGATTAGGTTACGTAACCTTTCTTGTAATGACGATGATCATAGAAATTATCAAAAGCATCGTATATATTTTGAATACATAATTCAAGGCGTTTCACGTGGGTTTAACCGGTTAAATATTTCTTTAGGTATTTTGTGTTCGTGGTGATAGGAGCAAGTTTAATGTGGTTTTTGAAGCGTTTAGGAACGCTTTTGTTTTTGGGTTAAGACCTAGTTGGGTATAAAGCATCTGAACATTCCTTTTTTTGAAGTTACGGCTCGGTTTGGTATTTTGTGGCCGATCTTGATAGTACGAGCGGTGTGGGTGTTGTAATTGTGACCGCTCTTAAATTTTTCGATCGATGTAGATGTTGTATTCGCGAACGATCTTGGGTTTCGTGTACGGTTTGAAACTATGTATCCAAACCTTTCTTTTCTTCTTTTTCTTACAGCCCTCCCTCATCTTGAGGCTATAGCTTAGACTATATACATAGGTCTTCCTTACCTTAAGGGTGCGGCTAGAATTACGTACCTGTCCCTTTTTTTTTCTTAAAGCTACGGCCAAAAAAACGTATCCAGACCTTCTTCCTCTTGGAATCGCGGCCTGTATTACGTATCCAGACCTTCTTTTTCTTCCTTTCTATACATCCCTCCCTCGCTTTAAGGTTACGGGCAAAACTGTATATTTAGGCCTCTCCTTTCTTGTAAGTATAGCATGAATTGTATACCTGAACCTTTCTCCTATCATGGTTTCGGCCAGGAATGCATATTAAGACCCTCCATTTTTTGAAAGCGTATCAGGGAAATCTTTTCTTTTTCCCCCCCTTTTCTTATAGATTTCCCCTGTCTTCAGGTTACGGTTCAGACTAAGTATCTAGGCCTGACCCTTTCTTTTCTTAAGAGCGTATGAAATACATGTTTAGCCCCTATTTTTATTCTTCCTCCTTTATTCCAAATAGGCGGTTTTTGCGTTTACCCAACAAGTATCCTTGTACAAACCTCCCCTTCATTAACTTATCGTCTTTCCATTCTAACATTTATGTAAGCTAAGTTGTTGCTAAAAGGTCTTTTTCGATACGGCTGTTACTAGTCGTATTAATACCTTTACTTTGTAGTTGATTTCGTAGTATTCTTAAAATCGAACTATCGACCATTCGCCACATATCCAACGTCTAATCCGCAAAGTTTTCTTTAAAATTGTCAAATAAGTCGAGTCTATTAAATTGACCATTATAATAGTCGGAGATTATTTTAAGAATATAAGTGTTTACCATAAAAGGGACTAAATCTTTTATTGGTAACTCAAATTTATTATCCCAAAGGTTGAGGTCCAAGTACTTTAGGATATTGCTACGAAACGACGTATATTTAAAAAGGTAGTTTATACATTCGTTGGTCTTTGCCAAATTCGTTATTGGTGGAGCTATCGTGTGTTCGGAAAGGGTTGTTTATATATATTTCAAGTTAGTTTAAAGTACAGAGTGACTTTGCAAACATAAAGTATACAAGATAATTGGAGTGGTTGGAATAAGGCTTACTAACGTTTGCTAGTACAAATGAATTTCAATTGATACGTAAATAAGACGTAACCACAAACATAACCACAAATTAGTTAGGTGTTTTAAAATAGCTTTGTTAGCGCCTAGTAGCGTTATACTAGCCAAGAGGTTAGAAAAACTCAAACGTTACAAATACTATACTTAGAATACACAGGGTAAACGTTGGTAAACTTATAACATATAGGTCGAATGTGGGAAAGTGGGTAGGGCAAAGTGTGTGAAGGTGTAATGTGTGATCCGGTGTTTGGTAATCGGTTCATATTGCCGTGTCGTGACCGAACTTAATGAGGGGATCGGTTTGGTTGCTTGGTTTATGACCGAAATTGATAGAGGGATCGGTCTCGTTGCTTTGTGTGCAACCGATCTTGCTAAGGCGATCGGTGTAGATAATTGAAAATCGGATAGATCCCAGTGAAGGGTTCCAAAAATTGGTGGTTTTAGCTTACAGGACTTGTTACGTGATAAGACGCTTTTTAAGAAGTTCCTAGGTACGATTAAAACGATAATACAAGTTTACGGTTGATGGAACAGGACTTTTTAATAGACAGGGTACCAACTGGTTGATAATATCGTACTAAGATTAATTCTTCTCAAAGTTACTACAGATCTTATAGTTTTATAACACTTTGGGTTTATCGCCGTTTCCGCGTAATTTCACACTCCCTTATGATTTTTATAAGTCGTAGTATTGAAACACAATCAATTAGAATCTTTATAACATCCTGATATAGGTATTTAACTTATATCTTTCTTTTATTTCTTTAGCTGTTTGTAGTCGACCTGATTGGCTACTGGTCAGTGTCGATAAGGTCTCAAACCAAGTGTTTCACGTGAAATAAGGTGTAGAGAAGTGTAATCGTTAGATTGGTATTGTAGTATAAAATATAATGATGAATTGTTAGAAGAAACATCCAGAGGTACACGCCACAAGTGAGGGCTTATAAGCCCTTGCCCAGAGCGTACCATTCTGTAATCCCTTCTTCTAGACCTCTCCATGCATGAGAGTCTAATCTGCAGCGTTTCAGATTATCATATACTCTGGAAGTGTACAGCCCGCAGCATGATACGTTATCGTGTATACTACAAGAGTGTACCTCAGCGTAATGTACTGCCACCAAAATATACTATCTATGAAGATATATAATAATATCCACAGAATACTTTGATTTAAAAGTTATCGAAAACTTTTTTAACATCTCTAAATATATATTTAATCCTTTTGAAGATTTAAATTAACATTCACAAACGATAAGAACTTTAACTATAAGGTTTCTGTAAATATATTTTACTTGAATAACAAGCATATTTTTCACATCGTTAATTCTGTAACCTAATTTTACGGAGTAAAGTTTTTGAAATTATTTTCAGTAAGGGATACGTTGTAAATATTAAGGATTTTGAAAATTAACACGTATTAAGGTCCATCTAACGTCGACGTTTACGATAATGGTATGAATTTTTCGGCGGCAAAGTTTCAAAAAGACGTTAACATAATAATGATTCAATATAAATAAGTATTTATAAAGACTTATTAACGTATTGAAAAGGTCGAAAGGGGAAACGCGTTACTTCTCCGAATGTGCAATATCCTTATATTAGAGATTAAAAGCTTTAAAGGTCTAGAGGTACGCTTTTAAAAAGCGATGAAAAGTCGGAATGATATTGTAGGCCCTAACGGTTTAGTACCGACGTTATTGATCTTCAAAGCGTATTCACGCCTAATAAGTAGATATCTGCTATCAACAAGTACCTAAAAACGGTCTACAGCCTACAAAAAACCATTGAAGAAACTACGAAAGAAATCAGCATGCCGCTAAGTCAATAATGCCCTTAACACTAGGAACCGTCCTACTATTATCGACGTGCTTACTTTGCTTTTATAAAGTAAAATCTTCGTATAATAGAAGCCGTGCAAATGGAGGGGCCTATATAAAACTTTAAATATCATTGATTTTAAAATGGTTATGAAAATTACCAATATCTTTATAACTTTTTGTATTACTTAAGTTAACCTTTATATTAAAACCATCAAGGATAAAGAACCTTGAATTTAGCTCTTAAGATAACAATTACTTTTAAAACTATTATATATAAGTAAATAAAACGTTATCAGCGTGAAAGAAACGCGAAAAAAAGGAATGTAAAATAGTAAAAATATATATTGAGCCGTATTTACCATATTACTTAGGTAAAAAAAAGAAGAAAAGGATAAAAAAACTTAATATTAAAGCATCGAGTGAAAAACTTTATCAAAACCTTCGGTAAACCTTTTAAGGAAAGCGATAAGGTCGAGATTAACGGTTTATCAACCCGAAAAGTCAAATAATTTGTACCGAAAATCGATTTCAACCTTTGAATCTAAATGTCGCTATTTTTGAATCAAGGATTATCCACGAGGTTGCAAGTAAGATTATGGGCCGGCCGTACGAAAAAATGAGTCTAATCGTCAAAAGATACAGAGATAAGGGTAAAATATGAATCCTTATGTAGTCGCTAACGATTTAGAAAATTATCTGGCGTTTATTAGTCGTTTCAACAGTAAATTTACTAGCTAAAACTACAAAAACATTAACGCGCAATAGCCGAAATAAAAAGTAAACCTATAAGTAATAAGTAATATATTTACAACGAATTATACCGTAAAAATTGTTATAATAATTACGTGTAATTTACTCTTTAAGAATGGTAATATAATGTATTAGACCTTTATACAGATGAGGTGAAAAAAATTTCATTAGTTTTTAACCTAATAATCGCATTTCAAGTTAAAGTTGGGTATAAAGTCCTTAATATATAACCCGTTTCTATCAATGTAATAGGAAAAAGACTTCGGATTAATAGGTATGTTAATTAACGATAAGTTCTTCTTTAAAACAACTGGATTTATAAAATTTGAATAACATGCGATTGAAGACTTGAAATTTTGAAATTGTAAGCTGGTTATAATATTAATGGATGGAGATTAATTTAACTTCAACGGATAATTAATCCGTATACTTGGAATTAATACCAGCCTTAACTTTCGCCAAAGGAGCTAAGGCGTTAACCTAATAATAATCGATAAGCCTAACGTAACTAAAGCCCAATGGTACCTGAAATAACGTGCTGGTGGCAACTATATGAACACCTTATATTGATCGGAAACCTTTTACGACCTTTTTATCGCGATATAAGTATAAAATCATATAAATAACGACTTTAATTGTTTAAATAGAAGGTTTAAGTGAGAGATACAGAACTTAAACTGAAGGATTGATTCAATTTTAATCGACCTATCCAAGATAAAGTTAATAATCTTTACGAATGAGGTTTTCATAAATAACTCCCACTTATTTTTAAAAATTGAGTTTTTTATAACCCTCATTAATAAAATATATACAAGAATGTCAGTTTATTATTATCAGCAGCTTAATTAAATAAATTTTATTTAATACAAAAGAATTATACGAAACGTATTAGCTTTAAAGGTCCACGATATAATGACAGGCTTCAATATAGGCATAATATTAGAAGAAGCTCTTAAAGTTTTTACAAGGCAATTAAAAATTTCTTTTATGCCAGTAGTAATTTGTATCGACTCAAGGAGCCTATTCTAATACCTTTCGAAACTCGGAACTACCAACGAACAACGCCTGATAATCGACGTAATGATACTTTGCAAAGCCTACTAAAGTAAGGAAATCGAAGAATTCCGGTAGATTAATGGGAAGGATAATCCTACTAACGCCATAATAAAGGCGTCACCGAGTAAGTCCCTGAAAAGGTTTGTAAATAGAAATAGGCTAACTATGCGTATCGACAGCTACGTTAATAGGCTGCCCAATAAAGTTAAGTTATGTAACGGTTAGAGATATGTTAATGAACTGGAAAAATGCCAAGGGATTAACTATAGCGATTTATTTAACTGGCATTGTTAAATTAAAAGTTTTTATAAGTTTGTAAGGGTAAAACTTTGTATGGGAATTAATAAAGTCGAACATCGAAGCTGTAGGGTAATCTATGGAAATTGGGGTTAATTTAAATACAATTGGGTGTAATTCGATGTAAAGGTTCATTGGAATGAACAAGCGTATATCTAGTCAATAAGGTCGCAGTTTAATATTTATCGGAAACAATTGGTTAACTATACTGGCGTGCGAATACAAAATAAAAAACCGCCAGTGTTAAAATAGTAGTAATTTTAATACAATAGATTAACTTTTCTTGCAGTAAAATTGATTATAATAATTGTAAGTTAAGTGTATTATTTTATATAGGACTATTCTATTAGCTGTAATCCAAGTACAATATGCACTCACTTCATACTAAGGCATGGGCCAAGAATTGGCTATATATATTACTATGTAAACTGGCTAGCAGTCTACTAAAACTAAAACAATACCTCTACCACTTGAACATTGCGATACTATTGTTACTTCTACTAATCGAATCGACAACGTTGCAAAGTCTAAAGCTCTACCATCACCTCTATAAATTAATTACTGTTGACTTATAAGTTTACGTTATATTACGGTTATTAGAAGTAAACTTTCCATTAATCATAAATAGTTAATTTGCAACCAAAACAACTACTTAACGTTGAATAATTTTTCAAATTGTTAGCGATTATGTGAGTATTGAATCTTTAATTCTATTAAAATATTCTTCAAAGATTAAACATAACTTTTTATACGGTTGCTCCATAGTCTTACCCCTAACCTTATGAATAATCCAAGACTTCAAGATAGTAATATTTAAGATTCAAAGTCCAAATTTACGTTTTAATACAAATTATACAACTCTTCAAATAAGAAGTCCATTAATTTTGACTATATTAATTTCTTCAAACGTTTTACCAAAAGTCTTAATAACATTTTATATACTGAAATTTATAGCTAAGTCTTAATCGGCACTTTTCATTAATCCAAACAGTATCATAAATATGATCCGGTTTGTATTTCTTATCTTTAATATTCCTTCTCTTGAACTGTTGGCTGCGCAATCGGCGTTCTATGAGCTTATCTTTTTTGGGAGAAACAACATTATGCTAATTTATTAGTTTAACTTGAGGGTTTTTATTACCATCGTCATCTTCAGTCGCTCTAACATAAGGCTTAACTCAGGTTATACGAAACGTTGCAAAATCTTTAATAACTTCAATAATCATTTTACAGTTAACGATACTTAAAATCTTAAATAGGTCATCTTTTAGAATATTAGTAATTATATTGCAGTATATCCATTTTACTTATAGTAAAGTTAACTATAATAACTGCAAGTTGGGTTTATTATTTTATGTGAGCCTACTGTATTGGTTGCAAGGTAAGTATAGTATATGCCCACTTCACATTAGGATACGGACCAAGCAATTGACCATAAAAATTACTGTGCAGAATAGCTAGCAGTCTGTCAAACCTAGAATAAAACATCCACCACTTGATCATGCAATATCAATCTAATCGATAAAGTTATAATGTTTAAAGCCTTACTAACACTTGTCAGTATTTATTAGGTCAAGCATAGATAAGCTAAGTTGAAGAAAAGGCTATTTTCTAGTTATACTCTACATCAATTACGGCGACTAGAGTAAAGGAAAGATTCTTGTGAAAGGCCCTTACAAATTGCATCGGTTTTCATGGTAGTAAGTATAAAAGACTTCTAATCTACGTCGGTTCTTACAATAGCTTAGAGGTAACAACAGTATCGCTGTCAAAATACTAAGAAATATTTACCATATCCTTCTTATAAAGCGTTGAGATTGACTGCTAAAAGTCTTAAATAACAAGTTGGCAAACGGCGAAGTCAATACTTTTACAGGTGTTAATACTACGAAAAACAACTAAGTTACATAACCTACAACTTTTAACCTTCGACCTTTACTAAATACAACAAATAACCTCTAGAATCATCCTCCATACAAAACCTTTACCTTTATTTTACTCTTTTTCTTTCCCTCTACGCCAATTTAATCATTAAGATCGTTACTTTAAGAGAAAACACCAAATCGCTCTAAGAAATTCATGTCGCGCGACTTTACACTAAATCGCCAAGTCTACACACCCCGAAATACTAAGTCCTACACCAGATGGAATACCATGATATTTGCCTTGAGCGTTCACTTTGAAGCTATCATCGACTCCGCCAAAAAAGAGACAATCAAAGGCCTCGGATACCTCTTTACCAAACACTACAACAACAACCTTTGGGGGTAAGATGTTAACGAAAATTCAACCGAAAAACACTTAACAAACTTCATCGGCAATTATATCCTCAAGCAAAACAGCGGCGAAGAGCTTAACCGAAACGACTTTGCCTTGCAAAATTATCAGAAGGTTCTTAACAACTGCACAATAAACATTTGGAAAACGATACAAAAGACTATTAAATATAATTCAAAGTTAAAACTCTAACGACGAGGAGATTACGTACCAAAAAGAATGTAACCAAGCTAGTAAGAAATCTTTTCGACCTAACTTAACTTGAGGAATACTTCTAAGACCTACGACTTAAGGTAAAATGCGTTAAAAACCTCTAACATACTTACACGCATTCTAAGAAACCTTACCTTATCCCCGAACTAAGTTAAACCTCTTTACGTATTAATGATAAAAAACATATTAACTTACTCAGCAGCTTAACACCTCTATATAATAACGGGTAGTATGCCCTTAACGGTGGCAAAGCGCGTAAAACAGCGACTACTAACGCGACAAAATGTATTAATATCGACTTTATCCAACGGTTAATTAAATCAGATCGTTAAGTCCCTTAAAATCCATTTTAGGACCAAATTATCTTTGCCTCTTGACCTTTTACTCAAAATCGCCAAGTTCCTTAAAGCGAAGCTTTCCATGGAAAATACGCTTATGCACGTAAGTCCATTATAGGTCTTACTACAAAACTTTACCCCTCAGAATAGGCAACAAGTAATTACCCTAAACACTGCGAATCAGAGGCTTTAAGGTTTAAATTATTAGGAAATATTAACGAAAACTAGGGCAGCTATCGCGAATTCTCTCCAAAACCTGTCAAAATGATTAAAATTAACTAAAATCTTTTTGAGGACTTTACAAAAAATGAAAATAACTTAAAAAGATATACCGAAAAGCTCTACAACTTTATTAACACAAGAATAATGCACCTTTTAAACCTTTGAAAATAAATAGAAGTCTTTATTTTTAGTTTTTACTTATTGTTTCCCATAATTCTTACAATATACGTTGAAGATTACTACCTAATTTTCCTAACATGAATTACAACCTTTCGCAAAATTTACCATAGTATATAAAGTTACTTTGAATACAATATCCACTTTACATAATATTATAAGGAATGGATCACTATGAAGTAACCTACGATAATAACGAATGATATAGAGGAGGAAATATCGATAAATATATTAAATTACGTACTTGATAAATTTATATTATAGTAGTAATTAATAAGAAACGCCGACTTAAATGAAGCTACCTTTATGATACGTACACTTGAAAAGCTTAATATATACTACTGAGTTAATAACTTCTGTGATATAAAGGAAGAAGATCGCATATTATTACATTACGTTGATCAAAAGTATGGGGAACCCTAATATTGAAAATCTGGTCTAATATCTTTGGGTTGAAAATCACAATCCTACAAACTTTAACGAAGGTAGGACTTAAGCGGACCTGTTATCCATAGGAACTATTATCGTAACAGTGGCAAAATATATTGGACTTGTATTAAATCCGGTTACTAATTCACTCGCTGCCCTCCCAATAAACGCCACAAGAAGTAGGCGATATATTACACATAGTATTTCATTACCTTTGAATAAAACTACTCTTACTGTATCTCAGACTTGAAAAATAAAGAGGACTCTGATGATAACGATACGCCTAAATTGGTTACGTAATATCACTATACTACCCCTAATGCGGCCTAGTAACTAGCTGACCACGCCTTTTTATACAGCTTAAGTAGCGAATACCCTTACTGTTATAGACTCAGGCCATTAGCTATTGAGTCTATAAGTTACGTGACTATACACGTAACGGGATATGCAGTACCCTGCCCGGGATCAGTCCAGATGTGATCCGTATACAGCACGTATGAGGGTATATGACGGGCTATACACTAATCATATCCATAAGTTCTACACAAAGAACCACTATAATCTCTTTTAATTTTCCGCTTATAACTTAATAGTAAACCCCATTCAATACCTATTGAACTCATCATCGTAAGTCATATGATAATATATTATTGAAAGTTTTTTTTACCTTTTCGAAAAAGAAATTAATTTTAATAAACAAATAGATAATGAATGTTAATAATTTTACGCTATACTTTAACGCTATTGGGAAGGATAGTCCTTTGACTAATACCTAGTCATCCACTTTTATAAACATATTTCTTACCTTTTAGAACCAATTTGAACTGATATATCACGTTTATAAAGTTTTATAAGTTATATCGCGTTTATTATAGAGTTAATATAATGACCCAATTAATAGACTTTTGTTCACGGCCTTATATCCGACATCGCACAGATTGTACCTTAGATTTAACAATTCGACGCTAACCTAACGTCATTTTTTATTGGTTTCCTACCGTTTAAAGGTAACTGAAAACGATATAATCAACCTTAATTCAACGGATTTACCTTTATATAAGAGGCGATGAGATAAACGATCGAATTTATATTACAGGAGAACAAAATGTAAAGCGAAGAAGCTTGGTATATGTTTTTTTTACATACGGGGTTATTATACGTCAGCGGTAAATTAAAATCCTTAGACTTAAAACAACGTTTTGGTCGACAAATATCGGAACCCGTACAAGTATACCGACTAAATAAAAATACAAGTATAACGAATGTTTATAATTTTTAGGTATCCTTATTAAAGAGTTACAGTAATCGTACCAGCTATCTTAATAAACCCGTTTGGTATACGCTTACAACCAAAAGAATAAGGCGACGTAAATGTCAAGGGACTAAGGCCGGAGCTGTTTCTCAAAAGGGTAAGATTCTATCTATAAACCTCGATGAAGAATGGAAGGAGAAGTTCCTTCTAGGGAGAGGCTATAGAGCTAAGAAGGTGCAACTTTCTCCCCAGTTATGTGACGTGTGGAAGCGTTTTCCCAAGCGGCTTCTTCCCTACTCTAGAGCATCACAGGAGCGTGTAGAACTACCAGGGTTGGATCCATAGTAATACTAGCCAGGCACTAGACTGTAACAGCAAATGATAAGGAATAAACTGTTATAGACTCAGGCCATTAGCCATTGAGTCTATAGGTTACGTGACTGTGTACGTAACGGGATAAACAGTACCCAGCCCGAGCCTGGTCTAGGAGCGATCTATATACAGAACATGCGAGGGCATGTGACGGGAGGTATACTGACCAAGCCTATAAGCTTTGAAAGAAGAACCACTATAACCTTTAGTCTTTCACATATACTCTAATAGTAACCTGTATTTAGTACCTATTAATCTTAATATCGTAGGTTAAATTATAATATATTATGAAAGTTTTCTTTCATCTTTTCGAATAAATATTACTTACGATGAACGAATCGATAATATATATTCATAATTTCGTGTTACAATTTAACGGTATCGTGAAAGTAGGCTGTCGGCAAATACCTAGTCCTCCACTTTTACAAATATATCTCCTACCTTTTTAAGGCCGACTCAAACCGATATATTCTGCTTATAAAATTCTATAAGTAATATTACGTTTGCCATAAAATGAATATAGTAACATGGTTAATCGACTTACACTTTTGACCTTATATCTGACTTCGTTTAAGTTATAATAAAAATTTAACAATTTAAAATCAATCTAAAGGATACTCATATTAGTTTTGATACGTTTAAAAGTAACCAAAAACTATATGAATAATAGTAATTCGATGAATTTATCTTTACGTAGATGATGACGCGTTAAACGATAAAATTCATATTAAAAACGAATAAAATGACAATGATGGAAAGTCAGTATACGTTTCTTTATATATAAGGTTATTACATACCGACGGTAAAATAGGCTTTTACGGTATATAATAAAACTAGCGGATACGAGAGTATATACGATATAAATAATGTTTTCGACTATATCAAGGCTATGTTTAATGACTTTTATCACGCGAATAAAGTTTTTGTTGTACTAAATTTTTCATTTATCAATGATAAAGATTTATAGGTACCGTTTATTATTAAGTTCGAAATATTGTTAATTTAACTAGTTGAATTAAACTAAATTTCAACCGTAAAGTATAATTACTTGAGTTTTCGCATATCTTTACGCATTCATTGCAAATCCATTACGGCTAGCGTAAACCGTATCGAATACATCGTGGCTTTGCAAAAGTACTTCAAACTCAACAATAAATTAAATTTTTCAAACTTTAAATGATATATTGGTCAATAACTATTGGGATCCATATAAGTATAACGATCGGATAAAGATATAATTTTAATAAGAGTTTGTTCCTTTGAAATATCCTTATTGAAGGGTTGTGATAATCGCAGCTAATTATCTTTATAAACCCTTTCGGTATATGTTTAAGACTAAAAACGTAAGACGATGCAAATGATGGCGAAGAAACACCGGGTTAGGTAATTTACAAGGCGTTACCTACGTTATGGTACAATGGATTATTATTAACGTAATTACAAATTCGCCCGACGTTTTCTCCGACATAGGTATATACGGTGTAAGTCAAAAAGGAAAATAAAGGTTTCCCATTGACGGTGATAGGAAAAACCTAATTACTAAATATAATTTTATTTAACATTACGTAAATTTAACAGAGTAATTATAAAATCCAAGAAAAAAGACGTTAGTTTAATTGAAATACGTATAAATAAAAATCTCTTCCTTATCCCTAAAGTTTTTTATAATATTTACCTTTTAAATATTTAAATGGATTTTACCTGCAGTTATCATTATATTATCAATTAAACTTTGGTATAACAGTTAAGGATAAAGAAAATTCATCTATTTCATCCTTGAAATCGAGGTACTATATTAGTGTTCCGAAATACGCGGATTACCTCAAAAGCCGAATGTCGTAAAATTATGAAGAGATAATTAAGCCGCATATTAATATATATTATTTCCGTGATAACGCGGGATAAAGTTTTTGGAATACTTGAAATAAGATAATAATATGTAATATTGAACGTTAGCAATAGTTGTTTGGTAATTTATAATTAATGAGGATTAGTTATCAATATAATCATAATGAATTTTCGGTCGATAGATACATGGGGCGTTATAATATATTTTTTTAATTCATTTCATTACTTAATTTCCTCTAAAAAAATAAAATACAAGGTATTAGTCGTAATTCTCTTTCATTATATATTTTCTTCAAAAAATACGGATTGTGTAATTAACAGCGTTCATTACCGTAAAACAGGAAAAGAATTAATTACATCTTTTACTCCAACTAACAGAACTCTACGACTGATTTGATAAGGGAAAGGTAATAACTTTACCTCTATACAAGAGAAAACTCGACTACTATATTTATATTAAACCGAACGAAAATAAAAGTTTACCAGAGATATTATAGGGATTATTATATTCGATATTATAAAATGAAGTTTTAAAATTCAAACGTTACATAATAAAATAAATAAATAACGATTAGGTTCGCACGAGTTCCTTATCGGCTACAGCGCCGATAATACTAATTTTGAAATTTGGAGGGGGGGGATCACTGTTTTATATTGATTACTGGGTATTAAATAAAATTACTAAGTATAATTGTTTTCTCTTACCATTAATTAAGAGAGTCTCATGCGTATCATCGAAGTCTAATTCATTTAGGCAATTAGATATTCGAATGGCTTTTTACCGTATTCGGTTTATATTCGAATAGGAAAATTGAATATCCTTTCGTATAAGTTGCGAATTATTTAAGTGATAAATTACCACTTTTTAATCAGCGGGAACGCCGATAATATTTAAACGGTATATTAATTATATGATAGTGACTATTTTCGATCATTCTATTATAACTTAATTGAATAATATTTTTGTTGGAATAGTACTACATGTAGTGCAGTAGGTCAACTTTACTTATTGTAAAGTTGATTGAACTGCAAGTTGAGTATATTGTTTGTTTTGACTTACCGCATTGGGTGTAAGTCGAGTGCAGTACGCTGCTCTTTAGACTAGAGTACGGGCCAATCAATTGACTATACAAATTATAGTGCAGACTGGCTAACGGTTTGTTCAACCTAGTATAATAAATTTATTACTTGACCAATGTAATATTACTGTTACTTCGACCACGATTCAAATCGATAACGTTGCAACTATCTAAGGCCCTACTAATACTGGTCAGTGCTTATTGGGTTAAGTATAGATTAGCTAAGTAAAAGAAGAAGTTACCTTCCTGTTATTACGCTTTAAGTTAACGTTAAGGTAGAGGAAAAATCCTTACGAAAGGTCTTTACTACTGTGTAGTCTTTACAGTAGTACATAAAGAAAATCTTTGAGATATGTAGTCTCTACGGCAAACCAGAGGTAGCGATGGTATCGCTTTTGAAAACACTAAGAAATCTTTATTAATCTTTTTTTAAAGACGTTGAGATTTATTGTTGGAAGTCTCAAATATCAGAAAGTTGGAAAACTGCCAATTAAGTACTACTACGGGTGCTACTATTGCAAAAAAAAAAAAAAAAAAAAAAAAAAAACACTAAGTCCCTACACTAAACAAAGCTTTATTATTAACTTAAACGACTTTCGACCTTACCTTTTAGAACAAACATTTGCCCTTACTTTTATTTTTCTACTTCTTCTCTCAGGCTTCATTTGTTAAGTTCGTTGCGTTAAGTGAAAATATAAAGAATCGCTAAGTCGTATCAAAAAGGTTACGCCGCGAGACCTAACGTCAAGTCGCTAAGTTCTCACGAGACTTCACACAAAACACCAAGTCCCTATTCCCCAAGATTACCAAAATCCCTTTTTTTACATAAACCAGCACGTCAAGATAGCTATTGCAAGCGATAGTCATAAATTAATTACCAATCCTGCCATTGAAGAAGCAATCAAGGCTCTCGAATAATTCTTTACTAAGCATTACAACTACAACATTTAAGGACAAAACGTTGATGAAGAATTTATCGAAAAGTACTTTATCTATTTCTTCAGCTACTATATCATTAAGAATTGTATTGCTAACGATCCTGGTAACGCTTTTATCAACTTCCGTAACCTCTTTAACGACTGGACTGCTGATATATAGACCTTAGTTCAAAAAGGGGTTATGATAAAGGTTAAAGCCAAACTTAAGTGGCAATGGGTTTTTTTTACCAAATTGGGGCAATAAAAAACTAATATAAGAACTTTTTGACCTAGGCTAGCTTTAGAAATGCACTTAAAACTCATACCCCAAGAAAAAGTGTATTGAAAAACCTTACCGCCCTTATACGCGATTTAAAAGACCTCCCATTTACCCTCAGCTAAGTCAAGCCTCTTTAAGAGTTGGCGATAAAGAACCTATTAACCTGATCTGTAATTTAATACCATTAAGCAATAGCGTGAAGTATACTCTTAGTGGTAGTAAAGCGCGTAAAGCAAAGGCTGCCAACGAGGTTATAGTTATTAATATCGGCTCTTTTTACCAGTTAATTAAGTAAGATCGTTAGGTTTTCTAAAACCTTTAAGTACCTATCACCCCCTAGAAACTCAATCGACAAGCCCCTTAAAAATCTTTCTACGATAGGTTTTCTTACAGGTGAAAGTCCACTATATGACTTACTACAATACTTTACCCTTTAGGTTAGGTGATTAGCAATTACCCTTAATACCGTGCCTCGGAAAATTTAAGGCCTAAATTGCTAAGAAAAGCCAATTAGGATTGGAATGACTATCTTGACCTGCCCTTAAGACCCATTAATATGGTTAACATTAATTATAAGTTGTTTACAGACTTTGCCAAGATTTCGAACGATATAGAAAAGTATGATGGGAAGCCTTACAACCTCCTTGACACCAAGATAATGCTATTTTTAAACATTTACAAGTGGATAGGGGTTCTTTCTTTAGGTTTTTATTGACTTTTTTCCGGAACCCTTATAGGGAACATTAGTGACTATTATCTGATCTTCCTTATTCGAGCTACCACGTTCCGCGAGATCTATAATATCATGAAAAACTACTTCGAATACGATGTTTACCTTACTCAATACCATATAAACTGGGTCATTACGAGGTAAATTATAATAATGGTAAAGAGGAATGAGGAGGAAATGCTAATAGATGTCCTTAATCAGATGTTTAATAAGTTGATGTTATATTAACAAGTAATTGGGAAAGTATACGTTGGCGAAGCTCTACTTCACGAATAGGTACGGTCAGTAATTATGGGCGTTAGTGAATTCGAATACGCCGTATAATTCTTAAATTTTACTTGCAAAGACTTTTTTAGCCAGTTAAGTTCGTTGCTCGCTATGGTAATAGCGCGTATACCAAATTCGTCTAGTATATATACCCAAGCCAGCAACTTCCCCGACGTAAATAAAAAAGACCTTACTGTAATAAATTACGTTAATTGCAAGTACGGCTACGGGTGTTTTTAACGTCTAAGGTCTGACCCACCGACCATAAACTAAAGGTAATAACTACGTTGGCGCTAATAATACCAATATTGAAGCAAATATATTAACCGTAACCATTATCGTCATAATAATAGTGAGAGATATTAAATTTGTAGCAAGTTTAGCTGCTAGTTAACAAAATACTCCCCGGCAGAACGAAACAATAACGAGTTAATATACTATATTTAATACTCTACCACTTTTGAGTAGGATTACCTATATTAAATTGCAAACTCCAAGGGTGCCGAGCTAATTAACAGCGATAATATCCTTAGGTAGATTAAGTGGTATAAAGTTATTGTTCCTAACGCGGCTTAATAATTAGCTGACTACATTTTTTTGTACTATTTTGGTAGTAAAAACCCTTACCTTTGCCTTAACCAAGCCCATAACTCCTTATATACCTTTAATCTTCGCTATCGCTACGTGAACTTTACATTTCAAGGTATTATACCAGATATGGGGGTAACAAGGTACTTAATAAGAAGTTATTCGCAATATGTAACAGTACGAAAGGAAAGTATTGCATTTACTAAGATTAGTCGTTATAATGCTGATAAGGCTAAAGTTGGCTTTGGATTAAGTGAATAATTATCGTTAAAGGAATAACGGTAATTCAAACTATTGTAAAAGTAATTACATCTTATATCCTAAAGTCTCTTACCCCTTTTCTCCTTTATTTTAAGAATATAAAAACCTTCAGCATCAACGTCGATGTTAACATGAACGAATTGATTAAGGCAAAAAAAAAAAATTCACTCACTTTTATAAAAGGGCATTTATTGTTTTATATTTAAGGCCTAGATACAATAATATTAAACCTAATGGAACCGGAAATACGTTGACTATATCGGCGTTTCAACCACTTAACCATTAATAGGCTGTATAAATTCCTAAAATTCGTTAAGCATAAAAAATGGAATACTTTGCTCCAAAAGATATTAAAAGACTTTGTTATTACTGCTAAACATATACTCAACCCCTCCAGAGATTTAAGTTTATACTAAAAGACGATGAAGATTTCAATTGCAAAATTTTTATTAACGTATTTTACTTGGATAATAAGCTTGTTTTTCAAATCGTTAACTTCGTAACCTCTTTTTACGGAGCTAAGTTTTTGAAATCCCTTTTGGCAAAGAATACGTGGGAAACGCTAAGGATATTATGGATTAATACGTACTTGACTCTACCTAACGTCGTCGTCTACAATACCGGTACCAACTTTACGACGGCAAAATTTTAAGAAAATGCTAAGATAATGAGTATTTAGTGTAAACAGGTACTTGTGAAAGCCTACTATAGCATTGGAAAGGTTAAGAAGGCACACGCCCTACTTCGCCGAGCGTAAAATATCCTTATGTTGGAAATTAGAAACTTTATAGATCTGGAGGCACACATACAGTTGACGGAGGGCAGCCAACTTAAATTCAATGGATTGTCAATCCGCATGCTTGGTATTGATGCCAGCCTTAGATTTCGCCAAAAAGGTTAGGGCACTGTTCTGGCTAAAATTAACAAGACTTATGCAGCTAAGGCTTAATGGTACCTGGAATAGCGTACTCAGGGAAGTTATATTACTACTTTATCTTAACCAAAAGCCTTTTATGATCTCTCTATCGAGGTACAGGCACCAGATCCGGTAAATGAAGACTTTAACCGACTAAACAAAAGGCTTGAGTAGAAGATGCAAAACTTGGACGCAAGATCAATATGGTTCTAATCAACTTGTCAAAATCCAAGTAAATAATCTTTATGGACAGGTCTTTTACAAATAACACCAACTTGTCTTTACAAATCGACTTTCTAATAACACTCGTTAACGAAGATAGGAAAAAAGAATAGTTTAGCATTATTAGTGACCTAATCTACTAGACCTCCGTTAAGTATAAAAGTATTATACAAAGTGTGTTGGCTTCGAAGTTTTGCGGCATAATAGCGAACTTTAACGTAGGTACAACACTGTAGGAAACCCTTAACCTTATTACCAGATAGCTAAAAATTTCTTTTAAACCCATAGTAATTTGTACCGGCTCGAAAATCCTGTTTAGATGCCTTTTAAAACTCGGAATAACTAGCGAAAAACGCTTGATAATCGATGTAATAACACTCTGTAGAGCTTACGAAGGGAGGAAGATTAAGGAATTTCGATGGATTAATGGCAAAGACAATCCCGCAAACGCTATAATGAAGGCAGTATCAAATAAGGCTTTGGAAAGGTTTATAGACAGAAACAAGCTAATTATATGTGTTGAGGGCTACGTTAATAGGCCACCCGGAAAGCTTAGATCACGTAATAGTGGATAGGAATGTGCTGATAAACTAGAAGATTGTTAGGGAAGCGGAGGCGAAGGCTATGATTGCGACCTATTTAATTGGCACGGCTAAAATGGAGGCATGTAAAGGCTTGTAGCGGAAGAACTTTTTGTGAAAGTTGATAAACTTGGGCCTCGGAGTAACGGAGCAATTAAGGTCGAATGTGGCTAATTTGCATGCAATGAAATGAAATTTAGTATGGAAGTTTATTAAAATTGATAGGGGGTTGGCAAGTTAACAAGATCGCTATTTAGCGATAACTGGAAAATATTAGTTAACCACACTGGCGTGCATGCACAAATTAAAAAGCTGCCAGTGTTGGAATAGTACTATATATAGTGTAGTATATCAACTTTACTTACAGTGAAGTTGATTGTACTACAAGTTAATTGTATTGTTCATGTGGACTTACCGCATTAGGTGTAAGTCGAGTATAATACGCTACACTTCACACTAGGGCACGGGCCAAACAATTGACCATACAAATTACAGTGTAGACCGGCCAGCAGTCTACCAAACCTAGAACAATACATCCACCACTTGAACAATGTATTACTACTGTTAATTCGACCACGATTCGAATCGACAACGTTGCAACAATTTAAGGCCCTAACAAGACTTTTTAGTTTTTCTTCTGGTATAAAATATGATCATATAACGAAAATTCCTATAGTTTTAAAATGCTTTCGTAATTTTGGATTAACCCTAAATTCACAGAAGTGTAATTTATAGTTGAAAAGGTAAAATACCTTGGTTTCATTGTAATAATTATCGTAAATATCCGGTCTAACCCCGAAAAATTCCGGGTAATACACAAATAGATGTTTTCACATATTATTGGGAAGTTCGAAGTTTTTTTGGATTTTACTAACTTTTATCGGTATTTAATTGGTATTTTTTCTGATTTAACTGACTATTTCATATAACTTACAAGGTAGTAAATTCGTTACATTTTAATGAATTGGGACAAATATATATTCCAAACGTTGAAAAATTCCTTTGTTATAGCTTCGATTTTGGTCAATTGGATTTAAAACAATTAACAGTAATAAAACGGATTACTCGTATATAACGTTAAAAAGATATTTTTCTTAAAAAGACGACTATAATATTTCAAACCAATGACTTAATTTTTTGAACGATTAATGAACGCGGAATGTAATTACATTATTTATGATAAGTTGCTTTTCGCGGTAATATTTTATTTTAAAACGTGGTTTTTGGAATCACGTAACGTTAATATCCCGTTTACAATTTTAATAGATTATAAGGGATTAAAATATTTTTTTGTTACGTTCGACTTTGGAATGTTTGGATTGATAGGCTGAAATTTATTTACTTTTCTAATATTACTTGTGTTACAAGCCTGCGACTTAAAGCACCTGCTAAATCACTTCACCCGTAAATTACAAAATAAACCAAAAATTAAAAAGCGCTGCGCATAGGTTTTTAAACTATCTTAATTATTATATTAAATATAGTTGTAATAAAGTAATAAATCATCAAAATGTATATTACGGAGTGATATATACATAAATATCTGGAGAAGAAGGCATGACTATTAGATCGTAATAATATATATCATAAAGGAAAACGACGGATCCCGAGGTATTGGTGTTAGCAAAATCGCTTCAAGCTCAACCCGTTCTCGCGTCGCCGATTATAATGATGGGGGATATCTAGGCGTCGGCAGCTATAATACCATCACGGGCTTTACGCAGGTTATGCCTATTAATTTCGTTGACGTCAAATAATTACTTAATTTTCTGGCCGGATACTTTCGCGGAACTGTAAAACTAAGGAATAATAAATCACCTGCTATACGAAATATACCTATTTACGGTTACTGAGGGCGTTAAACGTTTCCGGGTAAAGGTAAGATATTCTGTATCAATTACGAATTATAGGATTAACCCGAAAGGTACGTGACGTCTCTATAGCTAATTATAACTATTGAATTGAAAATTATTAACGACAAAAATCTTATGATAGACCTACAATTTGTTTATTATAAATTATCTGTATAAAAATGAATCATTTTGAGATTTTCAACGGAAGTACTGTGAAAAGGTGATAATATTAAATATTCAATGTTTATATCAAATATAAACATAATATAACGGAATAAAGCCTTGTTGTGACTTACGATGAGGCCTCCTTTAACCCCTTTTTATTTCAAATCATTATTAATTTCATGTGTCCATTGACCTTATGATCGATCAATCAATTATCAATAACGGCATTCGGTATCTACGAGTTTTCACGAATCGCCCTTTCAAATTCATCTAATTTAAGGTTATATGGTTTATAACCGCTGAGATATGTACGGAATGTTTCCGAGATATATGGCAACGATTTTATGGGTTTCCAGACTTTATCATTAGCGATCGCAGCTTAAATTGAGCAAATGTGTTCTAAACAATTTTTAAATAAGGGTTAAATAAATTTCATTATAGGCATATCACTTGTACAAGTATAATGATACCGAACGAATATAGTAAAAAGTTTAAAAGTACCTGTAAATTATCGTCTCCTTTTCGCAGTATAATTAGGTATTTTATATCGCGTTTATTAATTTATATTGAACAATCAAAAGTCAACGGTTACCGGGTTTCATATAAATCGTTTAATTAATAGGTACGAGATATCCTTTATCCCTAAAGTGTATAGAAATATAAAGTTATCGACCAATTCGGTGAAACTGGTTTTCGTATTGTTTTTATATTAACGCAAAGGTACCAAATAAATTGAGGTAACAATAATATATATTTAGTAATAAATAAAGATAACAGCAAATCGTTGGCGACGCTTGGCAAAACGCTAAAGGGTAAGTAGTTAAATTTCTTTTAACTTACATAATATGAAAATTAACTGCCAGAATAAAAACTTAATTTATCATATAATTATTATTGGGTTATCGACGTTTTAAAGTGATTAAATATTTTTGGTAAGCTTTTAAGTCTATAAGGTTCACTCGAGTTAAGGTCTTTGAAGATTAATCAGAATGATTAGTATTGTAGTATAAAAGATATGATGATCCAAGAAGAGCATTTAGAGGTACATATTACAGGTAATGGCTTATAAGCCCTCCACCCAAAGCCTATTACTCTGGAATATTTTTTCTAGACCGATTCATGTATATCCGTCGGTCTAGAATAGCTATTTCAGACCGATCTATATATAATTTACTTTATGTCTTGTAAGAGTGTAGCTTGTAACGTAACACATTACCGTACACTTTGCAGGAGTATACCCTGTAATACAGCACATTGCTACTTAACCTATATATACTATTTATAAGGGTATATAGTAATATTTATATAAGCAATCTTTTCTTTTTTCGTTATATACTCTGTACCTATAACCCTGTAATAATAGTGTTATTATGATATCAATTTCAAAAGATCCAAATTAGTAGTTTCTGTAATAATAATTTTATTGCCATATTAATCGTAAAAGGTTCAAATTGTAAATTTCGGTTAAGATTAGTAAATTTTGGCTAAGGTGGTAATTATAATTCGAGTTTTGTTTATGTAGCTAAATAAAGGCAATATGGTTGGTAATAGCGCCTTTCGTGGTTACTAATAAAGTTAATTACGTGAATTTGATTGCATAAGGGGAATTATGTAGGTGTAAAGACTTAATTACGTGTAAGCGTAGTATAAAAAATATATCGTTATCGGTTTAAATAAAACTTCTTTTTTTTTCTTCAAAGGCACGTAATCCAAGCCGATATAAGTCCTTATTTTAATTTAACCTTTATTTTCCATAATTAAACAAACCTCTTTAATTGGTAGATTTTTGGTGAATACCTATATACTGACATATCCCTTAAATAAATTCCGCGTAAAAATAGGACAATAAGGTATCATTTGACGCAAGAATATTGGTGCGTCGCCACCGCCGTAGCCGCCATAACCGTCACCCTTAATATTACCACTACTAGCAGTAATAGCCCGCCTTTATTGGGTATAATCTCTTTTATTACCGCTACTCCGTCCGCTATCATCACCCCGCTCGCCACCACACCGCCAAGTCCCGCCATTGCCGTTGCCACATCGCCTAATTCCGCCACCGCCACACCGCACAACTCCGCTGCCACCTCCGCCTCGCCCCTTTCCTCCCACTCCTTTAACTCCCCCTTACCAAGCTCCTAAGGGAAGGAACGGGAGGCTCCTAAGGTAATAAACTTTACTATTTTCCTATGGGTAAAAACCCCATAACCCGTAGAGGCATTCTTACGCCATAAACATAACTTGGCGTAATTATGTTAAGATATATATATTCTAATCCTTTTATTTATAAGACTTTAACTTTTTCTTTTGTAAATAAGAAGTACAAGGCGGATTTCCTCTGTTACCCTAGATTTTACATCGTTAAAGTACGCCGTAAGGCGTTTTTAACGCGTTAAATGTTAAAGTGGCGTACTCTAATCCGTAATCCCGGGCCTTTAATAGATACGCCTTACGTATCGTGTATTGCGTCCGCGGCCGCGGGTAAGTTCATTAGCGATTACTTCGAAAGCGGGGGCCACTTAACTCGTTACCTCCGTTACAAGCGAACTAACAGCTCGTACGCCCCTGTTTCAATGGTTTTTAGGCCGTGGGTTAAGGCTATGTTACGCGTCCACCAGCTTTTTGGTAAATTTTAACCGAATCTTAAAAATTTCCTTCAATAAAAATACACTGTTTAAGGCGATCTAAAAAACAAATCGTTGTAACTAACTAAAATAAGTCGATACTAATTACTAATAAGCGCTAACTGGCAGACTAGGGAGACGGTAACCATCGTCGCCGCTTAGAAACAGGGCCTACTTATATACTATATAGGCAAGTTTAACGATATTATCGTACGTCGCTGTAAAAAAGATAATCCCTCTTTTATACCTTTACTTAAATGTATAGCTAATGAGTTGTAGAGCTACATTTTCGTTAGCGCTAATAATGTCTTTGGCGGTGATAGCGGTGTAGTTAATATAAAGGGGGAAAGTGATGGTGAGGATGGTAAGGACGCGACGACGTCGCTCTCTTCCTTTAGTAATAAATAAATGCCCCTGGTTAAGTCTGACGTATCCTGCCATAGTACAGTACGTTACATAGTAATTTTATAACTCTTTATACAACAATTGTTCAAGATAATAAACGTAACTTGAAATATAAAACAAAAGGGGTAATATACCAGAATTGGGACGATATTGTTAAATCAAACAAAAAGTAAAAGAAAAATCAGGAATCGGTATAAATATGCAAAATCGGAAATCGGCGCGAATAATCCGTTTAAACAGAGGCAAAACCTAGGTCGGCACGAAAAGTATCGATAGATCAATTTGGGTTGACGAAAATTGATATAGCGTCATAAATTATTAGGGTGGTAAACCCTTTTTAGTAACTCTAATAAATAACGTATTTGTAAATATAATTGTTTTTAATACGCTGTTGGGTATAACTTTTCTTATTACATCCATCGGATTTAATTTACTATTAATTTATTTAGTCTTCTTGATTTCGTGTCGTTCTTATGGTTTGCTTCATGTTATAATATCGATTATTAATCGCTTTTTATTTGTAATACCCAATTTGAAAAGGCATTCATGAAGCGAAAAAGAGTGAATAAAAAAGATAAAAGGAATAGCACGTAAACTAAAGTTAAAAACAATTATTCTGACCGTCATTACCATAGTACTACCTAATTCGAAACCTCTACTTATACTATAGATTTCGAAAGTTAACAAGTTTTTCGTACCCTTTTTAGACTTATTAAAACTTTGATATATAACGGTTTTTTAACTGTAAAGCCGTTTCAGTCCAGTGTTTTGTTATTTAAAATTAAAAGGATGCCGATTTGTAAACTATAATCGCTGTTATTAACGAAGAAGCCGTTCATAAAAATAAATAGCTTTATAATACCTATATCTAGCGATAGAAATTGTAAATCGTATTTCGGATTATATATTTGTTACGAAAAGCGTTTGTTAAACGCTTTACACATATTGTTCGTCGGGTTAGTTCAACATTATGCGGCAACCGAAAGGTTAAATACCACGTTTGGTTATGCTATAAAAGCAACCCAAACGCCATGTACACGTTAACATTTGTATTTGTCTGCCAGTTTTAAGCTGTCTAAAATGATAAGGGTGACTTTATTAAACTACCCCTTTGATGTAAGGCTGAAAGCACCATTTCGAAGGGTGAAAGTAGCGTTATTAAAATAGATTACGTGGTTTTTCGTTAGGTACGTTTTAAGTTTGACTTTTAAATCATCTTTTCAAAGTTTCCTCTTTTTAAATACGGAAGACTAGAAGTTATATAAGGTTAGGATGTCGTCCGTCTATATATCTATTAATATAAAGCCCCTCGAACAAACCGTTAATATTAACAAATACGGGTTAAAGGTAAAGCTAATTATTTCGAGTCGTTTTTTATAGTATTTTTAAAAAATATTATACCAGTAAATACCGGTTTCAGCTAAGCCGTCAAATTATTTTATGATACTTAAAATCGTATCAGGTGGGTGGTGTTACCTGAGGTTTTTAGGTATATCGACGTAGATCCATCGTTCAATCCGTTTCTCAGATTAGATATAAACTTAAGTTATATTTCGAAGTTTGACATACAGGTTATATGGTTTGTTAAGGGAGGTAACGAACGTAAAAGTCAAAAGATAGTTAACACATTTTAACGTAGGTAATCAGGTTACAATATCCTTTCTACCTTCGTTGTTATATCCTTATACAATTCGATGAGTCTTATCGTAAGGATTTCCGGTTTTATTTTCAACCTCGTAAACGAAACGGATTAGAAAAGTACTGTAGGTTCCGTAAATAGCTAAATTAAAACATTCAAAACGAAATTACCTCGGTCGATTAGGGTTCAGGTTTCCATCTAGGTGGATTATACGAATAAGGCACCTAATGTGGTAATAATTCTTTCGTGGCGAAGCTTTACGCCAAGGTCGCGGTTTGTTATTTCCTTTTACTTAATAAAGGAATCCGTGGCAAAGTTTTTAAGGAGTTTCTTAGATTTCGAGCCGAAAGGGCGCCCTCAGCAGCGAGGTTTTAACGAGGTTAGTACAAAGAGGCCGCTCTTATTTGGAGTAGTCGGTTTGGATTCGTGTTTTAAGGGTAAGGTTAAAATTGGGATCGGTTTAAATTCGCTATTTTAGGTGATTTTTTATAATCGATTTTATTCGTTTCATAGGCCTAGGCTGTTCTTTTCCACCTTTCTTTTATATTCTCCTACCATCATTGATTGGAATGAACTCGTTCCGTTTAGTAAGTTAACAAGTATATTATAGCTTTTAAACCACTTGATCCTCTAAGGGCTAATCTATCTATTCTTCGTCTTCTAAATCAAAACTTCAAATTATAATGGTAAATCCAAAACGCTAGTTTTACATAGGTTATTCCTTATATCCAACGCTCTAAACACAACGTCCTTTAACCGTAAGGGGCGCAATGCCGTCATAACTTTCGCCACAGCATTGGCTCTCTACACTGTAAAAGGTAATAGAGCAAAATTTATGTAAATTTTCAGGTAAGCACTAAAGATGAGAAACGTAGAGATAAACCCATTAAGGCTTAACGTATTATTAGCGGCGCTAACTTCTATCTAAAAAATAGATTCTTTAAGACTAATACCCTTTAATTCCTTCAAAAATACTATATACGTTTTTTTAAACGATTCGTAATACCGCTCACACTTTTTAATACCCTATGGGGTTTCCACTAAAATTTATTTTTATTTGATGCCGATTATTCATTCCTTCGTACGTCATTCGGTAAAATTAAAAACCATACCGGTATCGTACGTAATCCAGTTTAAAATCCTAAGGTAAACCTTTAACTAGTAATTGATTAAAACATTATAACAATTTAAAGTAGAAACGTTCCTTACAAATTTAATGACCTGGAATAATGTTGCTATATCGACAGCGTGGAATGCCGGTTAGCTAATTAGATATTGAATATTAACAATTACCACGTAATTAAAATTCATATTATTTCAAAGGCGAAACTTAAACCGTTGTAGGGCTTGTAAGTATAACTGGTACTTATAGCAAAACTTTTCGATAACTTTAATAAGTCCTTTCCAACATTTGTATAGCTTGTAGCGTAAAGCAAACGTAAAATACGTTTTGAAACTAGGTGTCCGAATCGTCGGTGTAAAGTCCGTAACTCTGGTGATATTAAGTAAATAGCCTTGATTATACGTAATTTCGAGAAAAACCATAAGTAGCTGAATTTAAGCTTAAGTAGTACGTTTATGCTATCTAAGGCGTAGACAAGTTAATTGGTCGTATTTCGAACTTTAATTCCGAACTTATTTATATTAATTAACGAAAGCAAAAATAGCCTTTTGGAGTTTATTTCGTAAAATTTAATCGGTCCGAAATGCGTATTCTCAACGACTATTCTGAGTGATATCTCTTTTTCTTTACCAAATAGAATCTTTCGTTATTTTCCTATTCAGTTTAACCGAAACTTTAATACCTTCGCCGCAAATGCGTCGAATTATCGTTTCCCGGCCATCGAGATTTCGACTAAACTAATATCAGGAATAATACCCTAAAACCTATATTCGTATTTATTAAATAACGTAAATTATTACGCCATTTAAGCGTCGAGCACTTTGTTTGCGTAATCTAAGCCTATAATATGCCTGAAAAAGGCGTCCTGTAGTCCGGTAAAATACGTTAAGCGTTTTTATTGTTTTAGATTAACAAATCAACATTACTATCCTCGGGGTCGTTTTTTTTAATTTGTCTTCGTAATGGTAAACGTTAAGTCCTTTATTTATACCTTTGCACTCAACTACGTATATTGTAAAGTTAGCTTTTATCCGTTCCTTAAATATCTAATAATCCTAAAATTGTCGTTGAATCCGAATTTACTTGTAGATGAGGTAGTTTGTAAACTAATAGCCGATTTTACCATATATTATATACCGTTTTGTCAAACTCGTGGGGCTTCGTGTGCCTTTTCGAAAGGATTTCTGTAATCTCGGCGCGTTTCTTTTATAACCAGACGATCGGCCCTATTCCTTATTACCAAAGTTTCTCACCTAATATTTATATTTTCGACGCTCGTTCTACCTTAGGTAAACTTCGAATCTTAGGTCTAAAACATGGTGAATAGTCTCGACGAGGTTTGTTTTAGTAATTTGGCCTTCGTTTTTATTAGTTATAAATACCAATTCGAGGCTTTCCTATTTGTATATAGAGGTTTAAAACAATATTTCAAGGTTTATACGAAAGACTTTCAAATCCTTGTCTAATTGGAAAAGTGTTAAGTGGAAATCCGGGTTCCTATGATAAGTTTTCATCATTATTTAAAACGAATAGTTATCGCCTTTATATTCCAGTTTAAAGGCTACTCAACAATTTTGAAACTTGATTAGTAAAGCTGTTAGAATTTTTTATAGGTTTTTATCAGCGTTTTCCGACCAGTTTTTTACAAATTCCCACATCGTACCAGTCCAGTTTTTATCGTACTACTTGTAATAAATCTCCGTGTTAAAATAGTATTTAAAATGGTTATAATATCTTACAAATGTATTCACCTATATGAGGTAGTATATATAATACTTTTTAACTTACCCGAAAAATATACCTGGTAAAATAACGTAAAAATGTAATAGCTTAATATCTAGTCTCTTATATGTATTAATTATAACGTGTATTTTATTATCAAGTACGTTGTACAGCTCGCCGCTATAATTATTATCCCTATCCTATAACATGGTAAAGTTAGTCAACTTCGTCAAGTCGCTTTTATCCATAGGGAAGCGATATAGTAGGAAGTCGCAGTAAGGGTTATGGTTAATAGGTATCGGTCCGTACAGCACGCATTAGAGTTTTGCGACGCTTATCATTTCCTGGACCGAGTTGTTTCCTGTATTTCGGTCGATTGTCGTTTCCCGGAGTGGGTTGTTCTTTATGTTTAGGCTGATTCTATTATAGCTAATCGGGTTATTTTTAACGTTAGGAGTATGTTTTTATATTTATATCGATTTAAAGTTACGTTTCAAGGAGATTTCGTATTCGACCCTTGTCATAAACGATCTATCTTAACCTATAGTAGCTTTTTATAGTCCCGGCCTATGACCTTGAATAGGCGTTTCTAACGCTTCCTTAAATAATATCCTTTCACAAACTTCCTTTTTCTTACTTTATCTTCCATACACTTCAGCATTTATATAAGCTAGGTCATTACAAACAGGACTTCTACGATACGGCTATGACTTTCAGCGGGTATATTAATAACCTTACTTCTTCATTATTTTCGCAATATTTTTAAAATTATACAATTTACGATTCGCCTCATCTAGTATCTAATCCGTAAAGTTTTCCCTAAAATCGTCGAACACATTGCGTCCTTCAATTTCACCACTTCAGTACTTAAAAATCGTATTCGTAACATAAATATTTTCCGTATAAAGATTCAAATCCTCCACTAATACCTCGATTTTATTGTCCTAAAGGTGAAAGTCTAAATACTTTAAGATACTATTGCGAAACGACGTATGTGTAAAAAAGTATTTTATATATTCGTTAACCTTTACCAGGTCCGTTACCGGTAAAGTCATTATATATTCTTAAAGGGTAATTTATATATGGTTTAAAGTAGTTTAAAATTTAGGGAAGTTAAATAAATACAAAGAAAATAAGGTAATAAAAGCGGTTGGAATAAAGCTTACTAACGCTTGTTAATGTAAATAGAATATAACCACAAACTAATCAAACGTCTTAAATTAGTTTTATTAACCTTAGTAACGCTGCATTAATTTAAGGGTCAAAAAAACTTTAAACATTATTAGTATTAAACTTAAAAAGTATAAGGTAAATATAGAAAAATCAGCAAGGCAAAAGGAATTTAATTATGTAATCGGTGTTTGGTGGTCCGCCAGTATCAGCATGCCGTAATGGAAATTGTTAAAGGGATCAGTTGATTATTTGGTATATAACTGATATTGCTAAGGCAGTCGGATTAGTTATTTGTATGTAAGTGATCTTAGTAAGTCGATCGATGTAAATTATCGAAAATCGGATTGGTCTCAGAAGAATGTTCCGAAACTTGGTGATTTTTGCTTACATTTCCTGATACATAATAGGACGCACTTTAAAAAGGGCGCTGGTTTCTCGTTTAAAGCGTCAATGCAAGTTGGCGATTAAGGGAACGGGGCTATTCTTCTTAAAGCTACTCCGGATCTTATAGTCTTATAAAGCTTCGGGTTTCTCGGCGCTCCCGCATAATTCTACACTCCCGTATAGTTTTTATATGTCGTAGTATTTAAGTACAGGCAATTAAAACCGCTATAATATCCCGCTATAGGTATTTAACTAGTATTTTTCTCTTTTTTCCTTAGATATCTGCAGTTGACCTAATCGGCTACTAATTAGTATCGGTAAGGTCTTAAGTTTATAAGGTTCACGTAAACTAAGGTTTTTTTAAATGAATCAGAATAATAAGTATTGTAGTATAAAAGAAATAATAATCCAAGAAAAAGCATTTAAAGTTGTACACCACAAGTAAGGGCTTATAAGCCCTCTACCCAAAGCGTATTACTCTGAAATACTTCTTTTAAACCAATCCACGCATTGCCGTCGGTCTGGAATAACCATTCCAAACCGAGCTATGCATAATGCACTTTGCGTCTTACAAAAGTGCAGCCTACAGCGTAACACATTACCGTGCACTCTGTAGGAATGCACCCTGCAATACAGTGCACTGCTACTTGACCTATGTATACTATCTATAAGGGTATATAGTAATATCCATTAATATCTTTTTAAATATTTATATAAAAGAACCTCGTATTTTATATTGATTTAGTTAAACGTATAGCTACGGACCCCCTTTTTTCGGGAGTTTTATTTTATATTAGCCTAGGAGTAGGTTTTGTTATTAATGATACGGGGAATAGTATATACGATGAATTCAAAATTTAGTGTTGGTAGGCCTTAGACGTTGAAACTTTGTCGATTCGATTGGTCGAAGTAACAGTAGTATTGCGTGGTCAGATGGTAGATGTATTGTTCTAGGTTTGGCAGACCGTTAGCCGGTCTGCACTGTAATGTATATGGTCAATTGCTTGGCCCGTGCCCTAGAGTGAAGTGCAGAGTATTGCACTCAACTTATACTCAATGTGGTCAGTCTCCACACAAAGCAATACACTTAACTTTCAGTTTAGTATAATTAACTTTACTGTAAATAAAGTTGACCTACTTCACTGAATGTAATACCATCACAATATTTCGGATATTTTTATTACGAAAATAAGGCGGGGTGGTATTTGTTATATTTTAGTTAATTATAAGGGGTACAGTAAGTTCAAGTTAGAATCATTAGACCACTGCTAGTATACGGTGGTTTTAAATAAATTCGAAACGGAATAGTAGGATGCGCGGTTCTATAATAACCCATTATTTCGATATTGCCCTCGAATATGTTATAAATAATCTATTTTAATCGAATCGTCTTTACCTCGAAAATAAATAATTATTAAGAAAGGAAAAGAGAAAATTCATTATGATTATGTTATTATATGATATATTGGGCCGGATATATATTATCCGAATTCTTTTCCAGATAAATATCCGAATGCGAAGCGGTTTTAATTACGATTTGTTAAATTTTACCCATTAGTTATCGTTGTTTCTATTCGGATTTCTTAAGTAGTAACACCATTAACATTGAAAACTTTACTACGATTAACTTCGGATATTAGAAAAGAACGGTAAATACGGGCGATATAGGGCGGGGTGGGTATTGGGTAACGCCAACTAAAATGACAAGCGAAAGGCGAAACCAGTATTAGACGAAGCCAACCATAACGGGTAGCATTAAATGGAGAAAGTATTAAACGAAGTCGACGACAGCGAATAAAGCGAGCAAGGGTGGGAAAACCACCCTTTAAACAGAATATCAAAGACTATAATATATTAGTCTATACCCGAACGATACGGTTAATAGAGGTACGATCGTTCATCCGTTTACAATTTACTCGGTTGATTCGCTTTTCAGAAGAGTTAATAAAGAAAATATAGTAAAATAAACGTCTTTTACGGTTAACTTTTAAACATCGTTAATGAAATTTGAGAAGCTGTAACTTATATTTGTTTTGAAACATATCATTTACGTAGTTTCATTATTTCATTTATTTTGGCTGAATTTACGAAAGAATATATGACGAGTATTAAAAGGGATTAGCGTAAAATATTTCTTGTTAATATACGGTTGATTAATAGAGTCTTATTGCGATAAATAGGCGAGCAGATGGATCACGAAGGGAAAGCTTTGGAAAATAACTGATTAGAAAGGAAAAAACGACAGGGATGTATAGTAAAAAAGTTAATAACTTATATAACTGGAACGGTGACAATACCTTAAGCTTGCGCGATATCATGAAGCCAGGTAAACTCATTGATTGACTCGGAAAATATAAGGGTTAAAACGGGTTAATTACACGGGATATCCTTTTACCACTTACGAAAGAGGGATAAAATATAGTTATCATTTTCAAAAACTATAACTGATCATATTAATAAGGCACGTAAACTAAACAAGGTTATAAATAAACTTATTGTTTAAATATACTATAAATATATGTTACTTTACAGTCGGACGTTTTAAAAATAATAATTTCTTAAACTTAAATTATTATCAACTATCTGATAGGTACTATATATTCATATACGATGAATACAAATATATATAGAAGGTATTTTAAAGTTGAAAAGGCGATTGATATATGATATAAAATTATTTTTCACTTAAAATAGTGGGAGTTTACTTTCGTTTTCGTTTTTGTTAAGGATGGACAAGTGGCTTATAGCTCTAGAGGGATATAAATTATAGTTAGCAATAAGACATTTGAAATATAAAAGGGCGAAATACTTTAATGAGCAACTAATGACTACCTCTAAAATCTTTGGTAATGGTATAATTGAGGTTAAAACTATTATAAAGATGAACTCTATAGATAAGGAAAAACTAATAGTATATAAGGTGTTAACAGACAAATAAAGGTTATAACTGAAATCGAAAAAATATAGTTGTAAAAAAAAGCTATTATAATATACACGATATAAACGGGTGGTGTAAAGGGGGAATTGATGAAATAGGAAGAAAAATAAGTGATATTTTGAAGGTTACGGTAAAGGCCGTGCTTATAAGCATAAAAGAACTGGAATCCTTACAAACTATACGTTATTCGGCACTACAAAAGACGCGGTATATAATGCCGGCAGCCCGATATCAAAATAGCCAATGCGTTATATAGGATATTAAGGGAGCGCGTTATATAGCGTTGGCGGCTTAGGGGTTAAATCAGTTTAAACGTTATATAATATGTTAAGGAGTGCGTTATACAACGCCGACGGCTCGGGGATAAAACGGCTGATACGTTATACAGTACGTTAAGGGGGCGTATTGTGCGGCGCTGACAACTTAGGGTTAAACCGGTTTAGGTATTATACAATATGTTAAAGGGCTCGTTATACGGCACGTTAAGGGGGCGTATGTAATGATCACACTAAATACCCGTGAGTATGTAGAAGGTGTCCAGAGGGTTTATGTTAGCAGTAAGGTAGCAGAGGTAACAAAGGTGCAATATCAAGACTGTGTTCGTGCGAGTGATGATCAGAAGCCGTGAGGCTATTCAGGGTAGACTGAATACTTAGATTGACAACTGAAGAGCTATGAAGGAAATACTATCTATCTTGGTAATGAAAGTGTCCTTATATATCCGCGCCTTCATACGTCTTCAGTGTAGGCTCGACTGGCTCGATACCGAGTCCATCGAGTCTCACACCATGCTGACCCTAACCCTTGTGTACGGTGTGTCTGTTGTGGATCCCTGGTGCCTGCCGAGAGGCTGTGTCCAACCGATTTCCTTTGTTATCTGCTGCAGGGCCGCCGCTGGTGCGCCCTGCAGATGTTGGGTCATAACAGCGTATTTTGCGGCGTTGACGACTTAGGGTTAAACCGGTTTAGGTGTTATACAACACGTTAAAGGGCTCGTTATACAACATGTTAAGAGGGCGCATTGTGCGGCGCTGACGACTTAGAGATAAACCTATTTAGGTGTTATACAATACGTTAAAAGGCTCGTTATACGACGCTGAAAGCTTAAAGTTAAACAGGGTAATACGTTATACAACACGTTGAAAAGTACGCTATAGGCTTATACACGGCTCGCTCTCGGCTTACGTACTAGACGAGCATAGCATATGCCTTACGTTTAACCAGCGTAATATAGTAACTTTTACGTCGTTTAATAAAAAGGGGGATTTATTTTAAATTTAGGCCATTGGCTATTAAGTCTATAGGTTACGTAATTTTATACGTAACGGGATATGTAGTATCTGGGTTTGGCCCAGTCCGAGCGCAGTCCGTATATAGTACGTACGAGAGCATGTGATGGGAGGTACACTGACCGCACATATAATATCTGCACGAAGGACCACTATAGCCTCCTCTAGTCTTCCGCCTGTACCTCAATAGTAAACTCCATTTGGAACCTACTTGGCTTATCATCGTAGGTTGAATTATAACAGAAACACCGGGCTAAATAAATTATGGGACGATAATTACGTTTAAATTCGACGAATTACTATTAACGTAGTTACGAACTTGACCTGGCTTTACCTCTGATGTAGATAAATACGGTTTAAACTGAAAAGGTAAATAAAGATTCCCGATTAATAACGATGAGAAAATCCTAACTCCTAAATATAGTCTCTTTTAAAATTCTCGTAACTTTAATAAAACAATTGTAAAATCGAGTAAAAAGACGTTTATTTGATTAAAATATGTAAAGATAAAACTTCATTCCTTATTTTCTAATTTTTTATAATAATGACCTTTTGAATGTTTAAGTTGATTTGAAATATAATTATCATTATATTATGAAGGAGGGTTTAACATAACTGTTAAAGTTGAAGTAAATTCGTCCATTATATTTTTGAAATATTAATCGATTATGAAGGTTATGACGAAATACGCGAATTACCTCAACAGGTAAGTTTTGTGTAAACATTAATAAATAGTAAAACCTAACATTAATATACAATATTCACAAAATGATGCGGGATGATATTTTGGAAATATATTAGATACGATATTAATAAATACGATTGAACTTCAGAAGTAATCGCTTAATAATTTATATTGAAAAAGGATTAATTATCGATATAAAAATAATATTCACTAGTTTGGATAATATTTAAGGCGTTATAAAATCAGTTTTCATTGATATAATAACCCGATTTCTGCGGATAATATAACATACGTGTTGGAATAGTACTATATGCAGTGAAGTAGGTCAACTTTAGTTATAGTAAAGTTGACTATACTGAACTGCAAGTTGAGTGTATTTCTTTGTGGCGACTTACCGAATTTGGTGTAGGTCGAGTGTAGTACGCTGAACTTCACTTTAGGGCATAGGTCAAGCAGTTGGCCATACAAATTACTGTGCAGACCAGCTAGCGGTCTGCCAAACCTAGAACAATACATTCACTACTTGATCAATGCAATACTACTATTAATTCGACCACGACTCGAATCGATAACGTTATAACGTCTAAAGGCCTATTAGGAAAGGCCTACTAATAATGATTAGTGCTTTGTAAGTTAAACACAGATTAGATAAATAAAAGAAAAAGCTACTTTCCGGTTACGCTTTATGTTAACAATAGCGGCTAGGGTAGAGGAAAGATTCTTACGAAGAGCCTTGACTAATGCGTCTATTTTTACGGCAGTAAGTAAAAAAAACTTTTAGGTTGCATCAACTTTCACGGCAGCTTAGAGGTAGCGACGGTATCGCTATCGAAAACATTAAGAAATTTTAATTAATCCTTTTTAAAAACGTTGAGATTGACTGTTAAAAGTCTTAAAGTTCGGCAAGTTAGTAAACGGCTAAGTGAATACTACTACGAGTGCTACAACTACAAACAAGACTAAGTTCTACGGCTAAATAACAAATAACCTTTGCCTTTTACTACCAATAACAACCTTCGAGCTTACCCTCAACACCAAGCCTTTACCTCTACTTCACTCTTTTCATTGATCTACACCAATTTAATCACTAAGATTGTTGTCCTAAGCGAAAATACTAAGAATCGCAAGTAGCGCCAAAAAAGCCACATTGTAAGACCTAACACTAAATTGCCAAGTTTACACGCAACTCTATACTAAAACACTAAGTCCCTGTGCCCAAAGATTATCAAGTCCCTCGCCCTACACGTCCTACACGTTCTTCACAAGCCAAACCATTGAAATGGCTCCAATTCAGGCATACATGAAGAAAATTAAAACCCTCGGATCAGTTTTCGTCAAGTACTACAACCACGACCTTTAAGGATACGACATCGATAAATCATCAAACGAAAAGCACCTAAACAACTTCGTTGGTTGTTTTATCTTGGAACATAACGGTGGTGAAGACCTTGAGAGCGCTATTCGCAAGTATCGTGAATTCTTCGACAACTGGACTATTAATATGTGGAAGGTAACTTAGAAGACCGTCAAATTCAAACTGTAAGTTAAACTTGAACACAGAGGGATTTATGTGCCAAAGGGAAACGCTAATAAGTTAGACGAAACCCTTTTTGAGTAAGCTTAGCTTAAAGAATATCTTTAAGAATTATTTCCCAAAGGAAAATATATTTAAAAACCTTAATGCCTCTACACAAGATTCAAATGGTCTTCTATTCACCTCTAGCTAAGTAAACCATCTTTATGCGCCGGCGATAAGGAATATATTCACCTATTCGATAACTTAACACCTTCATAAGACAGCGCGGAATATTCTCTAAACGGTGGTAAAACGTGTAAAGTAAAAGCTACCAACGCGGCCAAAGGTATTAATATCGGAATTTTACATTAGTTAATTAAGTAAGATCGGTAAGCCTCTTAAAGTCGTCAGGTATCACTTTACCCTTAATAATTCACTTAAAACCGCTAAACCTCTTCAAAATATTCCCCCTTTAGGTTTTCCTATACGCGAAAGCCTACCATAAGTCCTACTATAGGACTTTACCCTTTACGTCAAGCGACTGGCAATTACACTTAACACTGCGCTTCAGAATCTTTAAGGCTTAAATTCTCAGGAAATACTATTTAAGACTGTGATAACTATTGCCACCTTCCCTCAAAACCTATTAAACTGGTTAATATCAATTACAAGTAATTTACGGACTTTGGCAAAATTTGAAACGACATAAAAAGGTATAACGGAAAGCCCTATAACCTCCCCAAAACTAAAATAATGCCCCTCCTAAACATTTATAAGTGGATGGAAGTTCCCCCATCAAGTTTTTACTTACTATTCCCCGGAATCCTTATAGGGTTCGTTAGGAACTATTACCTGACCTTCTTTACTAGGGCTATCATGTTCCGTAAGATCTACGATGTTATAAAAAGCTACTTCGAATACAATATTCACCTCGCATAATATTATATAAACTAGTCTACTACACGGTAAATTGCAATAATGGCAAAGAATAAAAAAGAGGAAACTCTAATGAATATCGTTAATTAGATGTTTAATAAGTTAGTATTATGTTAAAAAGTAATAGGGAAAGTCTACGTTAACTAATCCATACTTCGCCAACAGATACAGGCAGTAGTTAAGAATATTAACGAGTTCGAATACGCCTTTCAACGCCTAAATGCCACCTAAGAAAACTTTTTTAGGCACTTACGTTCCTTACTTATCACTTTAATAACGCGTATACCAAACTCTCTTTATATATACCTTCAAACCGGCAACTTCAATAACTTCACTAAAGAAAATGAAAAATATCTTATAGTAGTTAATTAAGTCGACCGTAAGTACAGTTACGGGCGCCCTTAACACCTAAAGTCTAGCTTGCTGACTATAAACTAGAGGAAAAAGTTACATTAACGCTAACAAGGCTAATATTTAAGCGAACCTGTTAACCGTAAGTACTATTGTTATGATAGTAATAAGAGATATTGGATTTGTGGCAAGTTTAATTATTAGTCAACTCGATACCCGCCCGCCGAATACAATAACAGGAAGGAAGTATATTACGCCTAATACCCTATTACTTTTAAACAGGATTACTTCGATCAAATCGTAGACTTAGAGGGCTATGAGCCAATTAACATTGTTAATATCCCTAAATAAATTAGTGATACGAAGATACTACTCTTAATACAACTTAGTAATTAGCCGACCACGCCTTTTTATACCACCTAGGTAGTGAAAACCCTTACCTTTACCTTAATTAAGCTCCTAACCCCTTATACACATTTTATCCTCACGATCGTTACGCGAACCATACATTTCAATGTATTTCATCAGGCATAAGAGCAATAAGGTACTTAATGAAAAACTATTCGTAATACATGGTACTATAGAGGGAAAGCATTACAATCACTGAGATCAATCATCACGATACTAACAAGGCTAAAGTTAGCTTTGAACCAGGCGAATAATTATCGTCATTAGGGACAATAGTAATTCAAACTATTATAAAAACAATTACGTTTCATATTCTTATATCCCCTATCCCTTTCTTACTTTACTTGAAAAACATAAAAACCCTCGGTATTAACGTTGACGTTAGCGTCGAAGAACTAGTTAAAAAAGGCTAAGAATTTCTCCTCGCCTTTAAGTAGGAGCACTTATAGTTTTATCTTAAAGTTTTGGAAGCAGTAGTATTAAACCTGACGAATTCGGAAATACGTAAAGTACATCGGCGCTTCAAATATTTAGCTGTTAATAAGTAATACAAACTCCTAAAGTCTGCAAAGTATAAATATGTGAAATATTCAACCCTAATAGCCATTATAACACTTTATTACTATTGCCAAACGCATGCTAAATTCCCCCGAAAATTTAAGTTCACACTAAAGAACGATAAGGATTTTGATTGCGAGATCTTCGTCCATGTATTTTACTTGGAGAATAAGCTTATTCTTTACATTGTTAATTCCATAACCTCTTTTTACAGGGTTAAGTTTCTAAAGTCCCTTTAGAAAAAAGATACGTAGGAAACGCTAAAAATATTATGGATTAACACTTACCTATGCCCATACAACATCATAGTTTACGATAATGGTAGTAATTTTACGGCGATGAAGTTTTTAAAAATGCCAAAATAATAGATATCCAGTACAAATAGGTACCTGTGAAAGCCCACTGGAGTATTGAGAAGGTTAAAAGGGTACACACCCTACTTTATCAAACGTATAATATCCTTACAATATAAATTGAAAGCTTTACGAATATAGAGGCATGCCTATAGCTAACAGTAAAAGGCCTAAATGATAATATAGATTCTAATAGCTTAGTACCAATGCTACTAGTCTTTAAAGCATACCCACGCCTAACGAGTAAATCTCTGCCCTCGGCAAGTATTTACAAACGTGTTATGGCCTACAACAAAGTTTTAAGGAAGCTGCGTAAAAAATTGGCACGTCGCAAAATTAATAAGGCTTTTAACACTAGGAACAGCCCTATAACAATCGACGTCCTTACTTTTCCGTTTCAATGTAAAGTCCTTGTATGGTAGAAACTGGACGAATAGAAAGGCTCGTATAAGATATTAAGTATCGCGAACTCGGAAGTAATTATTAAAATTACTAACGGTTCTATATCCTTTCGAACTACTTAGATTAAGCCTTATATTAGGGATACTAACGATAAAGATACTTAAACCAAACGACTAAGATAATCCAAACCTCTTCCGCCTGTTATTTGTAAGCCGATGAAACTCTGCCAACGCGAACCACCCCCGAAAAAAAGAAATATTAAAGAAAAGAAATACATACCGGGCCGTATATATAATACTACTTAGATAAATAAGAAAAAAAAGGATAACAACGACTCGCGCTTATTGGTAACAGAAAATGGTGACTTCAATATAGTAAAAATATAAACTAATAATGACATTTTTGTCGGAATGGTTGACTTTATGGCATTAAAACAACAAGCGATTAATGACTTTAAGTTCTAAGATTGTAAGTTGGTAACGACGTTGATAGAGGGTTTTCAACTTAGCTTTAATGGATCGTTAATCCGTATACTTGATATTAATGCCGGTTTTAGCTTTCTCTAAAGGTGATAGGGCACTATTCTGACTATAATATACAAAAATGATAGGACTAAGGCTCAACAGTACTTATAATATTATGTTTGGGGCAATTATATTATTACATTATACTTACTGAAAGCCTTTTACGATCTCTCCATCGCGGAACAAGTATAAGACCCTATAAATGAAGATTTGAACCGTTTGATTAAGACATTTGAATGATAAATACGAAACTTCGACGGTGGAATTAATATAATATTAATTAACCTATTAAAGATCAAGTGAATAATTTTTATAGACGAGCTTTTTATAAATAACACTGATTCATCTTTACAAATTAGATGCCTAATAACCCTCGTCAACAAATATAGGCGGGAAGACCAATTTAGTAATATCGGCAGCTTAATCCACTAAACCTCCGTCAAATGTAAAAGGATTGCACGAAACGTATTAACTTCGGAGGTTTACGGTATAATAGCGAGCTTTAATGTAGGCATAACATTATGAAAAACCCTTAACCTTATCATCAAGCTACTAAAGATTTCTCCTATTTCGGCGGTAATCTGTAATGACTTGAAAATGTTTTACGAATACCTTTCGAAACTCGGAACCACTAGCGAAAAACGCCTGATAATCGACGTAATAATACTTCGTAACGCCTACGAAAGGAGGGGGGTTGAAAAATTCCGGTGGATTAACGGCAAAAATAATCTCGCAGATACTATAACAAAGGTAGTACCAAATAAGGCCTTAGAAAGGTTTGTAAACAGTAATAAACTAACTATACGAATTGAGAGCTACGTTAATAGGCTGCCTGGAAAGCTCAAATCATGGGACAGTGGTTAGGGATATGATGGAAAACTGCAAGACTGCCAGGGAATTAATATAATAGACTTATTTGATTGGAATAGTTAAAGTGAAGGCTTATAAAGTCTTGAAGCAAAAGAACTTTTTGTGGAAGTTAATGAACTCGGACCTCGGAGCGACGGAGAAATTAAGGTCAAATGATATCAGTTTAAATGTAATTGGATTCAATTTAGTATTAAAGTCAACTAAAATTAACAAGGGTCTGGCCAGTTAACGAGAAATCAATTTAATAGTAACCGAAAAAGTTTAGTCAACCATACTAGCGTATACGCACAAACTAAAAAGCCGCCAGTGTTTAAATAGTACTATATTCAGTGCAATTGGTCAACTTTACTTACAGTAAAGTTGACTATACTAAACTGTAAGTTGAGTGTAGTACGCTGCACTTCATTCTAGTTCACGGACTAAGTAGTTGGCCATACAAATTACAGTGCAGACCGGCTAACAATCTGCCAAACCTAGAACAATACATCTACTACTTAACCAATGCAATACTACTATTACTTGGACCACGATTCGAATCAACAACGTTGCAACATCTAAAAGCCTATTAAGCAAGGCCTACCAACAGTACGGGGGATTCTTCGTAATTAGTTTTTATCATAAGCTTTTGTAAAACAACGCGGGTTTTGTAGTCGACGGCATCATTTAATGAAATAAAAAAGGAGAATTAATTACGATTTTTACAAGAAATAGTAAAGTTTCGCGACCTGTTTGACAAAAGAAAGGTAATAACCCTACTTCTATATAAAGAAAAACTCGATTAGAATATTCATATTAAACCGAACGACGTTGAATCTCTGCTAAAAAACTATAGGAATCGTTATTCTCGATATAACGGAATCAATCTTTCAAATTGAAACGTTAAATTACAAAAGTAATAAATAAGTGTTAGGTTCCTACGAGTTCTTTATTGGCCACGACGTCGATATTACTAATTTCTGAATAAGAGGAGTGATAACAGTTTTATTTTAATTACCGGATATTAAACAAAATTACCGAGTAAAATCGTTTTCCTTTATCTTTAATTAAAAAGACCTTTCACGTATTATCGAAGTCGAAGTAAACTATGAAATTGGATATTCGAATAGTATTTTACCGTATTTGAGTCATACTTAAATAAAAAAAGTTAACGATTTTTCCTATAAGTTTCTTATTACTCAAATAAACCATTACTTCTTTTGAACTAGCAAAATCGTTAACGACGTTTTAATATTATATTAATTATATAATGATGAATTTCTTCAACAATTTCGTTTTAATTTACTTAAAGAGATTTTCATTTTTTCAGGTTCAAAATAGGATTATATTACAAAATTTCGCGAAATTATAAAACCCTTTTATCGTACCAAGTTCAACCTAAACCTAAAAAGTTGTAACTTCGTAATGAAAAAAAATAAAATATCATGGTTTTATCATAACGGTTAACGTAAATATCTGAGCTGACCCCGTAAAAATCCGAGTAATACGCAAATAAAAATCTCTACATATTATTAGAAAGGTTTAAATTTTATTAGGTTTTACTAACTTTTATTGGAACTTGGTTAGTAATTTGTCTGATTTAGTCAATTATTTCATATTATTTAAAATTTAGAAAATTCGTTGAGTGTACTTGGTTTGCAAAAAACTATATTTTAAACATAAAAACATATATTTGGTACGACTCTGTTTTTAATATATAAAAATTCAAATAGACCAATGGTAATGAAAACGAATTACTCGAGAATAAAGTTAAAAGGATGTTTATTGTAAAAGGAACGAGGACAGAATACTAAAGCTAATAATATATCGTTGTGTACTATTAACAGATGCGAAACGTAATTACATTATTTATGATAAGGAGCTTTTCGCGATGGTATCCTATTTGAAAGCGTGGTCTTCTAAATTACATAACGTTCGGAACCTGTTTAAGATCCTAACTATTGGAATAGTACTACATGAAGTGTAGTGGGTTAACTTTACTTACAGTAATGTTAACTATATTGACTGCAAGTTGAGTGAATGGTTGTATGTAGGCTTACTGTATTCGGTGTAAGTCGAGTATGGTATGCCACAATTCACACTAGGGCACGGTCCAAGCAATTAGCTATACAAATTACAGTACATACTGGCTAGCGGTCTGCCAAACCTAGAACAATACATCAACTATCTGAGCATACAATACTACGGTTACTTCGACTAATCAAATTGAAAATGTTGCAACGTCTAAAGCCCTACCAATACTAATTGATGTTTATTAAGTTAAGCACAAATAAACTAAGTAAAACAAAAGGCTACTTTCCAGTTATGCTCTACATAAATAACGGCGGTTGGAGTAAAGGAAATATTCTTGCGAAGAGTCTCTATTAGTACTGCGCCAGTCCACAACGGCAGGGAAATAAAGAAGATTTTTAGGTTACGCCAGTCCATAACGGTAATTTAGAAATAAGCAACGGTATTGTTATCAATAACACCAAGTACTTTTCATCAGATCCCTCTTAGAGAGTGTTAGGATTAACCGCTAAAAGTCTCAATTCTACAAGTTGGCAAACAGCTTAGTTAGTACTACTCCAGGTGCTACTATTATAAGAAAAAGGACTAAGTTTTACGGTCAAAATAATAAAAAACCTTCGATTTTTACTAATAACAACCTCCGATCTTACCTCTTACACCAACCTTTGTCCCTGATTTACTTTTTTTTACTTCCCTTACGTTAATCTCAACCGTTAAGCTCGATACTTTGAGCGAAAACACTAAGAAATACCAAGTCGCGCTAAAAAAGCTATATTACGCGACTTCACGCCAAAACATCAAGTTCCCACACTAAAAGATCACTAAGTTCCTCGCCCTTCACACCTACCAAGTCCTACGTAAGCTAAAATCCAAGATGGCATTTAGTCAAAAGCGAATAGAGATAATTAAAAACCTCGGACCCCAATTTATGAAGCATTTTAACGAAAAGCTTTAGGGTTACGATGTCAAAGAAAACTTAACGGAAAAATACCTAGTTAACTTTATCGACTTTTATATTATTGACCACAATACAGGTAAAGACCTTGATCGCGACAGCTGTGTTTTCTACAATTACCGTAACTTCTTGAACGATGTAATGATCACACTAAATACTTGTGAGTATATAGAAGGTGTCAGAGGGTTTATGTTATCAAAAAGATAGTAGAGGCACTGAGTGAACAATATAGCAACCGTGCAAGTAACTTTTGAAAGCCGTGAAGCTATTCATAATATACTGAGACTAAATACTTAGATTGATAATTTAATGATCACACTAAATACCCGTGAGTATATAGAAGGTGTCAGAGGGTTTATGTTATCAAGAAGGTAGCAGAGGTGCTGAGTGAACAATATCGCAACCGTTCTGGTAATGATTAAAAGCCGTGAGGCTATTCAGATATGTAGACTGATACTTAAATTGATAAATAAGGAGCTATAAAGGAAATACTATCTATGTGGTGCTGACCGTGTCCTTATATCCTTTATCCTTCATACCGTTTTCAGTACTGTCCTGGATTGAATCATTCTAGATCGCTATGATCCCCCATTCTCTGGATCATCTTAGATCGTTACGATCCTTCATGATCCATCACGTAACTTTTCTTAGTCATCGTGGCTGACATAAGAGATGCTCCCTATCTGATGTGTTAGACTTCAGGCTTCTCAGTAGCGCAGTTGCATACTGGCCCATTTCCTGATCCAACCGCTATCTGGGTCATAACAAATGACTAGACTATTAACATATGAAAAAAGGTTTAAAAGGGTGTTAAGTCGAAGTTAAAAGACGAACATTAACGCCGAAAGATCCACATAATAAAAATGAACTCTGTCAAGTTGACAGAAACCCTTTACAATCTGGCCCAACTTGACGAATGCCCCTAAGACTCACGCCCTAATGGAGAGGGTATTAAAAAACCCCAACGCTTCCACACGCGTTCTAGGGGACCCCTCCTTTAACCTCAACTAAGTTAAACCTCTTTACGCGCTATTGATCAGGAACCTACTAATCTGCTCAGCAGTCTAACGCCTTCATGTGATAGTGGAGTACGTTTTAAGTGGCGACAGGGTACGTAAAGCAACGGCTGCCTACGCGGCCAGAAGAATTGACGTTAGCACTTTAAACCACTTAATTAAACAAAATCGTTAAGTACCTCAAAACCTTTAGGTCCCTATTAACCTCAAGCTCTTTAATTACCAAGTTCCCCAAAAACTTTCCTACGAAAGGTTTACCTATACGCGAGAACTCACCATAAGTCTTACCAAAAGACATTGCCCCTCGAGTTAGGCGACTAGCAATTACCCTTAACTCTGTATTTCGAAAGCTTTGAAACTAAAACTACCACAAAAAACCACCAATAAAGATTAGGATAACTATTGCAACCTGCCCCCAAAACCTGTTAAAATCATCAATATTAACCACAAACTTTTTACAGACCTCGCCAAGATCAGGAATAGTGTAAAAAATTATAATGTTATGGTCCGACCTACGATAGTAAGCCAAGTAGGTGTCAAATGGGGTTTACTATTGAGGTACGGTGGAAAACTAGAAGAGGCTACCGTGGTCCACCGTATAAGACCTATAGGTATGGCTAATGATAAGCCCGTTACGTTCCCTTACACATGCTGTGCATAGACTATATTCTATACATATACGAACCGTATCGCTATATTTGATCCGTACTTAGACTGGGCCCGGACTGAGTACTACTTATCTCATTACGTGTACAGTTACGTAACCTATAGACTTGATGGCTCATGGCCTGAGTTTATTATATGCCAACCTTTTCCCCAGATGCTGTAAAGGCTACGGCCCTTTCGCTAATTAAATATAGGGTGCGGGTTTTACCCACCTAGTACGCGGGCCGAGCGTAAACCGGTAATGCGACGTTTGACGCGTTGTATAACGTATTGGCCGGTTTAACCTCAGGTTTCTGGCGCCATATAACGCGTCCTTTAACCTTGTCATCGGTGTCTTATAACACGCCTGTGGGTAAGGCATATCATGTATTCCTTTTGCTGTCAGCGTTATATAACGTGTTATATAATGTATCGGTCGACCCAACCCTTATGATTTTCGCGCCGTATAATGCACCTCTTCGCTTTATCGCCGATGTTTTATAATATGCCCGTTAATATGTTGTATAATATTTTTTTTTACCACTGGTATCGTATAACGCGTTATTTAATATCGTGTTCCTGCCTTTAGTGCCATTTAACGCGCCCCGTATAATAAGTAACCCTTATCGAATCTGGTTCGTTAATCCATATAAACACGGATATCTTCGTAACCCTTAAACCTTACTTTTATTCTCTTTTACAAGGTCGCCTTTTTTCGTTAATTACCGTTTTAATAACAATTTTAAATCCCCTTTATATATATTATTTAATAATTCCTATTAATATATTTTGGGCATTTCCTTTAACTCGTCTTTATAACCAACGTATATAATGTACCTAACTTAGTTTACGTTGCTGTCGGCGCCTTTGGTAGAGATAACGAACCACCCTGTAAAGTATATTATACCATTATATACTAATACTCTATTATTCACTGCTTATTATAGCCCTTTCAAGTTATAAAAGTAAGTTTCTTTCGTTATAAATTAAAGATGTTTACATATTATTTATTAACCTTCTTTTTAACTTTGACGTTTCTTTTTTTCATGTTCGAGTTTATCAGACGTAAGGTTATCGTGAGTATCGGAAGGTTTATAATGAAGTAAACTTACGAATTAACTATACAGGAAAACTAACAGTAAAAAAAACACTTTTCGTATTATATTTAAAAAACAAATTTACTTATGGCCTTACCCGCTTTTCGCGCCTTTTTATACTAATTCGTTATTACAGTCAAGAATAGGGGTTATATTTTATCCTTTACGCTTAAGCTTTGAGGATATATCTTGGGTTATCAACCCGTTATTAGCTTCAATTTTTTAAAATTAATTAATTAATTTACCCGGTTCTGCTATATTATTCGACTATAAGAAATTATTACCAAACCGGCTGTATAAGTCGTTACCCTTTTAGCTTTACGTTCCCGTTGTCTTTTCCTCCCGTGTTTATACTTTTCTAATACTTTTTCGTTACCTTTTATTATATCGCTTATTTATAAAACCAATATTTCCTTGGACTACCAGGCTTTAACGCGTAACGTTTTCGCCCCGACTTTTTTTAAACGATTATCTTATACCTTTCCGTAATTTTCACTTAAGTAACCATAATAATATAATTACTTAGGCCATATTTTCATAACTTATATAAATTACAACTAAGAAAATATAACAAACGATATTTATAGCTTAATTATACAATTTCCGATTTTACCCGTATTTTATTTGTTAACTTTAGTTAAAAGAGAGTTAATCGGATTAACTGTTAGCAGACGTATAATTGTATTCGGACTGACTATGTTACCCGGGCCTAAACTGATATATAATAGTTTTTAGTAACTCAACCAAAGGATCGCTCTTTTTGCCTCGCCTTTCGCCCTGCTTTCCGTTAACCGTTATCATCGGCTTCCTTTAATTACAGTCCCTTTTAATGTCATCCGTTATTATCGGCCTCCCCTAACGTTCTTATATCCTCGTATTATCAGCTATTGGCTTTCTTTAGCGCTCATCTTTCCTCGTGTTATCCGCTATCCTCGGCTTTGTCTCGTACTCGTTCCGCTTTTTACTAGCCCCCTTTTTCGGTGTTAACTAACGTTCGCCACGCCTTTTATCATACCTTTCCACCGGAGTTACTTAATATTTGGAATTGGTAATAATAGGGCCCTTAATATTAATAACTCCGGTATTTGTTGAACTTTGATAATGATAATAATAACTAATAGGTATTTTTTTTGTTCAATCCTAATAGAAGTCCTTTTACCGTCGGATATATATTTAAAAAGATCCGGTAATATTTACTCATCTTAACTTATTATCTTATAATTTCGTTCAGTTATGAATTTTTTTTTATCTACAAATAATATATCATTTTAAAGGTATAGAAGACTTGCCCTGCGTTTATTATTTAATATAAGTTGGACGTCAAAATCAAGATCTCAAATTATTATAGATACGAATACTTTCCTATTTCTCCTTAAATTTATGTAAGGTTACGGTATATTGGAATTTTTCACCAATTTTTACTCTGGTTTATTATAAATGTTTTTTTGAACTAATATAAAACAAACTCCGCCGAGCCTCATTTTTGCCGTAAAGATTTCTTAGATTTTTAATTCCAGTTATTAACTTTTTTTACGTCTTTAAAAATGTAAACTAATTTCATGCGAATATTGAATAAAACTTATAAAGAAAAGAAGATCGAAATAGCTCACTCAACCAAGTTTACATAAAACAAAAAATATTTATTGGGAATATTTAATACGATATGAAATGGGTTCGAAATGTTAATGACCTGATACTAATTCTAAAACTAATTGAGCTTTTTATTTAAGCGGTTAGTTTTAATATTATAAAGATTTAACGAAATTCAATCCTTCACTTTATATCGTTTCGCCGAATATCGTTTACGATTCAACGTCGTTTTTATTTATTATTAGATATAAGTTATCGCCGCTTTCACTAACTCTGCCCCTTTATTAAAATTAACTAATAATACAATAGTTCGCACCGCCGGATTGGTTGACGATTTTATATTCCCCTTTATTTTCAAAATAGGTAATATTTTGTATTTATTTACTAAACAGTTTACTTTAAGCTCTGTTACTATCGATTTCCCGTTATTTAAAGCCAATCAACAAATTGGTAAACGTAAAATTTTACTATATTACGAAAAGGAGATAACAATATGTAAATACTTTTAAACTATTTAATTTACCTATTGAATACCGTTATTCAATTGTAGATCATATGTTGTAAATGAAAGTTATTCGGTTTTTATTAACGAATATAAGTTTATTTAAAATACGTTTATTTGTTTCGAATCACGGTTACTAAAAATAAAAGCTAAAAAATCAGAAAACCTTCATTATAGATTCTGAAAACGTTCCGTATACGTATCGGCAATTATAAACCATATAGCCTTTAACTGAATAAACTTAAAAAGAAGATTCGTAATAACTAATAAATATTGGGGACTTTTTTAAAAAATTAGCAAATCGATTATAAAGTCGATAAAAATATACGTTTAGTACCGATTTAAAATAGTGGGGGGTTAAAGAAGGATTGCTCGTAAAGTACGATGGAATTTTGTCCCGTTATATTATGTGTATATTCAATATAAACGACAAATATCTATAACTATCCCATTTTTGTAGTAATCCTGTTGGAAAACGCGAAATAAAATGTTTTTATTGAAATAACATATAATAGGCGAATCGTAAGATTATTACAAAATTTTCGTCATTAATAATTTTTACCTCGGTACTTATTAATGACTACGGTAACGTAATACACCTTATAAGTTAATACCGTAATCCCTAATTTACACTAATTATATTGTTTTAAGTAAAAAATGTATAACGCTTTCGGAAACCATTAAAAGATAAATATTATATAACAGGTTGTTAGTTATTCCATAATTTTATAATTCCATTAACATACCTTGTCCGAAAATAAGGAAATTACTCGACGTTAACGATGCCGATGGATCTATCGCAAGCTGAGTTCGTAACGGTACTATCGGTTTCATTGTATTGAAATCCCCTAAAGTTATCCCCGATAAAGACCCGAGAGCGGGTTAGACTCATGGCGATACCGTTTGCGGCGGCCCTTCGAAAACCTCGGGCCAAATTTTAAAATATATATCGTTGCGATCTAATAACCAAACCTTCGTCTCTCTGAATTTTTTTTACATAACCCGCCGTAATTTATATTCCCTTAATATTTAATTTTATTAACTTTCTATTTAATATAATAACAGAAATTAGCCGAAAACCCCGCTCGCGGCGTTTTTCAACTTTAAATTTATTTTATACCCTACGGGTCAACGAATCCAGTCATACGCCTTAAGTTACAGGCTAATACTGTAAGTGGTATTCAAAAACAAAAGGACTTCGGTCTATTTAATCTAACGTTTTAAAATCAAATATAGTAAAGGAAAATATTCTAATTATTTATAATTAGTTAAAATTGTAAACGGTATATAGATACTAAGTAATCAAAAAGATTAAGTTTTTAAATAAAATACTACGGCGAAAAGTTCCTTATTGTAAATGGTATAGTTTCGTTTCGCGTTTGTTTTTCATACGAAGTAGTAAGCTACTAGCTTTAAAATACTATGTTCATCCCGTTACAATAAACACCCTCTTAACGCCGTTTTCGAACAATTGTTTTTTACTACCGTTAGCCGAATTGGATCCTAATGTACCAAAATTAAAGCCGTAATAAAGTTATTCTTTAAATTTTACAAAGTATAACGAGGTAAACGATAATAGTTATGGTAAAAAAGGAGGAAATACTAATAAATATGTTTAATCAGATAATTAATAGGTTAATATTATACCAGAAAGTAATAGGAAAAGCCTATACTAGCGAAGCCACACTTGATGAGAAGGTACAAGCAACAGTTATGGGCATTAATGAGTTTAAATACGCCCTAAAACGTATAGATACCACCAGCAAAGGCTTCTTTAACCAGTTAGGTTACTCGCTTACTACTTTCATAACACATACATTAAATTTGCTTAGTATATACCCTTAATCTGGCAACTTCCCTATCGTGAATAAAGAAAACCTTACGGTAGTTGATTACGTCGACCGCAAATACGGCTACGAGCGTCTTTAACAACTACAGTTTAGCCTATCAACTACAGACTAAAGACAATAACTACGCTAACTCCAATAAAGCCAAAATTCAAACGGACCTGCTAACCGCAAACACTATCGTCATAATATAGAAAAAAGATATTAGATCTATAGCAAGTCTGGTTATTAGTTGATTCGACCACCCCTTAATGAATAAAAAAAACAGAAAAGTAATGTACTATATTTAATATATTACCACTTTTGAACAGGACTATTTAAATTAAACCGCAAACTTCGAAGCCGACGAGCTATTTAATAGCGATAATACCCCGAAGTAAATTAAGTAACATAAAGATACTGCTCTAAACACGGTCTAATAACTAGCCGACCACGTTTTTTAATACCGTTTAGGTAATAAAAACCCTTACCTTCATCCTAATTAAGCTTCTAACCCCTTATACACCTTTAACATTCGCGATCATTACGCGGATCACATATTTTAAGGTAATATTCTGGATATAAAGGCAACAAAGTACTTAATAAAAATTCATTAGAAATATGTGACACTACTAAAAGAAAATACTACAACTACTAAAATCAATGGTTACGATAGTAGCAAGGCCAAAGTTAACTTTATACTTGGTAAAGAACAATCGTTACTAGGGACAACGGTAATTTAAACTATTATGGGAGCTAAAACGTTTTACATCCTTAAATCCCTTACGTCTTTCCTTCTTCACTTGGAAGATATAAAGACCCTTCGTATCAACGTCTATGTTAACTAAAACGAACTAGTTGAAAACAGCCAAAAGTTCACACTAACCTTCAAGTAGTGACACTTACAATTTTATCTTTAAAGGACTAAAGTAATGATATTAAACCTAGTAAAGACGGAGATAAGTTTACTATACCGGCGCTTCAAACGCCTAACCGTTTACAGGTTATACAAAATCCCAAAATTTATAGCGTATAAACGTACTGAATACTTTGCCTTAAAAGCTATTGAAAAGCTTTATTACCACTGCCAAAATTATACAAAAACCTCCCGAAAATTCAAGTTTACACTAAAGAACGATAATGACTTTGACTTCGAGGTCTTCATTAATGTGTTTTACTTAAATAATAAGCCTATTCTTTATTTCGTTAATTCCGTAACCTCTTTTTATGGAGTCAAGTTTCTAAAATCCCTTTAGGCAAAAGATACATAAAAAACACTAAGAATGTTATAAATTGACAAGTAGCTTGACCCACTTAACGTTGTCATACACGATTCCGATACCAAGTTTTCGATAACGAAGTTTTAAGAAGATAGGATGATAATGGGTATCTAATGAAAACAGGTGCCTGTAAAGGTATGATAAAGTATTAGAAAGGTTAAAGAGGCATACACCCTACTTCGACGAGCGTATAATACCCTTAATTTGAAAATTAAAAGCTTTACAGATCCAGAAACACGCCTTTAAAAAACGTTAAAGAACCTAAACGATACTATGGGCCCTGACAGCCTAGTGCTAACGCTGCTAGTCTTTAAAGTGTACCTACGCCTAACGAGTAAATATTCGTCATTAACTAGTACCCAAAGGCGTATTACGGCCTACGGTAAAGCCTTGATGGAACTGCAAAGGTAATCATCACGCCGCCAGGTTAATAATACCCTTAACACTGAAAACGGCCTTAAAATAATCGACTTACTTACTTTATCATTATAAAGTAAAGTCCTCCTATGGCAGGAACCGGGCTAATAGGAGGGACAGTGTAAGATTCTAAGTATCATAAACTTTAAAGTAATTATTAAAACTACTAATGACCTTATATCTTTCCGAACCACTTATGTTATACCGTGAATTAAGTCTACTAACGATAAATATCCTCAAGCCAAACAACCAAGTCAATACGAACCTCCTCCACCCGTTATCGATAAGCTGATAAAATGTTGCCAGCACGGGTGACCCCTGAACAAAAAGAAATGTTAAAGAGGAAAAATAAATACTGTGCTGTATCTATAATACTACTTGGATAAATAGAAAAGAAAAAACTAAAGAAAACTTAGTATTGAAACTTCACACATAATGGATTATTGAAACCTTTGGCAAACCTTTAAATAGAAGCAACAAAGTCGAGATTAATAGTATATTAACTTGAGCGATTATATAATTTATACCGATGGCTGATTTCAAGCTTCAAAACCCGAATATCAAAATTTTGAGGTAGATAATTATTTACAATTTTAAAGGCAAAACCACGGAATAGCTATACAAAAAGTTACATTTAATCGCTTCAAGATACGCCGATAAAGGCAAAAACTGGATCCTTAAATACAGTCGGTAACGATTTAAAAAATCAACTAACGCTTAATTATTACTTTAACAACCAGTTTACTAGCTATAACAAAAGGAAAATTCACGTTTAATAGTCATAATATAACTCATGCCTATACACAATCAATCATGAATCTATAACGGATTATGCTGCTGAAGTTACCATAAGAATTACGTTCCACATACCCTTTAAAACGGTAATACGATATATTAAGCCAATATTCGAACTGGGTAAAACAAACTTTCTTTAGTATTTAACCTATTTTTCGTATTTTAAATAACAGCTAGGTATAAAATCTTTAATATACAATCCGTGTTTTCCAATAGTGTAAAAAGATAATTTTGACCCAATAGATATATAAATTAACAATATCCTTTTTATAGGAATGGCTGTCTTTATAACATTAGAATAGCCGGTAATTAAATATTTTAAGTTCTGAAATTGCAAATCGGTAACAATATAAGCGAAAGGTAATCAACTAAACTTTAACAGATTGTTACTCCACATAATTAATATTAATACTAGCCTTAGTTTTCGCTAAAAGAACCATGGTATCAATGGGGCTATAATCGACAAGACTAACTTAAATAAAGCCTAACGTTATCTTAAATAGCCTGTCTGTAATAGGTATATTGCTATCCTATACTAACCGAAGACCTCTTACGACTATTCCATCGCGGCTTGGGTATAAAAACAATAAGAGACAACTTTAACCGTCTTAATAGAAGGATAAACTAGCAAATATGGAATCTGAACCAAGGGATCAATATAGTTCTAATCGACTTGTCGAACACCAAACTAATGATTTTCACGGATAAGTCTTTCGTAAACAACACTGACCTGTCTTTATAGATCGGCATCCAGATAACCCCCATTAAGGATGATAGGCGGGAAAACTAGTTTAATATCATCGGTGGCCTAATTTACTAAACCCTTATTAAGTACAAAAAGATAACATCAAACGTATTGGCTTTCAAGGTTTATGGTATGATAATAGATTTTAATGTAGGTACAGAATTATGGGAAACCGTAAAACTTGTTATTAGGCAATTAAAGATTCCTCCTAACCCGGTAGTAATTTATACCAACTTGAGGAGCCTGTTCGAATGCCTTTCAAAGCTCGTAACCACAAGCAAAAACGCCTAATCATCGACTTAATAACACTTTATGAAGACTACTAAGGAAGGGAAATGAAAAAGTTCTGATAAATTAACGGCAAAACCAATTTTACTAATTCCATAACGAAAAACTCGCTGAATAAAGCCCTGAAAAAGTTTGTATATAGCAACAGGCTAACCATAAGTATTGAGGGCTAGGCTAATAGGCCGCCCGGCAAACCTAGGTTACGTGAAGACGGTGGTTATGGATGTGCTGGCAAACTGGAAGACTGTTAGGGAATTAACGATGTTAACGTATTTAATGAACACGGCTAAAGTATAAGTTTACAAAGGTTTATAGCGGAAAACCTTTTTGCAGGAGTCGATAAAGTTGAACCTCGGAGCCGTAGGGCTACTAATGGTAATTAAGTTCAACTTGCATGAAAATGTGTGCATTTTAATGGGGAGTTCAATTAAAATTAACAGGGGTCTAGCCAGGTAACGAGGTAGTAATTCAACTCTAAATACAAAAGATTAGTCAACCACACTGGCTTATGCGTACAAATTAAAAAGCCAAAAATATTGGAATAGTACTACATGAAGTATAGTAAGTCAATTTTACTTACAATAAAGTTTACTATACTAATTGCAAATTAAATGTATTGTTTTTTGTCGACTTACTATATTAGGTGTAAGTCGAGTACAGTATGCCATACTTCAAACTAGAGCACGGGCCAAGCAATTGGCCATACAAATTACAGTGCAGACTGGCTGGCGGTCTGCCAAATCTAAAACAATACATCCACCATCTAACCACACAATACTACTGTTACTTCGACCAATCAAATTAATAACATTGTAACATCTAAAGCCCTACCAACACTAACGGATTATAAGGGATGAGAGTACTTTTTTTCGCTACGTTGAATCTAAAAATATTGGGTTTGTTAAACCAAAATTCTTTCGCTTATCCAATTCAATTAATTTTACCAGCCCGCGACATAGAACACCCGCCCGAATATATTGACCCGTAAATTGTAAAATAAACCATAAATTATAAAACGCCGCATACAAGTTTTTAAATCATTTTCATGATTATACTCAATATAATAACAATAAAACTATTTATTATGATAAAGTATAGTTGGGTGGGGTATACGGATAAATTTGTTCTAAAGGAAACCTAGTTTCTAAATCGCGATAATATATACCCTGAGGAAAAACCAGAGGATTCCAGGGCGTCAACGTTAACGAAATCGATTCGGGCCCAGCTCGTATTCACGCCGAAAATTATAATAACGCTGGATAATTTTAAGGCGTAGGTGATTATAATACCGTAATGGATCCGGCTCGCGTGAAACCCGCTAACTTCGATAATAATAAAGATTTACCTTATTTGCGAACCAGATAACATCACGAAATAATAAAATTAAAAATTGATAAACGACCCGTTATATGTAATTCGCTTACTAACGGTTACCAAAAACGTTAAAAGTTTCCTGGCTAAAGTAAAATACCCTATATAAAATATAAAATATAAAGTCGACCTAAAAGGTAACTTGCATTCCCATAACTAATCAATGCTAATAAATTGAAAACTATTAACAACGAAAATTTCATAATTAACCTGCGATTCGCTTATTATAGGTTGTTCGGGTAAAAACGTTTGATTTCGAGTTTTTTAACGGAGTTACTGTTAAAAAAGAATAATCTAAAATATTTGACGCCTATATCGAATATATACATAGTATAATTGTATAAAGCCTTATCGTACCCTACGATAAAGCCTACTTTAATCCCTTTCTATTTTAAAACGTTATCATTCCCATATTTTGATCGACTTCATAATCGATTTACGAATTACCAATGGTAGCCCTTGTTATTTCTTAGTTTTTATAAATTACTTATTTCAATTTATTTAATTCAAACTAATATGATTTATAACCTCGCAAATGTATACAAGGCGCTTTCTGAATACATAATATAGATTTTATGAATTTCTGGCTTTTATTATGAACAATCGCGGCTCGAAATAGAAAATTGTATTTTAAACAACTTTATATTTTTAATAAAAGTTAAATAACATTTATCAACGTCTTACCACTTATAAACGGAAAACGGAACCGAAAGAGTAAATGAAAAGGTTTGAAAGTACTTGTCAATCGTCGTCGCCTTTTTGTAATACGATTAGACATTATATTTTCCTTGTTGGTAAGGCTTTAGACGTTGTAACGTTGTCGATTCGATTGGTTGAAATAACAGTAGTATTGCGTGGTCAGATGGTGAATGTATTGTTTTAGGTTTGGCAGACTGGTAGTTGGTCCGCACAGTAATTTGTATTGATAACTACTTGGCTCGTGCCCTAGAGTGAATTATATCGTACTGCATTCGACTTACACCTAATGCGGTAGGTTCACATAAAGCAATACACTTGTAGTACGGTTAACTCTTCTGTAAGTAAAGTTTACCTACTGCACTGTATACAATACTATTCCAATACTGGCGGCTTTTTAGTTTGTGCGTACACGATAGCGTAATTGACCAATTTTTTTCGGTTATTACTGGATTTTCTTTTCATTAACTAGCTAGACCCCTATTAATTCCAGTTGACTTTCATACTGAATTACACATAATTTAATGTGAATTGACCCCATTTACCTTCAATTCCTCCGCCGTTTCGAGGTTCGAGTTTATTAACTCCTATAAAAAGTTCTTCCGCTACAGGCTTTTGTAAGCCTTCATTTTAACCGTGTTATTTAAACAGATTACCATTACCAATCTCCTGGTAGTTTTCTAATTTTCCGGTATATCCCTGTTTTCTGTTACGTGATTTGGGATTTTAGAGCAGCCTATTAATGTAGCCCTCGATACATATAGTTAGTTTGTATTGTTTACAAATCTTTCCATGGCCTTGTTTGGTAATGCCTTCGTTATAGCATTTGCGTGATTGTTTTTGTAATCAATTTATCGGAATTCCTTAATTTCCTTCCCTTCGTAGGCTTTACGGAGTACCATTATGTCTTTTATCAGCCGTTTTTCGCTAGTGGTTCCAAGATTTAAAATGTATTCGAAAAGTTTTTTCGAGTCGGTATAAAATATCACCGAAATAAGAGGAATCTTGAGTTGTTTAATGATAGTGTTAAAGGTTTCCCATAGTGTTATACTTATATTAAAGCCCTTTATTATGTTATATACCCTTAACATCAATACATTTCGTATAATCTTTTTATACTTAACGGAGGTTTAAAAAATTAGGTTACCGATAATACTCAACTGGGTTTTCCCTTTATCTTAGTTTACGAGGGTTATGAGTAATCGTATCTGTGAAGATAAATATGTGCTATTTGTAAAAGACCTGTCCGTAAAAATTATTAACTTAACCTTTAACAAGTCGATTAAAATCATATAAATCCCACAGTCTAGGTTTCGAATTTATTATTCGAGCCTTTCTTTAAGTCGGTTAAAGTCCTTATTCATTGGCTTTTATATTAACGCAGCGATGAATAGGTCGTGAGATACTTCCGATTGGTATAAAGTAATAATATAATTTCTTCAAACACGTTGTTTCAAGTATCTTTAAACCTTATCTTCGTTCGTCTTGTTGATTATATCCATAATAACACCTTGGCATTTTTGGCGAAAGCTAAGGATGGCGTCAATATTAATTATATAAATTCACGATTTATGAAAGTTGAATTAACTATCTTCCCTTAAAGTTATTATCGTCTTACAATTTGAAAACTTTAAGTCTTTAATCGCTTATTATTCTAATGTTTTGAAACTAGCCCTTCCGACGAAAAAGCTATCGTTAGTTTATGTAACTAATACGCCGAAGTACTTCTTTTATGTTATTAGTAAATATGTGTTATTTTGCTGCATATACGTCTGAACTTATGGTGATATTACAGGCTATATTTGAAGATAAAGACTAAGTAAAGGTAGGAATCTATCAGAGTATAATAACAAAAACTATCATTTACTCATGAGAATAATGACTCATTAGAATAGAAGGCTCACTCATGAGTAGGCAGTCTCGTGAGAAGGCACGAGACTGACTGTCAGCAGAAAGACTCCCTTTGTAATACAACAAATGCCAGGGGCAAAAAGAAACAATAACGTACTCATCATTCATCTTTCCCATTGTTCTTCCCAACTTTCTTCTCAACTTTCCCATTTTTCCTCTTAAAGGCCTTAATAAATTCCCGGAAATTTAATTCTAATACCGGTTTCTACTCGTCGTCGCAAGACTTTAAGCCTTTCCATCTGAAAAGATATTGAATTTGATACCTGTAATGATCACACTAAATACCCGTGAGTATATAGAAGGTGTCAGAGGGTTTATGTTAACAGTAAGGTAGCAGAGGTAACAAAAGGTGCAATATCAAGACTGTGTTCGTGCGAGTGATGATCAGAAGCCGTGAGGCTATTCAGGGTAAACTGAATACTTAGATTGACAACTGAAGAACTATCTAATGAAGCTATCTAAGGTGGTGATGACCATGTCCTTATATCTAGTTCCTTCAGTTGGTACCCATACTGGGGGTGCTCCAGTATGAGGTTTGCGGGATCACTGGTGGTGATCCAAGTGATCCAAGTGAGCCGGTGATCCAGGTGATCCAAGTGATCCAGGTCACGTGACTTCTGCTGAGTCATCCGTTGTCCAATTGCCGTGCCGTACATGGGAAATGTGCTTTGTAAGCGTAGTGGGGAACATGCAGCGTCAGAGGATCCAACTGCAGTTCGTGTCATAACAATACCCTTTGCGGCGCCGTCAATCCACTCACTTAGCCAGTATACGTTCCTCTTTCCAGTTCCTAATATCTAATCCATTATCTTCGTATTTGACCGGCTTAGTCGATGGCACGATTCTTTTAAATAGGTCGTTTCTCAGGTCCTAACAGAGTAGTAAATAAGCAATGTTAATAGTTAGGTAAACTCGTAAGTTTAGTGGAAATTCTAAAGTAAAAGCCATATTATTAACCTTTTTCATATTTATATATAGTTCTATACGCGGTCATGATAATTTTCCTTTTTTATATAGTAGTTTATAGGTTTTTCTCAGCTTTAACCATACTTCATCGCCCACAAAAAAATCTATACGAACGATAATTCTAATCGTATCACTTTTTTTACATTAATAATAGTAATATATATCGTTAATTGTACGTTTTGTTGCAAATATTCCCGTATAAAGCGATGTTTTGATTGTCAGCGAGGTAAAATTGTTATAAAAATATTGACTAGTACCGTAAGTTTAAATCCGAACCAATATTTATAAGGACTAGCCTTTAAAGAACGTAAGTGAGCATTGTTAAGATATTATTATAAGGCCGGTATAACATAAACCTAATATTATTTAGAATATTTACGACAAAGTGGTGTAAAGTTAATTTTACCAACAATCTTTTCCCTTTTACTTATTCATTCGCTTTAAGAAAATAGGCTGTTATTATTATTAACCGTATTTTAAATCCTTTTTACAAACCTTACCAAAAAGCTGATATGAACTTAATATTCTTACTTGAAATAATATATTGTAAATAAGGCTAGTCGTATAATAGAAATTGTGCAGCCAAAATTGCTACCTAATCTTTTGTTGTATACGTTGTATAGCCAGGAATTAAGAGTATTCATTTGGAAGTTTTACATTTAATAGGCATTATAGTATCGAAAGATTCCCTGTTAAGTAACATTTAAGGTATGCCTTTAAGGGGTAATATTGGAAAAACGATTATAAACTCTGTGTAAATCGTATATATTGGTTTTTCGGGTGGTTAAATAGGTTTAAAGCGACAAAGTAGTGTTTAGTTATTATTACGTCATTTGCCGAAATACATGTAATTTATAACGTATATGTTCACAAACTTATGTTTTCAACGAAAATATACTCCGTTTAAGGTAGTTATCATTTTCAGGTGCGAAATGGTATTTTTTATTATATACCTTGGCGACAAGCTCTCATAGGAGTATTGTAAAAACAACTAGTATTTTACAATCACTTACGTCGCAATTATACAATAAGTAATCAATTAATCGAAGAAGGTATCCGAACTTTAAAGTATTACAAGGCATATATTTATCGTTATTATTATCTACGAGATTTCGCAAAATTTCACCCCAAATAACATCCTTATAATAACCAGTCTAAAAGCAAAGTTATATGTCGTCAGGTATTTACGCCTTAGAGTGATGTATTATCTAAGCCTGATAATTCACCTTCGGCAATTTATTCAAGATTTAATTTAATACCAGAGTATTAGTTTTATAATGTTGTCGGTTTTCGTTAAAAAGAAAGCGACTAAAGGTATTTAGTACTAAATTAAGGGGTACCGATAAGTAAACTATATCTAATAAGTATAAATTAAGGTAAATTAACGCGGTAACTAATCTTCTATTTACCTTATTTGTAAATATAGATTTTGACAAAGCTTAGTATATAATATCTCTATTCACTTTATAATAGATAGAAATAATAATTTGCAAAGTGTTATTAACCAAGGCTATACATAGGCGTTTATATACCTATACAAAACACGTAATCTTATATTTTGAAAGATTATAGTTAAGTATAAGTTAAGTTAAGTGACGACCTAAAAATATTATTTATTCGATAACAATTGTTAAAATAGGTTACCCTCATTACCAAAAATAGCCGTTTTTAAGGTAAAAAAACATAATACCAAATCTGCGTTTAAGATTTCCATTAATTGAAACAAAAGTTAACGTATCGGATCTAAATATTATTACTTAACCTATTTACACAAACAAGTTTATATAACTTTGAAAGACCGTTATTATTTAGGCTTAGCCTAGATAAAAGCAAATTGTATATAATATAATCTTTTTCCTCGGTTACCGACTTCGAATTATCCCTGTTTTCTTTCCTCATACTAATAAAACCTTTTAAGTTCCTAAACTAACTTTAATAATTGGGCGTAATAGTTTATTATTAGCCATAAAAAATTGGTTACTTTTTAATATATTTCGAATGCCTTTAAGTTGCGAGGAACAGAAGGATTCCGAAAACCTTAATTTTTTTCCTTAGTAGTTAAAAGTTCAAAGACGTTTACGTAAAATCCCAAAAATTCCACTAATTAAAGGCCGATATCAGATTCATCCGGCGATGAAAAGAGGCTTTTTCTTGAAAAAAGCTTAAACACTGACTTTAAATGAGTAAGTTATTCCTTAAATATATTAGAAAAAATAATAATGTCGTCGATAAAAGCACGATAAAAAGGTCGAAATTCCTTTAATATTCGATTTATAAAACGTTAAACGTAAGATAAATAATTACTAAAACCTATAAAAGCAACTTTACTTCGTTCTAGTCCACGATAGCTAACGAAAGTAAATCGGTCGCGTAAATCTAGATATGTTAAAAGTTAAAAGAAAAACTTAATAACGTTTACAATAGTAATCCATTTTTTACCGCCAATAAATTTAATAATATTGTTTTAGAAAGGGAATAAATAGATGTCTAAAACGGCCCATTAATTTAGTAGTGGTAAATCTATTACTATTCGATCTTTATCCACTCCTTATATAGTTTTTCACATTACAAACATCGGTAAAGTAAATACTAAAATATAGGTAAAAAAATTTATACGTTATGATTTGTAAAAATTGTCAACTATTAATCGAGGAGCTTTTCGTCTCGTTTAAATGGAAGATACGGAAAACAGTTAAGCTTAATATATTATTAACCATTAATTAATAAAACCTTTATTACTGAATTCATATATATCTTAATTAGACTGACATCCTTGCACACTACTAAATATCGTTCGCAAACACGCTATAATTGAATAGACTACATCGGGTTAGTTACGTTAATATAAGTGCCGTGTATAGTTTACACCGTTGGTATATTTTCATGTATTTTTATACTCAATAAGACATTTCGGTATTATGGCATAACGCGAAGTTCGAGGTTTGCCACTTCATGGGCCCAAGATTCTTGGATTCAGTACACTACTATGTCCAAAAAATCGGTGGTTAAGTAAAGCTTAACAAAAGGTACCATGAAAGAAGGCGTACTCGTTGGCGTAACAACGATACGAAAATTTGGAAAATCCAACTCAAATTTAATTCCAATTGCCGAAATAGGGGTGGATTTATCCAAGACTCCAATGAAAGCAAAAGAGACCTAATGGTTGCTAATAGCTATTTCGGTAGGTTGTGCCACCACAAATAATACGTTTTTAACGCCTGTAGCCCATATAAGGGCTTATATAACTCCCATTTAGACCATCTAAAAATAAGCATTATTTTCGTATTTCGTAATAGTTCCCAAACGCATATACTTAATAAGGCGAATTGCTTCAATGGTGTAGTTATAAAGTTATATTATATAAGGAGTTATAGCATCGATCAAAGCATTCAAAACACATAGATAATGGGTTATAATTAGAAAGAACCTGTCCATAAAAAGGGAAATATACTTAACTATGACATATATCGTTTATTTAAGTTTAATAATAACTTTAAGGTTAAAAGTGAATTTACGAATAATAGGTTATATAGACACTATATATACTGAAAAAAGAATCTCGAAATAGCTGTTTTTAAAACAGAGCACATTCCTTAACATTAGAATATCCGTACCATAAGGCTTTATCTAGTAGTTTGTTAATAAAGCGCCCTTATTAAGGCGATAGACAACCCAGGCTTTAGCTATTTCCTGTAATTAGGTAAAAGTGCCGTTGAACTTATATTCGTAAATATAAAAGGTTTAACGTTTCTTAGTAATAAAGCGAATAGGAAGACCTATTACTCCGCTAATAGTTTCGCGTTTGGCCACAAACACGTTTATTATAATGTAATCGGAAAAGTTTATATTTAGTTAGAATTTAGACATAAAATCTTTACCAATACCCGTGCTGAGACCAAGTATGCGATTTTTACCCATAAAGCTAGCTGAACGGAAATTTACAAGTAATGATAACCACTTATAACGAATTCCACCTCCTTATTAACAGGCTTAGTTATAATAATATCAAGATTACCCGTATCATTTACAATATCATTTAAGACGGTAGTCTTTATAGGTTATAAACGATCTAATTATCATAAATACCTCTTTATATTATTAGAAAAAAACCTTTTTCTTTAGCTATAAACTTTTAAATACTTCAAAAAAGCGTTACGCGAACTATAATTTTCGCTATAACACACGTAAGTACGTCAATTAGGAAGCGTATAACTAGGTTTCATTATATAACTCACCTTTCTGCCTAAGTACTACAAGCTTACTTGTAAAGGCGCTCTTAAGTAATTAAAATAATCCTAATCTAAATATTCAGTATTACTGGCTTGAAACTGTACATTATTAACCTTATGCTTACGATCGCGTTCGCGATTTCGATTATTACAAGGACAGAATCCGTCACATTCTCGTTTGTTAAGATCATCTTCACGTTTATCCCGACCATGGTTTCGATCGGCATACCCGCAAAGACGATAGTTATATCGTTTATGATTATATTCCTACGAGGGATGTTTTTCGTACCTTCTGTTATTGTTTTCGGGCTCATAGGACTGGTACTCGTCCCCACGAGATTGGTACTCATCTCCACAAAAATACCGCAAGTTGTAAATTTTGTGTATATCTTTTAAAACAAGCTAATAGTTAGGATAACACCGAATTACTATTACTAGTAATATAGTTTTCGACTTTTCTACTTTGCTCAAGTATTACTTTATAAATTTCTTACAATGTAAAGGTTGTAGGTACGATTAAATACCCAGGTTTAATACGAACTAAATGTCGATTATAACGTTACACTAATTGTTATTATAACGATTTAGTATACCTATTGCTTTTACGTATCGCATTTTCATTCATAAATACTGACATAAAATATACTAATCGTTTAACAGGTCGAGTGACGCGAATTTCACCTCCTTAAACTTTATAATAGCTCATCTAGTGTTTAAGGTAAAGCAATTAACGAAAATATCCATAATATAAACGAAATCTCAACAAGATATTTTGCGACGTTCGTAAAAAGTAACCTTAGTATTTCAATAATACATAGTCGATCCCTATAATAAAGTAAAGAATATTTTCACGATTTAACTTTATAAAGCTGAACAGGTGTTTACGAAGGTGTCTAAACTTTGCTAAAAGCTTTATATGTTAGTAAAAACCAAATTTTCGCCTATCATAACAATGCCTATATCTTAAGGATTAGGATACTCGGGATCAAATACCCTAATTTCTTTACCTTTCAGGCGGCGAATACTGCCTACCGAGTACTAAGTAACTATTGTATTCGGGGTTTGAAAAGGGTCGTGAAGGGTTTGAAAACGAGAGAGACGGCGTTTAAAGGGCTTGCGACGTCGGCGAGAGGGAGAATACTCGCGTCGGCGGCGAAAGGATTTCCGACAGTCACGAAAGGGCTTGTTTTCTTTCCATTTACGTAAGCAATAGCGGTTGTCCTCAAAAAATCCGATAATTTTATAGAAATGAGCGAGGTTTAGCGCTAACAACGAGAAAGGGGGTTACGGTTACGAGAATAACAACTCTTAACAATTAAGCCATCGAAGCGTCCTATAACAGCGTTATACTCCGCACGTTTTACAATATCGCGTTCCTTAAACTTACGGCGCAGGTAAAGAATGAGTTAAAGTGGTATAATAAGGTAAATTCGTAGGCGAAAGCATTATAGGTGAAGATAAAGGTATACGCGTGGGCGAGAGTGGGGCTTTTGAAAATAAAGGGAAAGTAACAGTTGACTTTGGCGAGGCAAGTACAGATTTTTTCTAAAGCTCCTGTATATAGGTTTGCTGGCGCGTACAGCGAGAGGTTTGGGGTTTATTTGGTAGCGTAATACCTAGCGCTTGTAGCTTTCGCTGGCTTATATATCGAGATTGAGGATTCGTATACAGAGCTTAACGAAAAAGGGTAGAAGTAGATGAAGAGGTAGATGGGGAAGAATGAGGTTGGTGAAGGTGGTTTCTAGTGGTAAAGCTGTATGGTTGCAGGTCTGCGCTAGTGACCTTTTAATTACTTTGCAGCAATTAATTGGTCTGGTGCCAAGTAGAATCGCAGCCTACAGCTACCATTTTTTATGCTGTGTGTACGTGTGAACGTATGGTGGTATTCTAGTCTATATTTGAAGATAAAAACTAATTAAAGGTAGGAATCTACCAAATTATAATAACAACAAGTATGATGTACTCATAAGAAGAATAACTTATGAGAAGAGAAGGCGCACTCATGAGTAGGCAGTCTCGTGAGAAGGCACGAGACTGACTGTCAGTAGAAAGATCCCCTCTGCAATACAACATGGGTTGTATATTAAAACCTTTATTGCTAGTTGTGATGTAAAATACGACTAACGAGTTAAAAACTAATAAACGCCTATTCAAGCTAATCTGTATACTGGCTTAATATATCGTATTACCGTACCTAAAGGGAACATATTACAGATTTTTTAAAGCAGTGTTTATAATATAATCCGTTGAAAATCCGTTATTTATCATGTGTAGGCTTACGTTATATTACGGTTATTCAATGTAAACTTACTGTTAATTTTAATAAGCAAATTTTCTGCCAAAACTACTTATAAACATTGACTAATTTTGAAAACCGTTGAATATTATGTGGAGATTTATTTTTTGCTTGTATTACCATATCCTTAAGCGATTAGGCGTGATTTTTGGTCCCGCCGCCAGGTAATTTTGACTTAAAAATCATAATATTTAAGTTTTAAATGTTAAAATCGGGTTTCGATACGAATTATACAACCCTTCAAGTTAATAGGCCGTTAATTTTGACCTTGTCGTTTCATTTAAAACGTTCATCAAATATTTTAATAATTCTTTACATTCGGAGTTTTAATATTAAGTTTTTGTTATTCTTTTTTTCCCTATTTACCTGAATAATATTTTAAATGCGGTCTGATATATATTACTTCTCCTTAACGTTCCTTTTCTTAGAATGTTGTTCGCGTCGACGACGTCTTGTCGGTTTATTGATAACGTGTAAAAGAGGTTTGTAAGGATTCAGTCGTTTAACTCAAGGGTTTTTATCATTAGTAATCTTAATATAAAATATAACACAGGTAATTCAAAAGGATATAAAAGCGTTACAATTTTAATAACTACTTCGAAGTTCACGATACTTAATATTTTGTACGGGTCCTTTTATTTTCCCGACTCTCGCCACATAAATATTTCACTTTGTAACGATAAAGTAAGTACGTTAATTGTTATAAAGCCGTTTTTAGTATTAAAGGCCATATTGATTTAGCGGCGTACCGATTTTATTTTCAGCTTCCTTAAAGCTTTATTATAGGCCATAACACGTTTTTGAGTTTTTGCCGAGGGCGGAGATTTACTCGTCAGGCGTGGATACGCTTCAAAGACTAGTAGCATAGATATCAAGCCATTAGAGCCTATAATATAGTTTAGGCCTTTTACTGCTATCTATAGGCGTGCCTCCGGATCTGTAAAGCTTTCAATATCTAACGTAAGAGTATTATTGTCCTGACCCAGACAGCGGTTGGGTCAGGAAACGGGCCAGTATGCAACTGCACCACTGAGAAGCCTGAAGTCTAACACATCAGGCGGGGAACATCTCTTATTTTAGTCATGATGACTAAGCTAAGTCACGCGATGGATCATGAAGGATCATAGAGATCTAAGATGATTTAGAGAACAGAGGATCATAGCGATCCAGTATAATCTAACCTAGGACAGTACTGAAGACGGTATGAAGGATAAAGGATATAAGGACACGTTTAGCACCACATAGATAGTATTTCCTTCATAGCTCTTCAGTTTTCAATCTAAGTATTTAGTCTACATATCTGAATAGCCTCGTGGCTTTTGATCATTACTTTTACGGTTGCGATATTGTTCACTCAGCACCTCTGCTACCTTCTTAATAAAATAAACCCTCTGACACCTTCTATATACTCATGGTTATTTAGTGTGATCATTACAATTATACGCTCGGCGAATTAAGGCGTATATTTTTTTAACTTTCCTAATACTTTAATGAGCTTTTACAAACATCTATTTATACTAAATACCTATTAGCTTAATATCTTTTTGGAAGTTTGCCGCCGTAAAATTAGTGCCGGTATCGTAAACAACGTTGTTAGGTGGGCTTAGGTACATGTTAATTTATAATATTTTTAACGTTTTTTATGTAGCTTTTGTCAAAAGGGTCTTTAATAACTTGACTTTGTAAAAAGAGGTTATAGAGTTAACGACTTGAAAAACAGGTTTATTATCTAGGTAAACTACGTTATTGAAGATCCTGTAATTGAATTTTCGGCGTTTTTTAGTGTGAATTTAAATTTTAGGAAGGTTTTAATATAAGTTTAATAATAGAAGTCAAGTCTTTTGATAGTTTTTAGTGTAAAATATTTCATGTTTTTAGGCCTTACTGACTTTAAGATTTTATATAACCTATTAACAGCTATATAATCAAAACGCCGGTATAATTAACGTATTTTCGGCTTCGTTAAGTTTTATACCACTACTTTCGAGCGTTAAAGATGAAACCATAAATTCCCTTAATTAAATGCGAATAAAAACCTTCAGTCATTTTTAACTAATTTGTCTAGATTAATGTTGACGTTCACGCGGAAGGTCTTTATATTCATTCAACAAAGTAATAGAGATAAAGGGTAATGATAGATAAGGAATTTAATCGCTTTTATAACAGTTTAAATTACTGTTGTCCTTAGTAATAATAGTTGTTCGCGTGATGTAAAGTCAACTGTGGCTTTATTAACATCGTAACAATTAATATTAGTGGCTGTAGTGATTTCCCTCCATAGTATTACTTACCACGAATAGTCTTTTATTAAGTAACTTATTGCCCCTATGTCTGAAATAATACTTTAAAACGTGTGGTCCACGTAATAATCGCAAAGGTTAAAGGTTTGTAAGGGGTTAGAGGCTCAATTAGGTTAATGGTAAGGGTTTTTACCATTTAAACGGTATAAAAAGACGTAGTCGACTAGTTATTAAGCCGCGTTAGGAGTAGTATTTTTATACCACTTGATTTTCTTAAAGGTATTAACGACGTTAATTAGCTCGTCTCTCTTAAAGTCTACGATTTAATTTTAGTAATCTTGTTTAAAAGTAATAGGGTATTAAACGTAATATATTTCGTTTTTATTGTTACGCTTGGTGGAGGGATACTAAGTTAACTACGAGCCAAACTTATTACGGATTTAATATCTCTTATCAATATTATGATGATAGTGCTTAAGGTTAAAAGGTTCGCCTGGATCTTGGCTTTGTTAACGTTAACGTAGTTATTACCTTTAATTTATGACTGGTAGTCCAAACTTTGAGCGTTGTAGGCGCCCATTATTACAGTCAACGTAATTAATTACCGTAAGGTTTTTTAATCTATATTAAGTAAATTGACAGCTTAGGATTATATACTAAGTAAGTTTAATATACGAATTATCACAATGATAAACCAAGAGTGTAACTGGCTAAAAAAGACTTTGTAAGTGGTACTTAGGTGTTATAGAGCGTATTTAAACTCGTTAACGCCTTTGATTATTGCACGTAACTACTTTCGAAATGTAGCTTCGTTAATGTGGGCTTTTCCTATTGCTTTTTAATATAATCTTAATTTGTTAAACATATAGTTGGGGACTTCTATTGGTATTTCCTCCTTTTTCTCTTTCTCTATTATCGTAGTTTACCGCGTAATAATCTAGTTTATGTAGTATTATGTAAAGTGGACGTCGTATTCGAAATAACCTTTTATAGTATTGTGAATCTCGCGAAACGTAATAGCCTTAGTAAGGAAGGTTATATAATAGTCCAAGGCGTACCTTATAAGGATTTTGGAAAATAGTAAGTAAAAACCTAAAGAGAAAACTTTATTTATTTGAATTTTTTTCAAAAAAGCTTTATTTTGAAGTTGAGGAAGTTATAAGGTTTCCCGTTATACTTTTTTATATTGTTTCAAATCTTAGAAAAATCTGTAAACAGCCTATCATTTATATTAGCCATCTTAATAAGTTTTAGAAAAAAGTCGCAATATTTATCCTCATTTAAAATATTGTTTTTTAGTAGTTTAATCCTTAAAGCTTTCGAAACACGGTATTAAGAGTGATTACCAATTGCCTGACCTAAAGGATAAAGTCCTAGAGTGAAACCTATGGTAGGCTTTTGCGTATATATAAATTTAAAGGGATAAGTTTTTTAAGGGTTTTAGCGGTTAAATTGCGAAGGGGAGATAGATACTTAAAGTTTTTAAAAGGCCTGAAAATCTAACTTAATTGACTGGTATAAAGCGCTTACATTAATACCTTTGGCCACGTTGGTAGCTCTCGCTTCATCCGCTCAGCCGCCGCTAAGTTCGTATTCAGCTTTATTACATGGAAGTATTAAACTTTCGAATAAGTTAACGTATTCCTTATCGTTAACGCGTTAAGAGGCTAAACTTAGCTAAAAGTGAAGGGAAGGTTCCCTAAAACGTATATATAAACGTCAAGGTTTCTTGATACCTTTTTCCTTAGGCTGTGGATTTTATAAGTATTATTTAAGCTGTGCTAACTCGAAAAGTGTTTTCGTTAGCCTAATAACGTTTCCATTTAGCACGTAAATCTCTCGGTATTCAAGTTGAGCTTTTGATTTGGGTTTAACCATTTTTTAAGTTGTTTTTGATATGTCAATTGTTAGTTTCCAAAGAATTTACGGACTTTGAGAAACACGTCATTAGGATCTTCGTCGTTGATATGTTTCAAGATGATGCAGACGATAAAGTTGATTAAATACTTTTCGTTTCAAATCTTCGTAAACGTTTTGTCTTCAAAAGTCATCGTTATAGTATTTGAGAAATAGGTAATTAAGGGTTTTAATTGCTCCTTTTTTTTGTGGTATCGTTAATAGCTTTAAGTTACTCTCTGAAGTTAGCTATCTTAGCGTTTTAAATTATATAGGACGTATAGAATACGTAAGGTAAGGGACTCGGTGATCTTGGGTGTGGGAACTTAGTGTTTTAGTATAGAGTCGCATGACGTAGCTTTTTCGTCGCGACTTAGCGATTATTGGTATTTTCGCTTGAATCAGTGAACTTGACGATTAAAGTGGCGTGAAAAGTAAAAAAAAGTGAAGTATGGGTAAAGTTTTAGTGTAGAGGGTAAGGTCTAAGGTCGTTATTGGTATTAAAAGGCGAAATTTGTTTGTTATAGTTATTTGGCATAAGGACTTAGTAATTTTTCTGCAATAGTGGTACCCGTAGTATTATTGACTTAACCGTTTGTCAATTTTCCAAACTTTAAGACTTTGAACAGTTAATCCTAACGTCTTTAAGAAGGATTAATGAAGATTTTTTGGTGTTTTCCATAGAGATACCATAGTTACCTTTAAATTGCCGTGAAAACCGGTGTAGCCTAGAAGTCTCCTTTATTTATTGCTGTAAAAACCGGCGCAGTAGTAAAGGCTTTTCGTAAATATCTTTCCTTTACCCTAGCCGTCGTTTAACGAAAAGAGTAACCGAAAAGTAGTCTTTTCTTTCATTTAGCTAATTTATACTTAAGCCAATTAGCACAAATTAGTATTGGTAGGGCTTTAGACGTTGCAACATTATCGATTCGATTGGTCGAAGTAATAGTAGTATTGCGTGGTTAAATGGTAGATGTATTGTTTTAGTTTTATTAGATTGCTAGCTGGTCTGCACAGTAATTTGTATAGTCAATTGCTTGGCCCGTGCTCTAGAGTGAAGTGCAGTGTACTGCACTCGACTTACACCTAATGCATTAAGTCTTTACAAAGCAATACACTCAACTTACAGTACAGTCAACTTTACTGTAAGTAAAGTTGACCTACTACATTACATGTTATACTATTTAAACACTGGAGGCTTTTTAGTTTGTACGAGTACACTAGTATAGCCAATCAATCCTTCCTAGTTACCACTAAATTACCTCCTCATCAACTAGCTAGACCCCTGTCAATTCCAGTTGACTTTCATACTAAATTGCAGCCAATTACATGCAAATTGACCTTATTTAACATTAATTACTCTATACACTGAGGTTCGAGTTCATTAATTACCACATAAAGTTCTTTTGCCACAAACCTTTACCGGTCTTTACCTTAACTGTGTTACTTAAACAGATCACCATTATTAATCCCCTGGTAATATTTCATTTTGATAACACACCCTTGTCCGCCGTTACGTGATCCGGGACTTCCGGGTTATTTATTAACGTAACTCTCGAATTGCATAGTCAGCTGGTTATTATCCACCAACTTTTCCAGGGCTTTATTTAACACGGCCTTCGTTATAACATTTGTAGGATTCTCTTTACCATCGATTCATCTGAATTCTTCAATTTTCATCCCTTCATAAGCTTTGCGTAGTACGATCAAATCGATTATCAGGCGTTATTCACTAGTAGTCTCGAGTTTCGAAAGGTATTCGAAAAGACTCTTTAAGTCGGTATAAATCACCACCAGAATAAGAGGAATCTTCAGCTGCCTGGTCATAATATTAAAGGTTTCCTATAGTATTATACTTCCGTTAAATCCCGCTATTATACCATAAACCTCATAAGCCAATACGTTTTATATAATCCTTTTACACTTAATGAAGGCTTAGTAAATTAGGTTGCCGATAATACTAAATTTGTTTTCCCGTTTATTTTTATTAACAAGAGTTATTCGAAACCCGATTTAGAAGGATAAGATGGTGTTATTTTTAGAGGATTCATCCGTAAAGATTAACTTAGTCTTTAATATGTTGATTAGTACTATATTAATTCCTCGGTCCAAGTCTTGTATTTGCTACTTAAGCTTTTTATTTAGCTAGTTAAAATACTTATCCGTTAACTTTTATATTTATACTGCGATTAAAAAATCGTAAAAAGCTTTCGGTTAATATAAGGTAGTAATATAGTTATCTCCAACACGTTATTCCAGGTACCGTTAAACCTTAGCTTCGTTTAACTTGTTAATTGTAGTTACAATAATGCCTTACCCATTTTAATAAAAATTAAGGCTGGTATTAATACCAAGCATATGGATTGTCGATTTATTTAAATGAAGTTGAGTGTTTTCCATTAACGTCCTTACCGCCTTATTATTTTAAAATTTGAAAGTTTTAATAGCTCGTTATTTCAATGTTACAAAACTAGTCTTTTCGACGAAAAGGGTATCGTCAGTTTACATGTTTACCATACTGAAGTCCTTTTTCATGTTACCAATAGGTACGGGTCGTATATCAAGGATTTTATCGCTAATCGTACTTTAAAATACGATTAGTAGGTTTAAAACCAGCAAAAGCCTACTTGAGCTAATCCATATAGTGGTTTAATACAAAGTATCACCGTATCTAAAGGGTAAATAATACGGAGTTCCTATAGTAATTTTAATAATACGACTCATGCTTAATCTATTACTTATTATGTATAAACTTAAGTTATATCACGGCTATTAAATGTAAATTTAACTTTAGTCTTCTTTAATAAACTTATCGTTAAACCGACTACCAAGAATTAATCAATCTTTTAAATTGTTGACAATTACATAAGGATTTAGTCTTTACCTTTATTACTGTATCCTGAAGTAATTAAATGTGATTTTTAGTACTGCCACCCCGTAGGTTTACTTGTAACCTTGTAAATAATTTTCGATTTCAAGATCGTAACGTTTAGGTTTTGAAAGTCAAAATCGGTTTTCCACACGAAATATATAACCCTCCAATTTAATAAGCCGTTAATTTCGACTTTCTTACTTTCCTTAAAATATTTGTCCAAGGTTTTTTTAATCCTTTACGCTTGTAGCTTTAGTGCTAGGATTTTATTATCCCCTTTTATACTTATCTAAACATTATTATAAATACAGCCCGGTATGTATTCCTCCTCTTTATTGTTCATCTTTTTCGGGGGTCGTTCGTACCAGCAGCGTTTTATCGGTTTATAGATAACGGGTAAAAAAGGTTTGTATTAACTCCTTCGTTTAGTTTTAAGAGCTTAAAGTTCTTTATCTCTAGTAACATATATACAAGGCTTAATTTAAGTGATTCGAAAGGGTACAAGACCATTAATAGTTTTAACAACTACTTCAGTGTTTTTAATATTTAATATCTTATATAGGCCTTCCCATTTACCCAGCTCCCGTTATACAATGACTTTACTTTATAACAGTAAAGAAAATACTTCGATTGTTAAAGGACCGTTTCTAGTATTAAGGGTGTCATTGATCTAGCTGCGTATCGATTCTCTTCGCAGTTCCCTCAAAGTTTTGTTATAAGTCATAGCACGTTTTAAATATTTTCTGAGGGCGGAGATTTACTAGTTAGGCTTCGGTACGCTCCAAAGACTAAAAGCTTTGGCACCAAGTCATCAGAACCTAGAACATCGTTTAGATCTTTTACTACTATCTATAGACGTGCCTCCGGATTCGTAAAGCTTCCAATCTCTAACATTAGGATATCATGCGCTCGACAAAGTAATATATATGCCCTTTTAAACTTTTTAATACTTTAGTAAACTTTTATAGGTACTTTTTTACACTAAATACCTATTATTTTTAAAAAAAATTGAAAAAATTCACCGTAATAAAGTTAGTACCGGTATCGTAAACGACGACGTTAGGTAAACCTAAGAACGTGTTAATCCATAACATGTTTAACGTTTTTTATGTATCCTTTGCCGAAAAAGACTTCAGAAACTTAAACCCGTAAAAAGAGGTTATGAAATTAACGACGTAAAAGAAAGATTTGTTATTTAAGTAGAATAAATCGACAAAAATCTCGTAATTGAAATCCTTAGTCTTTTAGCGTAAATTGAAATGTTATAAGAGCTAAGGAATACATTTATTAGTGGTGGCAACGCCGTTTCATAGATTTTATAACGAAATATTTCCCATCGTCGTACCTTAAGAACTTTAAGACTTTATATAACTTATTAACGGCTGGATAGTCAAAACGCTGGTACAGTTAATGTATTTCCAGCTCCATTAGGTATAACAACATAACTTCCAAACCTTCAAGATAAAACTATAAGTACTCCTACTTAAAGGCGAGTAAAAACCTTTGAAAATTTTTAACCAATTTATCTACGTTAACGTCGACGTTAACGCCAAAATTCTTTATATTCTCCAAGTAAAGAAGAAAAGAGGTAGGAGACTTAAAGATATAAAACGTAATTGTTTTTACAACAGTTTAAACTATTGTTATCACTAATAACTATAGTTATTTGCCCGGGCCAAGGTTAACTTTGGCCTTACCAGCATCATAGCGATAAATCTTAATATCTATAGTACTTTCTCTCCGCAACACTACATACTGCGAAGTACTCATGTTGAGTACTTTACTGCCCCTGTGTTTAGTATAATGCCTTAAAACATATAGTCTACGTAACAATCGCGAAAGTTAGATGTATATTAAAGGTTAGAGGCTTAGTCAGGGCAAAGGTAAGGGTTGCCACCACCCAAATAGTATATAAAGGTATAGTCAACTCATTAATAAGCGGTATTAAAAACATTATCTTCGTATTACTTAATTTACTTAAGGGCGTTAGCGTCATCAATTAGCTCATCGCCTTTAAAATTTGCGATTTAATTCAAGTAATCTTATTTTGAAGCAATAGGATATTTAGAATAGTATACTAATTTCCTGTTATTACGCTTGACGAGGGGGTGCCAGTATCAATTTATTAAACATTTGGTTAAGGATGTTTATTAGTATTTCGTCCCTTAATTTTTTGCCGTTATTATAACTCACCTCGTAATGGCCTAGTCTATGTAATATTACGTATGGTTGATATCGAATTCGAAGTGGCTTTTTATATCATCGTAAATTTCGCGAAATATAGTTACTTAGGTTAGGGAAATCAGGTAGTAATTCTTTAACTGCTTTGTGAGGATTCCAGAGAATATTAAGTTAAAACTAAAAATGGGAACCTACATCCACTTGCAAATGTTGAGGATGGGCATTATCTTGGTGTTGATGAGGTTGTAAAACTTTTTGTAATACTTCTCCATATAGTTCCAGATCTTAGCGAAGTCTGTAAAAAGTTTGTAATAAATTTTAACCGTTTTAATTGGTTTTGGGAAAATATCGCGATAGTCATCCCAACCCTAAATAGTGCTTCTTAGCAGTTTGAGCCTTCGCGCTTCCGAGATATAGTATTAAGGATAATTTTCAATCGCTTGGCCTAAAGTGTAAAGTTATGTGATAAAACATGTAGTATGCTTTCGTATGTAAGTAAATCCAAATAGGGAAGGTTCTCAAGGGAATTACCGATTAAATTGCCAAGGGGTAATAAGTATTTGGAGGTTTTGGGAGGCTTGACGATCCTGATTAATTGATTGGTGTAAAACGTCAACATCAATACCTCTGGTCGCGTTAACAGCCGCTGCTTTACGTGCCCTGCCGCTTCTAAAAGTGTATTCCGCATTGTTACGTAGGGGTACTAAACTACTGAGCAGGTTAACAAGTTCCTTATCGCCAGCATGTAAAAAGGTTTAACTTAGTTAAGGGTAAGTTCCTCAAAACGTGTGTGTGGTCATTATAATCCCTTAACGCCTTTCCTTTTTCCTGAAAGGTCTTGAGGATTAAGGTTTTAAGGGCAGTCTTTCTACTAAGCTAATTTAAAGAAAGTTTCCGTCAATCCCACAGGGTTTTTTCAGGAATATAGATACCAAAACATCTAACCTCCTTCATCAGCTTCACCTTGACCATTCGTTAAATTATCTTTCACATATCAAAAGTCTAGTAGTTGAAAAACTCGCAGAAATCTTAGAAAGCGCAGGCGCTATGGCCATAATCTCTATCGAGGTCTGAGTCGATAATGTACTGGCTAACATAGTTGGTTAAGTGGGCTTTAGTTAAGGTTTCACTAATATATGTAATCCAAAGCTATTGGTCCTAGTGTTTAATGAAAACTAATCTGAAGGCTTTAACTTTATTCATATATTTCTGAATTGGAGCTATTTTTACGGTTTGGTTTGTAAAGAATGTATAGGACACGTAAAGCGAGGGACTTAGTGATCTTTGAGCGTGTGAACTTCATGTTTCAGCGTAAAGTCACGTAACGTAGCTTTCTTGGCGCGACTTGGCAATTCTTGGTATTTTCGCTCAAAGCAGCGAACTTGACGATTAAAGTGGTGTAGGCATTGAAAAGAGTGAGACAGGGTAAAGCTTTGGTATAAAAGGCAAGGTAGAAGGTCGTTTGTTGTTAGAGGTTGTAGGTAGAGGGCGAAGGTTGAAAGTTTTTTAGCGTAGTAACTTAGTTGGTTTGCAGTAGTAGCATCTGCAGTAATATTAATTTAGCCATTTTCCAATTTGCCGAACTTTAAAACTTCTGACAGTCAATTTAAATGTCTTTAAAAAGGATTAATGAAGATTTCTTGGTGTTTTTCGATAACAATACCGTTGCTACCTTTAAGCTGCCGTGAAAACCGACGCAGTAATGGAGGCTCTTCGTAAGAATCTTTCCTCTACCTTGATCTTTTACAAAGCGTAACTGGAAAGTAGCTTTTTTTCTTTTACTTAGCTAATCTGTGCTTAAGCCAATAAACAAGTAATAATTAGTGTTAGTAGGCCCTAGAAGTTGCAACGTTGTCGATTCTATTGGTCGAAGTAATAGTATTATTGTGTAGTCAGATGGTGGATGTATTGTTCTAGGTTTTGCAGACTGCTAGCCGGTATATACAGTAATTTGTATGGTCAATTGCTTTGCCCGTGCCCTAGAGTGAAGTTTAGCATACTGCACTCGATTTACAACTAATGCGGTAAGTCTCCATAAAGAAATACACTTAACTTGCAGTACAGTCAACTTTACTGTAAGTATAGTATAAGTAAAGTTGACCTACTGCACTGCATGTTGTACTATTCCAACAAAACCATACTAAAAGTTACTAAAACATTACTAATATACGACGGCCCTAAATGAATTCGAGGTGAAATAAAGGGACGCCCGGTTTTATAATAGCCTAGTATTTCGATATCATCGTTGAATAAGTTTTAAAAAACTTATTTTAAGCGAATCGCTTTCGCCTTAACGATAATATAATATTCATAGGAAAAGACGAAAATATATTATTATTATAATATAATATAATATAATATAATATAATATAATATAATATAATATAATATAATATAATATAATATAATATAATATAATATAATATAATATAA
>JASMMZ010000002.1:12973525-13144398 GCA_038502455.1 Anisogramma anomala | reverse complement strand
AATATAATATAATATAATATAATATAATATAATATAATATAATATAATATAATATAATATAATATAATATAATATAATATAATATAATATAATATGTAGGGTTAAGTATAGCTTACCCGGCTTTTTCAAATAAGTATCTAATTAGGAAACAGATTTTACTACAAACTATTAAGTTTCAACTATTAGCTATTATCATTTTTATTCGGGTCTTCCGAATAATAGCGCCGTTAACGCTTAAAACACTATTACGACTAATCTTGGATATTGAAAAATCCCGGTAAAGGCGGAAAGCATAAAACGGGGCGAGTATTAGGAAACGTCGACAAAAGTAGTAAACGAAAGGTAAGGCGGGCATTGGGTAAAGCCGGAAAAAACGAATAATTTTAAACGGGGCGAATACCAAGTAAGGCCGACAGCGGCAGATAATTGTAGTTAAAGCGATGAAAACAATCATGTAGGCGGGATACAAAAAACTATAATATATTAGTTGATACCCGAATTACGCCGTCGGTTCGTATATAATCGTTAACCCATTCACTATCGGCTCGATTAACTTTCTTTGAATTAAAGTTAATAAATAACGTACAGATAAATAGAAAGCTTTTACGATTAGGCCTTAAAAATCGTTTACAACATTTTATCGTAACTTTTATTAGTTGAATAAGATATAACTCACATAATTTTATTCTTTTTACTAATCGAGTTATATCTACAAAAATATATTCGACAAATACTAAAAAAGCCGGGGTAAAGATATTTCGTATTAATATACTATCAGTTAAGGGAGTCTTATGGCGATAAACAGGTGAAATTTTCGATAGAAACGAAAAGGTTTTAAAAAATAACAGGCTTGAAAGGAAAATACAACGAAAACATGTAGCTAAGAATATAGTAACTTATATTACCAGAACGGTAAAGACGCTCTAAATTTATACGATATTGTAAATCCGGATGAACTAATTAACTAATTCGAAAAGAGCGGGGGTAAAAACGGTTTTATAAGCCAAGATATTACTTTACCGCTTATAGGTCGGAGATAAAATATAATTACTGGTTTCGAAAAATACGACTAACTACCTTAGTCATACGCGTAAACTAGGACAAGTTCCGAATAAATACATCTCTTTAATACATTACAAAATGAAGTTGATTAAGGGTTGTGTATTTCATAAAATTAAGTTTTTAAACTTGCCTTATTAAACAATTTCCGTCAAACGCAACATCCATGAATATAATAAACACGAATATAAATCAAAAGTACTTTAAAGTTAAAAGAGCGATCAATACAAATTATATGGGTATCTTTTACCAATAATAAAAAAGCTTATTTTCGTTCTTATTGTATTTAAGTACGACAAATCGCCCATAACGCAAGTGAAAAAAGAAATACAATGAACGATAAGGTATTTAAATATAAAGGGATGATATATCTTACGAAAAGTCCAATTATCATTACCAAAAACAACAATACTAATATAAATTAGGCTAAAACCATTGTAAATATGAGCTACATCGATAAAACTCAATTAATAAAATACGAAACGTTAATAGAAGAATAAAGGTCAGAATTAAAATCGAAAAAAAAATCAAAAATAAAACTATTATAAAAAGGGCGATGTAAATAATTGTCGTAAAGGGAGGGTTAACAAAGTAAAAAGAAAAGGAAAAGAGGTTTTGTAAGTTACGATAAAAGCCGTATTTATAGGTATAGGCGGAACGGAATCAATAAGAGCTATAAGTTATATAGCATATTAAAGGGTGCATTATATAGTGCTGACGGCTTAGAGCTAAAACGGCCGATACTTTAAATGGAATGTTAAAGGGCCGCGTTATACGGCGTGGGCGATTTAAGTTTAAACCAGATGATACGTTATACGGTAAGTTAAAGGGATGCGTTATACGATGCCAGCGACTTACAATATGTTAAGTGGCGCGTTATATGGTGCCGGCGGCCTAAAGTCAGACCAGGTTATACGTTATAAGACATATCAGGAAATACGTTATAAGTCTGAGCCCGGCTCATACCCGACCCATATACTAGGCAGATACGCTTCGCGCCTTGCGTTTAACCAGCGCAATACTACGGCCCTTACAGTTTTTAATAAAAATGGGAGTATATTATAAATTTTGGCTGTTAGATATTAAGTTTATAGATTACGTGACTATATACGTAACGGGATATATAGTATCCGGCTCGAGCCTAGTCCGGACGCAGTCTGCATATAATATGTATAAGAGCACGTAATGGGTTGTATACTAACAATACACATAAGTTTTATACGAAAGATTAATATAGCCTCATTTAGTCTTCCGCTTATACGTCAATAGTAAACCCCATTTGGCACCTATTTGGCTTACTATCATAGGTCGGACCATAACACTTACCTTTACTTTACCCAAATCATTGACCCCTTAAATACCTTTAATCTTCGCTATTACTATGTGGACCACACGTTTCAGAGTATTATATTAGATATGGGGGTAGTAAGATACTTGATAGGAGGCTATACGCAATGTGTAACTTCATGGAGGGAAAACACTATTGCTCTCGAAATCAATCGTCAAAATGTTGGTAAAGTCAAAGTTAGTTTCGGCTTATGAAAACGACTATCGTCTGCAAAAACAACGGTAATTCAAACTGTTATTAGATTGAATACGTTTCACATCCTCAAATCCCTTGCTACTTTCCTCTTTTACTTAAAGGATATAAAGACGTTTAGTATGAACATTAATTTTAACGTCGATAGGTTGGTTAAAAACGGTTGGAAGTTTCCCTTCGCTTTCAAGTGGAGATATTTATGGTTTAATCATTATGGTTTGGAAGTAACGGTATTAAATTTAACAGAGTTAGAAATACTTTAATTACATCGACGTTTTAACTGCGCGGTCACTAACAAGTTATAAAGAATCCTTTAGTTTGTAAAATATGAAGATATGGAATACTTTAGTCTAAAAGCTACTAAAAAGCTTTATCATTACTATTGAATGTATACCTAAGCCCCTCGACAATTAAAGTTTATACTTAAAGACGATAAAAACCTTTATTAGGACGTTTTTATTGACGTATTTTGCTTAAATAACAAGTCTATTTTTTACGTTATAAACTTTGAAACCATTTTTTGCAAAGCTAGGTTTTCAAAATACCCATCGATAAAAGATACGTAAAAGACATTAAAGATACTATAAATTAATACGTATTTAGGCCCACTAAACTTTAACGTTCACGATACCTATATTAATATTGCGGGGGTAGAGTTTCAGGGAAAACCCAAAATAATGAAAATTTAATGTAAACAAGTTTTTATAAAGGTTTACTAAAGTATTAGAAAGGCCTAAACGTTATACGCGTTACTTCACCGAGCGTACGATATCTTTACCTTAGAGATTGGAAGCTTTAAAAAATAGAAACCATTGCTTTAAATAGCGGTAAAAGGCATAAATGATAATTTTAGCTTTAATGGCTTGATGTTAACGCTATTAGTCTTTAAATAGTATCCATATATAAAGAGTGAATCTTCAGTATTAACAAATACCCAAAAGAAAGCTATAGCTTATGGAAAGATACTAAAGGAATTATGGAAAGAATCGGTACAACGTTAATTCAATAATACCTTTATCACTAGTAACGGATTTTCGATAATCAACATGCTTGCTTTACCGTTACGGAGTAAAGTCTTTATGTAGCAGGATCAATGCATAGTGGATAGCTTATACAAAACCATAAGTATTGTTAACTCCAAAATAGTTGTTAAAAATGTTAACGGTTGGCGGAATTTCGCATTACGTAGGTCAAGTCTTATATTAGGGCGACTAATGATAAAGACCTCTAAGCTAAGAAAATTAATTAATACGACTCTTTTTTACCTTTTATCGAAAAGCCATTGGAACGCCGCCGGCGCGAAAAACCACTGAAAAGGAGAAATGTGAATAACAATAAATATACACCAGGTCGTATCTATAATACTACTTAGGTAGGTAGGAAAAAGAGGGATAACGAAGACTTAATATTAAAACTCTGGGTATAAGGTGTTATCAAGAATTGCAGCAAACCTTTTAAGGAAAACTATAAGGTTAAGATTAACGGCCTTTCAACTCGAGTAGTGATACAGTTCCCATCTAAAACTAATTTTAACCTTTATGATTCGAATGTTACGATTTTTAAGTCGAGGATTATACAAAAAGTTAAAGGGATAACCACTGGGTGGCTGTATGAAAAGTTACACCTAATCGCTTAAAGATACAGTAATGAAAGAAAATATTGGATTTTTACGCAGTCGTTAACTATTTTAAAGGTTGACTAGTGTTTGGTGGTCGCTTTAATAGCAAGTTTGCTAACTAAGACTAAAGGAAAGTTTACTTTTAATATCTGCCATATAACGTAGACATATACATGATTAGCGACAGATTTATTACTGATTATGTTATTGTAATTATTATAGGAACTCGATGTCACTTACCCTTCGTAGACGATAATACTATATATCAAGCAACTATATAGATTAGCTAAAGCAAACTTTCATTAGTTTTTAACTTATCAATCGTACTTTAGGTTATAATTAGGCATAAAATCCTTAATATGCGATCCGTGATCGTTAGTAAAGTAAAAAAAGACTTCGGTTCAATTGGTATATAAACTAACGATACCCTTTTCGTTGGAATTATTTACTTTATTGCCACGAATAACGGGCGATTAAAAATTTCAAGTTTTGGAATTACAATCTAGCTACGACCTCGGCGAAGATAAACTAACTTAACTTTAACAGATATTTAATCCGTATGATTAGTGTTAATACTAGTATTAACATTCGTTAAAAGGGTTAGAGTATTAACTTGGCTATAATAAATAAAACTAAAGTACCTAATATTTAATGGTACTTGGAATAACACGCCCGTGATAGTTATATCGCCACTTTAGACCAACCGAAAGCCTCTTATGATCTATCTATTACGACACAATTATAAAACCAAATACATAAAAACTTTGACCGATGAAATAAAAGGCTTAAATGGTAAATGCAGAACTTGAATCGAGAGATTGATATGGTTCCAATTAACTTATCGAGTGCGAAGTTAATAATCTTTATGGATGGTTCCTTTACTAACAATATGAACTTGTCTTTATAAATTAGCTTCATGATAAACCCCCTTAAAAAGATAAATAAAAAATCCAGTTTAATATTATTAGTAACCTGATTAACCAAACCTTCGTTAAAAACAAGAGAATTATACGAAACGTACTAGCTTTAGAGGTTTATAGTATAATGGCTATCTTTAATATAGTCATAACCCTATGGATAACCTTTACCTTTATTATTAGTTAACTACAAAAAATACTTCATCCAAGTGGTAATTTGTACCAACTCAAAATGCTTATTCGAATACCTTTTAAAACTCGGAACCACTAGTGAAAAGAGTTTTATAATTGATGTAATAGCACTTCATAAAGCCTACGAAAGCTTAGAAATCAAGAAGTTCCGATGAATTGATAGGAAGGATAATCATTTTGACACCATAATGAAGGCATCACCAAACAAAGCTCTTAAAACTTTAGTAAATAGTAATAGTATTGGTAGACCTTGCGTATCAATAGGCCTTTAGACGTTGCAACGTTGTCAATTTGATTGATCGAAGTAAAAGTAGTTTTGTGTAGTCAGGTGGAGGATGTATTGTTCTAGGTTTTTTAAACTGCTAGCCGGTTTGCACTGTAATTTGTATGTCTAATTGCTCGGCCTGTACCCTAATATAAAGTATGGCGTACTGTACTTGTCTTACACCTAATATAATAAGTTCACACAAAATAATACACTTAACTTGTACTCAGTATAGTTAACTTTACTGTAAGTAAAGTTAACCTAATTTACTACAGGTAGTACTATTCCAACACTAGCGGCTTTTAATTTGTGAGCGTATATCAGTATGGTTAACCAATCTTTTCCGGTTATCGCTGAGATAACTCTTCATTAACTGGCCAGACCCCTGTCAATTTTAGTTAACTTTCACATTAAATTACATTCAATTGCACTTAATTTAACCCCTCTTTAAACTTAATTGATTTATGTTGCTGAGATCGAAGTTCATTATTTTCCACAAAAAGTTTCTTCGCCATAGGCTTTTATAAACCTCTACTTTAACCGTACCAATTAAACAAGTTGCCACAAACAATTCCAGTTCCCTGACAGTCTTCCAGTTCTCCAGCATATCTCTGACCGCTGTCATGTAACTTAGGCTTTCCGGGCGGTCTATTAACGTAGCCGTTGATACGTATAGTTAGCATGTTTTTATTCACAAACCCTTTCAGGAATAATTCAGCAACGCTTTCGTTATAGTATTAGTAAGATTATTTTTGCCGTTGATTTATCGAATCTTTTCAATTTCCCTTCATTTATAGGCTTTATGGAGTACCATTACTTCGATTATCAGAAGTTTTTAGCTAGTAGTTCTAAGTTTTAAACGGTATTCGAATAGGCTTCTCGAGTGGATACAAATCACCACCAGGATAGGAGGAATCTTTAGCTGCCTAGTAATAAGGTTAAAGGTTTCCTATAATATTATACCTATATTAAGATCTTTTATTTTACAATAGATATTTGAAGCCAAAACGGTTCGTGTAATCCTTTTATACTTGATAGAGGTTTAGTGGATTGGACTTCTGATAATACTAAATTGAGTTTCCCGCTTATCTTTATTAACGAGTGTTAATAGAAAGTCGATCTGTAAAGATAGTTCGGTATTATTTACGAAAAACCTACCCGTGAATATTATTAATTTAGCCTTCTATAAATCGATGAGGACCTAAATAATCCCTCACTCCAAGTTCTGCATTTACCATTCTAGCTTTATATTTAGCTGATTAAAGTTTTTATCTATGAACTTTTGTATTTATAGCGCGTTAGATAGATCGTAAGCTGCCTATAGTTAATATAAGATGGCAATATAGATGCTACGAGCACGCTATTCAAGGTACCGTTGGGCCTTAGTTACGTTATTCTTGTTAATCGTAGCCAAATCAGTGTCTTGGCCTTTTTGGTGAAAGCTAAAGCCGATATAAATATTAAGAATCCGGATTAACGATTTATTAAAGTTAAGTTAGCTGCCCTTCTACAACGTTATAACCATCTTACAATTCTAGAACTTAAATTACTTAATCTCTTATTATTTTGATGTTATAAAGCTAGCCATTTTAACAAAAGAGGTATTATTAGTCTATATACCTATTAAGATGAAGTCCTTTTTTTACGATACTAGTAAGCATAGATCGTATATTAAAGATTTTATGCCTAGTCGTAATTTAAAGCGCTATTAGTAAGTTAGGAACTAATAGACTTCTGCTTTAGCCAGTCTGTATAGTAACTTAATATATCGTATTACCGTCTCTAAAAGATAAAAAATACGGAGTTCCTATGGTAACTTTAGTAATACGATCAGCTGTAAATCCGTTGCTAACTATGTGTAAGCTTACGTTATATCACAACTATAAAACGTAAACCTGCCTTTAGTTTTTGCTAGTATACTTATTACCAAAATGACCATTAAACGATAGCTGATTTTTCTAAATCATTGGCGACTGCGTAAGGATCCTATCTTTTTCTTTATCGCCATATCTTTATACGATTATTAGTGACTTTTTATACGGCCGCCCCATAGTTTTACCCTTAACCTCTTGAATAATCCTCAACATGAAGATCGTGACATTCGGGTCTTAAAGCTTAAAATTGGCTTTCGACACGAATTATATAACCCCTCGAGTTAGTAGACCGTTAATTTCAACCCTATCCCTTTTCTCAAAAGGTTTACCGGAGGTTTTGATAATACCTTATATTTGAAGCTTTGATACTATGTTTTCGTTATCCTTTTCTTTTTTACTTAACCAAACTATATTGCAAAAGCGATCTAGTATATATTCATCTTTTTCAACGTTCCTTTTTTGGGGGGGTTGTTCGTGCCGGCTGTGTTTTATCGGATTGTCAATAAAGGGTAGAGGAGGTTTGTATTAGTTCGTTCGCTTTACTTAAGGGACTTTATCGTTGATATACCTAATATAAGGCTTGACCTGTGTGGTTAGAAAAGATATAGAACCGTTAACAGTTTTCAAAACTCCTTCGGAATTTACGATACTTAAAATTTTGTACGGGCTCTCATATTTATCCGGCTCCCATCACATGAGAACTTCACTTTATAACGAAAGAGTAACTACGTCGATTTTTATAGAGTCGTTCCTAGTGTTAAGGGTATTATTAACCTGAAGGCATGCCGATTCCCTTCGCAGTTTCTTTAAAGCTTTGCTATAGATCGCAACACGCTTTTAGATACTTGTTAATGGCAGAGATTCATTTTTTAGGTGTTTGTACGCTCCAAAGACTAATAATATTATTATTAAGCCTTTAAGGCCTATAGTATCGGTTAGGCCATTTACCGCTATCCAAAAGCGTGTCTCCAGATCCTTAAAGCCTTTGACTTCCAACATAAGAATATTATATATTGGGCAGAATAAATCGTATGCCATTTTAATCTTCTCAATACTTTAGTAAGCCTTTATAGGCACTTGTTTGCATTAAATATACTTTATCTTAGTATTCTCTTTTTTAAATTTTGCCGCTTCAAATTTAATACTGGTGTCGTAAACAATGACATTAAGTAAAAACTAGGTACGTATCAATCTACAAAATTATTAGTGTTTTTCACCTATCCTTTACCAAAAGGGGTTTAAAAACTTGGCTCCATGAAAAAAGGTTGTAGATGTTTTAGGCTTGTGTCTGGCTATTATTACCAGGGATCCAACTCTGGTAGTTCTGCACGCTCCTGCGATTCTCTAAAGTACGAAGGAAGCCGTTTAAAGACACGTTACCACACGTTATATGACTGGGGAGAGGATTATACTATCTTAGCTCGTTAGCCGCTCCCTAGCAGTGACTTTTCTTTTTTTTTCTTTTTTATCGAGGTTTATGGACAGAATTCAACCACCTTAAGCGAAAGCTCCGGCTTTAATCCCTTTATATATAAACCTCGATCTTTTCCCGACGGTATTTTAACTGCTTTTTAGCGGTTGAAACTTAAGGCCATATCTTTATCCTTCGACCTATTGAATTTAAACCCTTAAGCCCTCAAACAATTCTTTGACGCGCGTGTTAGGGAGTAGATTTTAAATGTCTGGACGGCTTAACACGATTACCTTACGACGTAATATAAATGTTTTACCGATGTTTTATATATAAAACTTATTAACCTGGAACAAGTTGTTCGAAAACACGTTTTACACTTAGAATAACGAAATAATAACGTATTAAACACTTTAACGAATATAACCCAATAACTTAAAGTTGCCTGCACGCCTATATCTTCGGCTTAATCCCCTCTTTAAAAGGTTTCCCCTATGTACGCTACGAATAACGCCATTATTATACCGTTTTTTATTAGGGACCGCGTTAACTCTTTAGACAACGACGACTTGGATATAAGTTTTTTAATTGACCGGTCAAGTTTTCCGGTATTAAGTTACGATTTCCAGTATAGGAGGTTACGATAATACGTGAATTTCGTCGGGACCGGAAATTTATCGGTATAAAAAAAGGATTATTTTTACGTTATTTGCCAACAGCTAAAAAGTCCTACAAAATTTATCATAAACATTTATTACACCCGCGGAGACGAAGGCGATATTCACGACTTTGACGCTTTGATAGCTATGTTTTACGCTTACTACTATAACTCTAATAGGGTTTAAGTAATTATTCCTGGGCTTACGAATATAAAGTAAAAAGCTCGTAAACTATTTTACGTCTTTTTAACATTGAAAAAGCCTTATTTGCAAAGGTTACCTGGATAACTTAGAAATCCGCCACTAAACCCATCATTTTGAAAGAAGTTATTAATAATATATTCATCAATACGTTATTTCCCCTCAATATGTCAGCTGATTTTGATAAATAGATCGCCTACATTTAACTTATCGACGGGCGCTTTTATAATCTCTATACTAATTACCGCGGTATTGGTACTGTTGCTATCAAAGGCGCCTTCCATATTAAAAATAACGGCGGTAACGCGCTCGTTCGAAATAGTTAGGGCGATATTATTATAACTAGCGTAAACATCTTTCGAGCCGCTATTAAATAACGCACCGCTTGGGTTAATTACGCGAAACTCTTCCATCGTAAGAACTTCGGGTTATATTTACGTTACGGCGCGGACGGTTACTAGATCCATACCTACTAATAGGACACGGTATAACGCCCGAGCGGCTTTAACGTCAAAACCGTTATAAAAATACATTTTACTTCGGTCGAAAACCTTATCAACTTTAAGGAAAGAAAAACGTAACTCTTATACATAATCGCGTATAAAAAGTTAATAGGACTTTAATTCAACATAATAACTTCGTCCCAACCTTTAAATGGTTTTTCGTTTATAATAAATTTACTTTATAATTTTATTTGGTTTATTTTCGTTTTAGTAAATATAGGTTGTAAATATTATAACGTTACGAATAAATTGTTTATGAATCTTTTAAAATCATAGCCTTTTCTCATTCCCTTACAATAACTCAACGAAACCATATATAGTACAGCCAGTTCTCTTTTATAACTTATTTTTGATATAACCTTTTTAAACGTCAACCTCGGTAAATACCGTTATTGGAAATAAACCTATATAGTATCTTTCTCATAATACGACGTTGTTTTAGGTAAATTTTAAATAAAATATTAATAAGTTATTTACGACGTTACGAAGTATATATTATTTTTAAGACCAGTTGCTAACCATCACGTTTAGGAGCGGGGGTTTACGCCCATTTAAAAAGTATTAGAAGGGGTTGACGCCACTATATTTTACGTTATCCTATAATAGGCCCGTAAAAACCAAACCTTTACCATGTAACTCGTCGCCGTTTCCCTCGAAGATATTAATAAAACATTCGCCCCAAAACTACTCTTTTCTATCTACAACAAACTTCCTGCTAATCTTAAGGAATTCGCGCCCTCATTCGACAAAGCCGTTAACGATAAACTACCTCTTTACCGCTCTAAAGCGTATTACGAAATCGTTTTTTCGTACCGATATCTAAGGCTAACCTTTGGAAGTACCGTGGGGGTTTTTATACGATATGTCGCGAAAGAAGCTCCTTATATTACGTAAAACGTTTATTAAATTACTTCATTAGGGCTATATTCGAACAAATAGCATTTTTATAGGAGCATTGATAATTTTCGTTAAGAAACCCAAAGGAGGGTTACGATTTTATATCAACGATCGCCGGCTTAATTTTATTACGAAAACGGATAGTTACTCGCTTTCTTTTGTAAAAAAGACGTTCGTAAATATTTCGTAAGTTAAATAGTTTACTAAGTTAAATATGAAAGTTTCTTTTTATAAGATTTGTATTAAAAAGGGAAACGAATGGAAAATTGTATTTCGTACGCGTTTCAGCCTTTTCAAGTAATTCATTACTTCCTTCAGCCTCTTTAACGCATTCATTACCTTTTAACTGTATATCAATAATTTGTTAACTTTTTTTCTCGATTTTTTTTATTTCGTTTACCTCAAAGATATTATCGTTTACTTTAACAGCACTTTCGACAAATATCTAACTAATGTTAAATAAATCCTTAACGTTTTAAATGCTATAGGAATGAATTAAAACATTTTTAAATACTATTTCGATATTTCAAATACCAAATACCTAGTATTTTTTTATCGAATTTAGCATTGGTATCCGTATAAAACCAGAAAAGCTACGTGTTATCCGGGAATAGGTGGCTTTTACGACGGTTTTAAAAATACGGGGCTTTTTTAGTTTCGCAAACTTTTATCAACATTTCATTTACGATTACTCAATGATTATTAGATTACTAATTTAACTAACCCGTAAGAGTACTTCATTTAGTCAATGGCCTAAGGAAAAAGTTTTTTTCGAACGATTTAAACTTAACTTTTTTTCGGAACCCGTACTCGTTTAATAGGATCCTAACCGTAATACATTTTTCGAAATCGATTATTTTTGCTAGGCCCTAAAAAACTATCTTTTCTAACACGACGATCACGGTAAGCTACGCCTAAAAACGTATTACTTCTGTCACTTATCTCTCGTTAAATGTGATTACGAAATTCACGATAAAAAGTTACTCGAAATTATAAGCTACTTAGAAATATGAAATGCGGAGCTTAAGGGTACGGTGCGCCCGTTTACAATTTTAATGGATTACAAAAACTTGAAATACTTTATGACTATACGGTGAATTTTCGAACGATAAGTCCACTAATTTAAATGCCTTTCGTAATTTTGCTTTCGGTTAGTATATAATAAAGTAATAAATTATACGCGATCTGATACATTATTACGACGAAATTAGGATTTTTTTAAAGGCCTTTTAAATTCAAGTAACTTAGGCCGAGAACTTCAATTGTTACGCCCCGAATGATTTACTCACGAGCCGCTCCCGCATACATACGTTTTCCGGTTAACCGTTGCCAGCAAATCAATTCCAAAAAGCCGTATACTCTTTACCAACGTCGACCTTTAAAGTTATAAGAATTCCGTTATTATACGCGATACGACTTACCCCCGATTAGTACATTCAGTACGTATAGATAACCTATATTTTTTAACGGATATTCGTTTTAAAGACGACTGCATGTTAAAGGTTTCAATTTACAAATATTTAGTAAACGACGATAAAGGTTTAAGGTTTCGCGACCGTATTTAAGTAAGTATTTACGAACCGCTTACTACCACATCAATTTTAAATATTTACGATGTAATCCTTATTGGTCACCCAGGCCGCGATGTTATTATAGATACTTTTAAAACATATTTTTAACTAGGCTTACATCGTACGATTCGCCGCTTTTACCGTAATTACAACGTTTTTAGCCGTATATCCTATTGAAGAAACTATCGAAAAGGATCCTCAAACCGTTTCCAATTCCCGAACAGCTTTAAAACGAATTTTCCGTCGACTTTATGGTCAATTTACCCTAGGAAAACGTTATTAACCTACGTTATTATATAATTATTACGAACCGTTTAAGTAAATCCGTTAACTTCGAGGCTATAATTACTATAAATGTTGAGATTTATACAGAGCGGTTTTTAAATTGCCATTATCCATTTTATAGTTTTTTGTATACGCTTATTAACGACCGTGGTTCGAATTGAAATAATAGGTTATGAAAACGACTTTACGACCTAATTAGGATGGAGTAACGCCTAAGTTCTGCCTTTTACACCGAAGGCAACAATGTAACCGAACGTGTAAATTAAAAGGTCTTTACATATTTACGTTTATTCGTTATTTATATGTAACTCTATTAAAGTTGTTTATTACTCAGCTATTAATTAGCATTAAATAATAAAGATACGACCATTATCGTTATTAGTCTGTTTTTATAACCTATAGCTATTACGTCGATTTTATATAACTAGTATAACGTTTTTTTGTTCCGGCTACAACACTATGCGTAAAGGCTAAAGACTTCATTTAACGGATTCGCAAAGTTACGGAGTTTGTATAAGTCGTAATAACAGTTACGTAACAACGTATAGAAAAATCCGCTAATAAGCGGCGCTCCCCCTCGAAACGTTTTCGAGTCGGCAACGACATTTAGTTTCTCTTTAAAAACCACAAGTTAAACGAATTTTGAAAAAAGTTTAACTAACTTTACGATAAGTATTAAATAACGCGTGTAATCAACTTTGACTTTGTCGAGTTTAATGTACCGGACGGGAAGTATCTCCGATTTTGTATAAATTAACTCGTCCTAGCCGCTTCGAATCCGTTTTCAAGCTAGGAAACTCGAAACTTTTAACCGTAAATTGTAATTATTAATGATGATAACGAGGTAAAACTGGAATACCAAGTTAAAAGAATATTACAGACTCGTAATAAACTCTAAGTTGGACGTACCCGACTTTATGATTAATCGGAACGACAAGTTTTATTTTAGTAGGTGGGTTATATATACCTAATATAGGAGTCGCTTTCAAAATTTTCCAATACCGTGGTATTTTATACCTTTAAATCTTGTTATAGACCAGTTAAATATAACAATAGGCCTTTACACTTAGTCTGCAAGCGGGCATAATTTTGTACTTTACTTCATAAAATGGAATAGCATATAAGCCATCAAAAAACCAATACTAAATAACAAACTTATTAATATTAACAAAACTAATGACTACGACTGGACCTATCTAAGCATATTTTCGAAATCCTAGTTTAAGTCCTTACATAGTATTTTTTTACCTATCTTAATAAGCTAACTTAGTTTAGTATTTGTATGACCTAACTTAATATTATTTTATTTCGAAACCTTAATGAACTTTTGTATCGTTTTAAATAATGTTTCCCTACTGCTTATTAACCGCTCCCTCCATGTCCTTACCTGGTTACGAGGAATTTACCTAAATACTACGTTCCTTATTTATTAATTATTCATCCCGTAGGCCTCTAGACCGTATGGGAGTGGCGGGGATAAAATCTCCCCCACTTCTGGTATTAACCTTACGTTATATGACGAGACATACTTTTATAACTTTCTTTACGGCGATCACTTAAGTTTAAACGCTTTTTAGACGCTCGTTAGCACTTAGGGAACAGTTTATAAAACATGGACTTACCCCAGTCCTAAAAGTCAAACGCCAGATACGTTTCAAATAACTCTTTAACAGATTTATTTATATTAGGATTCAGTTTTAGCAGCATATACGTATAATAAGAACTACAACTTGTAAACCTAATGGAGCAGAAGCGGTACCGGGTTTCAGTATTTAGTCACTTATTAGTAGCTCCCTAGTAACTATTAAAACCACTTACCCTTAATCTTTTAATATGATTTTCTGAAATAGTACGCAATTTTATAAACGTATTCGAAATATGTTTGTCCGCGGGTACTATTGGAGTATATATTAATAACTCTTAACGTAAGGAACTTTATATTCGTTAGTAAAAACCAAGTAGCTCTGGAGCATATAACCTATATCTTCATTAGTTTCATCCACCTTAGCGACGAGTTGGGTATTTATAGTAATAATATAAAGGGGCCCTGTAAGAAAAACCAAAACTAAAAAATAAATCTTGTACTAATAGCTGAAGATATTTAAACCATAAGAAAAGGATAAAGGTTAAAAAACGAAGGAAGTTTTCTTTTACAACTAGGAGTTTAGGGATCATTTATAAAGGGGGAAAGGGCAGGCGCTAAAATACATTTTACACGGAACCGTGATGTTAAAAAAGGCATTTTTATCTTCCTTATACTTATGACGTTATGTATAATAACGTTATATACACACACAAAAAATAGGGGAAGAGACGATAGGTGTGTCTTTAGAGGTAATATTACAAGCTAGTACCTGGCTAGTATTACTATGGATCCAACCCTCGTAGTTCTACACGCTCCTGCAATGCTCTAGAGCAGGGAGGAAGCCGCTTGAAGACATGCTACCATACGACACATAACTGGAGAGAGGGTTGCACCATCTTAGCTCGTTAGCCGCTCTCTAGCAGGGACTTCTTTTCTCTTCTTCTTCATCGATATTTATAGACAGAATCCAACTACCTTGAGCGACAGCTCCAGCCTTTGTCCCTTTACAGCAGATTCAGTAACGTGAAAAAAAAGCTTATTATTAAAGTAAAACATATTAATAAAAACCTCATAGTTAAAGTCTACATTATTTTTTAGTATGAAATTAAATCTTTAAAAGTCTTAAGAATATATTTCGTGGTAGTACAAAGATTTTTGTTAAGCCTTTGGACGAAATATTTTACATTTTCATACTTTACAAATTTTAGGACTTTATACATCCTGATAACGGCTGATTGTTTTAAGCGCCGATGCAGTTGACGTAATTCTGGCTTCGTCAAGTTGACCTACATTATTTTAGGGTCTTAAAATAAAACTATATGTGTCTCTATTTAAAATCAAGGGGAAATCTTTAGCCTTTTTTAAACTGCTCATTTACATAGACGTCGACGTTAACGCCGATAGTCTTTATATCCTTTAAGTAAAATAGGAAAGAGGTAGAGGACTTAAGGATATAAAACGTAATTACTCATATAATAATTGAAACTACTGATTTACCTAGTAACAATAGTTTTTCGCATGGTACGAAACCAACTTTAGCATTACCAATATCGTAATAATTAATCATAGTAGTTATAGTGCTTTCCTTGGTAGTGCCATGTATTACGAATAGTCTCCTATAATGTATTTTGTTGCTCCTGTAGTTGGCATAATACCCTAAAACGTAATCAGCATAACGATTGAGAAGATGAAAGGTATACGAGGGATTAGGGGCTTAGTTAAGGAAAAGGTAAAGGTCATTACCATCTAAGCAATATAGGAAGACGTAGTCAGCTAGTTATTAAGACGTGCTAGAAACAGTATTTTCATGGTATTTCATCTACTTAGGGGCATTATCGTTATTAATTTACTCGTTGCCTTCGAAGTCTGCGATTTAATCTAAGTAATCCTGTTGAAAAGTAGTAGAGTACTCGATGTAATACATTACTTTTGTATCATTTGGCTCGGTGGAAGGGTGCCAAGTTAACCAATAGCCAGAATTACTACAGACTCAATAATTCTTGCCACTATTAACACGATAATACTTGCGGTTAGCATATCCGCTTAAATCTTGACCCTATTGGCACTAACTTAGGTTCTGCCTCTAATTTATAATTAATAGGTTAGATCTTAGGCGTTAAGGGCATCCATAGCTGTACTTATGGTCGACGTAATTAACCACCGTAAAGTTTTTTTTATCTACCCTAGGTAAGTTTCCCGCTTAATGGTATATACCGAACGAGTTTGGTGTACGCGCTATTACAGTGGTAAGCGAAGAACATAACTAGCTAAAAAAAGCCTTCGCAAGAGGTATATGGGAGTTACAAGATGTATTTAAACTCTTTAACGCCCGTAGCTGTTACTCGTACCTATTCGCGAAGTGTAACTTCGTTAACGTTGGCTTTTCTAATTACTTTTTGGCATAATATTAACATATCAATTATTTGATTAAATACATTCATCGGTGTTTCCTCCTTTTTTTTCTTAATTATTATCATTACCTACCTTTTAGTAGCTTAATTTGTATAATATTTTGTAAGGTGGACGTCGTATTCGAAGTAACCCTTTATACCGTTATAAATCTCGCTAAACGTAGTAACTTAAGTTGGGAAAGTCAGATAATATTTTTAACGTGACCTGTAAAAATTCCGGGGAATAGTAAGTAAAAATCAGAAAAGAAAACCTTTATCCATTTCTAAATATTTAGAAACGGCATTATCTTCATGTCGAAAAGTTTATAAGGCTTTTTGTTATACTTCCTGTTATGATCCAAACAGAGTTTGGGTCAGGAAATAGGCTAACATAGAAACTCCGCCACTGAGAAGCCTGAAGTCTAATACATTAAGCGGAAAACATTGCTTGTATCATACAAGGATTAGGTAAACAGCCCAGGGTTAGGGTTGTGCCTATGAGGTATCAGAATATAGGCTACATAGGCAAGGGCTGCTTATGTAGAATCAGAATATAGGTCATATAGGCAGGATAGGCCACATAAGTAGATTGCCTATAATACTTAGCAACATGAGTAGGCGATCTAGAACTAACGATGGTATAAAATCCATAGGATATAAGGACACGGTCAGCACCACATCGATAGTATTTCCTTCATAGCTCTTCAGTTGTCAATCTAAGTATTCAGTCTTAGTATATTCTGAATAGCCTCACGGCTTTTAATCATTACTTACATAGTTGCGATATTATTTACTCAGTATCTTTGCTACCTTCTTGATAATATAAACCCTCTAACACTTTCTATATGCTTACGGGTATTTAGTGTAATCATTAAACTTCCCTATATCATTCCAAATCTTAAAAAAGTTTGTAAAAAAACTTATAGTTAATTTTAAACATTTTAGCAGGTCTTATAGGTAGGTTGCAATAGTTATTCCTGTTTTTATTAGTGGTTTTTTTTTTTTTGGAAATTTAAGTCTTAAGGCTTCCGAAATACGGTATTAAGGATAATTACTAGGAGTCCAACCTAAAGATTAAAGTCCTATAGTAAAACCTATAATATGCTTTCGTGTATAAGTAAACCTGCTATAAAAATACTTTTAAAAGAATTAGCGATTTTTATTAAAGTATTAAGTGGTAAAAGGGACCTAAAAGCTTTGAAAAGCTTGACAATATTACTTCATTAACTGGTGTAAAGCGCTAACGTTAATCCCTCTGGCTATATAGGCAGTCATCGCTTTACGTATCCTGTCACCACTAAATACATACTCCGCACTGTTATTTGGAGGTAGTGAGTTTCAAAGTACGTTAATAGGTTCCTTATCATTAGCGCTTAAAGAGGCTTGATTTATTTGTGGGTAAAGGAGAGGTCTCTAGAATCTCGTGTAAGGGCGTTTAGGTTGTTTAAAACTATTTTCTTTGGAACGTAGGTCTTAAAAGCATTCCTCAAATTAATTCAGGTCGAATAGGGATTTTGCTAGCTTAGTGGAGCTCTTTTCTGGCATATAAATCCTTCTCTTCTTAAGTTTTTCCTATAGTTTTGCCTTAACACTCTTTTAAACATTTTTCTATGTATTAATTATCCAGTTGTCGAAGAAGTTACGATACTTGTAAAAAGCATTATTACCGCGGTTAAGTTTTTCGTCTTTATCGTGGTGAACTATGTAACAGCCGATAAAATTAGTCAAGTGTTCTTCTGTTAAGTCTTTATTAACGTTTTATCCCTAAAGTTTGCGATTATAATGTTTATTAAAGAGAAGTCCGAGGGCCATAAGTACTTCTTTCTATACGGGGTCGGTAATAGCTTTAAAGTAAGCGCTTGCGGTAACTATCTTAGCGTTTTGGCTTGTGTGGAATGCGTAGCGCGAGGACCCTAGTAATCGTGGTTGTGAGGACTTGGTGTTTCGGCGTAAAGTCGTGTAGGAACTTAGCGACTTGGTAACTTGGCGTGAGGTCGCATAACGTAGCTTTCTTGGAGAAACTTGACTGTTCTCGGTATTTTTGCTTAGAGTAGTGGTCTGGATAATTAAGTTGGCATAAAGGAAGTGAAAAGAGTAAAGTAGGGGCAAAGGTATGGCATAAATGATAAGGTCAATTATCGTTTGTAATTAATAGAAGGCGAAGGTTAAAAGTTATAAGCCGTGAGACTTCATCGTTTTTCTGTAGTAGTAGCACCTGTAATAGTATTAACTTAACTATTTGCCAACTTACCGAACTTTAAAACTTTTAACAGTTAATCTCAACGTCTTTAAGAAATATCCGTAAATATTTCTTGGTGTTTTCGATAACGATACCGTCGCTATCTCTAAGTTGCCGTAAAAACCGCCAAAACCTAAAATTCTTCTCTACTTACTGCCATAAAGACCGCTGCAGTTTGTAAAAGCCCTTCGCAAAAAATCTTTCCTCTACCCTGTTGATAACGTAGGACGTAACAACCGGAAAGTAGCTTCTTCTTCTACTTAGCCAATCTGTGCTTAACACAATAAGCACTAAATAGTGTTAGTAATCCTTACTTATTAATAGGCCTTTAGACGTTACAACGTTGTCGATTCGATTGGTCGAAGTAACAGTAGTATTGCATAGTCAGGTGGTGGATGTAATATTCTAGGTTTAGCAGACCGCTAGCCGGTCTGCACTGTAATTTGTATGGACAATTTCTTGGCTCTTACCCTAGTATGAAGTGTGGCATACTGTACTAAACTTATACCCAATAAAGTAAGTCCACACAAAACAATACACAGACATTACAGTCAGTATATTCAACTTTACTATAAGTAAAGTTGACCTACACTGTAAGTAGTACTATTCCAACAAATAGTCTGACTATACGTATTAAGTGCTACGTTAACAAGTTACCTTATAAGGCCAAGTTACGTGTCAACGAATAGGGATGTGTTGGTAAACTAGAAGACTGCTAGGAGTATGTCGACTTTTCAAATGGCATAGTTAAATCAAAGGCAATAGAGAGTTAATTAACCTATATGGGTTAATTAATATTGAAAGATAGCTTAACTGATATTAGTTAAAATATATAATAATAGTAGTAGTAGTAATGGCAGTAGTAGAAAGGTTGTAATAGAAGCAGTAGTGACTTAGTTAACCCATGTAGGTTAATTGAAGTGTTAGATGTCTTAGCTCATGTGGGTTAAAAAGGCTAATAGTAGCGGTGGGTAATACATATAAGTTTGTAGTGAAAGAACTATGTACAGGAGTTGGTAAAGCTAAGACCTAGAGCCATAGAGTAATTGAAGGTAATTAGAGTTAATTTGGGTGCTAAAGTTAACTGGAATTAATAAGGGTCCGTCTAATTAACTAGGAAACCATTCGGAAATAACTATAAAAGTTTGGCCGACTATACTGGCGTGCGTGTATATAAAAGAAGAAGCCGCTAGAGTGGGAATAGCTGTAATTGAAATACATTAGATAAACTTTACCAATAATAAGTTTGACTATACTGACTGCAAGTTAAATATATTAGTTTTTATAGGCTTAATGTATTATCTGTTACTCAAATACAGTATATGCCTACTTTACACTAGGGTATAGGCCAAGAAACTGGCCATACAAATTACTATGCAAACCGGCTAGCGGTTTATCAAACTTAGAACAATACATCCACCATCTGACTATGCCAATAATACTGTTACTTCGACCAATATAATCGATAACGTTGCAAAGTCTAGAGCCTTACCAACACTAATAATTATTTATTAATTTAAGCATAGATAATCTAAGTAGAATAATAAGTTACTTTACAGTGACGCTTTAAGTTAAATGGCAGTTAGGGTAGAGGAAAGATTCTTGCGAAGGGCTCTTATAAACTGCGTCGGTTTTTATGGTAGTAAGTAGAGAAAACTTCTAGGCTGCGTCGGTTTTTATGATAGCTTAGAGGTAACGATAGTATCGCTATCGAAAATACTAGGAAATTTTACCACACACTTTTTAAAGAGCGTTTATATTAACCGCTAATAGATTTAAACAATAGGTTGTAAAACAGTTAAGTTAGTACTTTTGCGGTTGCTATCACTGAAAAAAACATTAAATCTTACGGCTTTTAACTTTTAACCTTCGACCTTTACTAGTAATAATAAACTACCTTTGACCTTACCTTTTACACTTTACACTGAACCTTTGCCTTTAATTCAGTTTTTTCTTTTATCCTACGCTGATTGAATCGTCAAGATCACTGTTTCAAGCGAATCTATCGAGAATTACCAAGTCGCGTTAAGAAAGTTACGTCTCGCGACTTTATGCTGAATTACCAAGTCCATACACCCCTGAAATACAAAGTCTTATACCAGTCGAAACACCAAGATAATTGCTGTAAGCGTTTACTTTAAAGTTATCTTCGACCCTACCAGGAAAGAGGTAATAAAAGCCTTTGGATACCTCTTTGTTAAGGATTACAATAACGACCTTTAGGAGTAAGATATTGATGAAGATTTAACCGAATAATATTTGACCAAATTTTTTGGTAGCTATATCCTCGAGTAAGCCGGCGGCGAAAAACTTGACTGAGACTACTGCTTTTTTTGTAAGTATCGTAAGTTTTTTGACGACTAGATAATTAATAAGTGGAAAGTAATTTATAAAACCATTCAATTCAAGTCAAAATCAGAATTCAAACAACGAGGAGTTCAAATGTGAAAAAGAACTCAACCAAGTTAATATAAACTTCTTTCGACCATACATAATTTTAAGAAATACCTTTAAGACCTACAATTTAAGGGAAAGGACGTTCAGGACTTTTAGTACCTTTAAACTCATTTTAAAAGATCTTTCCCTCTGCCCTTGGTTAATTTATGCCTTTTTACGAGTTAATGATTAGGAATCCGTTGATTTTTTTGGAAGCCTAGTACCTTTACGTGATAGTTTGAAGTATGCTTTAAGCGGCGGAAAAGTATGTAAAGTAGTAGATGTTAATGCGGTAAAATGTATCAATGTTAACGGTATCTAATGGTCAATTGAATAGGATAGTTAAGCCTTTTAAAAACCCTTTTACAGCCTAATCTCTATTGACCATTAACTCTTTAATCATAATTTTCAAGTTCTTTAAGCTGAAGCTTCCTATGGTAGATACGCTTATATATGCGAACTCATTACAAGTCCTACTATAGGACTTTACGTCTTAGGCTAGGCGACCGGCAATTATCTTTAATATCGCGATTCAGAGTCTTTAAGACTTCAATTGATTGGAAATACCAATGACGATTGAGAAATTTATCGTAACTTTTCTCTCAAACATATTAAGATAATTAACATTAATTACAAGCTTTTTATGGATTTTGCCAAGATTTTGAATAACATCGAGAAGTATGACGGGAAGCTTTTCAAAAATTTTGATACGAAGATGATGCACTTTTTAAATATTTGCAAATGGATAGTGGTTTCTCCTTTTGATTTTTATTTGCTATTTCTCGGAATAATTATAGTGTATGCTAAGGATTAATACCTAACTTTAATGACGCGAGTAAAAACTTTTCGAGAGATTTTTAATGGTATAAATATTTATTTCGAATACGAATTCCACCTTGTATAATATTATACAGATTGAGTTATGATAAGTTTAGCGATGATAATAGAAATAAAGAAAGAGAAAGAAATATCAACAGATATTTTAAATTCAATGCTTAATAAATCGTTATTTCATTATTACCGGATCTTGAAGCTTAGGTTATGCAAGTTACATTTCGAAAATAGGTATAGATAGTTGTTACAGACATTGGAGAGTTCAAATACGTCTTATAGCATCCAAATATTATATGTAAGGGTTTTTTCAGCCAATTAAGACTTTCTCTTGTAACTATAATGACACCTACAATAGGTTCGCTTAGTATATACTCCGAAGCTGATGACTTTGGAGATGTGAATAAGGAAGACCGCGTAATTTTATATTATGTCGATCGTAAGTATGGGCGATCCTAAAGCTTGAAATCTGGTCTAATACCTTTATATTTAAGGTTATAATTATAATGGCGCCAATAACGACGAAATCATTGTAATGGGTTTATTAAATGTAAAAACTATCTTTGTAATATTGGTAGAAGGAATTGGTTTTCTAGTAAGTTCAGTTATTAATCCATTCATCACCTTCTGGCTGAAAGCCATAAATAGTAAGCAATATATCACACTTAATACACAATTACTTTTAAATAAGATTATTTTGATTGTATTACAGACTTTAAAGGTAGAGAAAACTTTTACAATAACGATACGCCTAAACGGATTACATAGAATGATGATGTTACTCCTAGTGCGACCTAGTGATTGGTTGACCAAGTTTTTCTGTACCGTTTGAGTAACGAAGACCCTTATCTTGGCCCTAATTAAGCCCCTAACCCCTTCAAAACCTTTCACTTTCGCAATCGCTATACGGATTACATGTTTTAAGTTATTATGCTAGATACAAGGGCAGAAAATTACTTAATAGGAAGATATTCGCAATATGTGGCATTATGGAAGGAAATACTATTGCTACCGGGATGAATCGTCAGGATATTGACAAAACCAAAATCAACTTTAATTTAAGCGAAGAATTATCATTTGTAAGGATAATGGTAATTTAAACTGTTATTAGGTTGGTTGCATTGTATATCCTTAAGTCTTTCCCTTTCCTCTGTTATTTAAAGTATGTAAAGACCTTTGGTGTTAATAGTAACATTAACGCCGATGAGTGAATTAAAAATAGACAAAGGCTTCTTTTCGCCTCTAAAAAAAGGAGGTTATAGTTTTGTCTTGAAGAATTAAAGGTAACGATATGACACTTAATAAAGTTAAAGATACATTCAGTATACCATCGCTTTAATTACCTAGTTATTGACGAATTGTATGAAGTTTTAAGGTATATAAAGTATGAAAATACAGAATACTTTACTTCAAAGTTTATTTAAAAACTCTAATGTTACTACTAAATATATACATTAACCCGTCGAAAATTGAAATTTACATTGAAAAAAGATGAAAACTTTAACTACGGAATTTTTATTAAAGTATATTTATTAAAAAAAAACCTATTTTTCACGTTATAAAATTCCCAACTGTTGAAATAGTATTACATGCAGTGAAGTAGGTCAAATTTACTGTAAGTAAAGTTGACCTTACTGCAAGTGTACTGCTTTGTACGGACTTACCGCATTGTGTGTAAGTTGAGTGCAGTACGATGCACTTCATTCTAGGGTACGGGCCAAGCACTTGACCATATAAATTAAAGTGCAGACCAACTAGCAGTCTACCAAATCTAGAACAATACAACCACCATCTAACCACGTAATACTACTGTTACTTCAACCAATCGAATCGACAACGTTGCAACGTCTAAGACCTACCAACAATGATCAGTACTTGCTTGCAAGATTAAGCAAAGATAAGCTAAGTAGAAGAAAAGGCTACTTTCCGTTTACGCTTTAAGTTAAAAGACCGCTGGGGTAGAGGAAAGGTTCTTGCAAAGAGTCTCTATTAGTATTGCAACAGTCTTCCAATGGTAGGAAAACAAAGAAGACTTTTGGGTTACGACAGTCTTTTAACAGCAATCTGAAAGTTAGTGATGGTATCGCTATTGAAAACACCAAGAATCTTTATTAATCTCTCTTAAAGATCGTTAAGATTGACCGTTAAAAATCTTAAACAACAAGTTGGTAAACGGCTAAGTCAGTACTATTGCGGATGCTATTACCGTAAGAAAATCGACTAAGTTTCTACGTCAAAAACAACAAACAACCTTCATCCTCCACTACTACCAAACGACCTTCGTCCTTACCTTTTACATCAAACCTTTGCCTCAATTCACTTTTTTCTGCTCCCCATGCCACGCCGATTGTTAAGTTCGCTGCTCCAAGCAAAAACACCAAGCCGCGCTAAAAAAGCCACGTTACGCGACCTTTCGCCAAGTCGCCAAGTTCCTACACGAATTTATGCCAAAACACCAAGTCCCTACACCCAAGATCACAAGGTTTTTCGAATTAAACACCTATCAAGATATCTGCCGCCAACGTCTACTTTAAGGCTATTACTAACCCCGCCAGGAAAAAGGTAATCGAAACGCTTGAAACTGTTTTTACCAAGTTTTATGACGAAAAATTCTAAACTACAAATATAAACAAAACCTCTGATAAAACTTATCTGACCAACGACGTTGATTAATATATCCTCGAGTCTAATTCTGGTATAGATTTGAGGCGAGGCACCTGCGCTTTTTAAAACTTTGGCGAGTTTTGTAACTATTAGACTCATAATATGTAAAAATTAATATAGCGTACGATTAAGGCCAAGCTAAAGAATGAGGTTACACGCCATGGAATTTATATTCCTAGCAAAACACCAGTGAAACTAGTAGAAACTTTTTTCGAATTGGCCTAATAGGAAGACTGCCCTTAAAATCCTGATCCTTAAGATATTTAGAGAAAGAGGAAAGACATTAAGGGATCATAACGCCTATACACACATTCCAAAGGACCCCCAACCTATCCTTAGCTAATTTAAGTCTTTTTACGCGTTAACTATAAAAAACCTGTTAACCTACTCGGCGGTTTAGTACTGCCACGTAATAACGCGAAGTATGCTTTTGGCGGCGGTAAGGCATGTAAAGCAATGGCCATCAATGCGGCCAAAGGTATTAATGTCGGCACTCTCCACTAATCAATTAAACAAGATCGTTTGGCCTCTCAAAACCTTGAAGTACCCATCGCCTCTTAGCAATTTAATCGCCAAACCTCCTAAAAACCTTTTTCTTTTAGATACGCTTACGTACGCGAATCTACCATAGGTTCTACTATAGGACTTTAACTCTCGGGCCAGGCAACTAACAATTACCCTTAATACTGTATTTTGGAAACCTTAAAGCTTAAACTACTAAAAAATGATATTTAAGGCTAGGATGATTATCGTAACTTTTCTCTAAGGCTTGTTAAAATAGTTAAAATTAATTCTAAATTTATAAACTATTTCACTAAGTTTAAAATAATACAAAAAAGTATAACAAAAAGCCTTCTTACCTTTTCAATACCAAGATGATACCTTTCCTTAATATCTTTCAGTGGATAAAGGTCTTACCCTCCAGTTTTCACTTATTATTTCCCGAAATCCACAAAAGTTACGCCAAAAACTACTACTTAACCTTTCTGACTAACGTACTACATTTAGTTAAATCTAAGATAATATAAAAGACTACTGTAAATACGACGTCTACATAGCGTAATACTATACAAACTAGGATACTACGAGGTGAACTATAATAAGAGTAAAGAAAAAAGGAGGAAACGTCAATGGATATGCTTAACTAAATAATTAATAAGCTAATGTTATACCAAAAAGCAATAGGAAAAGCCTACTCTAAAGAGGCCATACTCTGCGAACAGGTACGGGTAACAGTTATGGGTGTAAGTAAGTTCAAATACGCCTTATAACGTTTAAATGCCATTTGTGAAGGCTTTTTTAACCAATTGCGTTTCTTGCTTGCTACCGTAATAATATGTACACCAAACTCGCTTGGTATATACTTTCAAACCGGCAACTTCCTTAACGTGGATAAAGAAAACTTTACGGTGGTTAATTACGTCGACCGCAAGTACGGACGCCTACAATGCCTTAGATTTAGCTTATCAATATCGGCCCCAAATTAAAGGTAATACCTACGTTAGTGCTAATAAGATTTAGGCTGACCTATTAACCGTAAGCATTATTGTTGTAATAGTGGTAAAAGATATTAGATCTATGGTAAGTCTAACTATTAGTTAACTCGGCACCCCCTTACCGAGCGGAACAACAAGAAAACAGCGTACTACATTCAATACCCTATTGCTTCGAAATAGGATTACTTAGATTAAGTCGTAAACGCTAAAGAAGATAAGTTAATTAACGTCTTTAACGTTCCTAAGCAGATTAAGTGACACGAAAATACTTCTTTTGATACGGTGGCTTAGTAACTAGCAGACTATATTTTCTTGTACCGTTTAGGTGGTAAAACCTCTTACCTTTGCCCTAACTATGCCCCTGCTCCTTTACAAACCTTTAACTCTAATGATCGTTACACGGATTACAGGTTTTAAAGTATTATACCAGATACTAAAACGGAAAGATACTTAATAGGAAGCTATTCTTAGTATATGGCATTACGGAGAGAAAGTACTATAGCTACTAAGATTAATCGTTATAATGTTGGCAAGGCTAAAGTTGACTTTAGCCCAGGAGAATAACTATCGTTATTATGGATAACGGTAATTTTAACTGTTATCAAAGCAATTACGTTTTATATCCTTTAGTCCTCCACCACTTTCCTACTTTACTTAAAGGATATAAAAACTTTCGACGTTAATATTAACGTTAATGTAGACGATCTAGTTAATAATAGCCGGAAATTTTTACTCGCCTTTAAGTGTGGCATCTATAGTCTTATCTTTAAGGCCAAAAAAAAACAATGGTGTTAAACCTGATGAAGTCAGAAATACATTAATTATACCGGCGTTTTAACTACCTAATTATTAATAGTCTATATAAAGTCCTAAAGTTTGTTATTATTAAACGTATACATAAGCCCCCCAGAGATTTAAGTTTAAACTAAAAAACGATAAGAACTTTATTACGAGATTTTTATTAATGTGTTTTACTTAAATAATAAGCCTGTTTTTTACGTCATTAACCCCGTAACCACTTTTTACGGAGTTAAGTTTCTGAAATCCCTTTCGGCAAAGAATACGTATAAAACGTTGAAAATATTACTGATCAACACGTACCTGGCTCTACCTAACGTCGTTGTCTACGATATTAGAACTAACTTTACGACGGCAAAGTTTTAAAAGAATGTTAAGATAATAGGTATCTAATGTAAATAGGTACTTGTAAAAGCCTATTTGTTGGTAGGTCTTAGACGTTGCAACGTTATCGATTCGATTGGTCTTCGAAGTAACAGTAGTATTGTGTGGTCAGATGTTGTATGTATTGTTTTAGGTTTAGCAGACCATTAGCTAGTCTGCACCATAATTTGTATAGCTCATTACTTGGTCCGTGCCCTAAAGTAAAGTGCAACGTATTACATTCGAGTTACACTCAATGCGGTAAGTCCGTACAAAGTAATACACTTGATTTACAGTATAGTAAACTTTACTTACAGTAAAGTTAACCTATTACACTGCATGTAATATTATTTCAATACTGGCGACTTTTTAGTTTGTGTGCGTACACTAGTGTAGCTAACCAATATTCTCCGGTTAATGTTAAATAACGACCTCGTACTACCTATTAATTCCGATTGACTTCTATATTGTATTGCACCTAATTACATGTAAATTGACCTTATTTGACCTTAATCGCTCCGTTGCTCTGAGGTCCGAGTTTATTAACTCCTACAAAAAGTTTTTTCGCCATAGCCTTTTGCAATTTCAACTATGCAATTTAAACAAGTGACCATTATTAATCCCCTGGTAGTTTTCTAGTTTGCTAGTATATCCTTATCTGCCGTTACGTGATCTGAGCTTTCTGGGAGGTTTATTCATGTATCTTTCAATACGTATTGTTAGTTTCTTACTGTTTATAAACCTTTTCAGGGCTTTGTTTGGCGTGGTCTTCGTTATAGCATTTGCCAGATTATCTTTGCTATCGATTTATCGGAACTTTTTAATCTCCCTCCCTTCGTAGGCTTCGCCAAGTTTTATTAAGTCGATTATTAGGTGTTTTTCGCTGGTATTTCCGAATTTTAAAAAGTATTCAAAGAGACTCCTTAAATTGGTATAAATTACCACCGGAATATAAGGAATTTTCCGCTGCCTGGTAGTAAGTTTAAGGGTTTCCCATAATGTTATTCCTACCCTAAATTCCGTTATTATGCTGTAGACCTCCAAAGACAGCACGCTTTGTGTAATTTTTTTACATTTAACGAAGGTTTAGTAAATTAGGTTGCTAGTAATATTAAATTCGGGTTTTCTTTTATCTTCCTTAACAAGGATTATGATGAAGCCGATTTATAAAGATTAGTCGATGTTATTTATAAAGTACCCATTCGTAAAGATTATCAGTTTGGCCTTTGAAAGTTCGATTAACACCATATTGATTCCGCGGTTCAGGTTCTGCATCTGTTACTTTAACCTTCCATTTAGTCGATTAAAGTCTTTATCCGTTGGTATTTATATTTATACTGTAATGGATGAATCTTATAAGACTTCCGGTTGATATAAAGTGGTAATATAGCTACCCCGTGTATGCTGTTCCAAGTACCATTGAGCTTTGACCTCATTAGTCTTGTTGATTGTAGTAAGAATAACATCTTAACCCTTTTAACAAAAGTTTAGGCCAGTATTGATACCAAGCATACGAATTAACTACTTATTAAAGTTAATTTGGTTATTTTCCGTTAACGTCGTTACCGGTTTACAATTTTAAAACTTAGAGTTTTCGATCGCTTGTTATTTCTATGTCATAAAGCCAGCCATTTCGACGAAGAGAGTATTATTAGTTTGTATGCCTACTATTCCGAAGTCCTTCTCTTACGTTACTAATAAGTACAGATCATATATTAAAGGCTTTATCGCTGGACGGGACTTGAAGTGCGTTTGGTAGGTAAGGAACTAACTAGTAGACGCCCTCCTTAACTAATTTATATAGTGGTTTAACACATTGTATTACCGTTTCTAGTGGGTAGATAATACGGAGTTCCTATAGAAGTTTTAATAGTAAAATCCGTTGTAGATCCGTTGCTGACTATATATAGGTTTACGTAATATTCAGTTATTAAGTGTAAACTTGCCCTTAGTTTTAGCTAGCAAATTAGCTGTTAAAGTAACTACTAAGCGTTAACTGATTTTCTAAATCGTTGGTAACTACGTAAGGATTTAGTTTTTGCCTTTATAACCGTATCCTTAAGCGATTAACAGTGACTTTTTATACGGCCGCCTCGTGGTTTTACCTTTAACTTTGTAGATAATCCTCGACTTAAAAATAGTAACAATTGGGTTTTAGAGGTTAAAGTTAATTTTCGGCATAAATTATACTATGCACGAGTTAATAAGCCATAAATCTTCACTTCATCGTTTTCTTTAAAGGGGTTACCGGAAATCTTAATAATCCGTTATACCTTAAGTTTTACTATTAAGTTTTCATTATTCTTTTTTTTTATTTAAGCAGTATTGTAAATACGGCCCGGTCTATATTCCTCCTTTTCAAAATTCTTTTTCTTCGGAAGTCGTCCGCGCCGGCGGAGTTTTATTGGTTTATTAATAATTAGTGGAGGAGGGTCGTGTTCGCTTGGTCGTTTTATTTATAAAGCATAAGGGTATTTATCTCCAGTATCTCTAATGTAGAGCTTTACTTTGATAGTTCGAAAAGATATAGGACCGTTATCAATTTTAACAACTACTTTAGAGTTTTTAATACTTAATATCTTGTACAGCCACAATTATTTGCCCGGCTCCCGCTATACGAGGACTTTACTTTACAGTAACAAAGAAAATACGTCGATTGTTATAGGCCTGTTCCTTGTATTGAGAGAGTTATTAACTTGGAGGCGTGCTGATTCCCTTCGCAATTCCTTTAAAGCTATGTTGTAAACCGTAACTCGTTTTTAAGTACTTTCCGAAAGCGGAGATTTACTTATTAGGCGTAGATACGCTCTAAAGACTAGTAACGTTGGTACCAGGCTATTAGGGCCTACGGTGTCATTAAGTCCTTTTACTACTATTTGTAAACGTGCTTCCAGGTTCGTAAAGCTTTTAATTTCCAGCGTAAAAATGTTATACGTTTGGCGAAGTATGGCGTATGCCTTTTTAACCTTTCTACTGCTTCAGTAGGCTTTTACAAGTACCTATTTACACTAAATACCTATCAATTTAGCATTTTCCTGAAATTCTACCATCGTAAAGTTGGTACCGGTATCGTGGAAGACGACGTTAGGTGAATCCAGGTATGTGTTAATCTATAATATCCTTAACGTTTCTTACGTAGTTTTTCTTAAAAGGGACTTTAAAAACTTAGATTCGTAAAAAAAGGTCAAGGAGTTACAACGTGTAAAATTGGCATATTATTCAAGTAAACTACATTAATAAAAATCTTATAGTTAAAATCCTTATCGTTTTTTAGTGTAAACTTAAATTTCTAGGGGGCTTGGGTATACGTTTAGTATTGGTTACGAAGCCTTTTAATAGCTTTTAGAGCAGAGTATTTTATATTATTATGCTTTGCAGATTTTAAGATTTTATATGGTTCATTGATAATTTGGTGGTTAAGATGCCGGTATCGTTAACGTATTTCTGGCTCCGTTAGGTTAAACACTATTACTTCCGGACTTTAAATATAAAACTATAGGTATCCTTACTTAAAGACGAGTGAAAACCTTTGACCTTTTTTGACTAATTCGTTTAAATTAACGTTCACGTTAACTTCGAAGGTCTTTATATCCTTTAAACAAAGTAAAAAAGGAGTAGGAGACTTAAAGATGTAAAACATAATTGCTTTTATAATAGTTTAAATTATTGTTATCCATAGTAACCATAGTTGTTCGCCTGAGCTAAAGTTAATTTTGGCCTTACTCATATCATAAAAATTAATGTTAGTGGCTATAGTGCTTTCCCTCCGTAGTGTCATATATTACGAATAACCTTGCGTTAATTATCTTATTGTCCCTTTATTTTGCATAATACCTTAAAACGTATAGTCCGTGTAACGATTACGAAGGTTGAAGGTATGTAAAGGATTGGGGATATAGTTAACATAAAGGTAAGGGTTTTTACTACTTGGACGGTATAAGAAGGTATAGTCGGCTAGTTATTGGGCTGTCGTGTTATAAATAGTATTTTCGTGTTACTTAATTTGTTTAGGGGCGTTGGCGGCGTTAGTTGACTTATTACTTTCAGCATTTATCACGTGGTTTAAATAATCTTATTTCGAAGTAGTAGTAAATTAGACGTAGTACGTTGTTTTTTTATTATTACGTTCGGTGAAGGGGTAATTAGTTAATCAATATCTAGCTTTACTACATATTTAATATCTCTTGTTATTATTTCGACGATAATGTTTACAGTTAATAGGTCTGCTTGAATCTTGTTAACGCTAGCATAGATACTGCCTATAGTCTGGAGCCGAGGTCAATAAATCTAACCTTAGGTGTTGTGGATGACCGTATTTGCGGTCGACATGATTAACTACGGTAAGGTTTTCCTTATCTACATTAAGGAAGTTGCCGGCTTGTAAATAAATGCCAAGCGAATTTAGTATACGTGTTATTACGATGATAAGCGAGAAACGTAGCTGGCTAAAAAAGCTTTTACAAGTGGAATTTAGGCGTTGTAAGGCGTATTCGAACTTACCAACGCCCGTAACAGTTACCCGTACCTGCTCGAGAAATGTAGGTTTACCAGCGTAGGCCTTTCCCATTGCTTTCAGACACATCATCAACTTGTTAAGCATTTGGTTAAGAACAGTGATTAGTAATTCCTCTTTTTTCTTTCTTTATTATCATTGTATTTTATCGCGTAGTGGCCTAATTTGTATGGTATTACGTAAGGTGAACCTCGTGTTCGAAGTAGCTTTTTATATTATCATAAATCTCGTGAAACGTAGTGGCATTTATTAGAAAGGTTAAATATTAGTTTTTGGCGTAACTTGTAAGGATTTCGGGAAATAGTAAGTAAAAACTAGAAGGTGAGACCTCTATTTACTTGTAAATATTTAGGAAAGGTATTATTTTAGTGTCGAAAAAGTTATACGGCTTTTCTTTTTACTTTTTTATATTTTTCTAAATTTTTACGAAATCCGTTATCAACTTTTAATTAATGTTAACTATTTTGACAGGTTTTAGAGAAAGGTTGTGATAGTTATTTTAAGGTTAGTTGGTATTTCCTGGCGATTCAAATTTCAAAAGCTTCGAAGCCCAGTGTTAAGGATAATTTCCAATCGTCTAATCCGAAAGGTAAAATCCTGTAATAGGATTTGTAGTAGGTTTTCGCGCGTAGGTATATTTAAAGGGGGAAGGTTTTTAAGGGTTTTGGTGGTATAATTGTTAATGGATGATGAGCAATCCAAGGTTTTAGAAAACCTAACGATTTTACTTAATTTACTATTGTAAAGCGCCGACGTTAATACCTTTAGCCGCGTTGGCAGCCCTTGCTTCGCGTACTCTTTCGCCGCTAAAGGTAAACTCAACGTCATTATATAAAGGTACTAATTTATTAAACAGGTTAACAGGTTTCCTATCGTTAGCGCGTAAAGAGGTTTAACTTAGCTAAAACTAAAGGGAAGGTTTTTTAGATCGCGTATAGGGGCGGTGAGATTTTTCGGTGTCTTTTCCTTTAGGTCGTAGGTTTTAACGACATTTTTTAAGTTGGATTGGATTGAACAAAGTTTTTGCTAGCTTCATGAAGCTATTTTCCAGCACGTAGATCCTTCGACGTTTAAGGTTTTTCCTTAATTTGAATTTAATGGTTTTTTAAACATTTTTCCATATGTTCATAATCTAGTTTTCGAAAAACTTACAGTATTTGCAAAACGTACGGTAAGCGCGGTCAAGTTTTTCGCCGTCGTTTTACTTGATAATATAACAGCCGACAAAGTTAATAAGTTATTTTTTCGTTATTTTTTATTAATATCTATTTCATACAAATTATCGTTATAAAACTTGGTAAAAATAGATTCGAGGGCGTTAATTTTATTTATAAATGCCTAACCTGAAACCATTTTGACGGTTTGGTCGGTAGGGGACGTAATGGGGCGTGTAGAGCGAAAGACTTGGTGATTTTAAGTGTAAAGGCTTGGTGTTTTGGCGTAAAGTCGCGTGGAAACTTGGCAACTTGGTGAGAGGTCGCATAACGTAACTTTTTGGGCGCGACTTGGTATTTTCGCTTAAAGTAGCGAATTTGACGGTTAAAATAGCGTAGGGATTGAAAAGAGTGGAGTAAGGACAAAGGTTTGGTGCAAAGGGTAAGGTTGAACGTCGTTTATTAGTGGTAAATGGCGGAGGTTGTTATTTTAATATATGGACTTAGTTGTTCTTCATGTAGTAGTAGTATCCGTAGTAGTATTAACTTAACCTTTTTTAACTTACCGTATTTGAAGACTTTTATCAGTCAATCTTAAAGTTTTTAAAAAGGATTAATAAAGATTTCTTGGTGTTTTCGATAGCGATACCGTCGTTACCTTTAGTTTGCCGTAAAAACCGCCGTAGCCTAAAAGTATTTTCTACTTACTATCGTAAAAACCGACGCAGAAGTAGAGGCCCTTTATAAAAATCTTTCCTTTACCTTAACCGCTGTTATTAACGTAAAGCGTAACCGGAAAATAGCTTTTTCTTTTACTTAGCTTATTTGGGTTTAACCTAATAGACATGTAAGTACTGATTAGTATTGGTAAGCCCTAGATGTTATAACGTTGTCGATTCAATTAGTTCTCAAAGTAATAGTAGTATTGCTTAATCAGATAATGTATGTATTGTTCTAAGTTTGGCAGACCGCTAGCTGGTCTACACTGTAATTTGTATGGTTAATTACTTGGCCCGTGCCCTAGAGTGAAGTGCAGCGTACTACACTCGCCTTACACTCAATGCGGTAAGTCCGCACAAAGCAATAGACTCAACTTACAGTACAGTCAACTTTACTTACAATAAATTTGACCTACTACACTGTATGTAATACTATTCCAACACTATTTGAGTATTGAAAATGTTAAAAAAGCATACGTTTTACTTTGCCAAACATCTAATATCCTTGCGTTGGTAATTAGAAGCTTTACAGATCCGGAGGCACGCCTATAAATGGCAGTGAAAGGCTTTAATGATACTGTAGAGCCTGACAGCTTAGTACCGACGCTATTAGTCTTCAAAACGTACCTACGTCTAACGAATAAGTCTTCGCTCTCGGCAAGTACTTATAAACGTATTACGGCATATAATAAAGCCTTAAGGGAACTATAAAAGGAATTAACATGTAGTCAAATTAACGACGTCTTTAATACGAGGAACGGTCTCTTAACAATCGACGTACTTGCTTTGCCGTTACAAAGTGAAGTTATTGTATAATGGAAGTTAGGTAAATAGAAAGGCCTATATAAGATATTAAATATCACAAACTTTAAAGTAGTTATTAAAATTGCTAACAGCCTTATATTCTTTCGAAACATCCAAGTTAAGCCTTATATTAGGGTTACTAAAAATAAAGACCTTTAAACCTCCTAAGTAAAGCGACCGAACTAATACGAACTTATTCCACCCGTTATTAATAAACCGATGAAACGCCGTCAGCGCGGACAACTCCGGAAAAGAAAAGATAACGTTAAAAAGAAGAAATATATACCGGGTCTTATTTACAATACTATTTAAGTAAATGGAAAAAAGAAGGATAACAAAAACTTAGTAATAAAGCTTAGAATAAAAGCGATTATTAAAAATTTTGGTAAACCTTTTGAGGAAAGAGATAGGGTCAAGATCGATGGCTTATTAACTTGAGGTATTATATAATTTGTGACGAAACCCCACTTTTACCTTTGAAACCCGAACGTTACGATTTTCAAGTTAAGCAATGTTTACGAGGTTAAGGGTAAGACCACGGGGCGGCCGTACGAAAAGTTTAGAATAATCGCCTAAATATTCGGCGATAAAAGTAAGGATTTAATTCTAATGTAATGACCAACAATTTAAAATATTAGTTAGCGTTTAGTGGTCGCCCTAATAACAAGTTTGTTAACTAGGATTAGAAGTAAGTTTATACTTAATAGTTGTAACATTACGTAAGCCTATATATAATTAGTAACAGACCTGTAAAGAATTATATTATTAAAACCACTATAGGAGCGATGTATTTTGTGTCTTTTCAAAACGGTAATGTGATATATTAAACTACTATATAGATTAGCTAGAGTAAATATTTACTCGTTTTTAATCTATTAGTCGTATTTTAAATCCCGTTTATCAATAAAGTCGTTAACGTACGATCCTTATTTACTAGTAATATAAAAGAGGGATTTCAATATAGTAGGTTTATAAACTAACGATAACCTTTTCGTCGAAACGGCTGGTTTTATAGTACTGAAATAATAGGCATCGAAGACTTTAAGTTTTAAAATTATAACTCGGTAACAACGGTAACAGAAAATAATTAAGTTAACGTTAATGCATCGTTAATTCGTATACTCAATATTAATACCAGCCTAATCTTTCGTTAAAAAGGCTAGGGCGCTATTTTTACCATAATCGACAAGACTGATAAGGCCAGAGCTTAACGGTATTTAGAACGTATATGGGGTAGTTATATTACTACCTTATGCGAATCGGAGGATTTTTACGATTTATTGATTACAATATAAGCATAAATACCAACGGATGAAGATTTTGATCGACTAAATAAAAGGTTAGAGTGGCAGATACGGAACCTAGGCCGCGAAATTAATATAATACTAATCGACTTTTTAAAGGCCAAATTGATAATCTTTACAAACGGGTCTTTTGCAAATAATACCGACTTGTTTTCATAAATCGACTTCCTGATAACCCTTGTTAATAAAAATAGGTAGGAAGAACAATTTAGCATTATCGGTAATCTAATTTACTGGTTTTTCGTTAAGTATAAAAGGATTATACAAAACGTACTAATATCGGAGGTTTATGATATAATAGCGGATTTCAATATATTCATGGGACTATGGGAGACCCTTAACCTTATTACCAAGCAGTTACGGATTCCTCTTATACTAGTGGTAATTTATACCGACTTAAGGAGCCTTTTTAAATACCTTTTAAAACTCGGGACTATTAGTAAAAAGTGCCTGATAATCGACAAGATAGCATTCCGTGAAGCCTATGAAAGGAGGAAAATTATTAAATTTCAATAAATTGATGGCAAAGACAACCCCGCCAACGCTATAAGAAAAGCATCACCAAATAAAGCCTTGGAAAGGTTTGTGGATAGCAATAAGCTAATCACACGAATAAAGGGCTACATTAATAGACTGCTCAGATAGCCCGGATCACGTAACGGTAATCAGGGATATTCCAGCAAACTGAAAGATTGCTTGGGGATTGATAATAGCTCGTTTGAGTAACACGGTTAAAGTGGAGGCTTGCAAAAATCTGTAGCAAAAGAATTTTTTGTAGGAGTTGATAAACTTGAACCTTGGGGGCAACGGCGCAATTGAGGCCAAATGGGGTTAATTTGCGTGCAATTAGGTACAATGCAGTATGAAAGTCAATTGGAATTGATAGAGGGTACGAGGCCGCTGTTTTGCGTTAACCGGAAAAGATTGGTTAGCTATACGGGCATATACGCACAAACTAAAAAGCCATCAGTATTGGAATAGTATTACATACTGTGTAGTGGGTCAACTTTACTATAAATAAAGTTGACCATACTGCAAGTGTATTGCTTTATATGGACTTACCGTATTGGGTATAAGTTGAGTGCAGTACGCAGCACTTAACTCTAGGGCACGAGCCAAGCACTTGACTATACAAATTACAGTGCAGATCGACTAACGGTCTGCCAAACCTAGAACAATACATCTACCATCTGACCACACAATACTACTGTTACTTCGACCAATCGAATCGATAACGTTGCAACGTCTAAGACATACCAACACCAACCATTTTTTACGAAGTTAAGGAATTTAAGTCTATATGGACATAAGATATGTAAGAAACGTTAAGGATATTATAAATTAATATGTACTTAGGCCCACTTAATGTCGTCATTTATCATACTAGTATTAACTTCGCGGTAACGAAGTTTTAGGTAATTATTGAAATAATGTGAATTAAATGTAAAAAGGTACCTATTAAGGTACGCTAAATCATTACAAATGTCGAAAGGATATATAAGTTACTTCGCCGAACGTATAATATATTTATATTAGAGATTAAAAGCTTTACAAACCTAAAGACATGCCATTGAATGTCAGTAAATGGTTTGAACAACTTTGTGGGCCTTAACAACTTAATGCTAATACTATTAGTCTTTGTAATATACCCACACCTTACGAGTAAATCTCCATCATTAACAAGTACTTCAAAAAAGGTTATTGTTGGTAGGGCCTATGATCGTTACAACGTTTTCCATTCGAATCGTCGAAGAAACAGTAGTATTGTATTGATCAAGTGGTGGATGTTTTGTTCTTTGTTTGGAAGACTGCTAACCGGTCTGCACAGTAATTTGTATGGCTAATTTCTTAGCCCGTGCTCTAAACTGAATCGGACACTCCACAATCAACTAACTTGCAGTCAGTACAGTCAACTTTATTGTAATTAAAGTTAACTGACTGTACTGCAATTGACCTGCTAAAAATAGCAGTCAATATTGTTCCAATAGTTGTAGTTTACAGTTAGATACTAAAGGAGCTACAGAAAAAAACGACACAACGTTAAGTTAATAATACTCTTAATAAAAAAAATGGCCTCACGATAATCGAAATATTTATTTTACCATCGTGAAGTATAGTTATTGTATGGGGGAAGCTAGGCAAATAAGATAACATATATAAGACCTTAAATATCGCTGACTTTGAAGTAGTTATTCAAATTATTAGCGATCGTACAACGTTTCTCACCACTCAGGTTAAACTTTATATTAGGGCGACTACCAATAATGATAAAAACCTCCAAGCCAAACAACTAAACCAATACGATATTCCTTCACCTATTATCGATAAGCTATTGAAATACTGACAACATGAAAAACTACTAAAGAGGAGTAACACTAAAGATAAATAATGCACATCGGTTTTTATTGATAATACTTTTTAGGTAAGTGAGAAAAAGAAGGACAATAAAAATTTAGCATTGAATCTCCAAGAATAAAGCGTTATTAAAACTTCTGTCAACCCTTTTAAGGAAAACGATGAAGTCGAGATTAACGGTTCTCTAACTCAAAACGTTATATAATTCGTACCAAAAACAAATTTAAGCCTTTATGACCTGAATATCACAATTTTTAAGTTGAAAATCATATACGAAATTAAAGGCAAAACTACGGAATAGCTATACAAAACGTCACGCCCAATCGCTTAAGGATATGGTAATAAAAGTAAAAAAGATAAATCTTTACATAATCTTCAACGATTCAAAAAAAAAGTTTTATAATTATTTTAAAGGTAAGTTTATAAGAAAAAATTAAAGAGAAGTTTATACTAAATAGTCGTAATATAACAAAACTATAAACGTAGTTAGCGACCGATTTACAACGAATCGTATTACTAAAGTTACTACATAAATTGCGAACCACATACTCTCTGCAGATGGTAATACGATGTATTAAATTGCTATATGTATTATCTCAAGCAAACGTCTATTAGTTCTTAACCTATTGATCGCACTGTATGTTCCAGTTAAATATAGAGTCCTTGATATAAAACCCGTACTTATGGATAATATAAGAAAATGATTTTTATTTAATTAGTATGTAAACTCACGATACCCTTTTAATCGAAATTACTAGCTTGGGATTATCGGAACAATAAGCGATTAAAAATTACATGTTTGAAAATTGTTAACTAGTTATAACTTTAGTAGATGGTAATTAACTTAACTTTCACGAATCTTTAATTCATATACTTGGTATTAATATTAACATCAATTTTTTCTCAAAGTGTTAATTCATGAACTTGGTTATAACAGACAAACGTAAGGTATCTAAAACTAAATGTTACTTGAAACGACACACTCATGACAACTACATTGCCACCCTATACCAACTGAAAGCCTTTTATAACATATAGATTACGGCACAAACGCAAAACCCAATAAATGAAGCTTTTAACCAGTTAAGTAAAAGTTTTAAATATCAGATACAAAACTTAAATCAAAAGATTAATATAGTACCCATTAATCTATGGAAGGATAAATTGATAATTTCTACATATAGTTTCTTCATAAATAATACCAATTTATCTTTACCGATATACTTCATAATAATACTCGTTAATAAAGATAAACGGGAAGATCAATTAAATATTATCAGCAACCTAATTTACTAAACTTCCGTTCAATACGAAAGAATTATACGAAACATATTAACTTTACAGGCCAATATTATAATAGCTAACTATAATATAGGTACAATATTGAAGAAACCTTTCAAAATTATTACAAAATGGCTAAATATTTCGTTTATTCCGGTAATAATTTATACCAATTCTAAAAATCTATTCCAATACTTTTTATAACTTGAGACCATTAGTAAATAATACCTGAAAATAAATGAAATATCATTCGTAGAAATTTATGAAAGCAGGAAAGTTAAGGAGTTCCGATAAATTAATAGAAAAGATAATTCAACTGATGCTATAACGAAGGTATCATTAGATAAAGCTTTTAAGAGATTTGTAAGCGGCAATAGGTTAACTATACGTATCGAGAGCTACGATAATAGATTATCTAGAAAGACTGAATTACATATTAGTAGATAAGTATATACTGGCAAATTAAAAGATTACCAAGGGAATAGCAGTAATAATATTTTTAAATAGTACAATTGAATTAGGGGTAGTGATAAGTTAATTAATCCATGTGGGTGAAATAAGATGAATGGATAATTTAACCTAAGTTCATTAAGATAACAAGTGGTAACAAGTGTAATAATAGAGGTAGTAGGGTTAGTAAAGGCAGTAGTACGGGTAGTAGTAAACCTAGTTAATTCATGTGAGTTGACTAAAGTGATAAAAGGCTTAATTTACGTGGATCAAAAAAACCAATGGCGGTAGTAGGCTAATATGCGCATGTTTATGATGGAAGACTTGTATACAGGAATAAGTAAAGCCGAGATTCGAAGCCGTAGGGCTATTAAAGGGAATTAGTGTCAATTTAGGTGCGAAAGTCAACTGAAATTGACAGGGGTCTGGCTAGTTGATGAGGATGTAGTTCAGTAGTAATCGGAAAGGTTTGATTAACTTTACTGGCGTACGAGCACAAAATGAAAAGCCGTTAGTATTAAAATAATAGTAATTGCAATGCAGTAAGTCAACTTTACTTATAGTAAAGTTGAATATACTAATTGCAAGTTACGTATATTGTTTTGTATCGACCTTCAGTATTAGCTCAAAGTTAAGTACAATATGCGCACACTTCGCACTAGGGCACAAGCTAAGCAATTGGCCATACAAATCAATATGTAGATCGGCAAGCGGTCTGACAAACCTAAAACAATGCATTCACCACTTGACCACACAATACTACTATTACTTCGACCAATCGAATCGACAACTTTGCAATGTTTAAAGCCCTACCAATACTAATCATTTATATATATATCGAGAAATTAGTGAAAACCAGAAAAGTCCAGGTTTAAAGGGTCAGAAAACATAACCTTCAGTTATAACCGTTTGCGAACAGTTAAAATACCATCGGAAACAAAAATTAATGATTATATGTAAAAGGACAAGGCTAAAGCTGTCGCTTAAAGTAGTCGGATATTGTCTATAATCCTAGATGAAAAATAAAGGAGAAAATTCTGCTACGGAGCTGCTATAGAGCTATAGGAAAAGAGGTGACCCGATTATGTGATAGGTGATGGCATGCGTTTGGAAGGCTTCTAAGCGGCTTCTAAGCGGCTTTTAAGCCGCTCCAGAGTACTATAAGAGTAATAGAAACCATCAGGGCTAGATCTTTGGTAACTATTAGCCCAAGAACCAGCTTGTAACAACTTTTAACAATAATAGCAAAACTTTTTCATAACTTTCATGGCAAAGTATTCCACATCTTTATGCTTTATAAACTTAAAGACTTTACATAGCTTGTTGGAAGCTATGTAATTAAAACGCCGATATAATTTATGTATCTCTTACTCCTCTAGATTTCATATCATTACCTTAAAGCTCCAAAGCTGGAATTACAGATGCCTCTACTTGGAGGCTAAAGTCTCGTTAAGGTCTCAAGCCTATAGGGTTCACGTGAACATAAGGTCTTTGAAGAGTAATCAGAATAATTAGTAATTGTAGTATATAAAAGATGATAATCCCAAAAGAAGCATCCAGAGGTGCACGCAACAGGTGAGGGATTATAAGCCCTCTACCTAAATCATATTACTTTGGAATACTTCTTTTAAACCGATACATATATTGCTGTCGGTTTGGAATAGCTATTTCAAACCGATCTATACATAATGTACTTTACATCTTGTAAGAGTGCAGCCCATAGCGTAATATATTATCGTACACTTTGTAAAAATGTACCCTATAATACAGTGCACTGTTTCTTAACCTATATATATTATCTATAATAGTATATAATAATATCCACATAGGCAATCTTTTCTTTTTTCCCTATATACTCCGTACCTATATCCCGGTAATAGTAGTGTTATTGTAATATTAATTATAAAAGGTTTAAATTAAAAGTTTCCGTAGTAATAGTATTATTGCCATATTAATCGCAAAAGGCATAAATTAGTAAGTTCGGCTAGAATTAGCAAAGTTTAACCGAAGTAGTGATTATATTTTAGGTTTAGTTCGTATAGCTAAATAGGAGCAATGTGGTTGGTGATAACACCTTTCGTAATTGTTAATAAGGGTAACTACGTAATGGTGTTTATTGAAGGGTAATTACGTAGGAGTAATCATTTAATTACGTATTGGGTTAGTATAAAAATATATATCATTATCGGTTTAAGTAAAACTTCTTTTTTTCTCTTTTAAATGCACGTAATTTAAGCCGATATTAGTTCCCATTTTAATTCGACTTTTTTTTCCCAAAATAAAATTAACCATTTTAATAGATAGGTTTTTGGATAATGCCATATACTAACCTATCCCTTAAACAAATGCCGCGTAAAAATAGGACAGTAAGGCGCTATTTAGCGCGAAATCGTCGGCACATCGCCGTCATTGTAGCCGTCGTAACCGTCACCCCCAGAAACACAACCACCAATAGTAAAAACTCACCCTTACCGAACATATTTTTTTCCATTACCTTTACGCCGCCCGCTCCCGTTACCTCGTTCGCCGCTATGCCGCCAAGTCTCATCGTTACCCCCGCCACGTCGCTTAATCCCGCCACCACGTCGTTTAGCCCTGCCGCTACCTCCGCCTTACCCCTTTCCTCCCCCTCCTTTCCCTCCCCCTTCCCCAGTTCCTAAGGAGATAAGCGAGGGGCTTTTAAGGTTATAAATCTTACCCTTTCCCTATAGGTTAAGACCCTATTACCAGTACGTACCTTTTTATGCAGTAAACGCAGCTTGGTATAATTATATTAAGGTATATATATCCTAGTTTTTTCGTTTGTAAGCCTTTAACCTTTTACTTTGTAAATAAGGAGTACGAGGTGGATCTCCTCCGCTGCCTCGAGCTTCGTATCGTTAAGGTACACCGTAAGGCCTTTTTAACGCGTTAAACATTAAAGCTGTATACCCTAGTTCATAATTTTAGACCGTTAATAAACACGATTTACGTATCTTATATCGCGTTCGCGGCCGCGGAGAGGTTTATTAACTACTATTACGAAAGCGTGGGCTGCTTGGCTCGCTACCACCGTTATAAACGGACCGGTAACTCGTATGCCCCCATTCCGGTAGTTTTAGGACTGTAGGCCGAAGCCGTATTATGCGCCCGCCGGCTTTTTAGTAAGTTTTAACCGAGTTTCAAAAGTTTCCTTTAACAAAGATACACCGTTTAGGGCGATCCGTAAAATAAATCGTCGTAAGTAATTAAAACAAGCCGATGCTAATTAATAATAGGCATTAACCAGCGGATTAGGGAAACAGTAACCACCGTCGTCACCTAGAAATAGAGCCTACGTATATATTATGTAGGCGATTTCGACGACGTTATCGTATATCGCCGCGAAAAAGGTAATCCCTCCCATGTATTTTTACTTAAGAGTATAATAAATAAGGTATATGTCCTTATTTTCGTTGGCGTTAATAACATCGTTAGTGGTAATAGCGGTAGCGCTGGTGTAAAAGGGGAAAGTGATGGAAAGGACGTTAGGGACACTACTGCGTCATTCTTTCCCTTTAATTGTAAATAAATTCCCCTGAGCTGGGCTGATATATCCGGTTATAATATAATATGTTACATAGTAATTCATGGCTTTTTATAAAACAATTTTTCAAATTGATAAACGTAACATAAAATACAAAATGACAGGTGTAATAAACTAGAATCGGTACGACGTTGTAAAATTAAGTAAAAAGAGAGAAAAATCCGATAGTTAGTCAGGTAGAAGCGTGTAAAGAACCCGATAGTGAAATGGTAAGTTTAAACAAAAGTAAAAGTCGAAAATTGGTGCGAATAGCTGGGTTAAATAAAGATAATATTGGGGATCGGTACAAACGGTCGGATAAGGTAAAGGAAATATAGTAAATCGGTGCGAATGATATCGATAAGCCGATTTAAGTTAGTAAAAATTGGTATGGTGGTTTATTAGGATGGTCGACCTTTTTAATAACCCTAACAAACAACGTACTTATCGATATAAGTGTTTTTAAAGCGCAGTTCGATGTAGCCTTCGTTATGACGTTTATTAGATTTGATTTTTCATTAATTTACCTAATTTCTTCGATTTTATTACGTTTATATAACTCGCGTAAAGTTATAATATCTATTATTGACTATTTCTCATACGTAGTACCTAATTTAACTAGGTATTTATAAAGCGAAAAATGATTAATGTAAACTATTAAAGGGATAAAGCGTAAATTAAGGTTAAAAACAATTATCTGGATTATTATCGATATGGTAATGCCCGAATCGAAACCGTTAATTACGTTGTAGATTTCGAAAATTGAGACATTCCTTATAACTCTTTTACACTTGTTGAAGCATTAATAGATGATGTCTTTACGAAACGTAAAGCCGTTTAGAGCCGGTAATTCGTTGCTGAAAATTAGAACGAAGTCTATTTGTAAATTACAGTCGTTGTTATTAGCGAAAAAGCTGTTATTAAAAATAAACAACTTTATAATACGTATATTTAGCGGTACAAATTACCAACCGCGTTTTGAATTGTGTATTTTCCACAGAAAACGCTTATTAAACGCCTTATACGTATCGTTTATCAGGGGGGGGGGGTAGTATGCGACGACCGAAAAATCAAATGCCGCCTTTAATTATATTACAAAAGCAACCTAAACGCCGCGTACGCGTTGGCATTTATATTCGTCGGCCTATTCTACGTTATTCAGGACAACAAAAGGCATCTTATCCAATTATTATTTTTACGTAAGTCTTAAAGTGCCGTTCCGAAGCGTAATTATAACGTTATTAAAATAGATTATATAGTCTTTTGTTAGATACGTCTTAGGTTTCGCTTTTGATCTAGACTTTAGAAGTTTCCTTTTCTTAGATGCAGAAAACGAGGTTTTATACAAAGTCAGGATATTGTTCTTTATATTCCTGTAAATATAAAGCCCTTCTAACGGGCTATCGATACTAACAAGCACAGGTTAAAAGTAAAGTTAGTTATCTCAAGTCTCTTCTTATAATGTTTTTAGTAAATGTTATGCCAGTATATACCGGTTTTTATTAAGTCGAAAAACGGTTTTAAAATACGTAAGATCGTTTTAAGCGGGTGGTATTACCTAAGATCCTTGGGTATATCTATATAAATCTATCGTTTGAGACGTTTTTTAAATTATGTACAAGCTTACATTATATCTATAAATTTGATATACAAGTTAGAAGGTTCTTCAGGGAATGTAGCGAATATAAAAATTAAGCGATGGCTAACTCGTTGTAGTGTAGATAATTAGGTTATTATATTCTTTTTACCTTTTTGTTTGTATTTTTTAATAACCAGGCGGGTGTTTTTGTAAGGTTTTTGAATCTAATTCTTAATTTCGTGGATAAGGCGGGTTAAAATAATCCTATGGGTACCGTAAATAGTTTGATTGAAACGTTCAAAACGAAATAGGCCCGGGTCGATTAAAACTAAGATTTCCGTTTGAGTAAATTATGGAAATAAGGTACTTAAGGTGGTAATAATGGTTTTGCGACGAAGCTTTAGGCTAAATTTATGGTTTTCCATTTCTTTTTACGTCATGAAGAAGTCTGTGGCAAGTTTTTTAGGGCGTTTTTTTTGTTTTCCAGCTGAAATGTAGTCTTTGCTGGCGAGGCTTTGGCGAAGTTAATATAAATAGGCCGCTCTTATTTGGAATAATCGTCTTAGATTCGCGTTTTGAGAGTAAGGCTAAAGTTGGTTTCGGTTTGAATTCGTCGTTTTAGGTGATTATTTATAAGCGGTTTTGTTCGTTTTACAGTTTCAGGCCGTTCCTTTTTACTTTTCTCTTATGTTTTTGTATTATTGCCCAACGAAACGAAATCTCACCGTTTGGTAAGTTAAAATATATATTATGACCTTTAAATCCGTTAATCCTTTCAAGGCTAATTTATTTATATTTTGTTTTTCAAACTAAAACTTCAATTTATAATGGTACATTTGAAACATTAGATTTACATAGGCTATTTCTCATATCCAACGTTTTAAATATATCGTTTTTTTTTTTTTTCGAAAAAAGCGTAATGTCGTTATAACTTTCGCTATAACATTGGCTTTTTATACTATAAAAGGTCATAGGGTAAAGTTTATATATATATTTGGGTAAGTATTAAAAACGAAGAACGTTGGGATAAGTCCACTTAGGCTAAAAGTATTGTTAACGGTGTTAACCGTTATCTAAAGGATATATTTCTTTGGACTAATACCCTTTAGTTCCTTTCATAATACTATATACGCTCTTTTAAACGGTTCGTAATACCGTTTACACTTTTTAATACCTTATGAGGTTTTATTAATATTCATTTACATTTTTATAGGCTATCCGATCCTTAGTAAGTCACTCGGTAAGTCGAAGGCCGTATTAACTTTGTATATGATTAAATCTGGGGGATGTAAAGAAACTTTGAACCAATAGTTACCCAAAACGTCTTAACAATTTATAACAAAAACGTTCTGTAAAAATTTAATAACCTAAAACGAGGTTGTTACATCGATAGAATAAAAAACAGGTTGGCTATTTAAATATATAATATTAAAAATATTTTCGTGATTAAAGTTTACGTCGTCTTAAAAGAGAAACTTAAACAGTCATAGGGCTTATAAGTATATCTGACACTTATAACAAAACTTTTCGATAGCTTTAAATATGTTTTTCCCTTCATCTATATTGCTTACGGAGTAAGGCAAACGTAAAAGACGTTTTACGGCGAGGTATCCGAATTGTCGATGTAAAGTCCATAACTCCGACTAAGTTAAGTAAGTAGCCTAAATTATACGTATTTCCGGGAAAAACCATAAGTAGCAGAATTTAAGTCGAAGCGGTATAGATACTCCATTTAAAGCAAGAATAAGTTGATTAGTCCTATTCCGAACTTCGATTCCGAACTTATTTATATTAGTTAATAAAAGTAAAAATAGTATTTTAATATCTTTTACGTAAAAATCAACCGGAACAAAACGCGTATTTATAACAACTATTCCGCGAGAAAACGCTTTACCTTTACCAAATAGAACCTTTCGTTATTTTCCTATTCGATTTAGCCGAAACTTTGGAAAATTCGCCATAAACGCGTCGAACTGTCGTTTTCCAGCCGTTAAAATTTCCGTCACACTAATATTAGGCATAATACCCTGAAACCTGATCCCGTATCTATTGGATAGCATAAATTATGGTGTTATATAAACATTAAACACTTCGTTCGCGTAATTTGAGTTTTCAATATTTTTGAATGAAGGGTTTTATAATCCTGTTAAGGTACTTTAAACGTTTTCGTCGTTTTAGGTTAATAAATAGGTATTATTATCCTCGGGGTCGTTCTTTTTAGATATTTCGTCATAAAGTTAAACGTTAAATCCATTATTTATACTTTTATATTCGGTTACGTATATTGTGAAGTTGGCTATTATCCGATCCTTAAATACGTAGTCGGCTTAAAATTGTCGTTTGGTCCGAATTTACTCGTAGGCGGAGTGGTTTTTGGATTAATAGCCGACTTTACTATATACGATACACCGCTTTGACAAACTCGCGGGGCTTTGTATGTCTTTTCGCAAGGATTACTGTAGCCGCGGAGCGTTTTTTTTTTATATCTGAGCGATCGTTTTTTATTACTAAAGTTTTTCCTTTAATATTTATACTTTGAGCGTTCGTTTTACCTTAGGTAAACTTTGAATCTTCGGTTTAAACTATAGTTAATAGTTTCGATGAGGTTTGTTTTAGTGATTTGGTCTTCGTTTTTGTTAACTACAAATGCTAATCCGAAACTCGCTTATCGGCGTATAAAGGTTCCGAGCGATATTTTAAGGCTTGTATAAAATGCCTTTAGGTACTTTTCTGTTTGGAAAAGTGTAAAGTCGAAATCCGTGTTTTTACGACAAGATTTTAATATTACTTAAATAAACTGTTTGTCGCCTTTGTATTCCGTTTTAAAGGATACTTAGCACTTTCGAAACTAAGTTAATAGGGCGGTAAAGATTTCCTACGGGTTTTTCTCAGCGTTTTACCATTAGTTTTTTTACAAATTTTCACGTCATACCAGTTTAGTTTTTATTGTATAACTTGTAGTTAATCTCCGTGTTAAAGTAGGATTCAAGGCGGTTATAACACTTGGTAAATGTATCCACTTGTATAAGGTGATATATATATTACTTCTTAGGTTGCCCAGAATGTAGACCAGGTAAAATAACGTGAAATTATAATATCTTAATATCCAGTTTTTTATACGTATTAAATATAACGTGTATCTTATTGTTAAGTATCTCGTACAGCTTGCCGTTGTAATTATTATCCCTATATAATGACCTTGTAAAGTTGGTTAACTTCGTAAGGTCGCTCCTATCCATAGGGAAGCAATGTGGTGGGAGATTACGGTAGGAGTCGTGGTTAATAGGTATCGGTCTGTATAGCACATATTGGCGTTTTACGTCGTTTATTATTTTCTGGATCGGGTTGTTTTTCGTGTTCCAGCCGATTACCGTTTTCTAAAGCGGGTTGTTTTTGAAGTTTCGGCTGATCCTGTTATGGTTGATCAGGTTGTTTCCAGCGTTCGGGTATGTTTTTGTTTCTATATCAGTTTAAAGATGCGTTTTAGTGAGGTTTTGTATTCGACCCTTGTTGTAAACGATCATTGCGGTATCTTCTTCTTTTCCCTTGATTTTTCCAGTTTTATTTCCGTTTCTCGGCAGGCGTTTAGTTTTGTTAAACACCGTATCTAACCTTTAATAGCTTTATATACCTCCGGCCTATAACCTTATGTAAATGTTACTAACGCTTCCTTAAGTAGTATTCTTTTACAAAATTTCCGTTTTTTACTTTATCGTCCGTTTACTTTGGTATTTATATAAATTAAGCCTTTGTAAACAGAGCTTTTATGATATAGCTATTACTTTTACCGAGTATATTAATACCTTTACTTCGTAATTTTTTCCGTAAGATTTTTTCAATTGCATTATTTACCATTCGTTATATATTTAGCGTCTTATCCACAAAGTCCTTTCTGAAGTCTTCGCATAAGTGGCGTCCTTTAATTTAGCTACTATAATAGTTGAAAATAATATTGGTAACATAAGTGTTTACCATATAAGAGTTCAAATTCTCCACTGGTACTTCGATTTTGTTATCCTATAAGTTAAGTTTTATATTCTTTAGGATACTATTGCGAAACGACGTATATATAAAGAGTTACTTTATATATTCGTTAGTATTTTCCAGATCCGTACAGGTGGAGCTATTATATATTTAAAAAGGGTAGTTTTTATTTAGTTTAAGGTAGTTAAAGGTTGGAGTAATTTAAATTTTAGGGTTGTTTAAATTTTAGAGTAATTGGTAAATATAAAGTTAATAAAGTAATTAATGCGGTCGGAATAAAGTTTATTAGCGCTTATGAATGTAAATAAATTTCAAACGATATGTAAATAAGGCGTAACTACAAATTAGTTAAACATTTCAAATTAGTTTCAATAGCTTTAGTAGTGTTACATTAGCTAAGCGGTTAGAAAAGCTTAAAACGTTATAGTTAATAAACTTAAAATACACAGGGCGAATATAGGAAAGTAGATAGGGTAAAGGAAATGTGATTATGTAAATCAGTGATTTGTAGTAAATTCGTATTAGCATGCCATAGTAAAATTTAGTAAAGAGATCTATTAGTTATTCAGTATATAATCGATTTTGTTAAAGCGGTCCATTTGGTTATTTATATATAACCGATCTTGCTAAGGCAATCAGTTTAAATTGTCGAAAATTAGATAAGTCCCAATGAAAGGTTCCGAAATTTGGTGTTTTTTAGCTTGCGTAGCCTAATATGTGATAGAACTCCCTTTAAAAGGGGCTCGGGTACGTTTAGAACGCCAATGCAAGTTAGCGGTTAACGGAACGGGGCTATTCTTTTCAAAGTTCCTCCGAATCATATAGTCTTGTAACGCTTCGGGTTTCTCGGCGTTTCCGCGTAATTTCATACTCCCGTATGGTTTTTATAAGTCGTAGTGTTAAAACACAGTCAATTGAAACCTCTACAACATCCCATTATAGGTATTCAACTTGTATTTGTCTCTTTTTTCCTTCGCTATCTATAGTCGACCTAGTCGGTTACTAATTAGTATCGGTAAGGTCTTAATTTTATAAGGTCACCGAAAATACAAGGTCTTTAAAAATTAATGAAAATGATTAGTAATTTATAGTATATAAAAGATGATAACTTAAGAAAAAGTATTCAGAAGTATACGCTACAGGTAAGGGCTCATAAGTATTTCACCCAAAGCGTATTACTCTGGAATACTTCTTCTAAACCGATCCACGCATTTCCCGTCAGTCTGGAATAGTCATTTCAAACCGATCTATATATGATGCACTTTGCATCTTGAAAAAGTGCAGCCTGCAGCGTAACACGTTACCATGCACTCTGCAAGAGTACACCCTATAATACAGTACACTGCTACTTGACCTTTGTATACTATCTATGAGGGTATATAGTAATATCCACAGAAAGGGAACCTCTAACCATTTTCAGCCAGTTCGTTAATATTATCATTGATGTTAATACCGATGGTTTTTATTTTATATTCCAAATAGAGAGAAAATACGATACGGAACTTAATGATGTGAAACGTAATAGGTCTAATAATAGTTTAAATAATCTTCATTCACAATAACAGCAATTATTCGCCTAAGCCGAAGTTAATTTCAACTTCATTCATATTTTCACAATTAATTTCCATAATAATAATGCTTTCCCTTTACAATATTACGTATTGTTGGATCTTACTAGTAGTAGTGTGATTTGCAGTGTATTGAAAGATGAAGAAGCTTAGTCTAGAACTCTAAGCTGCAGAGTTTGGAAGCAAGTATGTATAATAATAAAAAAGAAGGCAGGTGGGGTTTGGTATCCCACCTAGGTTCAATAAATGCTGGGGTATAAAGAAAGAATAATGTTCCCATTATAGGCAGGTGTAAGGATTCCATCATATCTTATGAGAATGGCTTCTTACGAGAAGGAGTACTCGCGAGAAGCAGTCCTCGCAAGAAACAACCCTTGCGTAAAACAGACAAACACTCCCGAGGATTATCCCAAATTCTTGTTGAACCCCTTAATCAATTCACTACAATGCTCCAAATCCTTCAAATTCACCCATTCTTCTTCTCTTACTATAAATCTCTTTCATCGTATGAGTTCCTAAATTTGTTAACCTATTCGGCGGCAGCGATCAACTTCTTTATGTAGTATTATTCAAATTTCTATTTATTTTTATCGCCCTCGCATTTAACAGGTATTAAAGGTGGAGCGACTCGCTTAAAATTATAATCATCCTATACGAATGTTCAGTAAAAAAATCTAATAGTAGGATAAATCCCTAAATTCAGAAGGAAATACAAAATAAAAGCGAGTTTTACTTCACGATAAAAAGGTTTATATATTCAGCTGGTTTTAAGATAAACTTGATTACCAATCCTAATGTTATATTATTTGTAATTTTTATCGTATCATTTTTTTGGATTTTAATACTATAATATCTACCGTTAATGAAATATCTAGTTTTAAATCTTTCCGTATAAAACTTATATTAGCATATTATCACGACATTAATGAAATGAGATAATATAGCGGTAATCGTAATGGAAAACTAAAAAGAAACTTATATGTATTAACGTTTATTATGCTAAAATAGACGTTATGAAGATTCCATTATAATGTTCAAATGCATTCGATCCAGAACTATTTGAGATATTTAACCATGCGATAAAGTAATATTAATTTGATAAATTGATTTTCCCCTTCAAAACTAACCATCGGCTCGAGGATAATAAGCTGTTATTATTATTAATTTAATTCACAAATCTTACTACAGTGCTTAACAAAATGCAGATGAAACTTTGAATTTTTGATCTAAATTTATTTCTCCAAAATAAGGATCATTTCAAAGTAATAAGTATCTTTATAAACAAGCTGCTAACTCATCAATAATATATATTATATACATGGGCATAAACCCTTTTTCTTTAATATTTTATATATTACCAACATAATTACGTCGAAGTTATCTATTACTAGTAAATACTACGATATACCTAAACAAATAAACTAGTGGTAAGACCACAATAAAATCTATATAAAGAAATATATCGGCTTTTCTGGTACTTGAATCACGTGTAACTTCCCTACAGGCTTCTAGTAATTATTTCAAATTTACCTATACCGAAGATAATCATTATAGTATTTCTTAACTAATTTAAGTTTGAATCGAAAGTACAGTTTATATAAAATATTTATTATACATAAAGGGTCAAAATAATAACGTTTATCGTAAACGTTAACAAAAAATCTTATATTAAGACATTTAATAACACTAAAAGTTTACGGCTAAATACGTTCTTATTATATAAAAGATGGTTCACAAAACGAAAAGGATTTACAGGTTTTAAAGATAAAACGATCTTTTCGCCATTATTATTCTTTAACTCGTTTACTATTAATTTCCATATTACCTCTGTTTAGTAACTGGCCTATTAAGGTAACCTTAATTCATCTGGCATTTAAGCTTTTGCCGTATATATATATCAATATTTGAATTATCCATAAAAGCTGAATAATTATAGAAGATTTAATCGAAAATTAGTTATTTCTTTTCCGTATTATTTCATCGTTTAAAGTAAATAGTCTCTATAGAATATCTAAAATGAGATTGAACCGGCTTGAAGGATAAATAAAGTCCAAGTTATATACGTTTAGATAGATATATATATTAATCAACCTTTCATTAATACGACCAGTAAACGTAGTATTTAGTAAAGTACAATTTATTATACCCTTGGTAAATTTATAAGCTGTTGAAGAAATACTCGAATACGAATTCCTAATAATTATAATACGTAGGCGCCTATAATCTTCGATATGGCAAGCAACTCCATAATTAAAAACTCTACGATATAACTTAACATTAATCAGGTATCGATTAAAAAACATTACTAGTTTGATTGCTGTGGCTGAAATATATTGTTTAGGGCTTCACATATAGCTCTTCTTCCATTAAAAAGCATAACGCCAAATCCGCGTTTCAAATTTCTATAAATTTACAAAAACAAAGGCTTACAGAGTCAGGATAACATAAACGTAATCGCCTCTACAAGTATTTTTCAAGTTCGTTAAATAAACATTATTATTCCTCGATATACTCGATTTTCGTAGTTTACGTATAATGTTGGCGTTTTAATTTTTGCGGTGTCGAATTTGCTCTATTTTTTTACCTTACGAAAATAAGTCGACTGGAAGTTTTTATAATACATTTGATAATTAAGTAAAATATGAAATTATTAATCTAAAAAACCCATCGCACCCAAATACGTTTCTAAGGCCTTTAAGTTTCTTCGAAACGACAATTTAAAAAAAACTTACGTATGTTCCTTAGTTGTTAACTAACCAAAAGCGTTAATATAAAATCTGGGGAGGTTAACCAATTCAAAGCTAATATATTACTTTTCTAGCGAAAGTAATTGTCGGTAAGTTCTAAAAATTTTGTTTTCACGTGAAATAAGGTATTCAAAAGAGTAATCAGAAAGATTGGTATTTGTAGTATAAAGTAAAGATGATGGTTATAGAAGAAGCATCCAGAGGTATACGTATAGGTTAGGGCTTATAAGCTCTTCACCCAGAGTGTACCACTCTGGAATACCCCTTCTAGACCTTTCCACGCATTTCTATCAGTCTGGAATAGCTAATTCAGACCGTTCCATACATGATGCACTTTTATGTCTTGTAAAAGTGTAGCCTACAGCGTAACACATTACCGTTCACTCTGTAGGAGTGCACCTTGAAATACAATTTACTGCTACATGGTTTATGTATACTATTTATAAGGGTATATAGTAATATCTATACAGGTAATCTTTTGTTTTTTTCCTTTTGTATTCCGTACCTATAGCCTAGTAGTGATAGTATGGTTGTAGTTGTAAAGGTTCAAATTAATAGGTTTTGTAGTTACAGTGTGGTTGTATTAACAAAGGTCCGAATTAATAGTTTTCATAGCGACAGTGTGGTTGTAAGGGTTCGAATTAGTAATTTCGGTTGGAATTAGTAAGGTTTGACTGCGGCAGTATTTGTAGTTCGGTTAGAATCAGCAAGGTTTAGCTGCGGTGGTGATTGTAATATATGCTATCTTTTTTAATTGGTAATGATAGTAGAGTGGCGTATATTAGTTCTTTTTAAATTGGTAATTAGAGTGGTGTATGCCATCATTTTAGGTAAAACTTTTTTTCTTTTCTCTTTCCTTTCGTTTGCTTAGTAAAGCAGTAATGTTGCAGATTAGGTTACGTATTATTTTTTCGTAAAGTCGATGGTCGTATCAGTTATTGAAAGCATCGTATATGTTCTGAATACGTAATTTAGAAGTTTTATATGGGTGAAAGCGGTGAAATGCTATTTTAGATGGCTTATTTTCGTGGTAACAGGAGTGGTTTTATTTTGTTATTAATGTTTTGTTACGTATAAAGCATCTGGCCATTTCTTCTCCTGAAGTATCGGTTCAGATTTGTGTGTTATGGCTGTTTCTACTGGTACAAGCAGTGTGGGTGTTGTAATCGTGACCTTTTTTGAATTGAGTGAGCGGTACGGATGTTGTATTCGCAGCCGATTTTGGGTTTTGTGAGCGGTTTTAAACTGCGTATTCAAACCTTGTTTTTTTATAAGGGGTGCGGCCTAGATTTCATATCTGGCTCTTCCTCCTTTTGTGGCCCGGATTTTGTACCTAGCCTTTCCTCCTTTTGAGGTTTCGGTCAAGAATGCGTATCTAAACCCTCCTTCCCTTCTATTTCTTGTAACCCTTTATTTTTAGGCTGCGGTTCGGATTGTATACACAGGCCTTCCTTTTTTTGTATCTTTTTTTCTCCTTGAGGCTGCGGTTCGGATTGCATACATAGGCCTTCCTTTTCTAGTAGCCTTTTTCTCCTTGAGGCTGTGGTTCGGATTGTATTCACAGGCCTTTCTTTTCCTGAAGCTCTTTTCCTCCTCAAGGCTGCGGCTCGGATTGCATACACAGGTTTTTTTTCCTTTGAAGGTGTGGTCCAGAATGCGTACCTGGCCTTTCCTTTTTGGGGGGCGTATGGGAGTAATCTTTTCTTTCTTTTCTTATTTTTGTATCTTCCTTCCGTCTTGAGGCTGCGGTCCGGAATGTATATTTAGGCCTTTTTTTTTGTAGGTGTGGCTCGAATTTCGTACCTGGCTTCCCCCCCCCCCCTTTTTTTTTTCAAGTAGACGATTTTTTCGTTTCCCTAACAAGTGTCACTTTACAAATTTCACGTTTATTATTTTGTCGTCTATTCACTTTGGCATTCATGTTAGTAGGGACATTGTTAATAGGGCTTTTGCGATGCGGCTACTCCCAGTAATATTAATACCTTTTCTTTGTAGTTGTTTTTCGCAGTATTTTTGAAATTATACCATCGACTATTCGTTACATATCCAGCATTTAGTCCGGAAAGTCCTTTTTGAAATTATCAAACAAGTCGTTTCCTTTAAATTCGCTGTTATAATAGTTGAAAATCATGTTGATAACATACTTATTTGCCGTATAATGGTTCAAATCCTTTACTAGTACCTCGATTTTGTTGTTTTATAGGTTGAGATCCAAGTGCTTTAGTATATTATTACGAAAAGACGTGTGTGTAAAGAGGTACTTTATACATTCGTTTGACTCTGTCAGATTCATTATTGATGGAGTTATCGTGTATTTGAGAAGGGTAGTCTAGAATGTTTGGAGCAGCGTAAGTTGGTAATTTCGCGTCGTGGTTAGTTGCTAGATATGTCTAAGGTTTAAGGTTGTTTGATAAATATAAAGTAAATGAAATAATTAAAGCGTTTGGAATAGGGCTTACTAGCACTTGTAATTGTAAATTAATTTCAAACGATGCGTAAATAAAACGTTGACATAAATTAGTGAGGCGTTTCGAATTAGTTTTGTTAGCGCTAGTAGCGTTATACTAGCTAAGTAGTTAGGAAAACTTGAAACTTTGCAGGTACTAAAATTAGAATATATAGGGCGAAGGTGGAAAAGTAGATAGAGTAAAGGGAATTTAATTATAGAGCGAAGGAATTGTATGTATAGGGAGGTGTAGTGTGTGATCCAGTATTTGGTGATCGGTTCGGATTAATGTGTCGTAACTGAACTTGGTGGAGTGAGCTGTTTGGTTGTTCTTTGTATAACCGCTTTTGTTGGGGCGATTGGTTTAGTTGTTTAGTACGTGGCTTCTCTTGCTGAGGCAATCAATGTAGATTGTCGAAAATCGGACGGGTTCTAATAAAGGGTTTTAAAACTTGGTGGTTTTCGCTTGCGTGGTCTGGTACGTAATAGGAAACTTTCCAAAAAGTGTTCGGGTACGTTTAGAGCGCCAATATAAGTTAAAGTTTAACGTAAAGGGGCATTTTAGTAGACATAGTACTAATTAGTTAATAATATCGTACTAAAAGTAGTCATTTTTTTCGGATTTTATAATCTTATTACACTTCGAGTTTCTCGGTATTCCCGCGTAATTCCACATTCCCGTATGGTTTTTGTAAGGCTTAGTGTTAAAATACGAACAGTTGGAACCGTTATAGCATCCCGTTATAGGTATTTAACTTATATTTATCTTTTCTTTTCTTGGCTATCTATAGTCAACCTGGTCGGCTTCTAATCAATATCGGTAAGGTTCAAAACCTTTTTTTTTACGTGAAATAAGGTATTTAGAAGATTAATTAGAAATATTGGTATTTTTAGTATAAAGTTAAGATAATGGTTACAAAAGAAGTATCCAGAAATGTACGTATAGGTAAGGGCTTATAATCTCTTTACCCAGAGCATACTACTCTAGAATACCCCTTCTAGACCGTTCTACGTATTGCCGTCGATCTGTAATAGCCATTCCAGACCACTCTATACATGATTCACTTTTACGTCTTGCAAGAGTGTAGCCTGCAGCGTGACACGTTACCGTATACTCTGCAGGAGTGCACCTTGTAATACAGTGCACTGCCACTTGGTCTATTTATACTATCTATAATATTATATAGTAATATCTACAGTAATAATCTTTTTCCAGAAAAAAAACCGAATATTAACTTTGAATAAGTCAGTTATTCCTTAAACATACCCTAAAAGATAATAATATCGTCGATAAAAGTTTTACAAGAATGTCGAAATAGTTTAAATATGCGATCCATATATTTTTGGAAGCAAAAAGACGAATTTCAAAATCCTATCAAAGTAATGCTAAATTGTTTCAATCCATGGTGATTTACTACCGTAAATGAGTATGTTAATCGAGGATGAATAAGCAAATTAAAAAAAAGAATTTAGTAGTATTAATGTTGGTAGGCCTTAGACATCGCAACGTTGTCGATTCGATTGGTCTTCGAAGTAACAGTAATATTGCATAGTCAGATGGTGAATGTATTGTTCTAGATTTGGCCGACCGTTAGCTGGTCAGCATATTAATTTATATAACCAACTGCTTGGCCCATGCCCTAAACTGAATCGGACACTCTATAATCAACTAACTTGTAGTCAGTACAGTCGACTTTACTGTAAGTAAAGTTGACTGACTGTACTGCAATTGACCTGCTAAAAATAGCAGTCAATATTGTTCCAACAATTAAATACTATAATTTAACACTTTCTACGTAGAGACTCGATAATATAGCCTTATAATCGTAAATGGTAACTATCTTGTATACTCTACTTATTAAAAGGTCCGAGATCAATTATAACGCATCTTTTCCAAACGCTATAAATTGTACGTTCAACTACGAAAACTAGTAAGGCGAATGGTGACATCTAGTCCAAGTATTTTATACGATCTCAATCATAAAAATTATCCAATTACTAATCCAAAAGTTATTTGTCTTGAAAACAGGAAAAAAAAAATATTGAATTTAATATATTATCAACCTTTAACTAATAATACCTTTATTATTTATTCCTTCAAAAGATTCACTTAGCTAGTATCTTTATATATATAAAGGTATTATTCGTAAATTATTTAAAGCTTTAATATTTGTATTTTATTAATCGCATTGATATAGGTGCCTTATGCCGTTTGAACTATTAGAATCCGTTTCAGTATTTTAATATCGAATAAATTAGATATTGTACATTATAATTCTAATTCTCATTGGAACCCTATTAGAGTAGTTTTTAAAGCTTTTTTAAAAGATAAACCTTTGCATTAGATAAATTATGACGTTTATTAATAGAGTATTCATTCTCTAGTCAATAGGTATTTGGCTTCAATTTATAAGGCTAGATGAAAAATTTGCCATTTATGTAGTAAGAATATTTGATTCGAACTCGACTTATAACGTTAATATAAACGAATCGTCGTCCAATACTATAGATAACATATTGTTTACCTAAAAATCTTTTTAAAATTACTTTTATAAGTTACGCTAATAATAAAAAGATAATAACCACGCTATTAGCTAAAGTCAAAGATTATAATACATCGTTTCAATTTTCTTAAAAATAATCTAAATCCTCGTATTTAATTATAATTCCTAATTTAGCCTTTTCAAAATATTTACTACTTTTTCGGTCGGATTATGAAACTATATAATATACTGAGTAATAACGTTGATTATTATGTTTAATGCAATTAAATTCTCAAAGGTAAATATAATCGAACGACCTTTAGGTAAATCGACCTATTCAACTAGCACCTAGATAGTTGGTTTAGGGTATACTATTGGTAGGCCTTAGACGTTGTAATGTTGTTGATTCGATTGGTCTTCGAAGTAATAGTAGTATTGCAGTAGTCAGATGGTAGATGTATTGTTCTAGGTTTGGTAGACCACTAGCTAGTCTGCACTGTAATTTGTATATCCAATTGCTTAGCCCGTGCCCTAGAGTGAAGTATAGCATACTGCACTCGACTTACATCCAATACGGTAAGTCCGCACAAAGAAATACACTTGCAGTACAGTCAACTTTACTGTAAGTAAAGTTGATCTACTGCACTGAATACAATACTATTCCAACACTAGCGGCTTTTTAGTTTATACGTACACGCTAGTGTGGCTGATTAATCTTTTCCGGTTACCACTAAATTACCTCTTTTTCAACTAGCTAGACCCTTGTCAATTCTAATTAACTTCTATACTGTAATATACCCTATTGCATGCAAATTAACCCTATTTAGCGTTAATTGCGCCGTTTTCCCCGAGGTCCAAGTTCATAACCTCCTATAAAAAGTTTTTCCGCCATAAACTTTCGCAAGCCTCTACTTTAACTATGCTATTTAAACAGATCACAATTATTAATCCCTTATCAGTCTTCTAATCTACCAGCATACTCTTGTCCATCGTTACGTAACTTATACTTTCCGGGTAGCTTATCCACATAGCTCTCGATTCGTATAGTTAGCCTATTACTATCCATTAACATTTCTAAGGCTTTATTTAACGATATTTTCGTTATAGAATTAGTAGGGTTATCTTTGCCATCGATCTATCGGAACTCCTTGATTACCCTCCTTTCGTAGGCTTCGCGAAGTGTCATTACGTCGATTATCAGGCGCTTTCAATTAGTGATTCCGAGCTTTAAAAGGCACTCGAAGACGTCTTTTAATCCGGTATAAATTACCACCAGAATAAGAAAATATCCATAGCTACCTAATAATATGGTTTAAGGTCTTTTACAATACTATACTCACATTAAAGCCCGCTATTATTTCGTAAACCTTCGAAGCTAATACATATCGTATAATCCTCTTATACTTGACAGAGGTCTAGTAAATTAGGTTGCCGTTAATATTAAACTGGTTTTCCTCCTTATCTTTATTAATAAGAGATATTTAAAAGCCGATTTGTAAAGATAAGTTGTTGTTATTTACAAATAACCCCTTTGTAAAGACCATTAACTTAGCCATTAAAAGGTCAATTAGCACTATATTGATTCCATAGTCCAGATTCTGCATTTGCCACTTTAATCTCCTATTTAATCGATTAAAGTCCTTATCCGTTGGTATTTGTACTTATACCGTAATAGATAAATCGTAAAAGGCTTTCGGTTTGTATATAGTGGTAATATAACTACCCCGTACACGTTATTCCAAATACTTTTAAGCCTTAGCCTTATTAGTCTTATTGATTATAGTAAAAATAACGCTCTAACTCTTTTAACGAAAGTTTAAACCGACATTCATACTAAATATACGGATTAAATATTTATTCAAGTTAAATTAATTGTTTTCCATTAATGTTGTTACCGGCTTGTAATTTTAAAACTGAATCCTCGATCGCTTACTGTTTTAGTATTACAAAGCTAGTCATTTCGATGAAAAGGGTATCGTTAGTTTACATACTTGCCATACTAAAGTCTTTCTTTTACGTTATCAATAAGCACGGATCGTATATTAAAAACTTTATCGTTTAACGGGATTTAAAGTGCTATTATTAAGTTAAAAACCAATAAATACTTATTTTAACTAGAGACTATATAGTAACTTAACATACCTTATTACCGTTTCTAAGGGGTAGATAACACTTAACTTTTACGGTAGTTTTGATAATATAATCCTTCATAAGCTCTTTACTAACTGTATATAAATTTACGTAATATTACAGCTATAAAGTATAAACTTACCTTTAGTTTTAATTAATAAACTTATTGCTAGAGTAACCACTAAACGTTGATTCATTTTCTAAATCGTTGGCGACTACTTAAGGATCCAATCAATATCTTTATTGCCGTATCCTTAAGCAATTAATCGAGATTTTTCGTACGGCCGCCCCGTATTTTTGCCTTTAACCTCGTAAATAATCTTCGAATTAAAAAAACGTAATGTTTAGGTTTTAGAAATTAAAGTCGGTTTTCAATATAAATTATATAATAATTCGAATTAATAAACCGTCGATTTCGACCTTATCACTTTCTTTAAAAGGTTTGCCGAAAATTTTAATAATTCCTTATACCCTAAACTTTACTGCCAAATCCTTATCATCTTTCTCTTTTTTGCTTATCCAAGCAGTATTATAAATATGGCTTGGTATATATTTCTCTTCTTTAACGTTTCCCTTTTCTTTCTGAAGTCGCTCGCGCCGCCAGAGTTTCATCGGCTTATTAACAACTAGTAAAGAAGGTTCGTATTAGCTCGATCGTTTGACATAAAACACTTAAAGGTTTTTATCTTTAATACTCCTCATATAAAGTTTAACGTAGGTGATTCGAAAGTATGTAAAGCCTTTAGCAGTTTTAACAATTACTTTAAAGTTTATAATATTTAATATCTTATATAGCCCTTCTCATTTGTCTGGCTCCCGCCATACGAGGACTTTACTTTACAGTAGCAAAGCAAGTACATCGATCGTTAAGGAACCGTTCCTAGTGTTAAAAGGCGTTATTAATCTGGCGGCGTACCGATTCCATTTGCAGTTACCTTAAAGTTTTATTATAGGCCATAACACGTTTTTAAGTATTTGCCGAAGGTAGAGATTTACTCATTAGGTGTAGGTACACTCTAAAAACTAAAAGTATTAATAACAAGTTGTTAGAGCCTACGGTGTTATTAAGACCTTTCACTGTCATCTATAGACGTGCCTCCAGATCCATAAAGCTTTTAATCTCTAACGTAAAGATATTATACGCTCGGCGAAGTAAGGTGTATACCCTTTTAACGTTTCCAATACTCTAATAGGCTTTTACAGGTACCTATTTATACTATATATCCATTATCTTTGCATTCCTCCTAAAATTCTGCCGTCGTAAAGTTGGTACCGGTATCGTAAACAATGATATTAAGTAAACCTAGGTACGTATTAATTTATAAAATCCTTAACGTTTCCCATATATCATTTATCGAAAGGAACCTTAAAAACTTAACCCTATAAAAAGTGGTTACGAAGTTAGCGACATAAAAAATAGGCTTATTATCAATATAAAATACATTAAAAAATCTCGTAATTAAAGTCCTTGTCGTTTTTCAATGTAAACTTAAATCTTCGAGGGGCTTAAGTATAAGTTTGGCAGTAGTGGCACAGCCTTTTCATAACTTCGAAGGCAAAGTGTTTTACATCCTCATATCTTACAGATTTTAAGACTTTATGCAACCTATTAACAGATGGATGATTAAAACGCCGGTATAATTAATATATCTCCGGTTTCATCGAGTTTAATACCATTACTTCCGGGATTTAAAGATAAAACTATAAATGCCCCCACTTAAAAGCAAGTGGAAACCTCTGGCTATTCTTAACCAACTCATCTACGTTAACGTCAACGTTAACTCCAAAAGTCTTTATATCCTTTAAATAAAGTAAAGAAGGGGTAATAGACTTAAAGATATAGAATGTAATCGCTTTTACAATAGTTGAAATTACCGTTATCCACAGTAACGATCGCCATTCGTCTAAGCTAAAACTAACTTTAAACTTACTAATATCGTAACGATTGATTTTAATAGCTAGAGTGTTTTTCCTTCGTAATACCTTATACTGAAAATAACCTTCTATTAAGTACCTTACTATCCTCATATCTGACATAGTACCTTAAAACATATAATCCACATAACGATTACGAAGGTTAAAGGTGTAAAAGGGATTAGGGGTATAGTTGGAGTAAAGGTAAAGGTTTTTACCACTTAAACGGTATAAGAAAACAAATTTGGTTAATTATTCGGCCGCTGTATCAGGAGTAGTGTTTTCGTATCACTTAATTTACTTAAAAACGTTAATGACATTAATTAACTTATCGCCTTTAACATCTACAACTTAATCCAAATAATCTTATTTCGAAGTAATAGGGTACTAAACGTAATACTTTCCTTTGTATTATTACGTTTAATAGAGGGGTGCCGAGTTAACCAGCACCTAGCCGTGCTACAAATCCAACATCTCTTATTACTATCACGACGATAATACTTACGATTAATAGGTTCACCTAAATTTTATTAAAGTTAACGTAGGTATTACCTTTAGTTTAAGGCCGAGATCGATAGGTCTAACCTTAGGAATTATAGGCGCCAGTCCTTACGGTCGACGTAATTAACCATCATAAGGTCTTCCTTGTTTATATTAAGGAAGTTGCTGGCTTAAGAATATATATCGAACGAGTTTGGTATCCGTATTATTATGGTATCAAGCAAGAAACATAACTGGTTAAAAAGGCCTTCGCAAGTAGCATTTAGGCGTTATAAGGTATATTCGAACTCACTAACACCCGTAATTACCGCCTGTACCTACTCGCGAAGTATAGCTTCGCTAATATAAGCCTTTCCTATTACCTTTTGACATATTATCAGCTTATTAAGCATTTAATTAAACACATTTATTAGTAATTCCTTCTTTTTTTTTACTATTATTATAACCTACCACGTAGTAGCTCAGTTTGTATGGTATTGCGTAAGATAGACGTCTTACTTAAAGTGGCTCTTTATAATATCGTAAATCTCGCGAAATATAGTAGCGTTCGTCAAAGAGGTCAAGTAGTAGTTTTTAACATAACCTATAATTATTCTAGAGAATAGTAAGTGAAAATCAGGAAGTAAGACTTCTATCCACTTACAAATATTCAGGAAAGGCATTATCTCAGTGTCGAAAAGGCTATAAGGCTTCCCATAATACTTCTCTATATTATCACAAATTTTAATAAAGTCTGTTATAAGTTTAAAGTTAATATTAACCATCTTAATAGGTCTTGGAGAAAGGTTGTAATAATTATCCCAGCCTTAAATAATTTTTCCTGGTAGTTTAAACCTTAAAGCTTTCGAAATATAGTGTTAAAGGTAATTACCAGTCGTTTGACCCGAGGGGTAAAATCCTATAGTAGGACCTATGCTAGGTTTGTGTACGTAGGTAAATCTAAAAAAAAATGTTCTTAAGGGTCTTGAGGATTAAATTGTTCAATGACGATAGGTATGTGGAGGTTTTAAGAAGCTTGACGATCTTATTTAATTGAATGGTATAAGGCGTTAATGTCAATATCTTTAACCGCGTTAGCGGCTGCTACTTCCTATACTTTACCACCGCTAAAAACGTACTCCGCGTTATCATATAGAGGTACCAAACTGCCGAATGAATCAACAGGTTTCTTATCACCAGCGCGTAAAGAGGCTTAACTCAGTTAAGGGTGTAAAGGAGATACCCTAAAAAGTATATATAGCCATTAAAGTTCCTTAACGGCTTAGCCTTTACTTCGGTGATCCTATAGGAATTCCTTAAGCTAGGCCAATTTCAAAAAGGTTTCTGTTATTCCCTTTAAAGCCCTATCTGGTATGTAAATCTCACGCCTGTTGACTTTTATATTTAACTTAGCCTTAACTGTACGTTAGATCTTCTTTCATGTATCTAGTATCTAATGGTTAAAGAACTTGCAAAAGTCTTGAAAAGTGAAAGCGCCGCGGCTAAACTCTTCATCGGCGTCAAAATCTAGGATGTACTAACCAACGTAGTTAGTCAGTTAAACTTCATTAAAGGTCTCGTTAACATCTATGGTCCAAAGTAATTTGGCATAAAACTTAGTAAAAACAGTTCCGAACGCTTTAATTGCCTCTTTTCTAATGAAATTAGTAATAGCCTTAAACTGAGAGCTGGTGGCAGATATTTTAACAGGCGTATAAGGCGAAAACTAAGTGATTTTGGGCGTAGGAACTTGGCGGCTTAGCGACTTGGCGACTTGGCGTGAGGTTGTGTAGGAGCTTGGCGACTTGGTATTTTCTCTTGAAGCAGCATACTTAACAATCTGTATGACGTGAGAAGTAAAAAAGAGTAAAGTAGAGCAAAGTTTTAATATAAAGAGTAAGGTCGAAGATCGTTGTTAGTGTAAATTAAGGGCTAGGTGTAGTGGTAAAGGGCGAATATTGTTTGTTATAGGCCGTAGGACTTAGTCGTTTTTTTCTACAGTAGTAACATACATAGTAGTACTGACTTAGCTTTTTGCCAACTTACCGAATGTTAAGACTTTTGACAGTCAATCTTAACGTATTTAAGAAAACTCTGGTAAAGATTTCTTAGTGTTTTCGAATAGCGATACCGTCGCTAACTTCTAGATTACCATTAGAAGACTGACGCAACCCAAAAGTCTTCTCTATTTTCCTACCGTTGGAAGACTGGCGCAATACTCACAAAGACCCTTCACAAGAATCTTTCTTTTACCCTAACAATAAATGCAAAGTATAATTGGAAAGTAGCTTCTTCTTATACTAAACCAATTTGTATTCAACCTAATAAACAAGCAAGCATTAATTAGTATTATTAGGCCTTAAACGTTGTAACATTATCGATTCGATTGGTCTTCGAAGTAACAATAGTATTGCAGTACTCAGATAGTGGATGTATTGTTTTAGGTTTGGTAAACCGCTAGCTATTCTGCACTGTAATTTGTATAGCCAATTGCTTGGCCCATACCCTAGAGTGAAGTGCAGTGTACTGCACTCGATTTACATCCAATGCGGTAAGTTCGCACAAAGCAATACACTTGCAGTACGGTCAACTTTACTGTAAGTAAAGTTGACCTACTGCACTGCATGCAATACTATTCCAATATATACTATTATGAAAGAATAAATTTTCATTTTGTGAACCACGAGCTTAGCGGCTATTATGTATACATTGAATAGAATATCAAATTTGATATCGCGAAATAAAATTACATCTTGCAACATAAAAACATTAATCTTACAAAGTTTTAGCTATCTATTGGTAACGAAAGCGTTAATATCGAGTTTATATATAACTCAGGCTTTTACTGTCTTGCGTAATAATCCCAGAAAACTATTAATTCTATACTTAAAAGCCTAAAAAGTCCATTTAACCTTCGTTTTTAGTAATTGAGGAGTCCTATAACATCTGCAATTATTTCGCATTTTTATACTAATACCTTGAACTTGACAAAGTCCGAAAAGTAATTTTCAAGGAAACGTCACTCTATGAGATTTTTACCTATACTTAAATCGAAACATATCTTAATATTTTCGCTTTTATTCGTAATATACTTGCGACTACGTATGAAAATCTATGACTATTTATATCTATATATTGCTAAAATGACCTGGTTACCAATATTATGTGTTATAATAACAATCAACTATTTAAAATTATTAATAATTTGGTTCAAGATAAGTTTATCGGTTAAACTCAAATACTTACGTATATTACGAGTATTAATAGTACCATTAACCAAATAACCATTTAGGTAAGTAAGTCAATAATAATGAGAGTCGAAAAACTCGTAATAATAGCCGAAAGTTTTTTCAACTTACCTTTGATATATTAACTACATTACCTATGATACTCTCTTTCGAATACGTAAAGAAAAAACGTTAGGAGGCTTTTAATATCTGTCAAGTTTAAATATAGTTAGTATGTAAATAGATATTATAAACGTAGAAGTTACGGTCACAGCGACGGTTACGACTGTATCGATAATGTTTACGATTATTTCTACGACGTTTACGACTACTTAGGCGTTGCTAAAAGGTACCTCTATAATTGTAATCTTAGTTTCGTGACCGTTTATCTCGTTTTTGTTAACGAAAACGATTCTTACAGTGTTGATAATCTTACTTACGATTTTAGTATCAATTATATAAACAACCCTACCCCTGACTTTAAACTTCGTAGCAATTATTAAAATAACGATTTTTTTCGTACCTTTTACGAATATTTTCGCGATTACTGCAAAAATCGTAACGCTTTCTAAAATCGTCCTTTAAAGCGGGCTAATAGTAACCAAACTTACGTTTCGCTATTGTAAATAGCGTGGTTTTATTCTCCTTTATATTAACTATTTACTTATGTATTTCCTGTCCTCGATGAAGAAGAGGTATGTATTATTAAGTATATACATCTAATAAAGACCAAATATCAATTAAATGTTTTACCAATTTTAATTATGATCATCTAAGGTACTAATAACTTAAGTATATTGTATTTATATCCAAATGTAGTTTTTTAACCCGTATTCATCGTTTAACATATTACGGAAGCGAAAGGTAAATTTCTGATACTTGATAGTAACTCGTCTAATGTTTATGGCGAATTTTGTCACAAAGGTATTTATAATCTTCGCAAAGCCGCTAAAATATAGCTTACGATGGTTAAATAAAATTAGCTTTAAATTTCACTAGTGAATGATCGATCTGTTGGTAAGACTTTAGACGTTATAACGTTGTCGATTCGATTGGCCGAACAGTAGTATTACAAAGTTAAGAGGTAGATGTATTGTTTTAGGTTTGGCAGACCGCTAGTCGGTCTACACAGTAAAATATATGATCAATTGTTAAGTCTGCGCCTTAATATAAAGTGTAGCGTATTGTACTCGACTTACACCAAATATAGTAAGCCTGTAAAAGGACTAAGGCCGGAGCTGTCGCTCAAAGTGGTCGGATTTTATCTATAAACCTCGATGAAGAAGGGGAATAGAAGTTCCTGCTAGGGAGCGGTTATGGAGCTAAGATGGTATGACCCTCAGTGACGTGAAGTGTGAAAGCGTGTCCCTATGTGGCTTTATCCTTGTTTCAAAGTATCGTAAGAATATGTAAAATTACCAGGGTTGGATCCTGGGTAATACAAGCTAGGTATTGACTTGTAATATTACCCCTAAAGATACTCCCATCCCCTTCATTTTTTTTATTCATGTTTCATATAGCGTAATTAGTACGAAAGAGGATAAACGCGCCTTTTAGAATATCGTGGTGTTATGTGAAAGTTATTAGGCCGTATTAGGTCAAACGTTACGTAGAAGGTGCCTTAATACCCTTTTTATAAATAGTCCTTAGACTTTAGTTTTGAAATAAAAGTTTTCTTTTTCCTTTAACCTTAAACCTTTCATATAGTATTAGTACCTTTAGCCTTTAGTGTAATACTAGTACTGTAGTTTTTTTTCGCTATTAGAATTACAATGTTAAGTTTGTTTTTACGTTCGTTTTAGTTGAAAGATGAATTCCCAACTTTTTACTAAGGTAGATAAAGGTATTAAAGATGTAGGTTATATACTCTAAATTTACTTGGTTTTTGTTAACGAGTATGAATTTTCCTACCTTACGAGTTATCGATATGTATCCCGACGGGACGCGGAAGCAAACGTATTTCGAATGTATTTATAGGATAGCGTATGAACTTAGGAATTTTTAAAAAAAAATTAAAGGTAAGTGATTTCGATATTTATTTCAAAGCTGTTGGAAAAATATTGATTGCTATTTTTAGTAGGTTAATTGCAGTGCAGTCAATCAATTTTACTTACAGTGAAGTTGACTGTACTGACTGTAAGTGGAGTGCTAGATTTAGACTAGGGTACGGGCCAACCAATTGGCCCTACAAATTACTTTGCAGACTGGCTAGTGGTCTGCCAAACCTAAAACAATATATCCACCACTTTCAATGCAGCACCACCAGTTACTTCATCTACAGAGATTCGAATCGACTACGCCGCAAAGATAAAGATAACCTGCCAACACTGATCAATGCTTATTGGCTTAAACACAGATTAGCAAGATAGAAGAAGAGGTTACTTTTCGGTTACGCTCTACGTCAAACGGCGGCTAGGGTAGAGGAAAAACTCTTACGAACAACGCAAACAGTTTATCAAATCAATTTCTTTCGAAACGGTGCAAACAGTTTAAAAAGGGTGTCAGCAACACCATGGAGAGGGCCGAAGCCTCTGCCAAACAGCTTATGGATGGTACAAACAGTTTACAAGTCAACTCTTTTAGTGGTAAAAACAGTTAAGAGAGGACGTCATCAATGCTATTGACTTGCATTGTTTAGTACTGGGTGGTATCCCTTAGGAAAAGCATTGTAACGCCACCATTATCAACACCAAGACCTCTTAATTAAGCTAGTTACTACAATTATCAACTCGACAAACCTCTTCATTACATGAGCCAGGCCGAACAATACTATCAAACCCTTCTTGACCTCTTTATCGCGAAAACCCTCCTCGAAACAAAGACCTTTAAGTCTCTTAAGCCGAAAACCTTCAAGTTCCTCAAGACAAAGACCCTTCTGACGACTTGACAACCTCTGAAAACCCCTCAAAGTTCCTTCCAAGCTTGCCCCCTAATGATCTTCAAACGGCTAAGGTACAGGTCTAGCAACAGGGCCAATAGTCCCAGCAGACCCAGCAAGTTGAAAAAGCTACCTGGCAAGGCCAAGTCACGAGCTAGCGAACAGGGGTACCCTAGCAAACTGGAAGACTGCCAGGGAATTAAGGCTAGCGAAATTGACTGGCATGGTTGAATTGGAGGCTTGCATAAGTCTGTGGCGCAAGACTTGTTTATGGGAATTGAGAAAATTGAGACTCGGAACCGTGGGGGCAAAGGAAGGTAATTGAAGTCAATTTGGGTGCGGAATGCACTAGAATTGACAGGAGTCTAGCCAGTTGACGAGGAGGCAATTCAGTGGAAACCGGAAAATATTGGTCGACAACACTGACGTACGTAGACACAAAAATAAAAAGCCGACAATGTTGGAACAATATTGACTGCTATTTTTAGCAGGTAAATTGCAGTGCAGTCAGTCAACTTTACTTACAGTGAAGTTGACTGTACTGACTGTAAGTGGAGTGCTAGATTCAAACTAGGGCACGAGCTAAGCAATTGGGCTTACAAATTACTGTGCAGACCGGCTAGCCGTCTGCCAAACCTAGAACAATACATCCACCACTTCCAATGCAGCACAACCAATTACTTCGTCTACAGAGATTCGAATCGACTACACTGCAAAGATAAAGATGGCCTGCCAACAAAAGCTATTAATAAGCGGTTAGATATTGTCGTTCGGTATTGTCTTTATTTCGTCGAGGTTATAAACCATAGCTTTAATTATTCTTATACGCCGTTAAACCTAAATACTGATATAAATAAAGCTGTAGAGTAATTATTCAAAGCGTACTTAGCGATTGACTTTTAGGACCGAAGTAAGTTTAAGTTTTTGTAAGCTATTTTGTAAGTATTAACGAGTGGTTAAAAAGCGTATAAATCTAGATAATCGCCGTAAAAAAACTTATAAGGATACGTCGTATTATATAGCGTAAGGTCGATATCCTAAGAAGGGCAGGTTTTGTTCCCGTTACTGCTATATGTTTTAGGAGCCTACGAGTTGTACGGTTAATAAATGAAGAATCTAATACTTAAGTAAGTTTCTCGTAATAAGGTGAAAATGTGGAGGAAACAGATAACAAGCGGTTAGAAAACATTGTTAAAAGCAATATAAAAGCTTGTTAAGTTTTCGGAACGTATTAATACTAAGTCGGATCGTATAAATACCAAGTTAAGCTAGTTGGTCAAGATAAGTAAGAAACTATTAGGTAAGGAATTAAATTAGGATTTCGAAGATATATTGGAATAGGCTTAGTCGTAGTCGTTTAGTTTCCGTTTTTTATTAATATTAACACGTTTATTTATTTCCGTTTGTTACCGGTTTATACTTAAGTTTATTTCGTAAAATAAAGTGTTAATATTGGGTCCGTTAGCGGGCTAGGTATAAGCGCCTATCGTTAAATTTAACTTGTTCGTAACGCGATTTAAAGGTGTAAAATATTACGGTATTAGAAAATTTTATAAACGGTTTTTAAGTTAAGTATATATAATTCATTTACTTAACTAAAACCTGCCGTTTCGGTTAATTACAAAGTTAGGTACATTCCACTAGAGGTTTATTATGGGTCCGTAATATACTTTTGATTTAGTATGTCAATTTCATTTCGCTGTTATCATTTATAATATTTACGGCTTACAGTTAAAGGTTTCGAGTTTACTGATTTAAAACCCGATTCGAAGCGGTTCGTACAAGTTAATCGATATAAAATCAAGGATATTTCTCATCCGGTATATCGAGTTTAACAATATAAAATTTAATTATACGCATTACTCGATATTTATCGTAAAGTTAATTTAACTTTTTAGAAAATCAGTTTAGTTTATAGTTTTTTTTAAAAAGAAGTTAAACGTCGTCGTCTATTCAAAAACGTTTTAAAAGAAAGCGTCGTTTATTAGCAACTTCTTTTATACGTTCTTAAATAACATTTATAACGATTTATACGAATTTAGTAACTTTGCGGATTGGTTAAATAAAGTTTTAAACCTTTATATATAATATCGTAATCGGGACAAGGAAACGTTATACAAGTTGTATAAAATATACGTGATAACCGTAGGTTATAAAAATAGGTTAATATTAATAGTAGTCGTATCCTTATTATTTAGCGTTAATTAATATCCGGATAATAAATGGCTTTGGTCGAATTGGGTATAAACGATGAAAAAACGTAAATACATTAGGATTTATTAATTAATATGTTCAATTACGCCGTTAATTTCGGGGTAAAAGGTAATATTTAAATGTAACTTTATCTTAATTAGGTCGTAAAGTCATTTTAGAATCTATTGGTCTAATTTAAATTATGGTCGTTAATAAACGTACGTGAAAACCTATTAAATCGATAATAATAACTTAAAAACCGTTTTGTATAAGCTTCGACGTTTATAATTATTATAGCTTTGAGGGTGATAGCTTTACTTAGACGGTTTATAATAACTTTAAGGTAACGTGGGTTGCTAACATCTTCCTGGGGTAAATTAATTATAAAATCGATAAAAAGCTTGTTTTAAAGTCGCTTGGAAATCGGAAGGGGTTTGAAAAATTCTTTTAGACGGTGTTTTTAATATGTTATACACTTACAAACGTCGTAGTTACAGTAAAAACGACGGACCACGCGATATAAACTGAGCTAAAAGTACGTTCTAAAAAAAATAACAATGATAGCGTCGCGATCTGGGAAGTCGGTAAAAAGTAAATAATAGGTAGCTTAAATTAACCTAATAGTAAGCGATTCGTAAGTATGTATTTAAATACGGTTACGAAACCGCAAAACTTTATCGTTGTTTACCAATTATTTCGAAATCGAAATCTTTAACGTACAGTCGTCATTAATACAAATATTTGTTAGGAAATATCGGTTACCTAGATATACCGCGCGTACCAGTCAAGGGTAAGTAATATCGCGTATAATAATAGTATTCTAATAGCTTTAAAGGTTATCATTAATGAAAAGTTTACGGCTTTTCGGGATAAACTTACCAATGACAGTTAACCGGAAGATATACATATACGGTAACAGTTTGGAAACATACTATTGAGAATGTAATGATTAGAGTTTTCGATTTAAATAATGTAAGTCAGAAAAGCCTTTTAAAATATCTTGGTTTTTTTGTAATAACATATTGGATTATATATAATTTGTTACTTTAGTATATACCAACTGAAAACGAAATTACAAAAGACATTTAAATTAGAAAATTCTTCATTCGAAAAGCTGTTGTATAATTATAAAATGATTTGAGTTTTTGTAATTTATTAGGATCGTAAATAGGCTTGTTGTACTCCGAAACTTCACGTTTTATACTTTTAAGTACTTTATGATTCCGAGGAGCTTTTGGTCGTATATTTCATAGTTATATTTAACAAGAAAAAGGAGATGGTAGTAATACGTTACTAAATGTAGGTTACCGTGGTCGTCGCGTTGGAAAATATAGCCTTTTAGAGTTTAATTAAAATAGTCAGCTTTGAAAAAAGTGTTGCGGTTGAAATCCTATTAAATAAGTATATATTCGGGAAAAAACTAAGTTTAAGCCTTTTGGAAGTAGCTTTTTCCTTAGATCTCTCACAAAATAGGGTATCTTTACGGGTAAACTGAACTAGTAATTTAATAATTGTCGAATAATCGCGAATAAAATGCTGGTAAAAATTTTCGAAACTAAAGAAGCCTTATACTTTTGAAACCAACGTAAAAGCCGTTCATTCCTAGATAACACGTAGATTTTCTGGGCTTATATATATACTGTCTCTTAATTTCGATAACGAATCTTAGGTATTTAGTTTTTTAAATACCGAATTTATAATTAAAAATATTTGAGTTAATTTTTTGGCGTTTAAAGCGTTAAGAACTTGTTGAACTTTAATTATAGAATTATTAAAGGTGTCGTTAAAAGAAACGAGGATATTGATAAAGTTAAAGAAATGAAAAATATTGAAAAAAGAACGTAACAAATTATAAACATACTGTTAAAAGATACCGAGAATGTTGAAAAGACCGAAAAAGTAATAAGTTATTTAAAAATTCCGAATTGTATACGAAATGAAATCTTTCATTCGTTACCGTTTTTAATACGGAATTTATCAAAGGACTGGCTTTAACGTTTAGTTCAGTAAATAACTTGATTTGTAAAATATATGTAAAAGTTTTTTGAATAAAAGGAAATGGGTAAAAATCTGCCTTCCTAATGGTACTGAACCGGTGGTAATTGATATAAAAATGTAACCCTTTTCTAGTTTTTTTTAACGAAAAGTATTAGGATATTAGTTAAAAATCTATTTTCTCGAATATAGCTTTAGTAAAATAGCTTGGTTAACATCTTACATAATATAATGAGTTTTTTATACGATATTCCGTATAAAAAATCCCACGAAATCTTTAAAGATTAACTTTAATTATCGGTATAAAAACGATTTCGTAATTTGTTTTAGAGCGGTAAAGAAATAGTTTATCGGTAAGGGCTTTATCGAATACATGGGTAAATTCCTTAAGGTCGATGGAGAGTTTATCGTAAATTGAAACAAGTTGTTTTGGGGTAAATACCTTATCAATATTTTCGAAAGAGACGGCGGCGAGTTACTTAGTAGCGGTTCCGTTTTTGTAGGCTTTTCGTAGAATGGCGTGAAATATGGAGGCGTCAACCCCTTTCGGCGTTTTCTAAACGGACGCGAATCTCCATTCTCAAGTACGACAATTACTGGCGTGTTCTAAAAGTAATATATGTTTTAATACATCGTAGGTAACTTATTAATATTTTATTTAAAGTTTACCTAAAATAAAATTATATTATAAAAAGAGGACGATATAAGTTTATATTCAGTAATGGTATTTGTTAAAGTATATATTTAAAAAGTTCATAAAGATAAGTTATAAGGGAAAACTAAGTACGAGGTACGTAGTTTCGCTGAGTAGTTATAGGGGAATAAGAAGTCGCGGTCACTTTTAACGATTATTAAGTTATTTATTTATAACTTCATATTATTTATAACCTATATTAATTAAAACTTATACAAAACGAATGAAATTACAAAGTAAATTTACTATAAACGATAATTTATTTAAAAGTTGAGACAGAGTTATTGAGTTGAATTAAAGTTTTACTAACTCTTATACACGACTATATATAGGAGGTACGCTTTTCCCTTTGCAAAGTCGATAAAATTTTCGGCCGAAGTAAAATATTTTTTTATAACGGTTTTAACGTTGGAGTTATTCAAACATTACGCCGAATGTTACGGGTTGGTACGGATATAGTAACCGTTTACATCGTAACGTAAATATAACCCGAGGTTTTTATAACGGAAAAGTTTCGAATGGTTAACTTAGGCAGCGCGCCTTTTCGAAGCGGTTCGGAAAGCACTTACGTTAATTATAATAATATCGCCCTAATTATGCCGAACGAGCGCGTAGCCGCCGTTATTTCTATAATAGGAGGCGCCCCTAATAGTAATAGTATTAATGCCGTTCTAACGAGTACGGAGATTATAAAGGCATCCATCAATAAATTAGGTGCAGGTAACCTATTTATTATAGTCCGCAGGTACATCGAGGAGAAATAAAGTATCAATAAGAATATTATTAATAACCTTTTTATTTAAAATGGCGAAGTTAGCGGTGGATTTCCAAATTATACCGTTAACTTTCGCGAATAAGATTTTCTAAACGTTAAAGAAAACGTAAAATCGTTTACGAGCTTTTTACTTTATATTTATAAGCAGAACTATAGTTACTTCAACTGCGTTAAAATGGTAATGTTAAACGTGAAGTATAGTTATAAATGTGTTAGGGTCGTTAATACTGTTATTGTTTTCTTAAGTATAATAACGTTTTATAGTAGTTTTCGCGAGGAATTTCAACTATTGAAAAATAACGTAAAAATATTTTTAATATTGATAAATTTCCGGTTTCGACCTAATTTACCTCTTATTATAGCCTTTTATATAAGGAATTGTTTCTTAATACCGGAAAAGTTAACCGGTTAATTAAAATGCATACGTTTAGGTCGTTAAAGCTCGTCGAAAAAGGCGTTAATATCGTAGTCGGAGTTAAAAAAGTTTATGTTTAAGTTTTCGTCGTTTAAAAAGTTGGTGCGATCTCCGGTAACGAGAGGTATAACGATAACGTCATTCTTGATGTACGTGAGAAAAACCTTTTAAGGAGGAAGTCATCTTGAGGACGTAGGCATACCGGTAATTTAGAGTTATTGGATTATATTCGTTAAAACATTTAATATATCGGTATTTCGTTATTTTAAATGTCAAACGTGTTTTCGAACAACTTAGTTTCGTTTAATAAGTTTCGTAAGTAAAACATTAATAAGAAGTTTATATTAAATCGTAAAGTAATTATACTAAACCGTTAAAAAGCTTGAAAACTATTTCCTAACGCGCGCGTCAAGGAATTTCTATAGGAACTAAAGGTTTAGATATGATAGGTTAGAGGATAAAAATATAACTTGAGGCTATAACTATTGATAAACAATCGAGATATCGTCGAAAAGAAATCGAAGTTTATATATAAAAGGATTAAAGCTGGTGTTATCGTTTAAGGCAGTCGGATTTTATTTATAAACCTCGATAAAAAAGGGAAAGAAAAGTCCTGATTAGGGAGCGGCTATAAAGCTAAAATGGTGTAACCCCCAGTTATGTAACGTGTGGAAGCGTGTCCCTATACGGCTTCCTCTTTACTTCAGAGCATCGTAGGAGCATGTAGAACTACCAGGGTTGGATCCCTGGTAATATCAGCCAAGCACTAGCCTATAACAAAGTCCACACAACACAATACACTCAACTTACAGTTTATTATAGTTAACTTTACTGTAAATAAAGTTAATATACTACACTGAAAATACTACTATTCCAATATTAGTGGCTTTTTAGTTTATACGTGTACTTCAGTATAGTTGAACAATCTTTTACGGTAAGCGCTAAACTGCGACCTCATCAACTAGCTAAACCACTTTTGATTTTAATTGGCCTCCACATTAAAAAGCACTCATTTGTATATAAATTGACCTTAATTACCATTAATTGCCCTACGGTTTAAAAGTCCGACTTTATCGACTTCCACAAAAATTTTTCCCGTTATAAACCTATATAATCCTCTACTTTAGCCGTGTCAATTGAATAAGTTAATATTGTTAATTTCCTGACAATCTTCCAATTCACTAGTATATCCATAGCTGGCGTTACGTAACCTGTACTTACCAAGCGTCTTATTAACGTAGCCTTCAATACATATAGTTAGCTTATTTTTATCCATAAACCTTCTTAAGTCCTTGTTTGGCAATCTGTTCGTTATAGTATTAGTAGAATTATCTTTACTATTAATCTATCGGAACTCCTTAATATCCTTCCCTTTGTATGCTTTACGAAGTACTATTACGTCCATTATTAGGCGTTTTTAGCTAGTAGATTCGAGCTTCAAAAGACATTCGAATAGGTTCCTCGAGTCGGTACAAATTATCATCGGAATAAGAGGAATCTTCAGCTACCTGGTAATAAGATTAAGAGTTTCCTATAGTGTCATACCTATATCAAAGCTAACTATTATGCCATAACCCTCTGAAGCCAACACGTTTCGTATAATCCTTTTATATTTAATAAAGGTTCAGTAAATTTGGTTTCCAATAATATTGAATTAGTTTTTCTAACTATTTTCTTTGAAGAGGGTTATTAGAAATCCAATATGAAGAGATAGGCCAGTGCTATTTATAAAAGACTTATTTGTAAAGATTATTAGTTTAGTCCCCAACAAATCGATTAGAACTATATTAATCCCTCGATTTAAATTTCTTATTTATCACCAAAGTCTTTCTTTTTACTCGTTAAATTCTTTATTTACTAGCTTTTATACTTATGTCGTGATAAATAAGTCATACGATACCTCCGGTTAGTAAAAGGGGGTAATATCGTTATTATGGGTACGTTATTTAAGGTACCGTTAGCCTATAGCTACGTTAATCTTATTAATCATGACCAAATTATTGCTCAAGCCCTTTTAGCGAAACTTAGGTCGATATTAACACTGATTATACAAATTAACAAGTTATTAAAGTTAAGTTGGCTGCCTTTTGACAACGTTGTAACCGGTTTGTAATTTCAGAACTTAAAGTCTTTAATCGCCTTCTGTTTCGATGTTATAAAGCCAGTTGTTTTGAAGTAAAGGGTATCGTCAATTTTTATATGTATTAAGCTAAAAAAAAAATACATTACTAATAAGCACGAGTTATATATTAAGGAATTTATACCTTCAGTGTAATTAAAAGTGCGATTATTAGGCTAGTAATTAATAGACTCTGAACTTAACTCGTTCGTATAGTGATTCAATACATCGTATTACTATTTTTAAAGGGTAAATAACACGCAGTTCTTATGGAAATTTCAGGAGTACGATCCGTTATATATCTGTTGCTAATTACGTATAGGCTTACGTTATATTACGGCTATTAAACGTAAACTTGCTGTTAAAGAGACTACTAAGCTTTAGATAATCTCTTAAATTGTTGTCGACTATATAAGGATTTGGTTTTTGTATTCATTGCTATATCCTTAAGCGATTGAAAATGACTTTTTATACGGCTGCCCCATGGTTTTACACTTAACCTTATGGATAATCCTTGATTTAAAGATCGTAAAGTTCGGGTTTTATAGGTTAAAATTTACTTTCGGCATGAATTGTATAACTCTTTAAGTTATTAGGCCATTAATTTCGACCCTATCGCTTTCCTTAAAAGGTTTGTCATAATTTTTAATAATGCTTTATCTTTGGAGCTTTAATACTAAGTTTTCGTTATTCTTTTCTTTTTCTTTTCTACTTAAGTAGTATTATGGATACGGCCTGGTATATATTTTTCCTCTTTAACGTTCTTTTTCTTTAGGATTTGTCCGCGTCAGCAACGTTTTATCGATTTATCGATAACAAGTAAAGGAGGTTTGTATTGGTTTGGTCGTTTAGCTTAAGGGTTTTTATTGTTCATAGCCCTAATATAAGACTTGAATTATATGGTTCGAATAGATATGGGACTGTTAGCAATTTTAGTAACTACTTCGGAATTTACGATACTTAAAATCTTGTATGAGCCTTCCTATTTGCCTAGCTTCCGCTATGCAAAGACTTTACTTTGTAACGGCAAATTAAGTGAGTCGATTATTTTAAGGCTATTCCTGGTTTGAAAGGTATTATTAAATCTGAAGGTATATCGATTTCCTTTAAAGTTCTTTTAGAGCTTTGCTGTAAGTTGTAATATACTTTTGGGTACTTACTAATGACAGAGATTCCTTATTAGGTATGGATATGTTTCAAATATTAGTAACGTTGTTACTATACCATCAGGGCCTATAGTATCTTTTAAGCCTTTTACCTCTATTTAAAGGCGTGCCTCAGAATCCGTAAAGCCTTTAATTTTTAGTGTAATGATATTATATATTTGGCAAAGTAGGGCGTATGCCCTTTAAACTTGATTAATATTCCAGAAGGCTTTTATAGGAACCTATTTACACTAAATACCTATTATCTTGATATTTTCCCAAAATTCCGCCCACATAAAGTTGATGACAGTGTTTTAAATGAAGACGTTAGGTAAACCTAGATACTTGTTGATCCATATCATTTTTAACGTTTTCTATATATCTTTTGTCGAAAGGGACTTTATGAATCAAACTTCGTAAAAAGAGATTACAAAGATAACGACGTAAAGGATAAGTTTGTTGTTTAAGTCAAACACAATAACAAAACCCTTAAAATGAAAGTTTCTATCGTTTTTTAGTGTAAAGTTGAATTTTGGAGGAGCTTAGGTATACGTTCAGCACTAATGACAAAGATTTTCAATGGCTTTTAAAGCAAAATATTTCATATTTTTATACCTTGCCAATTTTAGGACTTTATATAGCTTGTTAACAGTTAAGTGATTGAAGCGTCGGTATAAATAACATATTTCCGGCTCCGTTAGTTTTAATACCATTATTTTAGGCCCTTCAAAATAAAACCATAAATACCTTCACTTAAAGGCAAGGGGAAACCTTTGGCAGTTTTTAATTAACTTATTTATATTAACGTTGATATTAATATCAAGGGTCTTTATGTCCTTTAAACAAAGGCAAAGGAGGCTAAAAAACTTAAGGATGAGGAAGGTAATTACATCTATAATAGTTTTAATTATCGTTATCCTTAATTACTATAGTTTTACGCCTAATATAAAGCTAAATTTAGCCTTACTAACATCGTAACGATTAATATTAGTGGTTATAATGTTTTCCTTCGTAATGTCACGTATTACGAATAGCTTTCTATTAAGTATCTCATTGCACTTATATCTGGTATAATACCCTAAAATGTATAGTTCGCGTAACGATCGCAAAAGTTAAAGGCATATGAGGGGTTAGAGGCTTAGTTAAGGTAAGGGTAACGATCTTTACCATTTAAACGGTATAGGAAAACGTAGTCGGCTTGTTATTGGGCCGCGTTAAAAGCAATATTTTTATATTATTGCACTTGTTTAGGGGTATGATCGTGATTAATTGGCTTAGCCCCCTCGAAGTTTACGACTTTATCTAAATCATTTTGTTCAAAAGTAGTAGGGTATTAAATGTAATATATTACCTTTTTGTTACTTAGCTCGGTAGGGGGGTACCGAGTTAATTAAAGGTAAACTTAATATAAATCCAATATCTTTTGCCACTATTACGATGATAGTGTTTACGGTTAGTAGGTTCGCTTAAATTTTAGCCCTGTTAGCGTTAACATGGGTGTTTCTTTTAGTTTATAGTCGATAGGCTAAACCTTAGACATTAAAGACGCCTGTAATCGTATTTGCAGTCGACGTAATTAACTACCGTAAGGTCTTTTTTATTTACGGTCGTAAAGTTCACGATTTAAGGGTATATACTAAGAGAGTTTAGTATACGCGTTATTACAGTGCTAAGAAAAGAATATAACTAGCTAAAAAAGCCTTTAAAGGTAATATTTAGGTGGTGTAAAGCGTATTTAAACTTGTTAACACCCGTAATTATTACCTATACGTGTCTACAATATGTGGCTTAACAAACGTAGGCTTTTTCCATTGCTTTTCAATATAATATTAACTTATTAATTATCTGGTTAAATACATTAATCGGTATTTTCTTCTCTTTTTTCTTAACTATTATCGTTGTTTAACTTATAGTGGTCTAATCTTCTTAATATTATATAAAGTGAACGTTGTATTCGAAGTAGCTTTTGATGCCTTTATGAATCTCGCGAAATGTGGTTGCTCAAGTCAAAAAGATTAGGTAGTGATTCCTAATATACCCTATAAGAATTCTGGGGAACAGTAAGTGGAAACCAGAAAGAGAAATTTCCATCCACTTATAGATGTTTGAAAGAAGTATTATCTTTGTATCGAAAAAGTTTTAAGGCTTTCCATTATATTTTTCCGTATTGTTTCAGATCTTAGCGAAGTCCGTAAAAATCTTTTAATTAATATTAACTATCTTGACCGGTTTTGGGGGTAGGTCACAATAGTCATCTTAATCTTTATTAGTATTTCCTTGCAGTTTAAGTTTTGAAGCTTCTGAAATACAGTATTAAGGGTAATTTCGAGTCGCTTGACACAAGGAGTAAAGCCCTATAGTAAGACTTATAGTAGGTTTATTTGTATAGGCAAAACTGCTATAGAAAAGCTTTTAAAAGGCTTAGCAACTAAAGTGTTAGAAAGTAATAGAGACTTAAAGGTTTTGAAAGATTTAAAAATATTGTTTAATTAATTGGTGTAAAGCGCCGACGTCAATTCATCTAGCTGCGTAGGCGGCCGTTACTTTACGTGCCATGCTGCTATTAAAAACGTACTCCATATTATCACATAGAGGTATTAGATTGCTGAACAGATTAACAGGTTTTTTATCGCCAACGCATAAAAAAGCTTAACTTAGCTAAAGATGAAGAGAAGGTCCTTTAAAACGTATATAAAGGCGTTAAAGTTTTTCAATACCTTTTTTCTTCCCTTGAGGATCTTAAATATTAGGGTTTAAAAGGGGGTCTTTTCGTCACACTAGCTTAAAGAAGGTTTTAGCTAGTTTTGTCGAAGTATTTTTTTTATAATTTAAATACTACGACAGTTAATTTCCTTCTTCAGCTTAGCCTTGACCGTACGTTAAATTATCTTCTATATATCAGGCATCCAGTAGTTGAAAAACTGACGGAAGTTTGAAAATTCGCGAGTGCTATAGCTGTAATTTTCGTTGAGATCCGCGTCGAGAATGTATTAACCGACATAATTAGTTAGTTAAGCTTTAGTTAAGGTATTATTAATATCTGTAATCCATGGTTATTCATTATAGTAATTAAAGAAAACTATTTCTAGGTTTTTAATTGCTTTTTTTATGTGGAGTCGGTGATAACCTGAAAGTAAGTACTTGAGATAGCTATCTTGATGTTTTGGCTTGTATAAAACGTATCGGGCGAGGGACTTGATGATTTTTTGGCGTAAAAATTTGGTGTTTTGGTATAAAGTCGCGTGGGAATTTGGCGACTTGATAACTTGGCATGGGGTTACACAACGTAGCTTTTTTAACGCGAACTAGTTTTTATTGATTTTTTCGCTTAGAGTAGCGGTCTTAACGATTGAATTGGCGTATACGAAGTGAAAAGAGTGAATTAGGGGCAAAGGTTTGGTGTTTTCATTAGTGATACCGTCGCTGCCTCTAAGTTTCTATAAAAACCGGCGCAGCTTAGAAGTCTTTTTTACTTACTACCATAAAAACCGGTGTAGTAGTAGAAGCTTTTCGCAAAAATCTTTCTTCTTCATTAGCCATCGTTTGACGTACAGCATAACCGGAAAGTAGCTTCTTCTTTTACTTAGTCAATCTATACTTAAACCAATAAACACTCATCAGTATTGGTAGAGCTTTAGACGTTGCAACCTTGTCGATTCGATTGGTTTAAGTAACAGTAGTATTTTGTAGTCAAGTATTAAATGTATTGATTTAGGTTTAGTAAACTGCTAGCCGGTCTGCACAGTAATTTATATGGCCAATTGCTAGGCACGTACCCTAGTGTGAAGTATGACATACTGTACTCGACTTACAACTAATACAGTAAGCCCATACAAAACAATACACTCAACTTGCAGTTCAGTATAGTCAACTTTACTGTAGGTAAAGTTGACCTACTGAACTAAAAATACTAATATTTCAATACAATCCTTAAAATAAAATTAAAACCATTTTAACTAATTAACTCTCAGCGTTAATATTAGTATGGGTAAATAAGTCTAAATATTACCAAAAAACCCAGATATTTGTAAGAATAACGTCTTTACCCATAGTTATAATGCTGAGATCCAAAAGATTGAGATATTTTAGGTCGAAAACCCCTACCTCTTCTTTCTTCAAGCGCTTTTCTCCCGCCGAGTATTGTGAGAAAATTTGTGAAGCCTTGAGTCTGTTGGCTTCTTCGTGTTTTTGTAGCTTGTACTCGTGTTTTCAGGGAGGTTTAGGCTTGCAGCAGCGATTGAGCATTCGAGATTCAGGTTTGCGGCAGCGATCAGCAACTTGATCACGGTTTTAACAGTCATTATTACGAGGACTATCATTGTCCTCACAAGGACAACGATCCTTTTTACAAGTTTAGGAACTTGGATAGAGAGATTAAGGACGGAAAGATTAAGGCGAGTCTTGTCGTATAGTAGCTAGGGCAGTTGTAACCCCTTTAGCTATTCCTACCTTATTTAATTCTCTACTTGATTTCTTACTTCGCCAATATTATTATCCAGACTATCGAGGCATTTATTTATAGCTGTGAAACGCTAGTCAATATGCTGATCAATAGTTTCGCAGAGGTAAACTGTAATAGGCTTATCGCTGCTATTGCTACTGCTGCCGCCGCTGCCTAAAAAGGTAATATTACCAGACATCGCGTGTATTGGCGTGTAAAAGCGAGCTAAAACTAATAAGGAAGAGGGAAGTAGAATTCTAGATAGCTGTTGCGTTTTGGGAGGTAAGGCTTACTAGCTTCGGGTTCGTTGTAACAACATATAAAAAAGTGACTGGTTTACTAACAACGATTACAGCTGTTTACTGGTTATAGAAACCAATTAAAAATAGACCGATTGAGGAGTGTAAACCGATAAAGAGAACGAAAAGTTCGATAAAAAAAAGGGCGAAAATTCTGATAGCTTAGGGGATTAGTGATATTTTTTTTGTAGTCTTACGTTCTATAGACTATAGCGGTAACAAAGCCTAGTGACAATTAAAACCTGTGAACAATTAAGCTTGGTTTAACTTAATTAGTTGGATTTACAACTACCATTTGTTAGATTTTGCTAGTAATAGTGTGATTTACAGTGTATTAAAAATGAAGAAGCTAAGTCTAGAACTCTAAGCTGTAGAGTTTGAAAACAAGTATGTATAATAATAACAAAGAAGGCAGGTAGGGCTTGGTATCCCACCTAGGTCCAACATTTATTACAAATAGCTTCCTATTCAATACTTTACTATTATTGTATCTAGTATAATATATTGAAATGTATAGTTCGCGTTACAATTAACGAAGATAAAAGTATATAACAAGTTAAAGGCTAAGTTTGGGTAAAAGTCAAGGTTTTTGCCACTTTAACGATACAAAAAGGTATAGTCGGCTAATTATTAAACCGCGTTAGGAGTAATATCTTTATACTACATAACCCTCTTAGAAATATCGTTATCGTCAACATCACTTTTACCTTCGCAATCTACGATGTATTTCAAGTAATATTACCCGAAAGTAATGGAATATTGGGTGTAATATATCACCTATTATATATGACGTTTAGCTGAAGAGTAACAAGTGAACTAACAACTGGATTTTCTACAAATCTAACACCTTTTACCACTATTACGGCGATAGTTTTCAAGGTTAACAAATCCACTGAAATATTTCCTTTGTTAACGTTAATGTGACTATAACTTTTAGTCCGAAAGTTTCATACCACATTTTAAACGTTGGAGCCGCTTATATTTTCGATCAATATAATATAACATCACGTAGTTTTCTTTATCCATATAGCAAAAGTTATTAACTTAGGAATATATTCCGAGTCAATTCGACGTACATATCATCACAGTTGCAAACGAACACTGTAATTCATTGAAAAAGCTCTTCCACTTAATATTTAGATATTATATAACATATTCAAATTCGCTTATACTTGTAAATTCTACTCATACTTACTCGAGAAATATGGCCTCATTAATATAAACATTCCCTCGTGAATGTTAACGTAATATCAGATTGTTAAACATTAAATTAAAAATATACATTGAGGTTTTCCCTTCTTTCTTCTTAACTATCATCGTCATCCACCTCATTATAACTCAATCTGTATAATATAATATAAAGTAAACGTTATACTCGAAATAGTTTTTTATACTGTTATAAATCTCGCGAATTTAATCTGATTTCGTTAGAAATATCAAATAAAAGTATTTAATATAACCTATAAGGATTTCAAGAAATAGTAAGTGGAAACTAGAAAAGAAGACTTCTGTTTACTTGCAAATGTTTTAAAAAAAGGCATTATATTCATGGTAAAAAATTTCAAGGCTTACTGTTATATTTTTCTAAGTTATTTCAGATTTTCGTGAAGTCCACAAAAAGTTTATAGTTAATATTAACTATTTTAACAAGTATATAGCAAAAGTTGCGATATTTATCCTAGTTATCAATAGTATTTCCTATTAATTCAGATTTTAGGCCTTTAAAAGAGCAATGTGAAGGATAATTACCAGTTATCTGACTCAAAAGGTAAAGTTATATAATAAAATATGTGGTAATCTCACGTATATAGACATACATATTGTAAAAAGCTTCGAATTAAGAAATTTAACGATTTTGGGTAAAACCTTGAAAAGTAAGGGGAACTTAGCTGTAAAAAATGATTTAAAGGACTTAACAATCTTGCTTAATTAACTAGATAGCGCTAATATCAATTCTTTTTACCGAATTGACAGCTGTTACTTCACGCGTTTTGCCACCGTTAAAAGCGTGCTCTGCATTATCACATAAATGTGCTGGGTTACTAAGCAAATCAATAAATTCCTTGTTATCGGCATGTAAAAATAGTGCTAGCAGAAAAGTTAAAAGCTTACTTCAACTAGGAATTCAGGAGAAGTCCCTTAAAACGTATATAAGGAGGTTAAAAATCCCTAACGCTTTTGCTCTTTACTTAAGAGTCTTAAAATTAAATTTCTAAAATGAGTCATTATATTAAACTACCTGAAAGAAGGTTCGTGTTAATCTCAATAAAGTTTTCTCCAAAATATAAATATTATGACAAGTAACCTCTTTTTTCAATTTAGTTCTAACACCTCTTTAAAATATCTTCTATATATTAATCGTCCAATAATCAAAAAACTTACGGAAATCTTAAAAAGCATAAATGTCGCAGCTAAAATCTTCGTTAAAGTCAGACTCAAGGATATACCAGCCGATATAATTAGTTAGATATTCTCCAAAGGTCGTTTTGTCAACATCTTTTCACTAGAGTTTCTAATCAAAATGAGCGAAAAAAATGAATTCAAAGTCCTTAATATCCTTTATTCGTTCTTAATCGAACGCTATCTTAGGGTTCAAAGAGCTTATGTAAGGGAATTTAACGATTTTGTAAAGTATTGATTTAGTGTTTTAATATGAAGTCACGCAATGTGGCTTTTCTGACTATATTTGGTGATTCGTAGTGCTTTTCGCTCCGAGAAACGATCTTAACGATTAAATTGGTGATTTTAGCGTAAGGAGAGAAAAAAGAATAATATAAAAAAATTACTTATTATTAAAGGCAAAAGTTATATAAAAGGTAAGGTTGAAGTTTATTTATTATTGGTGGTTAAATAGCATATGTATTAGTAGGCCTTTATTGTCGCAACGTAGTTGATTCGAATCACTGTAGTCGAATTAACTGGTGCTGCATTGAAATTGGTTGTTTGTTATAAGTTCTAAGTTTGGCAGACCGCTAGCCGATCTACACACTAATTTGTATGGCCAAATGCTTTAGCCTATACCCCACTTTAAAGTGGGTACCTACTGCACTACACTTGTAGTCAGTATAACCAAATCTCACAAACTACAGTCAATTTGCAGTACGTAAAATCAACTTTACTTACAGTAAAGTTGGTCTGAGTGTACTACATTTGACTGCTATTCCAATAATATAACTTAGTTTTTTTTTTTTTTTTATAATAGTAATACCTATACTAATAATACCCGTAGTAATATTTACATAGCCGTTTGCCAACTTAATGAACTTTAAGACTTTTAATAATCAATCTCAACGTTTTCAGTAAGTATCCGTAAAGATTTCTTGGTATTTTCGATAACGATACCGTCGCTACCTTTGAACTACCGTAAAAACCGAAGCAACCTAGAAGTCTTCTCCACTTACTGTCGTGAAAGCCAACGTAATTCGTAAAAGCCTTTCGCAAAAATCTTTCTTCTACCTTAGTTTTTTACAAAACAAAACTGGAGAGTAACTTCTTCTTCTACTTAACAAATCTATGCTTGACCTAATAAACACTAATCAATATTAGTAGGGCTTGAGACATTACAACGTTATCGATTCGAATGGGTTGAAGTAACAGTAGTATTGCATGGTTAAGCGGTGGATGTATTATTCTAGGTTTGACAGACCGCTAGCCAGTCTGCACACTAATTTGTATGGCCAATTGCTTGGCCCGCGCCCTAGTCTGAATCAGGCACTCCACTTGCAGTCTGTACAGTCAACTTTACTTACAGTAAAGTTGACTGACTACACTACAATTGACCTGCTAGAAATAGCAGTCAATATTGTTCCAACAGATACACGGTTTTATACCAACTTCACAACACGTAATATTGACAGTCACACCTCCACAAAATTCGCCAACCTTTCAAAACAAACTATAACTTACACCACCATTACTTCCGAATAACCGATTAATACCGTTACTACCAAATAACCGATTCAGAGCTTGGACGAACTATACTGTTACTACTAAGTTATAAATACCAAGCTTTTCGAACAAAAATCAAAATTGCTAGTGTGGATATTACGAAATATTACTATAGTGAACAAGTGTGGGGGACCACGTTGGCGAAATGCATGGTAAAGTATCAAGCATTCCAGGGAACACATTAGCGAAGTGCATGGTAAAGTGCCACGCCCCTGGTGCTTCTTCTCCCTCATGCATCATCCTTCTACTACCATACTTTGAATACTTCACTGTCTTCTTCGTACGTTGACGTAGAGATCTAACCGACAACAGTAGTAATTGCAATGCAGTTGTTCAACGTAAATTAACTCTACTAACTGCAAGTCAAATAGATTGTTTGTGGGCCTACTGTAAAGTCAAGTACAGTATACGCCCACTTCACATCAGGGCATGGGCCAAGCAATTAGCCATACAAATTAGTGTGCAAACCAATTAGAGGTCTGCCAAACTTAAAATATTACATCCACCACTTGATCATGCAATACTACTGTTACTTCGACCACAATTCGAATCGACAACGTTGCAACGTTTAAAGGCCTATCAACAGGCTAAGGTCCATCACCATCAGCACCGTTTCCTTTTGGGTTTTGCCCTCATCCTTCATGTTACTGGCCTTCTAACTTGCTTCAGCCATACACTTTCCTATCCTCCTAACAGGTAATCTGTAACATCGCGCTACCCGACAGATACGCTAACATCATACTATGATCATGTACAAGATCATACTTTCTATTGTTTTGCTGCTGTGGCCAGTTATTGCACCTAGACCAACTAGGCAAACGCGGCCTCACATCCATCCGATTATTGGTGATGATTTCAATTCACAACAACATAGACGCCTTGTTGATGCGATTGTTAACGCCCATAATCTTGCGAAATACGCTGTCGCTGCCATCGACGCCGATCCATCCGAACCTCGCTATCACATCTTCAACAAATACTTTTCCCAGCATCCTAATCATGTTGAAAACAACCGCCGGGTCGTCCGCGAAGTGTTTTCGAACATTCTGGGAAATGGGCGAGGAAACACTCGACTGGAAGACATCATCATCATTAAGGAAAAGCAGGGCTTTTGGTGCAACGAAAAAGAGACAGCAAAAATGGACTACAAACGTTTTCCTGCGGTAAACCAGAAGTTGAAACTCATCATATGTCCAAAAGCTTTCATGCGTGGTGGTGTTAACACTGGCTTCGATAATCCAAAGACATACCCGGTGAAATGCGATTCTATCGGCAACCGTGTAAGCTGGCGCATGAGTACTTTAGGATCTGTACTATTTCATGAATACCTGTGAGTATACGATTCAATAGTTTGATTCATATTTTGAAACTAAATGTTTTTTTTTTACGTAGATACTATCATGAGCTGTTCGTTCCTATTTTAGGTATGCCGGTATTTGAGAGCGATAAGGCTGTAGGGCCTATTAACGTGCGAGTACTCGCACACAGCGACCAAGTAAAAGACGAACACTTTGCTATTTACAATGCTGATAGTTACAAATGGTTTGCTATCGAAGCTTTTTGGACTGAGTATTGTCAGAGGACTTTTGAAGCGCCTCAAACAGATGATGATTTATATCCTGTTTTGACACTACCATTTATTCTATACTATTATTCAAATACTCGGGCGTTAGGGTAGTAGGTACGTATATTTAGACACCTTTGAAAAATAAGTTTATTGGCTTTGACAATTGAAGATCGTTTGATGATCCAGCTGTTAACCGAAATATGGTATTGCTAACTAATCTTTTTCTGTTCTAGTGTTTGATGAAAGGCATTGGGAACAGTTAATGTTTAGTATATATAGTTTTTTTTTCTAGTATTCTTCTTTGGGTGATGGTTATTGGAGAGAGTAATATGGTAGTATTAGTTTAGTTAATTGGAAGAGTAATATGACAGTGTTAGTTTGGTTAATTGATTTGATTCACGTTTTTTGTGTTACGAAGTAGCATTTGAATACGTATAGTATTTTGGCCAAGAACAGATATTCCTATGACAGTTTTATTCCTTTCTTGTAAGAGATAAGTATGATATACGTTAACATAGTATTAACACTGGTTGTTGATAGGTCTTTATCGTTGCAATGTAGTTGATTCGAATTATTGTGGTTGAAGTAACCAGTGCTGCATTGAAAGTGGTAATATGTTATTTTTTGAAGTTTGGTAGACCGCTAGCCGGTCTGCATACTAATTTGTATGAACAACTGCTTTGGTCCGTGCCCTACTTTAAGGTGGGTACCTATTGCATTTAACTTGTAGGTAATGCAGTAAAATCCCACAAACTATAGTCAATTTGTAGTCAGTAAAATCAATTAACCATAAGTATAGTTGATTTGACTGTTTTGCAATTGACTATTATTCCAATATTAGCGGTTTTTTGTTTTGCAATAGTATGTCCACATGGTCAGTCATTAATTGTAAGCAATTTCTGAAATCTCTTTTCAATTCATAAGCCAGACCTTTATCAATTCCAATCAATTTTTGGTAAAACTAATATCAATCACAGCATTTTGCCCTATATCTTCACCTTTTCGATTCTCAACTTCCGTGCACAGGTTTTTCGCTATAGGCTTCCGCATATTACGCATTTTATCAATTGCGTAACTTTCACCAGTAGTTCTATCTATTGCTACCTCTACCGTTGTTATCGCTATCGTTACCCTGGTAGTTTTCGAGGTTGCCAGAGTATCCTTGTTTTTCAATGTCATGTGCTGAGTAGTTTACGTAGCCTTCGATTCGTACGATTAGCGTATTGGTGTCTACGAATTTTTAAGGCGTTATTAAGCGTGGCTTTGGTTATAGCGTTTATAAGATTATTTTTGCCGTTCATAAACCGGAATTTATCGATTTTCCAGGCTTCGTATATGAATTTTAAAGTTATTACGTTTATTTTTAAACGGTTTTCCTTGGTTGTACCCAACTTTAATAAGTATTAATAAAGGCTTCAGGAGTTTGTATATATAACTACAGGTATCGGAGATAATTTTAGCTATTTGGTGATAATCTTTAACATGTTCATTATTATACCGATGTTAAAGTTTGTCATTATACCATAAACCTTTAATATTAATACATCTCGTATTATACGTTTCTATTTAACAGATATTTTGTATACAAGGTTACTAGTGACTGTTAACTATTTATTAGACCATTTTTTGTTCACAAGTATTATATGAAACTTAATTTACGATATAAGGTAGGTGTTGTTTATAGAAAACCTACCCATAAAATTATCAACTTCATCGTCGTTAAGTTTATCGGAATTATATTAATACTATTAGAATAGTACTTCATGCAGTGCAATAAGTCAACTTTACTTACAGTAAAGTTGAACTTTACTTATAGTAAAGTTGACTATATTAAACTCCAAGTTGAGTGTATTGTTTTTTATAGGTTTACTGCATTGGGTGTAAGTCGAGTGCAGCATACCCTGCTTTACACTAGGGTATAGACCAAGCAATTTGTCATACAAATTACAGTGCAGACCGGCTAGCAGTCTGCCATGCTTAGAACAATACATCCACCACTTAACTAATATAATACTACTATTACTTCGACTACAATTCGAATCGACAACGTTGTAACGATTCAAGGCCCGACTAATATTGATTAGTGCTTATTAAGTTAAGCACAAATTAGCTAAGTAAAAGAAAAAGCTACTTTCTAGTTGTTACGCTTTATATTAACGTTAGGGTAAAGGAAAGATTTTTGCGAAGAGCCTTTACTACTGTATCAGTTTTTACGGCAGTATGTAAAAAGAACCTTTAGGCTACGCTAGTCTTTATGGTAGACCAGAGGTAGTAACGGTTTCATTATTAAAAACACTAAGAAATCTTCATGGATTCTTCTTAAAAAGCGTTAAAATTGACCACTAAAAGTCTTAAAACGACAAGTTTGCAAACGACTAGGTTAGTACTACTATAGGTACTACTACCGCAAAAACGACCAAGTCTCACATCCTACAACTTTCAACCTTCGCCTTTTACTTATAACAACAAACGATTTTCGACCTTACTCTCTATACTATACCTTTGCCCTTAATTTACTTTTTTTACTGTTGTATGCCAAATTAATCACCAAGATTGCTATCTCAAACAAAAAACACCAAAAATCGCTAAATTGCGTCGAAAAAGCTACATCGCGCGACCTTATGTCGAAATACCACGTTATACGCCCTTTACGTTTAGTAAGTCTTACTTAAACCTATATCGTAAAATAATACCTATTGAAGAGATTTAGAATAGGATTAATGCCCTGAGATCCTTTTTTGCGAAAGTTATACGATAAAGATCTATAAGGGTAAAATATTAATAAAACCTTAACCGCAAAATACCTCATTAACTTCGCCGGCTATTACTTCGTTAAACATGATAATATTAACGACTCCAAACATACCTTTCGAAATTTTCATATTATTTTTAACGGTTGAACCATTAATATATAAACTTTAATTCAAAGAGGAGTCAAGTTAAGGATTAAGGCAAGTATTAAATAATAAAAGGTTTACGTACGAATATAAAACAATATAAAGCTAGCATAAAAATTTGTCGACCTAATCTAGCTTATAAAATGCCTTTAAAACCCACGGCTTAAGGAAAAGGGTATTAAAAAACCTTAACATCCTTATATATAATCTAAAAGACCTCGCTTTTATCCTTAATTAAGTTAAACCTCTTTATGTGTTAGAGATAAGAAATTTTTGAACCTATTCGATAGCTTAGTACCCCTACATAATAATACGAAATACATCTTTAGCGGCGGTGGAACGCGTGAAATAGCGGTCTCCAACGCGGTTAAAAATATAGACATCGGCGATTTACACTACTTAATTAAGAAAAATCGTTACGTCCCTCAAAACCTTTAAGTCTTTTTGATCCATTATCAATTTAATCGACAAATCCCCCCAAAACCTTACCATAGTAGGTTTATTTATATACGCGAGCTTAGTACAGGTCCTACTATAGGATTTTACCCCTCGGGCCAAACGAATAGTAATTACTCTTAACACCTGACCTCAAAAACTACAAAACTTAAATTGTTATGAAATACTAATAAAAACTGGGACGATTATAGCGACCTACACTTAAAACCTATTAGGATGGTTAACATTAATTATAAGCTTTTCACGGACTCCATGAAGATTAATAACGATGTAGAAAAGTATAACAAAAAGCTTTACAACCTTTTCGACACTAAAACAATACCCTTTTTAAATATCTACAAGTAAATAGAGGTTTCTCCTTCTGGGTTTTATTTACTATTTCCTGGAATCCTTACAAGATACGCCAAAAACTACTACCTGACATTCCTAATTCGAGCAACCACCTTTTGCGAAGTTTATGATGGTATAAAAAGTTACTTCGAATACAATATCCACCTTACTTAATATTATATGAACTAGGTCACTACATGGTAAGCAATAATATATTATAACCTAAAGACCAACGGCAGGTTATAGAATAGGCCAGCAGTTCGCTATGCTATCAGAAGCCTGATGTCCAACACATCAAGCTAGGGATCTCTCTTATGTAAGCACACAAGGTTAGGGTTTGGACCGACAGGACCGCTCGCGGTCCAGTCGACAACATTGAACCAAAGGAAGCGACATCGACTTCAGCGGTCCAGTACTGAAGACGGTATGAAAGTACGGATATATAAGGAAATGGTCATCACCACACAGATAGTATTTCCTTCATAGATCTTCAGTTGTCAATCTAAGTATTCAGTCTATACATCTGAATAGCCTAACGGTTAGTGATCATTCTACAGCACAAACAAACATCTTCTTGATATTGCACCTTTGTTACCTCTGCTACCTTACTGCTAACATAACCCCCCTGACACCTTCTATTTACTCACGGGTATTTAGTGTGATCATTACATGATAATGGAAAAAAGAAAGAAGGAAATATTAATAAACGTATTAAACTAGATGTTGAGTAAGCTAATATTATGCTAATAAGTAATAGGGAAAGCCTATACTAGCGAAACCACACTTCGTAAACAGGTACGGGTATCAATTACGGGTGTTAACGAATTCAAATATGCTTTAAAACGCTTATATGCGACTTTCGAAAGCTTCTTCAACTAGATGCGTTTCTCGTTAGCAATTATAATAACTCGTATACCAAATTCGCCTAATATATACCTTTAAGCTGGCAATTTCCCTAACATAAATAAAAAAAACCTTACGGTGGTTAATTACGTGACCGTAAATACAGTTATAGGCGTTTACTACGTTTAAAACCTAGTTTATCATCCCTAGATTAAGGGAAACAGCTACGTTAACGCTATTAAGGCAAAAATTTAAATGGACCTATTAACCGCAAATACTATTATCGTAATAATAGTAAAAAAATTATATTTGTGGTAAATTTGTGTATTAGTTAACTCGGCACCCCTTTGTCGAACGAAATAATAAAAAGGTTGTTAGAATGGTACTACATGTAGTGCAGTAGGTCAACTTTACTTACAGTAAAGTTGACTGAAGTACTAGTTGAGTGTATTATTTATATGGATTTACTACATTATGTGTAAGTCAAGTGCAGTATACTGCACTTAACACTAGGGTACGGGCTAAGCAATTGACTCTACAAATTATAGTGCAGATTGGCTAACAGTCTTCTAAACCTAGAACAATATATTCACCACTTAACTAATGCAATACTACTGTTACTTCGACCACGATTCCAATCAACAACGTTACAACAATCTAAGGCCTTACTAAAATTGATTAGTGCTTATTATATTAAGCACAGATTAGCCAAGTAGAAGAAAAGGCTACTTTTCGGTTACTTTTTATGAAGAACCAAGATAGAGGAAAGATTATTACGAAGGGTTTTTACTATTGCACCGGTTTTTACGGTAGTAAGTAGAGAAGACTTTTAAGCTGCACCGGTTTCCACGGTAGTTTAGAGGTAGCGACGGTATCGCTATCGAAAACACCAAGAAATCTTTGCTAAAGATCATTCTTAAAGACGTTAAAATTGTCTATTAAAAGTCTTAAAGTTCGGCAAGTTAGCAAACGGCTAAGTTAGTACTACTACAGGTGCTACTACTGTAGGAAAAACGACTAAGTTCCTATGTCAAACAACCTATAATAACAAACAACCTATTAACCTACTCGGCAGTTCGGCGCCTCTATGTAACAGCGCGGAGTACGCCTTGAACGGCGATAAGGCACGCGAAACAACAACTACCAATGAAGTAAGAGGTATTGACGTTGGTGCCCTTTACCAGTTAATACAATAGGATTGCTAAGCCTTCCAAAACCTTTAAGCACCTATCGCTCCCTAACACTTCAATCGACAGGCCCCATAAAAACCTTTATATGGCATATTTACCTTTACATGAAAGCCTATTATAGGTCTCACCATAGGACTTTATCCCTTAAGCTAGGTCATTCGTAATTACCCTTCATACCGTATTTTGAAAGCTTTAAAACTTAAATTTCCAGGAAATGCCAAGAAAAAATAAGATAAATATTGCGACCTACCTTTAAAACCTATCAAAATAGTTAATATTAATTATAAGTTTCTAATAGATTTCGCCAAAATTTGAAACAATATAGAAAAGTATAACGTGATGCCCTACAACCTTTTTGATATAAAAATTATACTCTTCCTAAATACCTAAAAGTAAATGGAGGTTGCTCTTTTAGGTTTTGACTTACTATTCCTCAAAATCCTTACCAAAAACGCCAGAGACTACTACCTAACTTTCCTTGCCCGAGCTACTACTTTCTGGGAAATCTATGATAGTATGAAAAGCTACTTCAAACACGATATTTACCTCGCATAATATTATATAGATTGGGCCACTACGCGATGGACTATGATAATTGAAAAAAAGGCGGAGGAAATACCAATAAATATATTAAATCAGATGCTTACCAAACTGATGTTACACCAATAAGCAATGGTGAAATTTTACGTTAGTGAATTCACACTTGGCGAATAAGTACAGGTAGTATTTACGGGCTTTAACGAGTTTAAATACGCTTTATAACGTCTAAATACTACCTATGAAGGCTTTCTTTAACCAGTTACGTTCTTTGTTTACCACTATAATAACACGTATACCAAATTCGTTTGGTATATACCCTTAAGCCGGAAATTTCTAACGTAAATAAAGAAGATCTTATAGTAGTTAATTACTTCGACCATAAGTACAGCTATGGGTGCTCTTAACACTCAAGGTCTAGCCTAGCGACTACATATTAAGAGTAGTAACCGCGTTAATGTCAACAAGATTAAGATTTAGGTGGACCTGCTAACCGCAAGCACTATTGTCGTACTAATAACAAGACATGTTAAATTTATAGTAAATCTGGCTATTAGTTAACTTGGCACCCTCTCGCCAAGCAAAATAATAAAGAGGTAATATATTATATCTAATATCCTACCACCTTTAAATAGGACTAATTAGACTAAATTGCAAACTTCGACGGTGATAAAACAATGAACAGTGATGATACCCTTAAACATATTAAATAATATAAAGATATTACTCCTAAAGTAGCCTAATAACTAGCCTAACACACTCTTTTATACTGTTTAAGTGGTAAGAACCTTTAATTTAACCATAATTAAACCACTAACCCCTCGTATACCTTTAACTTTCGTGATCGTTACGCGGACCACACGTTTTAAAGTATTATACAAAACACAGGGGCAGTAAAGTACTTGATAGGAGGATATTCGTAATATGTAATACTGCGGAGGGAAAATACTACAGCTACTAAGATTAATCTTTACGATATTAGTAAAGCTAAAGTTATCTTTAAAGCAGGTAAATAACTATCTTTAATAGGGATAAAGGTAATTGAAACTTTTACAAAGTCAATTTAATTCTATATCCTTCAATCTTTTAAACCTTTTCTTCTTTATTTGGAAAATATAAAGACCTTCGGCGTTAACGTCGAAGTTAATGTAAATGAACTAGTTAAAAACGGCTAAAGGTTTTTCTTTTCCTTTAAGTTGGGGCACCTATAATTTTATTTTTAAATACCGGAATCAGTGGTATTAAACCTGACAGGGCTGGAGATACGTTAGCTACATCGGCGCTTTAACCATCCAGTCATTGATAAGCTATATAAAGTTCTAAATTCCATAGGATACAAAAATTTAAAATACTCTACCCGAAAATCCATCGAAAAAATTGATTATTACTATGAAACATATACCTTAAACCTCCCAGAGATTTAAGTTTAAATTGAAAAACGATAAGGACTTTGACTGCAAAATATTTATCAATATGATTTATTTAAATAATAAATCTATATTTTACGTTGTTAATTTTATAACCTCCAATTATGGAGCGAAGTTTTTAAATTCACTTTAGGTAAAAGATACGTAGAAAACGTTAAGGATGCTATAAATTAATAAATACTTAGTCACACCTAGCGTTATCGTTCCTGATACCGATATCAACTTTACGGTAACGGAATTTAAGGAAAATGTTGAAATAATAGGTATTATGTATATACAAGTACCTGTAAACACTTACTAAAATAATTGGAATGTTGAAAGGGAATACGTATTACTTCGCCGAACGTATAATATCTTTACATTAGAAATTAAAAGCTTTACAAATCTGGAAACAAGATTTTTAATAGCAGTAAAGAGCCTCAACGATATTATAGGCCCTAATAGCCTAGTGCTAACATTACTAGTTTTTAAAGCATATCCACATCTAACGAGGGAATCTCCACCTTTAGAAAATACTTAAAAGCGTGTTACAGTCTATAACAAAGCTTTAAAAAAAAACTAGGAAGGAAATTGGTACGACGTCAAATTAATGATGCCCTTGAAATTAAAAACTTCTCCTCAACCATTAACGTACTTATTTTACCGTTGCAAAGTGAAATACTCGTGTTGTGGGAGTCGAGCAAATGGTAAGGCCGGTACAAAATATTAAGTATTATGAACTTTGAGGTAATTTTTGAAAATACTAACAATTTATATCTTTTATAATAATCGAGGTTAAACCTTATATCAAGATTATTAACAATAAAGATCCTTAAGTTAAATAACCAAGTTAATACGAACTTTATCTACTCGTTATCAACAAACTGATAAAAAACCATCAGCGTGAATAATTCCCAAAGAAAAGTAATATTAAAGAGTAGGAATATATACCAGGTCGTATCTATAATACTGTTTAGGTAATCAAAAAAGGGAATGATAACGAAGACTTAATACTAAAACTTCAAGTATAAGGGATTGTTAAAACTTTTGGCAAACCTTTCAAGGAGAGTGATAAGGTCGAAATTAACGGCCTGTTAATCGAAAGGTAATATAATTCGTGCCGAAACCCGATTTCAACTTTTAAGACCCGAATATTACGATTTTTAATATAAGGATTATTTACGAAGTAAAGGGTAAAACAATGTGGCGGTTGTGCGAAAAATTACGTTTAATTGCTTAGAGATACAGCGATAAAGATGAAAATTAGATCCTTATGTAATCTTTAACGATTTAGAAGATTAGCTAAAGTTAAGTGGTTGTTTTAACGGTAAATTTCCTAGTTAAAACTGAAAATAAGTTTACGCTTAATAGTCGTAATATAATTGAAACCTATACGTAGTTAGTAATTGATTTATAACGAATCATACTACTAAAATTACTATAAAAACTACGTGTTATTTACCTTTTGGAAACGATAATGCGGTGTATTAAACCACTATATGGATTAGTTGAAGTAAGTATTTACTAGTTCTTAAGCTACTAGTCGCATATTGAATTAAGATTGCTGATAAAGTATTTAATATACGACCTGTGCTTGTTAGTAACGTAGGAAATGACTTCAGTGCAATGGATATGTAACTTCACGATACAATTTTTGTTAAAACGGTTAGCTTTGTAATATCGGAATAGCAGTTGATTAACAACTTAAAGTTTTAAAACTGTAAGTTGACAACAACGTTAACGAAAGATAACTCACTTGATTTTAATAAATCGTTAATCCGTATATTTAGTGTTAATACCTGCTTCAGCTTTTTCCAACAAGGTTAGAGTATTGTTTTGGCTACAATTAACCAGACTAATGTGGCTGAAGCTTAACGGTACTTGGAATAACGTGCCTATGGCAATTATATTACCACTTTATGCCAATCGGAAACCTTTTACGATCTTTTCATCGCGGCACAAACATAGGATCCGGTAAATAAAAACTTAGACCAACTTAATAAAAGTATCGAATAGCAAATGCGAAACTTAGATTATGGGATTAATATAATCTTAATCGACTTGTCGAAGGCTAAATTTATAATTTTTACTGATATATCCTTTGTAAATAATACTAACCTATTTTTACGAATCGGCTTCCTAATAACCTTCGTTAATAAAGATAAGCGGGAAACCAAATTTAGTATTATCGACAGCCTATTTTACTTGACCTCCATTAAATATTAAAAGATTATACAAAACGTACTAGTTTTGGTGGTCTATGGCATAATAATAGGTTTTGACGCAGGTATAATACTGTGGAAACCCCGTAATATTATTAGTAGGTAGTTGAAAAATCCTCCAATTACAGTATTTATTTATATCGACTTAAGGGGCTTATTTGAATAGCTTTTGAAGATCGAAACCAATTGTAAAAAATGTTTAATAATCGACGTAATAACACTTTGTAAAGCGTACGAAAAGAGGGATATTAAGGAATTCCGATAAATTGATGGCAAAGACAATTTTACTAATACTATAACGAAAATAATGCGGAATATAGCCCTAAAAAGGTTTGTAAATAATAATAAGCTTATTATCCATATAGATAGTTACATTAATAGACTGCCTGGCAGGCCTAAGTTACATACCAGAGACTAGGGTTGCGCTAGCAAACTAAAAAAATTCTAGGGAAATAAAGGCTACAATAGTTATCTGTTCGACTAGTATGGCTAAAGTGGAAGTTTGCAAAGGCTTGTGGCAGAAGAATCTTTTGTAAGAGTTGATAAACTCGGACCTCGGAGCAACGGAGAAATTAAGGTTAAATAGGGTTAATTTGTATGTAATTGGGTGCGATTCAGTAAAGATGTTAATTAGAATCGACAGAGGGTTACTAAGCTGACAATATCTCTATTTAGCGCTAACCGGAAAAGATTAGTTAACAACAGTAGGGTGCATATACAAATTAAAAAGCTGTTAGTGTTGGAATAGTACTATATGCAGTATAGTAGGTTAACTTTATTTATAGTAAAGTTCATTGAAATACAACTTAAATGTATTGTTTGTGTAGACTTACCGTATTTAGTATAAGTCGAGTGCAGTATACTGCACTTTGCACTAGAGTACAGGCCAAGTAATTGACCCTATAAATTACAGTACAGACTGGCTAGCAGTCTGCCAAACCAAGAACAATACATCTACCACTTGACCAATACAATACTACTGTTACTTCGACTACGATTCGAATCGACAATATTATAACGATCTAAGGCCCTACCAATAAAGGTAATATATTACCTTTAATACTATTTCACGTTTCAATAGGATTATTTAATCGAAATCGCAAATTTCGAAACCGATAAGCTAATTAACGGCAATAAATTTTATGAGAAAATTGAATAATATAAAGATACTATTTCCGATGCGGCTTAGTAATTAGTTAGCTACGTTTTACTGTACCGTTTGGGTGGTAAAAACCATTACCTTTACCTTAACTCAGTCCCTAACCTTTTATATACCTTTGACTTTCGTGTTCGTTATGCGGATCACTCGTTTTAGGGTATTATACTAGATATAGCGGAAGAAAGGTACTTAATAGAAGGCTATTTATAATACGTAATACTGCGAAAGAAAAATACTACAGCTATTAAAATCAATTGTTACGATATTAATAAGGATAAAGTTAGCCTTAAATCAGGTAAACAACTATCGTTATTAAGAATCACGGTAATTTAAACTATTATAAGAGCGATTACATTTTACATCCTTCAATTCCTTACACATTTTTTCTTTACTTTAAGGATATAAAAACCCATGATATTAACGTTGACGTTAATATAGACGAGCTGGTTAAAAACAGCTAAAGGTTTCCCTTCGCCTTTAAATAGAGTTATTTATAATTTCACCTTTAAAACCCGAAAGTAGTAGTGTTCAACCTAATAAAGCCGGAGATACATTAATTATACCGGTGTCTTAACTACTCAGTCGTTGCTAGGCTATATAAAGTCCAGAAGTCCGCAAGGCATAAAAATGTAGAATATATTTCTTTAAAAGCTATTAAGAATCTTTGTCACTATTATTAAATGTATACCTTAGCACCACGGATATTCAAGTTCGTACTAAAAGACAATAAGAACTTTAATCATAATGTTTTTATTAATATGATGTACTTGAATAATAAACCTATCTTTTTACGTTGTTAACTTTATAAAATTTTGTTACAAAACAAAGTTTTTGAAGTTATTTTCGGTAAAAGATATTTGGGAAACATTGAGAATATTGTGGATTAACACGTACTTAGGTTTAGCTAACATCGTCGTTCACGATACTAACATTGACTTTGCGGTGACTGAATTCTGGGAAAATGTAACGATAATAGGTATCTAGTACAAACAAGTACCTACAAAGGCTTATTAAAGTATTAAAAAGGTAGAAAGAACGCACTCTCTACTTAAATAAGCGTATAAAATCCTTAAGTTATAAATTAAAGGCTTTACTGATTTGGAGGTACGCTTCTAAATAGCTATAAAAGGCTTAAATGATACTGTAAACCCTGACAGTCTAGTATTAAATTTGCTAGTCTTTGAAGCGTACCTACGCTTAACGAGTGAATCTCTGTCCTCGGCAAGTACTTAAAAGCGTATTTTGGCCTACGAAAAAGCCCAAAGGGAACTGCAAAAGAAATTGGTACACCGTCAGATTAATAATTCACTTAATATTATGAACGACCCCTTAATAATCAAGGTATTTACTTTGCCATTATAAAGTAAAGTTCTTATGTAGCGGAAGCCGGATAAATAGGAAAGCCTATATAATATCTTAAGTAAAGCCAAAATTAAAATATTTATTAAAACTTTTAACGATCATATAACATTTCGTATTACCCAGGTTAAGCTTGATATTAAATCTATTAATAATAAAGATCTTTAAGTTCAATGACCAAGTTAATAAAAACCTCTTCTACCCAATATCGATAAACAGATAAAACGCCGCTGGCGCAAACAACCCCCGAAAAAAAATACGCTAAAAAGGAAAAGGACACACTGAGCCGTATTTATAATATTACTTAAGTAAAAAGAACAAAAATGATAACGAGAACTTGGTATTAAAGCTACAAGTATAAAAGATTATTAAAACATCTCGCAAAGCCTTTGCAAAATGCAACATAGTCAAGATGAAGGGGTAATTAACTCGAAGGTTTATACAATTTATTCCAAAAGCCGATTTTAACCTTTAAACTCCAAACTTTACAATTTTCAAGTAGAGGATTATTTACGAGGTTAAAAGCAAAACTACGAGGTGGCTTTACGAGAAGTCACGTTTAATTGCTTAAGGATACTACGATAAAAGTAAAACCTAAATCCTTATGTAGTTGCCAACAATTTAAAAGATTCGCTAACGCTTAGTAATTGTTTTAGCTTTATCAGTTAAAATAAAACGAGAATACCCTTAATAGTCGTAATATAATGTCAACCTATACGTAATTAATAATGGACAGATAACGGATCGTATTATTGGAATTTTTATAAGAATTACATATTATATATACTTTAGGAATAGTAATATAATATATTAGGTCATTATACGAACTAGTTAAAATAAGCGTCTATTGGGCTTTAAACTATTAGTTATGCATCAAATTATAGCTACCTATAAATACTTTAATATACGACCCGTGTTTATTAGTAACGTAAGAAAAAAAACACTTCAATTTAATGAGTATATAAACTGACGATATCCTTTTCATTGGAATCGTTGGCTTTATAACGTCGGAATAACAATTGATTAAGGACTTCAAATTTTCAAATTACAAGCTGATAAAGACGTTGGTAAAAGGTATTTAACTAAACTTTAACGAATATTTCATCCGTATACTTAGTATCAAAATTGCCTATAAATTTCATTAAAAGAGCTAAGGTACTTTTTTTTAGATATAATCGATAAAATTTACGTAACTAAAGTCCAACGATACTTAAATAACGTGCTTGTGGTAGCTATATCACCATCTTATACTAACTGAAAGCCTTCTACGACCTTTCCATCGCGACGCAAGTATAAGATCCGGTGGATAAGGATTTTAATTGGTCAAATAAAGGGATTAAATAGAAGATGTAAAATCTGTATCGCAGGATTAATATAATCCTAATTAACTTATCGAAAGCGAAGTTAATAATTTTTACAAACGGGTTCTTTACAAATAATATCAACCTATATTTATAAATACGCTTTCTAATAACGCTCGTCAACGAAGATAAGCAAGACAACCAATTTAATATCATCGGTAACCTAATTTACACTAACTCGAAAAGCCTATTCGAATATCTTTCGAAGTTTAGAACCAATAGCGAAAGATATCTAATAATTTATGTAATAACACTCCATAAAGCCTACTTAAAAAAGGAGATTAAGGAATTCCGATAAATTCACGGTAAAAACGATCCTATCAATGTTATAATAAAGTTAACGTTGAACAAAGCCCTGGAAAGGTTTGTGGATAACAATAGGCTAACTATACGTATTGAGGGCTACGTTAATAAGTCATCCGGTAGGCCTAAGTTATATGACAACGATCAGGGATACGTTAGAAGACTAGAAAACTGCTAAGGAATTAACAATAAGAACTTGATTAATTGGCACGGCTAAAGTGAATGTTTACAAAGGCTTGTAACGAACGAACTTTTTATGAGAGTTAATGAACTTGGACTTTAAAGCCATGGGGAAAATAACGGGAAACGGGGTTAATTGGTATATAATTGGATGCAATTCGATATAAAAGACAATTGGAATTAATAAGGGAATGGAAAGCTAATAAGGTTGCAATTCAATGCGTATCGGAAAAGATTAGTAAGCTACACTAGCGTATATATACAAACTAAAAAGCCGCCAGTATTGAAATAGTACTATAAACAATGCAGTACGTCAACTTTACTTATAGTAAGTTTGACAATACTAAACTGTAAATTAAATGTCTTGTTTTGTGTAGGCTTACTGCATTGATTGTAAGCTGAGTACAATATACCCTGCTTCTCACTAAGACATGATCCAAGCAATTGGCTATACAAATTACTATGCAGATCGGCTAGCGATCTACCAAACCTGGAACAATACATCCATCACTTTACCAATGAAATACTACTGTTACTTCGATCACGATTCGAATCGACAATGTTGCAACGATCTAAGGCCCTACCAATAACTAGATTATTAATGTGTAAAAGGTAATTGAAAAAGGGATAAAGTCGAGGCTTAAGTAAAACTAAAGAAACGATGGATTTACGTTTAAATACAGGGAGCTATAAGGTTAGCATTAGCCTTTTTCGACCTAGTCTATCTTGAAGAATGCCCTCAAAACCTACGACCTAAAGGAAAGGGTATTGAAAAATCTTAACGCTAACACACGCAATTTAGGGAACCTCTCCTTTATTATTAGCTTAGTTAAGCTTCATTATACGCTAAAGATAAGAAACCTGTTAATCTACTTGACAGATTAGCACCTTTACTCGTAAACTTAGAGTATGCCTTTAGAGGCGGCAAAACACGTAAAATAACAGTTACCCACGCGTCCAAAGGAATGAACATCAGTGTTTTACACCAGTTAATTAAGAAATATCAGAAAGTCCCTTAAAATCTTTAAATACTTATCGCCCGCTAGCACTTTAACCTAAAGATCTTTTAAAAACCATTTTACGGCAGGTTTAATTATATGTGAAAACACAATACAGGTCATACTACAGGACTTTATCTCTTAGTCTAAACGACTAGCAATGACCCTTAACACCGTTCTTCGAAAACTCTAATACTTCAACTATTAAGAAACACTAATAAAGACTGTGATAACTATTGCAACCTGCCCCTAAAACCTGTTAAAATGGTAAACATTAACTACAAGCATTTTACGGACTTCTCCAATATTTGAAACAATACAAAAAGTATAACGGGAAGCCTTATAACCTCCTCGATACAAATATAATACCATTTTTAAACATCTGTAAGTAGATAGAGGCTTCCCCTTCTGGTTTTTGTTTACTATTTTCCAGAATCCTTACAAAGTATACTAGAGATCATAACCTAACTTTCTTGATTCGAGTAACTACGTTTCGAAAAAATTATACCGATTAAAATATAAAACGCTACTTCGAATACGATGTCTACCTTACGTAATATCACACAAATTAGGCCATTACGAGGTAAGCAACGATAATAATTAAGAAGAAAGAGGAGGAAACACCAATAAATATATTTAATCAAATGATTAACAAGTTGATATTGTGCCAAAAGCCAATATAGAAGGCCTACACTGGCGAAACCACACTTTATTAATAGGTAAGGGAAATAGTTACGAGTGTTAATGAGTTTCAATACGTTTTATAACACCGAAATACTACCTGTAAAGGCTTTTTTAAACTAGTTGCGTTCTTTACTTACCACTATAATAGCGCATATACCAAATTCGCTTATTATATACCATTAAGCCGGCAACTTCCCTAATATCAACGAAAAAAACCTTAAGATAATTAATTACATTAACTGTAAGTATAGCTTTAAGCACTTTTAACGTCTACGATCTAGTTTATCGGCCATAAACTAAAGGCAATAACTATGCTAGTGCTAATAAGGTTAATATTAAAGCGCATCTGTTAACTGCAAACACTATTATTGTAATAGTAACAAAAAATATGAAATATGTGGAAAATTTAGCTATTAGTTAACTTATAACCTCTATGTAAAACGAAAAAACAGAAAGATAATATACTATATCTAGAGCCCTACCACCTATAAACAGAATTATCTAAATTGAATCGTAAAATTCGAAGGTGACGAGCCAATTAATGGTGATAATATCCCCAAGTAAATTAATAAATATAAAAATACTACTCTTCATGCGGTCCAGTAACTAGCCGATTACTCTTTCCCATACCTTCTAGATAGTAAAAACACTTTCCTTTACCCTAATTAAGCTCTTGATCCCTTACATATCTTTAGTTTTCGCGATCGCTATGCGGACTATACGTTTAAAGGTATTATACCATATATAGTGACAATAAGATACTTAACAGAAAACTATTAGCAGTACATGGTATTTCGGAGGAAAAAAACTACGGTCACTAAGATTAATCGTTATAATACTAATAAAGCCAAAGTTAGCTTTAAACCATGTGAATAACTATTGTTACTAGGGATAATCGTAATTTAAACTATTGTAAGAGCAATAACGTTCCATATCCTCAGTTCCTCTACCCCCCCTTTTTTTTTGCTTAACGGATATGAAAACCCTTAGCGTTAATATCGACGTTAACATGAACGAACTGGTTAAAAACAGCCCAAAGTTTCCCCTCACTTTTAAGTAGTAGTATTTATAATTTTATTTTTAAGGGACCAAAGCAGTGATATTAAACCTAATGAAGCCTTGAATATGTTGATTATACCAGCTTTTCAATTTCCTCGTTGTCAACAGGTTATATAAAGTCCTAAAGTCCGCAGGGTATAAAAACGTAGAATAAATTACCTTAAAATCTATGAAAAAGATTTATGACCACTATGCAACATATACTCAAACACCCTGAAAGTTTAAGTTTATATTTAAAGATGATAAAGACTTTAATTATATAGTATGTTTCGATGTGTTGTACTTGGATAAAAAACCTATTTTATACATCATTAATTTTACAATCTCTTTTCATAAAGTAAAGTTTTTAAAGTTACTTTAGGAAAAAGATACGTAGAAAACACTAAAATTATTGTAAATTAATACGTACTTGGGCCTATCTAATATAAATGTCCACGATACCGGTACCAACTTTACGGCGGCAAAGTTTTAAAAAAATACAAAAATAATGGATATTTAGTACAAATAGATGCATATAAAGGCTTACTAAATTATTAGAAAGCTTAAAAGGGCATACTCTTTACTTCTCCGAATATACAACATTCTTATACTCAAAATTTGAATCTTTACGGATCCGGAGGCACGCTTTTAAAAAGCGGTAAAATTCCTAAACGATATTATAGGCTCGGACAGCCTAATATTCATGCTACTGGTCTTTAAAGCGTATCTATGCCTAACGAGTAAATTTCCGCTATTAATAAGTATTTAACAGTGTGCTAAGATGTATGGTAAAGTTTTAATAGAACTACGAAGGGAATCGGCACGTCGTCAGTTTAATAACGCCCTTAATATCAGAGAAAGCCCTACAATAATCGATGTACTTGCTTTTCCGTTATAAAAAAAAGTTATTATATGGCGGGATCAGGGTAAATAGGAGGGTCCGTATAAAATTTTGAATATCGTAAACTTCGAAGTAGTTGTTAAAATTATTAACAGTCCTATTTTTTTCGAATTGCACAGGTTAAACCCTATATTAGAGCTATTAATAATCATGACCTTTAAACCAAACGATCGAATTAATACGAACCACCTTTACCCGTTATCGATAAAGCGATGAAACGTTACCAGCGCGAACGACGCCTGAAAGAAACGAATGTTAAAGAAGAGGAATATATATTAGGCCGCATTTACAATACTACTTGAGTGAGTAGGGAAAAAGTATAACGAAAACTGAATACTAAAGCTCCGAGCATAAAGAATCATTAAAAATTGCAGCAAATCTTTTAAGGAAAGCGATAGGATTGAAATGGACGGCTTACTGACTTAGAGGGTTATACGATTTATATCGAAGGTTGATTTTAACCATTAAAACCCGAATATTACGATTTTTAAGTCGAGAATTATCCACGAGGTTGAAGTTAAAACCACGGGACGGCCGTACGAAAAGTCATGCCTAATTACTTAAGGATACGGTAATAAAAGTAAAGACTGGATCCTTACATAATCGCTAACGACTTAAAAGATTGGCAAACGCTTAGTAGCTGTTTTGGTAATGAATTGGTGGACTAAAACTAAAGGTAAGTTAACACTTAATAGCCGCAATATAATGTAAGCCTATATTTAATTAGTAACATATTTATAACGGATTGTATTATTAAAGTAGCCATAAGAACTACGTGTTATCTACCCTGTAAAAATGGTAATACGGTGTATTAAGCTATTATACGGACTAGTCGAAATAGGAGTTCTTGGTTTTTAACCTACCAGCCGTATTTAAATCACAGCTAGGAATAAATTCTTTAATATACGACCTGTATTTACTAAAAACGTAGGAAAAGGATTTCAACTTGGTAGTTATACCAACTAACGATATCTTTTTCATTAAAACGGCTAACTTTATAATATTGGAATAAGAGGATATTAACGACTTTAAGTTTCAAAATTACAATCTAGTAACGACTTTAGCAAAGAGTAACCAACTTAAATTTAACGAATCGTTAATTCGTATACTTAGTATTAATACTAATATTATTTTTTCTAAAAAAGTTAATAAATTAATTGAATCATAATCGAAAAAAGTAATGTGGCTAAGGTCTAACGTTACATAAAATAACTTACTTATAACAGCTATATTACTACTTTATGATAACTGGAGGCTTTTTGCAACGTTTTTATCGCGGTGTAGGTACAAAAACCAGCAGGTAATAACTTTAACTAGTTTCATAAGAGGATTAAATGGAAAATACAAAACCTGGACCGAAGAATTAATATGGTCTTAATCGACCTATCGAAGACCAAGCTAATAATCTTCACGGATAGGTTTTTCGTAAATGACACAGACTTATCTTTATATATCGGTTTCCTAATAACTCTTATAAGTGAAGATAAGCAGAAAACCCAGTTATAAATTATTTGTAGTTTAATTTACTATGCTATTATTAAATGTAAGAGAATTATACGAAAAGTACTGGTATTAGAAATTTCCAATATAATAGCAAGTTTTCACATGAGTATGGAATTATGTAAAACCCTTGATATCATCACCAGGTAGTTGAAAATTCCTTTTATTTCGATGGTAATTTGTATCGATTCGAAAAACCTATTCGAATGCCTTTCAAAGCTCGGAACCACTAGCGAAAAACGCCTAATAATCGACTTAATAACACTCCATAAAGACTATGAAGATAGGAAGATTTAAAAGTTCCGATAAATTGATGTTAAAGATAATCCTATTAATATTATGACGAAGGCATCGCCGAATGAAGTACTGGAAAAATTAATAAACAACAATAGGCTACCTATATATATCGATGATTACGTTAATAAGCTTCCAGGTAAGCCCAAATCACGTAGCAGCAGTTAGGGATATGTTAGAAAACAGGAAGATTGTCAGGAAACTAACAATATTAACTTGTTCAATTAGTAGGATTAAAGTGGAGGTTTATAAGGGTCCATAGTGGAAGAACTTCTTATAGGAGTCGATAAAGTCGGACCTCGAAATCGTAGGGCAATTAACGGCAATTAAGGTTAATTTATATATAAATAGGTGCATTTAAATATGGAGGTTGATTGAAATTGATAGGGATATAGCTAGTTAACGAGATCGCAGTTCAGCTCTGACTGGAAAAGATTGGTTAACTACACTGGCGTATGCATATAAACTAAAAAGCTGCCAGTATTGAAATGGTATTACATGCAATACAATAGGTCAAATTTACTTACAGTAAAATTAACTATACTAACCACAAGTCAAGTGTATTGTTTTATATAGGCTTACTATATTAGGTGTAAATCGAGTACAATAGGCTACACTTTACACTAAGACACAGGCTAAGCGATTAGCCATACAAATTACAGTCCAAACAGGTTAGCGGTCTTCCAAACCTAAAACTATACATCTACCACTTGACCACGTAATACTACTGTTACTTCGACCAATCGAATTGACAACATTGCAACATCTAAAGCCTTACCAACAAATACCTCTTTTTAAATTGTACATTTCCTATTCAATCCTTTTATTTAACTTATCAAAGTCCTTATGTTATTAACCCTATATTTATATCGCAATCAATAAGTCGTATGATACCTCCATTAGGTATAACGAGGTAATGTAAGCTGTACATGCCCTCTATTTTAGGTATCGTAATGATTTTTCATTATAAGCTTTATTAATCGTTGTTAGGTTCATGGCTTACCCTTTTTAGTATAGGCTAATATACCTATTTTTTTATCGTCTTCGACCTTAACATTATAGATACGAATTAACGATCCATTTTAGTTAAGATATATACCTTTAATTAACAGTTTTATCGACTTATACTTTCAAAGGCCTGAATTTTTGATAGCCTATTACTGTGACTTTATAAACCTAATATTTTCGAAGAAAGGATTGTACCGTAAATTTACATATCTATGATGCCGAAGTCTTTTCGTTATGCAATTAATAAATACAAGTTGAATGTTATAGTTTTCATACCTAGTTTATTTTTAAGAACGTTTAGTATATTAAGAACTCATAGGTATTTATTTCGATTAGTCTATATAAAATTTTGATGGAACGTATTACCATACCGGCCGGAAACTCGTCCCTTAGTTTTTTTTTTGGCAGTTCAAATAAAATAATTATCTGAAAATTAGTAGTTAATTATATATACGCGTACTTTATGTTACAGCAATTAAGTGGGAATTTGCCGTTTACGCTAGTAGTTAAACTAATATCAATCACGATGATTAAACGTGAGCTGTTTTTTTTATTATAGGCGATTAAGTAAAGAATCAGTTCTTACTTTCATTACTGTATCTTTAAATCATTAACCGTAAATTTTTATATACCCGGTTTGTGGTTTTATCTTTAACCTTGTAAATCATTCTCTACTTAAATATTATAACGTCTTAGCCATCAAATTTCGTCAACAGTATAAGTTAAATAATCTTCGATGTAAAAAAGCCGTCGATTTTTACTTGGTCGCTTTCTTTAAATGGTTTACCCGGTGTATTAATAATTCCTTTAGTATGTAACTTCAAGGTAAGTTTTCCGTCAGAATTCTTTTTCTGAGATACCCACGCTATTTTATATTCCGTAATAAGCTTTCAATCCTTGTTACCATAATCCTTTTTAGTATGTATTCTTTTTTGTAGTTCTTTACGCCGTTAATGTTTTATCGGCTTATTAACGATCAGCTTAGGAGGATTATATTGATTAATTTGTTGGGCTTAAAGATTTTCAATATAGGGATTTTTATTAAACTCAAGGGGTATTGTTAGTAAAGTTTAATGCCTTCTTATGTTATAAAAGATAGCAGAAGAGTAATCGTAATATTAGTAGTATTAAAGATTGTTGATAAATCAATGGGAGAGGAGGTATCCGGAGAGTGCACCCTCAAGTAGTAGCTTATAAGCTCTTAACCAGAGAGTGGCATTTTACCATATACTTTGCCAATATCCCTTTTAGGTAGTGATACGTTATTATGCACCTTATAAGAATGTACCTTACAACATGATACGTTGTTGTGTAATTTATAAGAGTGTATCTTATTACGTGGTACGTTACTATATACTTGGAAAAAGTGCACTTTCTCATATAGCCGTTTATTAATTATAAAGATATATAACTATATTTATATAGTAAATCTTCTTTACTTCAGTGCGTTTCATATCCGTAATTCAGTAGTAATAGTACAATTTTCCGTATTTAAATTAGTCGTTTAATAATAATAATGTTTGTGGTAAAATTTATTTAAAGTCTTCATCAGTAATTTTGGTAATGATAATAGTTGTATTTTCATTTGTTTAAACCTTTGATTAGTTTAGATAATTAGTAGTTATATTAGTCGGAAAAGTTATCCATCTTTATAGGAGTGCAATTGTAAAAGTATAATTATAGTTGTTACGTGTTTTAGGGTTAATATGAAAAGATACATCGTTATTAATCTAGGAAAAACTTCTTTTTTCCTTTAACAACATACATTCATTTGTAAGGTAACTCTCTTTTTATATAATCCTCGTATATATACTTAAACTACTATCCTAAATAGTTATCTAAACCGTTTTTGTTGGTAAGGTTTCTGCCTAATTCATGTGAACATGAAAGAGTAGAATAGTAATTAGAATGATTGGTATTGTAGTAAAGATAGATAATTTGATGATAAAAAGAAGCATTCGGATATTGAACGCCACAAGTGTGAGATTATAAGCTTTCAACTAGAGCGTTCCGCTTTGCGAACGCTCCTTTTAAACCGCTTCACGCATGATTTACTCTGAAAATTCAATCTGCAGCGTGTTACGTTATCATGCTCTCTGCAAGAGTGTAGCCTCCAGCGTACCACGTTATCATAGACCCTATGAGAGTGTACCTTGCAGCGTGATGTACTGCCATATAAATATACTAACTATAGTAATATATAATAATATCCACACAGGAAATCTTTTTTTTTCTTTTTGTGCGTTCCATATTTATAATCCAGTAGTAATAGTATAGCCGTGGTGTAATTAGTATCTGTAATCTAGTAGTAATAGTATAATTGTAATGCGGTTTGTATTCATAATCTAGTAATAATAGTATAACAGTGGTGTGGTTCATATTTATAGTTTAGTAGTAATAATATAGTTTGTAATGCGATACGTATTAGTTATTTAGTAACGATAGTAGTATAGGTTCATTTCTAGTTGGTAGTGACAGTAATGTATGCTATCGTTTTAAGCAAAACTTCTTTTTTTTTTCTTTTTTCTTCTGCTTGGTAAAGTAGGGTTATCGCGGATTAGGTTACATAACCTTTTTCGTAACGTTGTTGATCGTAATATCTATTAAAAGTATTATTAATATAGGTAAAAACAGTGTTGATACGTATTCATCAAAGTTTTATTTCGTAGAAACGGTTTTAATACAAACTTTAGAGCGCTTTATAGTAAAGTGAGCGTTTCTAAGTTACTTGTTATAGCCGTAAATAGTGTTTTTAACACTATATTCAGAACGTTTAACGTAGGTAGAATCGGTTTTAATACGACCTTTAAAGTGCTTAGTGGTAATGAAAGGGTTTCTAAGTCGTTTTTTGTAACCGTGAGGGACATATACAACGTAATATTCAGAGCATTCATTGTATTTTAACCCGTCTAATCCTTTAAGTCGCGTTTCAAAGTGCCGTTGCGGCCTGTCCCTTCGTTAAGGTTTAGTTGCATATAAAGCATTTATTTATTCCTCCTCCTAAAGCTGCGGCTCGAATTGTGTATCTAGATCTCTCTTTTCTCAAATTTGCGGCCTGGATTGTATATCTAAGCCTCACTTTTCTTAAAGGTACGGTTTGGACTGTGTATCCAAACCTTCCTTTCTGTAAAGTTGTGGTCCAGATTGCGTATCCAAATCTTCTTTCTTTTAATTCCGCGCCTCCAATATCATTCCTAACCCTTTTCCTTCTTAAAAGCGCGTGTTGAGATACGCTTTTGACCCTTCCTTTTCTTAAGGGCGTAGCTTGGACTGTATATCCAGGCCTTTCTTTTCTTAAGGATACGGCCTGAACTATATATCTAGACCTTTATTTTCTTAATTATACGGCCCGGACTATATATTCAAGCCTTTCTTTGCCTTATCGTTTCCAATAACGTTCTTGTCTCTTTTTCTCCTTGGAAGCGCATGTCGGAGTACGCGCTTGGCCCTTCCTTTTCTTAAAGGCGTGGTTCGGACTGTGTATTCAAGCCTTTCTTATGTTAAGATTACGGCCCGAAATATCTATTTAGACCTTCATTTTTTTAATAATACGGCTCGAACTGTGTATTTAGGCTTTTTTTTAAAAACCCACGCTTCGATTAACCTTTTCAGTCTTTGCTCATTTTGCAAACGTGTGTCACAAGACGCATCTGACCCCTTTTTCTCTCAATATTGCGTGTTGGAACACGCCTTTAGCCCTTCCTTTTTATAAAGATGCAGACCGGATTTTTTATCTGGCTTTTCCTTTTTTTAAAAGTGCATGAAGGAGTACGAATTTGGCACTTCCTTCTTTTAAGGGTGTAGCCCGAACCGTATATCTATACTTCTATTTTTTAAAGGTTTGGCCTAGACTTTGTATCCAGACCTTTCTTTTCTTAAAGTTGCGGCCTGGATTATATATCCAGGCCTCCCTTTTCTTTAAAGGGTGGCTCGGACTGTATATCCAGGCCTTTCTTTTTTGCTTCCGCGCTTCCAATAATATTTCTGGCGCTTTTCCTTTTTAAAGGCGTGTTTCGAAATATGGTTTTGGTTCTTTCTTTTCTGAAAGACGCGTTTTGGAAAGCGCGTTTGAACCTTCTTTCTTCTGAATTCGAGGTCCAAACTGTACATATAGGCCTCCCGTCCCTCAAGGTTTTTGCTTTTCTTCCTCAAGCTTTGTATCCTTGGCTTAGAGTGAGATTATATAGAATCGTTTTACGCTTTATATTCGTATCTTATTTTTAATTTACTGTTTTACTCGTATATCCTTTAACGCTTGTCTCTCATATTCCATCAGGGAACATCTTTTTACAAAGTCCGTTTGGTTTATATTTTTATCCTACTCGTTGGGCAAGTCGGTAAGTTTCACTTTTCCGAATAATGTTTTTGTAAGGCAGATATTTATACATCCTTAGGTATTAATGCCTTTACTACTTAGTTAAACTCGTAAGGCTTTGGCAATGAAAAAGTGCACCGTTTACCATATCTCTATCTTCTAATTCGAAACTCTTTTACAAAAATGATTCAATATATTAAGTCCTTGGGTTTTCTTCTTCCAATAGCGAAAGATCACAGCCAAAATATACGTATTTTCACGTAAAAAGGTAAAACTTGCCACTAACGCCTATATTCTATCGCTTTACAAACTTAAATTAATAAACTTCACAATGCCTTTATAGAAGGTATTACACTTAAAAAAACAGTTGATGTATTTATTGAGACTAGCCAGGTCTATTATATATAAAGACATAACGAACAACGATATAAACGGAAAATCAAAATTGAATAAAATTCATATGTAAATACAAAGTAAATAAGGTGTAGTAAACCGGTTGGAGCATGGCATTTTAACGCTTGTTAATATAAATTAAATCTAAATATACGAAAATAAAGCGTAACTTCAGGTTAATTAAGCGTCTCAAATTAGTTTTGTCAACACTTAATAATACTATAACAGCTAAGCAACTAGGAAAACTCAAACGTCGCAAGTACTAAACTTAAAATGTGCGGTATAAGATGGGCGAAAGGAGGTGGATAAGGCAAATTGAAAAAAACGAGGGAAATAGGAGGTGTATGTGTGTATATACTAGTGTGTAAGGCTTGATTAGTATGTGGTAGGCGGTTCGGATATCGAGTTGTAGCCGCTTTTAGGTTTCATAAGCGGTGTGGATATTGCGTTTTTAACCGCTCCTAGGTTTCGTAAATGGTGCGGATGTTACGTTTAAATTGGACGGATCCTAACAAAGAGTTTCAAAATTTGGTTTTTTTGGCTTGCGAACCTTAATTCGTGATAGGACGCTTTCCAAAAAGTGTCCAGGTACGTTAAAGCGCCAAATAATGGTTAATATTGGCGTAACTAAGCTTTTAGAAAATAGGGTATTAAATAAAGTTAATGATATTGTATTGAAATTATTTCTTTTAAAGTTACTTTGCTTTTATAGTCTTTGTATATATCCCGTGTGATTCTATTAAAAACGTAGTATTAAAGTACAAATAGTTAGGACTGTTACAGTATCATGTTATAGGTATTTAACTTGTAATTGTCTTTTTTCCCTAGACTATTTTTAGTCGATTAAGTCGGCTTTAATTAGTATGGGTAAAGTCTTTACCTAATTTATGTGAATTTAAAAAAGTAAAAGTATAATCAGAATGATTGGTATTATAGTAAAGATAGATAAGTTGATGATGAGAAGAAGCATCGGGGGAGTGTATGCCACAGGTGAGAACTTATAAGCTCTCATTCAGAGTGTGCCACTCTATGAATGCCCTTTCTAAACTGTGCCACATATGATACACTCTGAAAGTGCAATCTGCAGCATGTCACGTTATCATGCACTCTGCAAAAGTGCAGCATACAGTGTGCCACGTTATCGTGCATGCTGCAGGAGTGAATTTTGCAGCTTGATGCACTGCCACCTAAATATACTAACTATAGTGATATATAATAATATCAATAGTTTGTATAGGTTGGTCATTTGATTAGTATAACGTCATAATTGTTTTTTACATAAATAAACCGTAAAACAGGTTTTAACGATGCCGTTTGACGCGGTAGCATAAACGTAAAAAGGTTGCCGCCGCCGCCACCGCCGCCCGCTAACTTAGCTTTAGCTCTGTTAATTTTGGCAATATGTCATCGATCCTAAATTTTATGATTAGCTTTCCCGTCGCCGCCACCAACCAAATCTTCACACTCCTTTCTCCTCTCTTTTCCCCCTCTCTTTTTCCTCTCAACTACTAGGAGGAAAAACGGAGGGCTTTTAAAGTTATAAACCTTATTTTTTTGCCGTAAGTAAAGACTTCATTACCTATAGCGACCCTCTGTCACTGTAAAAGTAATATCGCCGAATTATAATGTGATTCCTATTACTTATCACACTCCTTAATTTATATTATACTAATATTTTTATAAACGAGGTCGCGGTGGTAGAATGCAGTTGATGTTTCGAGTTGCGACTCGTAAAGATGCATCACGAGTTCTTTTTGAAACGTAAAGCATTAAACCGGCGTGTCGGGTTCACGTTCTTAGACCGCTAATAAATACATTTTATGTATCATACATTACATTTGCGGCCGCAAATAAGTCTATTAATGATTAACATTAAAGCGGGGGTCAATCGGCTTGTTACCACCGTTAAGAACGGACTAATATCGAATACATACTTATTTTAATGGTTTTAAGGCCGTAAGCTAAGGCTCCATTATGCGCTCGCTATTTACACAGTAAGTAACTTAATCCTTAAATCTGAAATCCTAACTATAATTAATTATTACCTACTTTTTTCATACCTTATTCAGGGCTTTCCTAAAAAAAAAAAAAAAAAAAAAAAAAAAAAACTTTCGTAATACGTAAAATTAACCGAATTTAATTAGTATTAGACGTTAACAGGAAGCCTAAAAAAACAGAAACCGCTATTACCACTTAGAAGGCAAGTTTATATATACATTGCATAAGCGAATTCGATAACGTTATTGCGCATCGTCGTAAAAAAAAGTGAAAAATCCCCGTGCCCTTTGCTTAAAGATATATAGCCTAAGGCATATAGCCCTCTTCTCGTTATCGACGTCGATGGCAGTGTTAACGGTAATGGTAATGGTAATGCTAATAGCGACGGTAGCGAAAACAAGATGGACAAGAACGACGACTTCAACGTAGTCCTTCCCTTCTCCTCACCATTTTGCAGCGATTAGCTCTCCTGTTTTTACGTTTATCGGTTTATCCAAACCTAGTATAATTAGTTATGTAGTAATGAAATCGCATTTAAAAAAATTGTAATATAAGGAACGAAAGTTAAGAGTAATAAGTGAAAATAGCTTAGTAAAGTTATAAATAGTAAAATAAAAGCAATAATATGTTTAAAATGTCGTAAATAATACATTTGAAAATGTTGTTAGGCCTTTTATCGTTGCAACATAGTCGATTCGAATTACTGTAGTCGAAGTAAATGGTACTGCATTGATGTTATTGGTTGAGATGTGTTGGTTCTAAGTTTGGCAGACCGCTAGCCGGTTAGCATACTAATTTGTAAGACCAAACGCTTTGTTTTTTACCCCACTTTGATGTGGATACCTACTGTATTACACTTGCAGTACAGTTCCAAAAACTACAGTCAATTTTCAGTATATGAAATTAACTTTACTACAAGTAAAGTTAACTTAGCTATATTACATTTGACTATTATTCCAATACTAGGGGCATTTTGTTTTATACTTGTACGCTAGCGTAACTTGCTATCAATTGGTGGCAACCTCTAAAATCCCATCTTAATCTACAAGCTAATAATAAGCTAAAACCCAGTCAATTCCGATTAATCTATACAGAAATCAACCTTAATTACGGCCCCTTATAGCTCTTTTGCTTTACCCTTCTGAGGACTTCGTTTCTCAAATCCTACATACAAATCTTGCACTATAAACTTATACAAATTAAGTACGTCACCAATTGTGTACTTTTTTCCAGTAGTTTAAACTATTGCTATTATCATATTTATCATTAATATCACTGCCCTAGTAGTTTTTAAGTTTGTTAGCGTAACCATATCCTTTCGCGTTACGTGTCAGGTGGTTTATATAACCCTCGATTCGTATAATTAATGTATTGCTATCTACAAAACTTTTTAGAGCACTATTAAGCGTGGCCTTCATTATAATGTTAACGAGGTTATTTTTACCGTTGATCTACCATAATTTATTGATTTTCTGGACTTCATATACCTCTCCTAAATCTATTACCTTTCTATTAAATGTTTTTCATTAGGTGTGCCCAACTTTAATAGGTATTTGTAAAGGCTTCAGGAGTCGGTATACATTACTAAATGTATTGGAGGTAATTCCAGTTATTTGGTGATAATCTTTAGTGTGCTGTTATTTACCATGCCAATATTAAATCCTGCCATTATATCGTAAACCTTTAAAGCTAGTACGCTTCGAGTTACACGTTATACTTGATTAATATCTAGTATATAAAGTTTCCGGTAATTATAAATTGTTCTTTAAACCTTTCCTCGTTAACAAATATTATTAGGAAACCGATTTACAATATAAGATTTATCGGTAAGGTCTCTATTACGTTAACGTAGCATAAGAGTAACCAGAATATTAGTATTATAGTAAGTAAAAATAGATAATTGGAGGAGGAAGAAACATTTAGCGAGTGCACACCACAGAGGAGAGGTTATAAACCTTTTATCTGGGCAGTAGCACTCTGCCATAAACTCGGTTAATCTCCCTTCTGAGCCGTGCCATGTATGCACTCTGTAAGAGTGTAGCCTGCAGCGTGACACGTTATTGTACACTTCTGTAAGAGTATACCTTGCAGTTTAGTACAACGCCATTTGAACTACGTGTACTAATTATAGTAATATATAATAATATCCATATAGGTAATCTTTTCTTACTTTTTTGTACGCTTCGTATTTATAGTTTAGTAATTATAGTATAATTGTAATGTAATCTGTATCCGTGACTTAGTAGTGATAATATAGTTGTAATATAGTCCGTATTCGTAGTTTTGTAGTAATAGTGTAGTTGTAATATAGTCCATATCCGTAGTTTTATAATAATAGTGTAGTTGAGGTATAAATTATAGAGATTCGAATTAGTAATTTTTAGCCGCGGTGGTGATTATAGTAAGGGACTGGTTGGTGTAACCAATCGGTAGTAATATAATTGCTAATAATATCTTTTGTTATTCCTTTTAAGGATGAAATTACGCGGGTATAATTACGTAGGGGTAATTACAAAAAGGTGATTACACCGTTACATGTTTTGGCTTAATATATTAAGATTTATCGACATCGGCCTGGGAAAAACCTCATTTTTTTTCCCTAAACAGCGCGTACTCAAAACTAAGATAAGTCCTTATTTAATTGAATTTAACTTACTATTTTCATTATCTATTCTAAACAGTTTCCGTAGGTAGGTTGGTTAACCAATTCCCCTATATTAACCTCGACTTCAAATAAATGTCGCGTAAAAATAGGACTTTTAGATGCCGTTTGGCGCGAGAGCGTAAATGCGTTGCTGTTGCCGCCGTTATCGTTACCCCATTTTCACTTTTACCACTACAATCGCGTATAACCCCGCTTCCTCTGGCACTATGTCGTTCATCCCCACCTTAATCGCCATCTCGCCGTCCGCTGCCGCCGCCGTCCAAGTTAACACACCCTTTTCTTTCCTTTTTCCCTCCCCTTCTGCCCCTAATTCCCAAGAAGAAAAACAGAGAGCTCCTAAGGTTATAAACCTTACTTTCTCCCTATAGGTAAAAAATCCCCTACTCGCGGGGATCCCCTTACGCTATAAGCTTAACTTAGCGAAACTGTGTCGCGGTTCGTATTTACCAAATTCACCCGTTTGTTTTCGTTTAATGTCCTTATAAATGAGGGGATCGAAATAGGCCTTTTCCACCGCATCGAGTTACCTATCGTTAGGGTGCGTCGCGAGGTCTCTTTAACGCGTAAAGCGTTAAAACGGTGTACTCGGATCCGTAACCCCGGACCACTAATAAATACACCCTACGTACCGTATGTCGCGTCCACGGCCACGGGTAAGTTTATTAACGATTATTACAAAGTTGGAGATCGTTCGACCAATTATTAACATTAAGAACTAATTGGCAACGGATTCACCCCTATTTTATTGGTCTTAAAGCCGAAGGCCGAAGCTGTATTATGCGTCCGCTGGTTTGATAATAAATTTACTTTGAAAACGGTAATTTCATTCGCAAACTATATCTTTTACTTTCGAAATATATCGTTAAAAACGCTTTTAAAAGTAACTATTATTACAAATAACCAGAATAAACCGATACTAATTAGTAGTAAGTGTTAATTGGCGGACTAAAGAGTTGATAGCCGTTATTTTTGTCTGGAAATGAAGCCTACGTATATATTACGTAGGCGAATTCGACAATGTCTTTTTAAGATTTCATAAAGAGGGTAAAGACCCCCTCATGCCTTTGCTTTAAGGCATACAGCCTAAGGCGCGAGGCCACCTTCTCGGTAACACCAATAACGGCGTCGATAACGGTAATAGCGATAGCTCTAACACAAAGGAGAAGGGCGACGGTAAGGATAATAAAAACGCGACGACGTCTTTTTTTCTATTTTTTCTAATAGTAAATAACTAACCCCTTCAATCGAGCCGCCGCGCTCGACCAAAGTATAATATATTATAGAATAATATTATTTCTTTTTACAAAAGTAATTTTAATATAGGTAACAAATAAGAAGGGTAAATAGTAAAGAATCGTGTTCAAAATAGGTAATGAAACGTGATAATATATTAGAAGAGGTTTAAAATAATCGATTTAAATAAAGTAAAATTCGTAAAATTCGTAAAAGCGATGTAAATCAAATTTGTATACTATGGTATAACGTCGGGAGCGACATGAATAACGGGTTTTAATCCTCTTAAAGATTATAAAAGAGATATACTGACTTAAAAATAAAACAAGGTATAAAATATTAGCCTAGTTAGGATCGTAAAACCTGTTTAACAATATTTATAAATAAAGTGTTGGTCTATATAAACGCCTTTAAATCTCTGTTTGGGGTATGCTTAGTTATTATATACGTTTAGTTAAAATTTCCATTTATTTACCGCTTTTCTTCGATTTCCCGACGTTTATATAACTTGCGTAATGTAATAATATCGATTATTAATCGTTTTTTGTTTATGATATCAAATTTAACAAGATATTAGTAAAGCTAAAAGGAGTTATTATATATAATAAAAGGGATTGATTTTGAATTGAGGTTATAAATATTCATGCGAACCATTATTTTCATAATAATTCCTGAATCGAAACCTTTAACCATATTAGAAGTTTCTAAGGCCAAAACGCTTTTTGTAACCCGTTTACGTTTATTCGAGTTTAAATAAATAATGTTTTTACGAAATGTTAATCCGTTTCGAGGGGATATTTTATTGCCAAAAACCAAAACGAACCCTATTTGCAAGCTATAATCATTGTTATTGGCGAAAAAGCCGTTAGTAAAATCAAATAGTTTTACAATACGTATAAATAGCAATAAAAATTGAAAATCGCGTTTTAGATTGTATATTTGCCATATAATGCGTTTATCAAACGCTTTATATATATCGTTCAATAGGGTGGTTTAGCATTATGCGACGACCGAAAAGTTTAATGTTGCTTTTAATTATATTATTAAAGTAACCTAAGAATTATATAAGCTTTAGTATTTATATTCATCGGCCTGTTTTCCGCTCTTTATAACGATGAGAGCAGTTTTATTTAATTCAACTCTCTTCATAAAGCCTAAAACGCTTTTCTGAAAAGTAATTATTATACTATTAATATCGATTATATTATATTCCGTCAAATACATCTAAAGTTTTGCTTTTAAGCCAGCTTTTGAAAGCTTTTTATTTTTGAATACGCAAAACGATGCGTTATATAACATTATTATGTCATCCGTTTATTTATCCGTTAGTGTAAAACCATTAAAACGGGTTATTAAAGCTAATAGATACGCGTTAAAAGTCGAATTAACTATTCCGAACCGCTTTTTATATTACTTTAAATCGTTGTTGTACTAATAAACGCTAGGTTTAACTAAATCGTAAAGCGGTTTTAGAATACGTAAGATTTTTTAAAATAGATAATGTTTTTCAAAATCCGTAGGTATATTGGCATAAATACGTCGTTTAAACCACGTTTCAAATTATATTTAAGTTTACGTAATATTACGAAATTTAATATATACGTTATAAACTGTATTAAAAGAGGTTGTAAACGTAAGAATTAAATGGTAGTTAACCCATTATAAGGTCAGCGATTGTATCGGTAAAGTTTAAAGATCTATTCATATGAAACAAGGTAACTAGAAGAGTAATCAAAGATGATTGGTATTTGTAGTATAGTAAAGATGATATAGATATTCAAGAAGTAGTATCCAGAGGTATACGTTATAGGTGAGGGCTTATAAGCCCTCGCTCAGAGCGTACTACTCTGGAATACCTGCTTCTAAACCGCTCCATACATGAGAGTATAATCTGCAGCGTATCACGTTATTATATACTCTACAAGAGTATAGCCTGTAACATGATATGTGATCATATACTCTGCAAGAATACAGCCTATAGAATAACACGTGATCGTATCATGCTTCAAGAGTATACCTTACAGCATAATATACTGCTACATAAATATAATATCTATGAAAATATATAATAATATCCACAGATTGTATTATAATTATTTTTTACTGACTTCGTTATACCGTTTTATAATTAGGCGGGTCTTTTCGTATAAGTTTCCGGTTTTATTCTTAACTTTATATAGGAGGCCAGTAGGAAAGATTCTATAGACATCGTGAATCATTCAGTTGAACCGTTTAAAGTGAAAAACACCTTGGTCGATTAAAGAAAAGATTTCCGTTTAGGTGGATTATTCGAATGGGGCGCCTAAGGCGGTAATAATATCTTCGCAGCGAAGCTTTAAGTTAAACTTATGGTTTATCATTTCTTTTTAAATGATAAAAAGTTTACGACAAAGTTCTTAGGGTGTTTATTTAGTCTTTAAGTTAGAATGGCGGCCCCAGCGACGAGTTATTATTGAAATTGGTATAAATAGGACGTCTTTGTGTAGCGGTAACGGGTCAGAAGTACGATTCGGGAGGTGTATTGGTGTTAGGGGCGGTTTAAATTCGTCGTTATAAAAATGGTTTCGTCGGTAGTATTAATCGCATTATGGTTTTTCGTTGTTTTTTTTTACCTTTTTTCTTTCATACTTTTTTATTATTATTTAACGAAACGAATTTATATTATTAATCAAATCAACAAATATATCATAGCCTTTAAATATGTTGATTTTCCAAAGGTTAGTCTATCTATTTTTAATTTTCAAAATTAGGACTTTAGACTGTAGTAGTATGTTTAGAACGCTAGTTTTACGTAATCTGTTTCCTATAACTATTCTTTTTTTGAAATAACGGTTTTGATCTGTTGAGAACGTGATATTACTATAGTTTTCGCTATAGTATTAGCTATTTATAACATGGTTAACGATATTATAAAGCTTGTATATATCTTTGGGTAAACATTAAAGACAAGAAGTATAGGGATTAGCCTACCTGGGCCGGAAGTGGTATTAATAAATTTAACCGTTATTTGTAAAATAAATTCCTTAAAGTTAGTACCTTCCAACTTTTTAGATAAAACCATATATATGTATTTTAAATTGTTTATGATACTTTTTACACTTTTTGATGTCTTAGAATACTTTTATAGGTATTTAGTCATATTTATTATCGGATATTCCATCTTTTATACGCTATTTAGTAAAGTTGCAAGCCATGCCACCGTCATAGGTTATTTAGTCCGGAGGCCCTAAGTAAACGTTTAATTAATGATTAACCAAAGAAAAAATTATAACGAAAACGCGTCGCGTTAATTTAGCGGTTTAAAACAATGATACCGCGTCGATGATATGTAATACCGAATAGTTATTTAAGTGTATAATATCGATAATTACCTTGTAATTAAATTTTACGTTGTCCTAAAGGCGGAACTTAAATGGCTTTAAAACTTATAAGTATAATTGGTATTTGTAGTAAAACTTTTCGATGGTTTTAAGTGTATCTTTCCCTATATTTGTATGGTTTGCGACGTAAAGTAGTTGTAAAAGGAGTTTCGTAGCTGGGTATCTGAATCGGCGGTGTAAAATTCGTAATTCAAGTTACTTTAGGTAAATAGCTTTAATTGTACGTATTTCGGGGAAAAACCATAAGTAGTTGAACTTAAGTTGAAGCGGTACGGATATGCTATCCGAAGCGCAGATAAGTTGGTTAGTCGTATTACAGACCTCTATTTCGAGCTTATTTATATTATCTAATAAGAGTATGAATAAGGTTCCAACGTTTATTACATAGAACTTAACCGGTCCAAATCCTATGTTTATAACAACCGTTTTGAACCCCAATGCTTTGCCTTTGCCAAATAGAACCTTTCGATGTTTTTCTATTCATTAGAATTGAAACTTCGGGAATTTCGCCGCGAACGCGTGAAATTATCGTTTTCCGGCCATTGAAATTTCGGCCGCATCGGTATTAAGTATAATTCCTTGAAATTGGTTGTTATATCTATCTAAAAATGTAAATTATGATGTTATGTGAGCGTTTAACACTTTGTTTTCATAGTTCATTCTTACATTATATAGGAAGGTAGCGTTCTAAAAGCTTATAAAGATACGTTGGGCGGTTTCATCGTTTTAGGTTATTAGGTAAGTATTATTACCTTAAAATTCTTTTTTCCGGAGATATATTTATAGGGGTAAGTATTAAACTTTTTTATGCTTTCGTACTCAATTATATACGTTGTAAAATTAACATTTATTCGTTCTTTAAGTGGGTAATCGGCCTAAAGTTATTGTTTGGTTTAAATTTACCGGTATATTAGGTGATTAGTAAATTATTAGCCGATCTTACCGTGTACGATGTAACGTTTTTGTAAACCTGCAATGCTTTGCATGTCCCTTTGTAGTTATTGTTATAGCCGTGGTAGGTTTCTTCTATAACCGTATAATCGTCTTTGCATTTTATTGCCAGGGCTTCTTTTTGGGTTTTTTTCTCCTTGGAAGCTGTACTTTAGGCGTTCGTTTTGTTTTCAGTATAATTTAAATTTTTGATTAAGTATATAGTCGATGGTTTCAGAAAGGTTTGCCTTAGTAATTTAGCTTTTACCTTTGGTTTTATCGGCTATAAATGTTGCTTCGAAACTCGTCTATCAGTGTAAAAAGTTTTTGAGTAATGTTTTGAAATTTGTACAAACGGCCTGTAAGTTCTTTTCAGGCTTAAATAATATAAGGTCTAAATTTAGGTTTTCGTGGTTTGTTTTTGTTACTATTTGGATAAATAATTTGTTACCTTTATATTTCGGTTTAAGGATTGTCTAGCACTTTCAAAACTTCGTTGAGAGGGTAATAAATACCTCTTGTTAGATTTTATTAGCGTTTATACGTTGATTTTTTACGGATTTCTAGGTTATGTTAATCCAGTTCCTATCGTAAAGTTTATAGTTGATTTCCGTATCGAAGTGTGGTTTCAGCAGGTTGTGACACTCTGTAAATATATCTATTTACGTAAGGAGGAATATATATTACTCTTCATCTTACCTAAATAATATCCTGGTAAAATAACGTTAAATTGAGACGATTTAATATTTAGTTTTTTACACGTGTTTAATATTATACGTATTTTGTTATCAAGCATATCATAGGGTTTGCTGTTGTAATTTTCGTCTTTATCACAAAGTTTGGCAAAGTTGGTAAGCTTTATAAAGTCGTTTTTATTAGTGGAAAAGCGATGCGATAAAAGGTTACGATAGGGGTCTTAGTTAGCGAGTATTAATCCGTAAGGTACGTATTAATGTTTTACGTTGTTTACCATTTCTCAAAGCGGTGAGTTTTCTCTGTCCGGGGCGTTTTTATCGTGGTTAAGCTGGTTATTAACCATATTTGAAGCGTGGGTTTATCTTGGTCTCTATTTAAAACTATGTTTTAGGGAGGGTTTTTTTTAACCCACGTTATAGATGATCTTTACAGCGTTTCCTCCTTTTCCGTCAATTCTTCTAGCTCTATTTCCACTTCGCATCGGGTGTTCAGCCTTGCTAAACGCCTTTTTTCTATTTGCGGAGTGTTGGTAGGGTCTAAAGACCTGTTCACGTGAAACAAAGTAAGTAGAAAAAGTAATCTTTAGATTGGTAGTTGTAGTATAAAATTCAAGATGAAGATCAAGAAGAAGTATCTAGAGGTGTACAATATAGGTGAGGGCTTTTAAGCCCTCTCCCAAAGCGTATGACTTGGGAATAATTCTTCTAGACCGCTTCACGCATTGCCGTTAGCTTGGAATAGCATTCCAGACCGATTTATGCATGGTACATTTTTTCATTTTACAAAAGTATAGTTTACAACGTGATATGTTATCGTATACCCTGTAGGAGTATACTTTACAATATATTATACTGCTCTTTAGCCTATGTATACTATCTGTAAGGGTATATAATAATATTCATATAGGCAATATTTTCTTTTTTTTCTTATATACTTTGTATCTATAGCCTAATAGTAATAATGTTGTTGTCGTATTAATCGCAAAAAGTCCAAATTAGTAGTAGTAACAGTGTTATTGGCGTATCAGTTGTAAAAGGTCCGAATTAATAGTAGTCAGTGTTGTTATTGACGCATTAGTCACAAAAAGTCCAAATCAATAGTAGTAACAGTGTTATTAACGTATTAGTCGTAAAAGGTCCAAATTAACAAATTCGGCTGGAATCAGTAAAGTTTGGTTTCAGTAGTAATTATAAGTCAGCCTTGATTAGTGTAGCCAAATAAAGGCAATATAGTTAGTAATAACGCCTTTCGTTATTTCTAATAGGGGTGGTTACGCAGTGGTGATTATGCAAAGGTGATTACGAAAGGTGATTACGTAATAACGTAATAGGTCAGTATAAAAAGATATATCGCCATCGCTTCAAACAAAACTTCCTTTTTTTTAAAAAAAAAGCGCGCAGTTTCAGCTAATGTAAATCTTTATTTCAACTTAACTTTTAGTTTATTTCAATAAATCAAGCCGTTTTAATATGTAGTTTACTTGGCTTACACATATACTAACCCATTTCCCCAAACAGATATCGTGCGGGAACCTCACTATAAAGCGCTATTTAGCGCGCAAGCGACAGCGCGCCGTTACCGCTGCTGCCGCCGCTATTGTAACTGTTACTACATCTTTTATTACCACTACTAGTAGCAAAAATCCGCCCTCTTCGGGCGAAATCTCGTTTATTGCTGTTACGCTGCTAGCCGCTATACCCTTAAGCCCCTTCGCCGCCACTCTTTTTGCTACGCCTCCTCCGCCACAACCACCTCCGCCACAACCACCTCCGCCGCTTCTACTTCCCCTTTTCCCCCTTTTCCCTTCTCCTTCCCCAGCCCCTAAAGGGAGGAGTAGGGAGTTTCTCAAGTTATAAACCTTACCTTCTCCCTATAAGTAAAAACCTTATCACCTGTAAGAGCTCTTTTACACCATAAACGCAGCCTGATACAGTTACATTAGGGTATATATATTATAGTCCCTTTTTTTGTAATCTTTTAACCACTTTCTCTATAGATAAGGAACATGAGGCGGACCTCCTTCACCGCTTCGAGCTTCGTATCTCTAGGGTATGTCATAAGGCCTTTTTAACACATTAAATGTTAAAACGATATACCCGAGTCTGTAACTATAAGCTGTTAATAGATACGCCTTACGTATCGTATGTCGCGTCCACGGCAGCGGGTAAGTCTATTAGCAATTGTTTCGAAAACGGGGATTTCTCGGTGCGTTACCATCGTTACTAGCGGATTAGCAACTCGTATACCCCCGTTCTGGTAGTCTTAGAGCCGTAAGCCGAAGCCATGTTAAGCGCCCGCCGGCTATTTGATAGGTTTTAACCGAATTCTGAAATATTTTCTAATAAAAATACTCGTTTAAGGCGAATTGAAAATTTTTTACCATAAATAATCAAAACAAGCCGATACTAATTAGTAGTAAGTGTTAACTGGCGGACTAGAGAGACGACAACCACCGTCCCCACTTGGAAACAGGTCCTATGCATATACTACGCAGGCGAGTTCGACGACGTTATTGTACGTCGTCGCGAAAAAGGTAATCCCTCCTTTATACCTTTGCCTAAGGGTATAACTAATAAGATATAGGGTTACATCTTTGCTAGTATTAACAATGTTATTAGCGGTAATAGCGGTGGCGTTAACATAAAGGGGGAGAACGATAGGGAAAAGAATAGGGATGTGATAGAGTTACCCTCTCCCTCTAATAGTAGATAAATACCACTTCGGCTGAGCCGGCGTACCCGGCTATAGTGCAGTACGTTACACAGTAATTTTATGATTCTTTACAAACAAAGTTCAAAGTGATAATGATAATATGAAATGTAAAATAAAAGAGGTAATATGTCAGAATCGGTGCGAATAATCATATTAAACAGAGGTAAAATATGGGTCGGTGAGAATGATATCGATAGGTCGATCTAAATTGTCGAAAATCGGCAAATGAAAAACAAAAGAGGTAATACGCCAGAATCGGTGTAAATAGACGTATTAAGTAAAAGTAAAATGTAAATCGGAGCGAATAACATCTAAAAGCCGATCTAAGTTGTTGTAAATCAGTGTAACGGCCTATTATAGTTGTAAAACCTGTTTAACAATCTTAACAAATAACGTACTTGTCGATATAAGTATTTTTAAGGCGTTGTTTGGTGTTACCTTTGTTATTACGTCTGTTAGGTTTAACTTGCCATCAATTTATTTAGTTTCCTCGATTTTCCGGCGTTCGTATAATTTGCATAGAGCCATAATATCGATTATTAATTGTTTTTCTTTCGTAATACCTAATTTAAACAGGTATTTATAAAGCGAAAGAAAAAAGTGTAAATAACTAGAGGGATAAGGCGTAAACCAAGGTTGGAAATAATTATCCGGATTATTATCGCTATAATAATACCCGAATCGAAGCCTTGAACCATACTGTAAATCTCGAAAGCGAAAAAGCTACTCGTAATCCTTTTACACTTAGTAAAGCTTTAATGGATAATATTTCCACGAAACGTAAAGCCGTTTCGAATCGGTAATTAGTTGCCAAGAACAAGAATAAAGCTAATTTATAAGTTGTAATCGTTATTAATAGTAAAAAAGCTGTTAGTAAAAACAAATAGCTTTATAATACATATATCTAGCGGTATATATTATAACCCTCCTTTTAAATCATATATTTGGTATAAATGGAGTTTATTCAATGACTTATATATTTTGTCCGTTAGGTCGATTTAGTTATACGCGACGACCGAAAAGTCGAATACCGCCTTTAATTGTACTACAAACGTAACTCAAGCTCCACATACGCGTTAATATTTATATTTGTCGGCCCGTTTTACGTTATCCAAGATGATAAAAGCTACCTCATTTAGCTATCCTTTTTATGTAAGTCCCAAAATGCTGTTTCGGAGTATAATCATGGTACGATTAAAATCGAATATATTATCCTTTAATAAGTAGGTTTTAAGCTTCGCCTTTAAGCCAGCCTTTAAAAGTTCCTTTTCCTTAAACGCAAAAACCGAAACGTTAAATAAGGTAAAAGTATTGTTTGTTTATATTCCCGTAAGTGTAAAGCCTTTCGAATGGGTAGTCGATACTAATAGGCATGGGTTAAAGGTGGAGTGAGTTATCTGGAGACGATTTTTACAATGCTTTTCGTAAATATTAAACTAATATATACCGGCTTTAAATAAGCCGTAAAGAGGCTTTAGAATAAGTAGGATTATGTTAGGTGAGTGATGTTATTTAAGATTTTTCGGCATATTTACGTAAATTTGCCATTTTAGCCATTCCTCAATTTATGTCTAGGTTTATATTATGTCCCAAAATTCGACATATAGGTTATACGGTTTGTTAAAATAGGTTGTAAATACAAGAATAAGGCGGTAGTTAACTCGTTGTAACATAGATAATTAAGTTATAATATTCTTTTTACCTTCATTGTTATAACCTTTAATAACCAGGCGAGTTTTTTTGTAAGGTTTACCAGTTTTATCTTTTACTTTGTGAACGAGGCGAGTTAAAAAAATCCTATAGATACCGTAGATAATGGGGTCTAATTGATTAAAGCGAAAATCGCCTCAATCGATTAAGGCTAAAATCTCTATTTAGGTATATTGTTCGAAAAGGGTATTTAAGGTGGTAATAATACTCTGGTAACGAAGTTTTAAATTAAACTCGCGGTTTGCTAATTTTTTCCGCGTAATAAAGGAGTCCATAATAAAGTTTTTAGGGCGTTTTTTCGTTTTCGAGTCGAAGGTTCGTTTTCGGCGGCGAGGTTTTGGTAGGGCTGGCATAGATATGCCGTTTTTATTTAATGTAGTCGGGTTAAAATCGTATTTTAGGGCTAAAGTTAAATGCGGAGTCAGATTAAATTCATCGTTCCGAGGGGTGGCATATAGGGTATTTTGGTCCTTTCTGTAGTTTTAAAGGGTAGTATATTGGCGGTTTTAATTTTTCTAAAGATTCTGGCCGATTTCTTCTATCTTTTTCCTATACCTACTTATTATTATCCATTAAAACAAACTTATGTCGTTTAGCAAATTAACTAACGGATTATAGCCCTTAAACCCGCTAATTTTTTAAGGTTTGATATATTTATTCTTTATCTTCCAAACCAAACCTTTAAATTATAATAACAAATTTAAAACACTAGCTTTACGTAGGCTGTTCATTATAGCTAACGATTTAAACATGTCGTTCTTAGCTCGTAATAATCGTAAAACTGCCATAGCTTTTTCCACGACATTAGCTTTTTTTGCCATAAATGGTAATAATACAAAGTTTGTGTAAATCCTCGGGTAAACTCCGAAAACGAAAAGCGTAAGGATAAACTTATTCGGGTCAAAAGTATTATTAACGGCGCTAACCGTTATTTATAGGATAGACACCTTAAAGCTACTACCTTTTAACTTTTCCGACAACATTTTGTGCGCTTTCTTTAACGGTCTGTAATATTGTTCGCATCTTTAATACCCTATAAGGCTTTTACTAAAATTTATTTATACTTTTGCCGGCTATCCGGGCTTTAATATACTATTCGGTAAAATTAAAAGCCGTGCTAACATCGTATATAATTTAGTTATAAGGTACGAAGTAGACGTTAAATTAATAGTTAACCAAAACCTTCTAATAATTTGTAATGAAAACGTTTCGTATAAACTTAAGGGCCTGAAACAATATTATTACATTGACACCATAAAGGACTGGTTAGTTATTTAAATACATAAGATTAATGATTACCTCGTAATTAAGTTCTATATCGTTTTAAAAGATAAACTTAAACCGTCATAGTATTTGTAATTTTAACTAGTATTTATGGCAAAACTTTTTAATAGCCTTAAGTGCGTTTTTTCCTACATCCTGATAGCCTACGATATAGAGTAGGCGTAAAAAGCATTTTGTATCTGAGTATCTGAATCGTTGATGTAATACACGTAATTCCAGTTATATTAAGTAAACTGCTTCAATTGTATATGCTTTTAGAAAAAAACTATAAGTAGCCGAATTTAAGCTGGAGTGGTATAAATACACCCTTTAAAACGCGGATAAACTAGTTAGTTATATTCCAAAATTCGATTTCGAGCTTATTAATTTTAGTTAATAAAAGTAAAAATAGGATTTTAAAGTTTATTACATAAAACTTAACCAGCTCGAAACGTATATTTATAATAACTGTCCTAAGAAAATATGTTTTACCTTTATTAAATAAGGCTTTTCGGTATTCTCTTATGCGATCTAGCTAAAACTTTAAAAACTTCGCTGTAAACGCGTCGAACTGGCGCTTTCCAGCCGTCGAAATTTCGACTACTTTAATATTCGATATAATACCTTAAAACCTATTTCCATACCTATTGAATAGCGTGAATTATAACGCTATATGGGTGTCGAACACTTCTTTCACGTAATTTAATCTGGTAATATACCTAAAAGAGGCGTTTAATAATCCAATGAAAATACGATAGGCGGTTTCGTCAATTTAGGCTAATAAGTAAGTATTATCGTACTCGCGGTCGTCTTTTTCGGATATGTTATCGTAAGGGTAGGAATTAAATCCATTATCCGTATCTTTGTATTCGGCTACATATATTTTAAATTTGACTTTTATTCGATTCTCAGGTACATAATCGGCTTAAAATTATCGTTTAATCCGAATCTATTTGTAAACGAAGTAATTTAAAAATTAATAGCCGATTTTACCGTATATTATATAAAGTTTTTTCAAATTTATAAGGCGTTGTATATCTTTCTGCAAGTATTATTATAGTTTCAATGCGTTTTTTCCACTTCTGAATAATCGTTTTTATATTTTATTACCAGGGTTTTCTCTTTCATACCTATACTTTAAGCCCTTGTTTTACCTCTGGTAAACCTTGAAACTCTGGTTCAAAATATAGTGGATTATTTGAATAAGGTTCACTTTAGTAATTTGAGTTTCGCTTCCTGTTTTATTAGCTACTAATACTAATCCGAAGCTTGTTTACTGACGTATAAAAGTTTTAAAAAATACTTTAAAGCTTATATAAAAGCCTTTAAATATTTTTCTAATTTAAAAAGTATAAGGTCAAAATCTGGGTTTTTATAATAAGCTTTTATTAGTATTTAAATAAACAATTTATCGCCTTTGTATTCCGGTTTAAAGGCTACTTAATATTTTCGGAATTTTGTTAATAAGGTGGTAAGGATTTCCTATGGGTTTTCGTCGGCATTTTCCTATTAGTTTTTCACAGATTTCTATGTCGTACTAATCTAGTTCTTGCCGTATAGCTCGTAATTAATCTCGGTATTAAAGTGGAATTTAAGTCGATTGTAATACTCGAAGAATGTATTTACTTATGTAAAGTGGTATATATACCACTCTTTAACTTATCCGGAAAGTATTCCTAGTAAGATAACGTAAAATTGTAATAACTTAATATTTGATCTCTTACATATATTATGTTTAACGAGTATTTTTCTTATCTCATACGTCGTACGGCTCGCTATTGGAATTATTATCTTTGTCTTATAATTTGGTAAAATTAATTAGCTTCGTAAGGTCGCTTTTATCCGTAGGGAAACGATACGGTAAGAGGTTGCAGTAAGGGTTGTGATTAAAAGGTATTGGTCTGTATAATACGTATTGGCGATTTGCATTGCTTATTATTTCCTGTGTTAGGTTATTTTCTATATTCCGGCCGATTTTCGATTCTTGGAGCGGGTTGTTTTCTCCGTTTCGGATAACTTTGCCATAGCCGATGGGGTTACTTTTTGCGTTCCGGTTAAATTCGTTATGACTGGTCTGGTAATTCTCTACGTTTAAGGAGTATTTTGATATTCGGTTTTACTTTACGATATGGTTCGGTATAGGGGTGTATTATACCTGTATAGTGGATAAAAATTATTAACGTTTTCCATTCTCGTGGTTCCTGCTTTTAGTTTGGGGTATAGGGTTATGTTGTTTTACATATAGTCCCCTTCGTTTAAATAATAGTTTTTTTTTGTTCCGTAAGATAATATCTTTTTATAAAGTTCGTAAACCACAAATCTTTTTCCTTTTAATCTAGGACGTCAATAAGTTGTATTATTTGGAATAAGGCCTTTATGAAACGCCTATTCCTACCTCTTAGGTTATTAATTCCTCTGGTTTTTAGGTAAATTCGTAAGGCTTTAGCAATAATAGCGTTTACTTTATGCTATGTACTTAACGTTCGAACCGAAAAATCATTATAAAATCCGTCCAATAAGTCAGATCCTTGGATTTACTATTCCTAGTAACTATACATAGTGGTTAAAACGTATATATTTACGATATAGGGTTTTAATTCCTTAACTAGTTAATCTATAGTCTTGTTCCAAAGGCCTAGATCGATCTCCTATATTATAGTCTTTTTAATTTCCATGTATTTAACCAGAATATTAAAGAAATCATTGACCTCTTTTAGTATTATTAAATACGGAGTTATAATTGCGATTTTTTTAGAGCGTTTAAGCGATGTGTTAAAGTCTGGTAATCTCTTAGTATATCTGGGTATACCTGGAACTTAGGATGGTTCGGCGAATATAAAACTAATAAAGTAATTAATATAATTGTAATAATGTTTATTAGCGTTATAAGCTAATTAGGCGTCCTAAATTAGTTTTTTGCTAGCGTTGGTAACTTCATATTAGCCAAACAGCCAAAAAAAAACTCAAAAAATTATAGGTATCAGATTTAAAATAAATAAGGCGAACATAGGTAAACTTAAAATAAATAGGGCAGTTATAAAAAATAGGAAAAGTAAGGGAGATGTCGTGTCGTTATGTGTTTCGGGGTGCGTTAGTCTATCCGTATTGGCGTACTATAGCAAAACTTGGTGGAGGGAGTCGGTTGATTACTTGATGTGTAATCGATTTGGTAAAGTGATCGGGTTGTTTATTTTTGTACAATCGATTGTAGCTTTAGTAGCCTGGTATTTAGTAGGTTTTAGTAAAGGGTTTCGAAAAACTTGGTAATTTGGCTTACATGGCTTGGTACGTAATAAAACGCTTTCCAAAAAGTGCACAGGTATATTAAAGCGCCAAATAGGGGTTAATGGTAATGTAATGAGGCTTTTAACAGATAAAACATCAAATAGGAGTTGATAATATCGTATTAAAGTTTTCCTTTTTTAAATTACTTAATTTTTACAGTCTTTATATACGTCGGCGTGTAATTTTTGTAAAAACGAAACATTAAAGTATAAATAGTTAATAACGTTATAGTATCCCGAGGCTTTTTTCGTTCCCGGTCTGTTATTTTAAGTAGGCGATTCTGGCTTTTTTTTAACCAGTATCCCTTTACAAACTTCACTTTCATTATTTTATTATCTGTCCACTTCGGCATTCATATAAATTGAACCGTTACTAATAGGACTTTTACAATACGGCTATTATTACCGCTGGTCGTATTAATATCTTTGCTTTGTAATTGTTTTCGTAATATTTTAGGAATCGTTCCATCGACTATACGTCCTTTTTCTAGTATCCAGTCCAAAAAAATCTTCCCTGAAACCGTCGAATAAGTCACATCCTTTTATGTCTTCATTATAGTAATTGAAAATTATGTTAATAACGTATGTATTTGCCGTAGAAAAGTTCAAATCCTTTATTAATATTTCGATTTTATTATTTTATAAGTTAAGATATAAGTACTTCAAAATTCTATTATGAAACAACGTATTCTTTAATAGGTAGTTTATATATTCGTTAGCTTTTGCTAGGTTAGTTACTAGTAGGGCTATAGTTTTAAAAGTGTAAGGTATATTAGGGCGGCTAGGAAGGGTAATTTCTACATATACCTGTAGTGTTCAAGCGGCACCAATTGTTAGTTTCGCGTAATAGGAAAAAGTTGGGTCTGTTTTTCATTTAAGTTGTTTTAGTTTAAAAACAAAGTAAAAAAGTATACAATTACGTAAATATGAAATGAAAAAGGTATTAAAAAACGGTTAAAGTAAGGCTTTAAACACCTACTGATACGAATGAAGTTAAAATAATATGTAAATAAAGTGTAATTACAGGCTAATTAAGCGTTTTGAATTAGTTCTGTTAATGTTTACTAACGTTATTCCAGTTGAACCGTTATGAAAACTTCAATCTCGCAAGCAATTCATTTAAAAATAAACGTTATAAGGCGAGTGATAATGAAGTAATGGGGAAAAATAGGGGATGATAAAGGGAATTGTAGGGAGATGTATATATATAATCCGGTATATAAGGTTTGGTTCGTAATTTATAAGCGGTTCAGATGTTGTATTGTAACCACTCCTATTAGTTGCGAGTGGTTTGGGTATTGCATCCATACCCGTTTTTGAGTTTTACAAGCGGTTTGGATATTGCGTTTATAACCGCTTTTAGGTTTCATAAAAGGTATGGATACCATATTTAAATCGGATAGGTCTTACAAATGGTTCCGAAACTTGGTGATTTTGGCTTATATAGTCTAATACGTAATAAGACGTTTTTTAAAAAATGCCCTGGAACGTTTAAAGCGTTAAAATATGTCAAAAGATACCTTAACGAGGATTTTAATTGATAAGATACCAATTGATTAATAATATCGTATTAAAGTAATCCTTTTAAAAGTTATTTCAGATTTTATAATCTTGTTACGCTTCGAATTTTAAAGGCATACCCTCGTAATTCCATACTTCCATATGGTTTTTATAAGGTGCAGGAGTAAAATACAAATAATTAATCCCGCTATAACATCCTACTATAGATGTTTAATTTCGTTTTTTTTTTTTTTTCCCTTGTTTATCTGTAATTAACCTCATTAGCTATTAATTAGTGTCGGTAAGATCTTTATTACATTAACGTAGCAAAAGAATAATCAGAAAATTAGTATTGTAGTAAGTAAAGATAGATAATCGGAGTGAGAAGAAGAATTTAGAGAGTGCAAGCCGCGAAGGAGAGGTTATAAACCTTTTATCCGGGCAGGAGTACTCTGTCATACACTCTGTTAATCTCACTTCTGGGCCTTGCCATGTATGCACTCTGTAAGAGTGAAGTTTACAGCGTGACACGTTATCGTGCACTTCTACAGGAGCGCACCTTGCAGTATAGTATACTGCCACTTAACCTATGTGTACTAACTATAGTGATATATAATAATATCTACAGTTTTAGTATTATTATAAAATGACCTGTCAGTAAGAATTATTAACTTCGCCTTTGTCAAGTTGATATAAACCATATAAATTTCTCATTTCACGTAATTTAATTACTAATAAATCCTTTTATTTAGCTTTTTCAAGTTTTCATATTGTAGATTCTATATTTATACTGTAATAGAAAGATCGTACGATACCTTCGGTTAATATAACGTAACAATATAAGTCGCACACGCCCTTCTTTCCAAAAATCTTTATAATTTTATCCCGTCGGTCTTATTTATAATCGTCAAGCTTATAGCTTACCCTTTTTAACTCAAGCAATTATAAATGTTGTTTTTAGCTTTAATATTTAGCTTTAATAATATAAATATAGATTACCGATCTATTAAAGTTAAGTTATATACCCTTAGGTATCGTTTAGATTATCTTACACTCTTAAAGGCCTAACTTCTCGATAATATGCTATTCCACCGTTACAAACCTAAAATTTCTAAGAAAAAGGGTATCGTTAGTTTATATACCTACAATACCAAAGTTTTTACCTTCTGTAATTAATAAGCACGAATCAAATATTGAAGTTTTTATACTGATTTTATTTTTAAAATACGTTTAATACGTTAAAACAATTATACGCCTGCCTTGACTAGTTCGTATAATGGATTAATACAATGTAGTATCATGCTAGCTAGAAATTTGTCCCTTGGCTTTTTCGACAGCTTTAACAGTACAATCCACTGTAAATTACTGGCGGATTACGTATATACTTACGTGATATTCCGGCTATCAAATGTAAACTTGCCTTTTACACCAACATTCAAACTAATAGAAATTACAACAATTAAATACTAGTTGATCTTTTAGATTATAGACGATTAAATAAAGATTCAGTCCTTACCGTTATCACCGTATCCTTAAGCGATTATCCGTGATTTTTCGTGCGGCCGGTCCGTAGTTTTGACCTTAACCTTGTAAACTATGTTAGATTTAAAAATGGTGACGTTTTAGCCTTTAAATTACGTTAACGACACAAATTGTATAACCCTTTATTAAAAAAGGCCGTTAATTTCTATTCAGTTGCTTTTATTAAATGACTTATCGGATATATTAATAATGAATTTAATACGTAGCTTAAAAGCAGTATTCTCGTTGAACTTCTCATTTTAAGATACCTACATCCTTATATATTCCCTGTTAGACCTATAGTCTTTATATCCATCTTCCTTTTCAATGTATATCCTCTTCTTAGACATTTTTCCATGTCGACGATATTTTATTAGCTTATTAACGATTAACTCCAAAAGGTTATATTATCTAATCTGTTAGGCTCGTAGGTAACTTTGTATATCTCTTTTTCATATTTGAAATTATCTTTTCACAAAATAAACTCCTAACGTTTGGTAAATTAACAAATATATTATAGTCTTTCAATCCGTTGAAATTATAAAAGCTAGTTTATTCATCTTTGGTTTTTTAAACTAGGACCTTAAATTGTAATAGTAAGTTTAAAACGTTAGTTTTACGTAGACTATTGTTTATAGCCAAAGTTTTAGAAACGTCGTTTTTGGTCCATAAAGAACTGAAAGTTATTATGTCTGTCTCTGTAGTATTCGCCTTTTATACTATAGTTAATAATGATATAAATTTTATATCGATTTTTGGATTATTACTGAAAATAAAGAGGGTAAAGATTAGACTTTTCGGGCCGAAAGTGTTATTAACGGTGTTAACTACTATTTATAAGATAAATTCCTTAAAATCGGTACCCTTTAGGTTCACTAATAGTACTATATATACCCTTTGAAGTGGTTTATAATACGGCTTACATTTATCAATACATTATAATACCTTTACTAGTATTTATTTTATATTTATTATCGGTGATTATAACCTTTGTACGCCACTTAATAAATTTGAAGGCTGTATTAACGTTATAGGTAATCCAATCCGAAGGTCTTAAATAAACGTTTAATTAATATTTCCAACTTAAAGGGTCGTTAATATAGTTTAAATTGTATAACTTGCAAAGTTATTAAAACGTTAATAGTTTTAACCACTACGTTTCCGTCGATAATACTTAAAATTTTTACAACTTATCATATTTTTCTAGCTTATGTTACGTAAGGACTTTACTTTAAAGAGGGGTTGACAATACGTCTATTATTAATAGTCCGTTCCTGGTATTAAGGGCATCATTAACCTAGTAGCCTACCGATTCCTTCCTTAATTCCATCAAAACTTTGTTATAAATTATACGCGAATTTAGGTGTTTAATAATGGTAACGACTAAGTTGTTATATGTAAATAATCTCTAAATACCAGTAAATTTAGTATGAGTCTATTAGGGTTAATAATATCGTTAAGGACTTTTACCGCTATTGAAAGTCGCACTTCTTCGCTTGTAAAGTTTTCTGTTTTCAATATAAGACTATCATAAGCCTTTCGTAAAAGGGAATATGCCTTTTGAACTTTACCAATACCCCAGTAAAACTTAATAAAAACCTGTTTACACTGAATCCCCATTAATTTAATATTAGTTTGGAACTTTATTGTAGTAAAGTTGATGCCGGCTTCGTAAATTAACACGTTTAATAACCTAAGATATATGACAATCTATAAAGTGCATAGTACCTTCTATCTTTCCTTAACCGTAATTATTTTAAGGAACTTGGCGCCGTAAAAAGCCGTAGCAAAGTCTACAACGTATAATACTAGCTTGCCATCCAGATAAAACACGTTTATAAAGATTTCCGAGTTAAAGTCTTAAACTTTTTAACGTTGATTTGAACCTTAAAAGAACTTAGGGGTATATTTGACAATAGTAATAAAACCGTTTAATTTTATTTAACGCTGATAAGTTCATATCTTCGAAGTTAATTGCCTTTAAAACCTTATGAAACCTGTTGGTCGCCGAATGATTAAACCTATAATATAATTAGCAAAGTTCCGCTTTTATTAGATTCAACAACACTACTTTTATCCCTTAAAAATAAAACCAAAGGTAACACAATTTAAGGTAATTTGGAAACCTTTTATTCGCTTTATCTTGTATTAATTCGTTATTCTAAACGTTAACTTTAACTTAAAGGTTTTTTATATCTTTAAGGAAAAGAAAAAGGTGGTAGGGGAATTCCAAAATATAGAAAACAATAAAGCTAATAACAGTTTTAACCGTCGTCGATCCTAGTCAAAATGACTCTTTTTTAGGGCCAAAGTCAATCTTAACCTTACTAGTATCCGTATGGTCAAGTTCCGTAACAATATTAATATCTCTTCGTAACGTAACGCATTACGAGTAGCCTTCTATTAGGTACCGTGCCGCCCTCATATCCGACATAATCCCCCAAAAGACCTGTTTTACATAAAAATCTTAAATGATAAAGAGGTATATAGGGTAGGAGTCTTCATCGTTATTTCGGCAGTAATGGCCTTTACCTATAGAACGGTATAAAAAATCGTAGTTGGCGAGTTATTTCGTTGCTTCCGAGCTAATACTAGCACTCATATTTTCGTTCTAACCGATAGACGTTACCTTATTCTTCTACTCTATAACTTTTTTTTCTTTAAATTATATACCTTACTTGATGTAATCCCTGTTCTAAATGAGAGGGAATTACATATAATATATTACTTGCTTTAATTTACACTTGGCGTCAGATTAAAGTTTTTACTAGTAACCTTGCTTATCGTAAATCTAATATCTCTTGTCGTTTAAAATAAACTTGTTTGGCCGACTTAAAGAATTTAAAAATGAGGAATACCCTCCTCCATAGGTAACTTAGTTACATCGCTAGGTCCGAGCCTTCCGTTAACCGTATTGGCCGAAACTTTCTTACTTTCGATCGATTTAGTATTTGTAGATGGGGTCTTTTTCGTCGTTACTTAATTCAGGGGCTTAAGGGTATGTATTAGTCGAGCCAAATACTCGAGTTGTTACAATAGCCATCGAGTAACGTAATTAGCTAAAAAAAACCTTTGTAGATGGTATTTAGGCATTGAAAGATGTATTCGAACTTCTTATAACCCTTAAAAGCCTACCGAACCTACTAACGTAAGGTGACTTCGCCAGTTCTTACATTCCCTATTACTTATTAACAAATTATCAGCTTGTTGAACATCTAGTTAAGGAGTTTTATCTTATTTTCCGACTCTTTTTTATAATTCAGTATATAAAACCACTCAATAATATTCTAGTCGGTTTGATATGAGGGAAAATTGACATCATATTCGAAGTAACCTTTTAGGTTTTCGTTAATTTCGCGAAATAAAAATCAATTCATGAAGTACTAGAGGTAGTAATTCTTGGCTTAACCAGTGAAAATATTTGGAAATAACGAGTGAAAACCTGGTAATTTAACTCTTATTTGGCGGCAGATATTAAAAACCGGACGTAATTTAACGTCGAAAAGGTTGTACAGCTTACTTTTCTACTTCTCATTTCGTTCCTAAATCTTAACGAAAGTAATAATTACTACGTAATTCGTATCTACTATAGGGATACGTTGAGGAGGAAGGGTGATATACTAGTTGTAGGGATCTTATAGGTCTTTTAACTGGTATTGGAGAATTTGCTAAGGTTACTAATATTAGTAAGTAGAATAGTTACCTTTAACAGAGTTTGAGAGAGAAAAGCCAGTAGTTGTTCCTATAGTAAATTCGTGCGTAAAGACTGTTCTTTCTTAATTTAACTGTTGAAACTAGACGTTCTAATGGGTTTAAGGGAAAGGTACTTGGGAGTTTCCGTCGCGAAGGATTTGGTAATAATCCTTTTGGTATTGAGGGATACGTCGAGAATCTTGATGAATTAACTGGTGGATTTGAAGGCTTACAACGCGTAAGTTAATTGATTTTTACGGCCAGTAACATTGACACGTTAAGGATCCCATATAATAGGGTTTAAAAAACTTATCTAAGCTTAAACAAGTTTTTATACACATATGTAAGTGTATTAAAATATGTTGTTGCCAGCGATACCTTTGCTTTTTATTTTGTTTTTACAGTTCTATTAAGTGTCTGTATTAGTGGCGTATTTATAGAGTAGATGTTTCAAATTGTATTTTTTTTCTTTTATTCGCAAGTAAATAAATCCCTCCTTTGTTTAATTCAATTTTTATCTCTGTTCTACTTATATATCTACTATCTTCTATATTAGTTTAGTCTATTCGTTAAATTACGGGTTCAAATCGTTGAAAGAGTTAGCTTATTAGTCATATTCTTTAAGGTTTAAGTCGAAGAAAAAACGGTCTATATAATTGGTTAGATACCTTGTTTTAAAGATTTCAGTAGCATCGGTAAACCAAAGGTCTTTATTAAAGTGCTTTTCGAAGACGGTACTAAAGGCTATAATATCCTCCATCCTAATAGGATTAGTAACGGCATCGATTTTAATACGTTTTAAAGCTATTGTGACTAAAATTTAAAAGTATACGGGAAAAAAAGTCATGTAAACTAGTAGTTCATAAATTTGCCATTGAAGTTAGTATAGGTTAAAGGTCGTAAAACTTAGTCATTTTTACGATTTGTAGTAGTAATACCTATAATAGAGGTAATCTTAATAATACTAACTTATCTGTTTGCCAACTTATCGACTTAGTAATCTTTAAGATTTTTGAGTGGGTAGTCTTAACGCCTTTAAAAAGGATTAATAAAGATTTCTTGGTGTTTTCAGTATCGATACCGTTGTTTACTTATAAACTGCCGTAAAAAGCTGCATAGCCTATAAATATTCCCTACTTGTTGCCGCGAACAATTGCAGAGAGTATAGGAGCCTTTCATAAAAACCTTTCCTTTACCTTACCTAAAAAAAACGTAAAACCTGAAAAACAGCTTCTTCCTTTACTTCGAAATTTTTTACTTAATCTAATAAATAATGATTAATGTTCATAGGCATTTTATCTTTGTAAAGTAGTCGATTCGAATCACTGTGGTCGAAGTAACTGGTGCTGCATTGATGTTGTTAATTGATATGTATTGGTTCCAAGTTTAACAGACTACTAGTTGGTCTGCACACTAATTTGTGTGGCCAAACTATTTAGCTTATTCTCCACTTTGAAGTACGCACCTACTGCACTGCACTGCACTTGCAGTGCAGTTCTACAAGCTATAGTCAATTTGCAATACGTGCAATCAACTTTATTATAAGTAAAATTGACTTGCCTATACTGCATTTGACTGCTATTCTAACAGAAAATGAATAATATGTTAAAAGCATTGTGAACGTTAAATTGAAAAAGTCATCATATATTTAAAGCTTCATAAATAGTTTATTCAATGGAGAAGTAATAAATGTGAGGTGTAAAATATCTACTTTGGGTAAAGTCGTAAAACGTTTTTGATAACGCTAACGAAAAGATTGTTTATAAATGCAAGCGCCTTGATTACTCTATTCAGAGCTCCTTTAATTATAGAATTCTCCGGATTTAACTTTTCGTTAATCCATTGTATTTTTTCATTTCGCGACGTTTATAAGACTCGCCCAAAGTTATAATATTGATTATAAGGCGTTTGACGTTTGTAATACCTAATTTAATAAGATATTCGTAAAGATAAAAGAAGTTAGTATGAATTACTAAAGGAATGGGTTCAAAAATAAGGTTCGACACAATTATCTAGACCTTTATTGCTATAATAATGCCGGAGTCTAATTCTTTAACCATATTATAAATCTTAAAGGATAAATCGCTTCGAATAATCCGTTTATACTTTATTAAGCTTTAATGAATAATGTTATTATAAATCGTAAATCCTTTTTGAGTCGATATTTCGTTACCAAAAATAAATATAAATCCTATCTACAGATTGTAACTGCTATTATTATTAAAGGATTTATTCATAAAAATAAAAGGCATTATTATACATATATCGAGTGGTATAAATCGTAGGCCACGTTTCGAATTACTTATTTACTACATAAAGCTTTTATGAAGCGTTGAATATACATTATATAACGATAGAAATATTAATCACGCCATTCGGCTATACAACCGATATAATTTAAGCTCTTTAGATACGTCAATATTTATATTTGTTAACTCGTTTTATTCTAATTAGGTTAACAAGGATAATTTCATCCAATTACCCTTTTTATGAAAGGTTTGAAATATTGTCTAGAAACGTAATTGATATACCACAAAGATTTATAAGGCGGTCCTCCACTATATACACTTTGTGTTTTGTTTTTAAACCAGATTTTCAAAGTTTCCTTTCTGTAAAAGGAGGAACGAAATTAACAAAATATAAATATATCGTCCGCTGGTATTTTAATAAGTATAAATCATTTAAAATATAATTTTAAACCCAATATTGATAAGTCGAAAGTCGAGTTATCTATTGAAAATTGTTCTTTGTAATATCTTTAATGGGTGCTATATTAATATACCCTAACTTTCAGGAGTCCATAAAATGGTTTCAAGATAAATAGGATCGTTCTAGGTAAATAATTCTTTTGAAGCTAGATGGGTATGTAGGTGTAAATACATCTTTTAAATTTTTTTCTAATAACGTATAAGCTTGTGTGTTGGAATAGTACTATATTCAGTGCAGTAAATCAACTTTACTTACAGTAAAGTTAACTATAATGCAAGTTGAGTGTATTGTTTGTGGATTTACAGCATTAGGTATAAGTTGAGTATAATACACTACACTTTACTCTAAGGTACGGGGCAAGCAATTGGCCATACAAATTACAGTGCAGACCAGCTAGCGGTGTGCCAAACCTAAAACAATACATCTACTACTTGACCAATACAATACTACTGTTACTTCGACTACGATTCTAATTGATAATGTTGCAACGATCTAAGACTCTATCAATATTTTATAATATTACAAAGCTTAATATGAAGGTTATGAAGAATATGTAGGAAAATTGTAAACATTGAAATCAAGCGATGGTTCGCCCGTTACAAAGTAGGTGATTAGATTATGATATATTTTTGCTAAAGTCATTGTTTATTTTAATTATACGGCAGCTCTTTTTATTAGGGTTTTCGATCTTTTTTTTTTACCTCATAAACTAAACGGGCGTGAAAAATGCTGTAAATATCGTAAGTCGTTAGGTTAAACCTGTTAAAACGAAAGACACCCTATTAAATCAAATTGGATATTCATTTATAGGTTAACTCCTTAAAAGAGTTACCTGTAGTAGTAATAATACGTTTACGACAAAGTTTTATTGCCTACTTGAAGTTCATCGTTTCTTTTTGCATAATAAAAAAGTATGTGAAAAGGGTTTTAAGACTTCTTTTATTCTTCGAATTCATTAGGTGCCTTTGACGGAGTAATGACGGTTTCGCTTATGTAAAGTAGCCGGTTTTTTTTTAAAAAGAGAATACCGGAAAATATAAAGTTATTTCCGGTGAGTACTTAGATTTTGGAGAAGGTTCGAATCCATTATTATGGGAGTTGTTTAGTCAATATCACTTATCGTATTATACTTTTAGGCTATTATCGTTTACCTTTTTCTTTTTATAATTTCGTATTATTTTCCAACGAAATAAACTCATTTTATTTGGTAAATCTACAATTATCCCGTGGATTTTAAATCTTTTAATCCTTTGAAGAACAGTTCATCTGTCCTTTGTTTTCCAAATTGGGAGTTTAGACTATAATGGTATGTTTAAAGGCTGGTTTTAATCAAGCCCTTTTTTGTGGCTAATTCTTTCAAAATATTATTTTTGGCCCGAAAAAAAAACGAAATTCAGTTATAGCTTTCGCCACAGTATTCTTTTTTTGTACCGTGGCTGGAGACTATGCTAAATCCGTATGTGCTTTAGGGTAGGAGCTAAAGATAACGATTTTTAAAATTAGGTTACTTAGGTTGAAGTTTTGTTTGCGACGCTTACTGTTATTTGCAAAATTAACTTTTTGGTGTTGCTTTCTTTTAGTTACTTGGATAATATCGTATACGTTTTTAAACTGTTTGTAATACTGTTAATACTTCCCAATACCCTAAGGCACCTTAACAGGTATTTACTTATATCTACTTCCAGTGATCCTAGCTTTAATTCGCCATTTCATCGAGTTGAAAGCTATAACGATATTGTTGGTAATCAAGATCGAATGCTACAATTGAATGTTTATTTAGTAATTTACTAAAGTATTCTCGTAATTCGTGACGAAAACATTTCGCGTAAATTTCGCAGCCTAAAATAATGTTATAGTGTTGATTGCAAATATGATAAATTAACGATTAATGTGTATGATTTTTATAATAACCCCGTAATGAAATTTTACGTCGTTTTAAATACGGAATTTAAACCGTCGTAAAGTTTACGAATATAATTGATAATTATGGAAAAACTTTTCAATAGCCTTCTATGCTTTTTACTTATATTTATATAGCCTGTGATATAAAACGATTGTAAAAGAAGTTTCGTAGCCGGGTATTTCAATCATCGGTGTAACATTCTTAGTTTTACCTACGTTAGGTAGACGGATTTAATGATACGTACCTCTGAAAAAAAAATAGGTATTCAAATTTTAATCGAAGCGATACGGATATATTATCTGAAATGCGAATAAGTTAATTAGTCCTTTTTCGAACCCTAATTCCAAGTTCATTTATGTTTTTAAATAATAATAGAAATAACGTTTTAAAGTTTATGACGTAAAATTTGGCGGGGTTGAATTGGTTATTTATAACGATTACATTGAGTAAAGACGCTTTACCTTTTCTAAATAAAACTTTCAATATTTTTTTGTTTAGTCGAATTGAAACTTGGAAAACATTGTCGCGAAAGCGTTGAATTGTCATTTTTGGGCGGTTAAAATTTCTGCTATACTAGTATTTGGTATAATACCCTGAAATCGGTCATTGTACCGGTTAAATAATGTGAATTACGACGCTATATAGGCGTTTAATACGCCGTTTTCATTATTTAAGCTTGCTTTATGTAAAAATAAGGTATCCTATAGGTTTACAAATAGTTGTAGGTCTGTTTTCTCATCTTAAGTTGTTATATAAATATGATTATTTTTCGAGTTATCTTTGCTAGAAGTGGATTCGTAAGGGTCAACATCGTAATCCTCTTTTACGCCTTTATTGTCAGCTATATACATTGTAAAATTAGTTTCCGTCTGGTGTTCGGGTGAGTAATTAGCTTAAAATTATCGTTGGATCTGAATCTGTTTGTATATTGGATAATTAGTCGACCAACAACCGATTTTATTATATATTGTATATCGGTTTTAAAAACTCATTAATTCTTATATACTTTAATGTAAATATAGTAGTATACGTAGCAAATTTGGTATTTAATCATAAAAATACTCTCGTTAGTAATAACTTTATCTTTGGTATCCAGGGTTTCATCTATAATACCTATTTCATTTGTAGCTGTATTTGGAGTGTTTATATTATTTATATTTTAAGTATACTTTTTATCGTTGGTTTAAAATATGATAAATTATTTTGGTGGGGTCTGTTTTCCTAATTTACGGGCCTTCCTTCCTTGTCTTTCTTGTTACCAATGCTAATTTAAGGTTTTTCTATCGGCGTATTAAGATTTTTAATAATTTTCTAAAACTTGTATAAAAGGATTTCAAATCCTTTTTTGGTTTAAATAGAATAGGGTCAAAATTTGGGTTTTTATGGTATGCTTTTATAATTGCTTAGATAAATAGTTTGTCGCCCTTATATTCTGGACTAAAGGCCGCCTACCACTTTCTAAATTTGGTTCATAAGGTGGTAAGTATTTTTATAGCATTTTATTAGCGTTTTTTGGTTAATTTCTAACAGATTTTCAAATGGACCCATTTGAGTTTCGTCCTGGAATTTGTAATTTATTTCCGTATAGAAATACATTTTAATCAGTTATAATGGTTCTTGAACCTATTTAATTACATTAGGTGATATATATATCATTTTTGCGTTACTTAGTTAATATATCAAGTAAAATTATATAAAATTATAAAGTTTTAATATCTCATCTTTTACAGGTATTTAATATTACTTAGATTTTGTTATCGAAGACGTTATAAGGTTTGCTATCATAATATTCGTATTTTTGCTATAGCTTGGTAAAGTTCGTAAGCTTTATAGGGTCGCTTTCATTAGTTAGGAATTAGCGTAGTAAAAGTTTGCAATAAAGGTCGTAATTTATAGGTATTAGGTTATAAAACTCTTATTATCGTTTAACGCTGCTTCTTCTTTCTTCGGTAGCACTGTCTTCCTTATTGATAATGTTTTTACTATAGCCTAGAGGGGCGTTAAATATATTTTAGGAGTAGTCTAGTCTTTATCTCTTTTTAAAAAATACCTTCTAAAAAGAGTCTATATTCAACCGGAATAGTGGATAGCCTTCTTGGCCCTCCCTCTTTTTCTGTCCATTCCTCAAACTCTGTATATCTATAGTAAGGCGCATTCAGTCTTTCGAAGCTTTTTAAACTTTGTATTTATAAAGTATTTTAAGGTTTTTTCCGTACTCTTTCAATAATTTGTTCTTTTTATTCTACCAACCGATATCCTTTTATAAGACCTATTTACAATACTTTTTTATCCTAAAAGTCTAGCATTTCGTCAAGTTAGGCTGTGGTAAACAAGGTTTTTATAATGCGACCGTTTTTGCTACATGTAGTATTCATTTCCCCGCTTCATAACCTTACTCGTAATACTTTTAAAATCTAATCATACACCTTATACCGTATTTCCAACGTCTGCTTGGAAACTTCTTCTAAGAAACTATCGAATATACGAACCCTTTGTACCTTTTCTTTCTAATAACGAAAAATTGCGTTTGTATTGTATGTATTCATTACCCAAAGTGTCAAATTCTCTAACAGTACTTTAGTAATATTATCCCACATATTCAGGTTAATAAGCTATAAAACGTTCCTTTAAAGCGTTATATATTGTAATAAGAGATCCATACATTTGCTAACTTTAACTAAGCTTGTTGCGGACTTTTCTATAAAAGCTAAGTGACTATATATAAAGAGTTAGTACAAAATCCAAAGTCATGGTGTTTTGAATATGTAAAAAAAGTATATTTCAAGGGGTCTTAAAATAAAACAGTAAATGGAAACACAAAATACATGATGAAAAATGTAATATATCGAGGTGGTGCAAATAAAGCTTTTAACGCTTGCTAGTTCAAATTTAATACAAACAAGGTGTAACTATAAATCAATTAGGCGTTTTCAATAAGGCGTTTAGCACCTTATAAGCGCTACATTATCTAAGTATCCAGTAAAATTAAATGTCGTAAAGAAGAAATTTAAACAAATGGTACAATGTAAGGCAAACTGTGGAAAGGGAATTGGAAATAAATAGGGTGTATAAGGGATGAAATAGTTTGAAAGAGTTAAATTAGTGTGGTAAACGCTTCGAATACTGCATTTAGTACTCGAGAAATATTTCAAAGCGTTTCAAAAGATGTTTTTATCATTTAGTATGTATTTACAAAGCGATTCAGATATTACTTTTAGGGCGTATGGTAATTGTAAAAGCGCCCCAAAAGTAGTTTTAGTCGTTTTCGAAGTATAATTAAGCGGTTCGGATATTGTGTTTTAAGCAGATAAATCCTAATAAAGTGATCCGAAACTTAATAGTTTTAGCTTAAGTAGTCTGATACGTAATAAAACGCTCTTCAAAAAGTATCAAGATACGTTCAGAATGTTATCCAAGTTGATGGATAGCGTAAAGAAGCTTTTAATAGTTAAAAGGCACTAACCAAATTAATAATTTCGTACTGAAGTAGTTGTTTTTAGAGTTACTTTATTTTATAGTCTTTCTATACTCGTATATGTTTCTTTTAAAGCGTAATATTGAAGAAAAAATAGTTGAAACCATTATAAAATCTAGTTAGAAGTATTGAACTTAGGTTCATCTTTTCTTTCCTAAATTATTTGTAGTCTACCGAGTCAGCTACTAATTAGTGTCGGTAAAGGTCTATTACCTTTTTACGTTAAGGTAAAAGATAATAAAAAAGTAATCATAAAATCAATAGTATCAAAGATTATCGATAAATCAAAGGGACAAAAGGCATTCGGTAAGTATACTTTTAAGTAAAAGCTTATAAGCTTTTATTCAAAGCGTAGTACTCTATAATACATTCTGTCAATATTCTTTCTAGGTAGTAAAACATTATTATACACTTTGTAAAAATGCACTTTATAACGTGACACATTATTGTGCACACTGTAAGAGTGTATCTTGCAGCATAATACGATATTTTACGCTCTGCAAGAGTGTACGTTGTAGTGTTACTATTTACTAACTATATAGATATATAACTATATTCACAAGTATTTTGTTAGGTTTGATCTATATAATATAAAAAGTAATAACGCTGTTAGCAGTTTTTAATATCACGTTTAGATTAGCGATATTGAATATTTTTAAGGTTTATTCTATTTACCTAGCTTTTGTTGTGTAAGGATTTTACTTTAAAAAGGTAAGGATAATACATTTGTTGTGAATAATTAGTCTTCGGTATTAAGTGTATTATTGATTTGGTAGCGTGTTCTTTTTTTCTTGGTTTTTTTAGGGCTTTACTATATATTATCATACATCTTTGAGTGTTTGGCGATGGTAGTGATTTAGTTGTTATTCGTGAGTAGGCTTCAAATATTAGTAAAGTTGGTATGAAACCATTGTGGTTTATAGTTTTACTAAAACCTTTTACAATTATCCTAATCCATGTTTTTTTGCCTATAAAACTTCTAATCTTTAGAGTGAGGATATCATAAGCTCTTTTTAAAAAAGCGTAGGCTTCTCAGACTTTATTAATACTTTAGTGGTTTTTAACGGGAATTTTTTTATATTGAATCCTTATTGATTGAGTATTAGCTTAAAATTTCATCGCAGTAAAGTTTATATCGTTATTATAAAGTAAAATATTTCATAGTCCCAGGTACGTTTTTATTTACAAAGTACATCATTTCTTTTTAGTTTTCCTTGTTATTATAGTTTTATGAAATTCTTCACCGTAAAACGACGTGATAAAGTTAATAATATAAAGTACCAGCTTATTATTCATGTATTAAAACGGTTACAAAAAACTTGAAATTAAAGTTTTAATTTTCTTTTAACGTGAATTTAAATTTTCAAGGGATTTGTACGTATTTTCAACAGTAATGATAAAGTCATTAAATATATTTTAGTGCTAGGAAGTCCATATTTTTGTCATTAGGCGCCTTTAAAACTTCGTATAACTTGTCAGTTACCTGGTAGTTAAACCAGTAATATAGCTAACAAAGATCTGACTTGATTAGGTTCAAGATTATTACCTTGAGTCTTTAAAAGGAAAATTAAACGTACTGTTGGAATAGTATTACATGCAGTGCAGTAGGTCAACTTTACTGTAAATAAAGTTGAATGTACTGCAAGTTAAGTGTATTGCTTTGTACGGACTTACCACATTGGGTGTAAGTCGAGTGCAGTACGCTGCACTTCACACTAGAGCACGGGCCAAGTAATTGGCTATACAAATTACAGTACAGACCGGCTAGCAGTCTGCCAAACCTAGAAGAATACATCCACTATCTGACCACGTAATACTACTATTATTTCGACTAATAGAATCGATAACGTTTTAACGTCTAAGGCCTACTAATACTGATCAGTGCTTGTCTGCTAGGTTAAGCACAGATAAGCCAAGTTAAAAAAAAAGCTACTTTCCGGTTGTTATACTTTGTGGCTATAGTTGTTAGGGTAGAGGAATTTTTTTTGCGAAGGACCTCTATTAGTATTACGTTAGTCCTTAACGGCAGGAAAATAGAGAAGATTTCTTGGGTTGCGTCAGTTCTTAACGGCAATCTAGAAGTAGGTAACGGTATCGCTTCTTAAAAACACCAAAAAAACTTTAATAATCTTTCTTAAAGAAAAGCGTTGAGATTTATCGATAAAAGTTTTAAACGACAAGTTGGCAAACGACTAAGTTAGTATTAATGTATGTGCTACTATTATAGATAAATGACTAAGTTCTACAGCCTATAACAAACGACTTTCGACTTTACTTATTACACCAGACCTTTACTTTACTTTACTTTTTTTACTCCTTACTTTGCTTATTTCGATTGTTAAGTTCGCTGTTTCAAGCGAAAACACCAAGTTACGCTAAGAAATCTACGTTGCGCGATCTTACGTTAAGTTAACAAGTTGCTAAGTCACCAAGTTTTCACGCGACTTTACGTCAAAATACCAAGTCTCTATACTTAATATTGCCAAGTTTCTCGCCCTTCATACCTATAAAGATATTTTTTACAAGTTCTCACTTTGAAGCCATTACCGACCTTGCCAGGAAAAAGGCGATTAAGGATTTTGGAACTACCTCCATCAAGTATTTCAATAACAACCTTTGAATCCGAGATATCGATAAAGAATTTATGGAAAAATATCTTACTAACTTTGTCGGATGCTTTATCGTTAAGTACACTGCTAGCCACGATACCGAGGGTATTTTTAATAGATATCGCGAGTTTTTTAACGACCAAATAATTAATATGTGGAAAATAATTTAAAAAGCAGTTAATTTAAGGCTTAGGTTCGAATCAGAGGAACGAGAGGTCTTTATTTAAGTATAAGGCGTTATAATTTTGGCTTAAATCTTTTTCGACTTACCTAGTTAAACAAATGCCTTGATAACCCACAGCTAAAAGGAAAAGCTGTTAAAAAACCTCAACGCCTTTATATATGATTTAGGGGACCTTCCCTTTACCCCTAACTAAGCTAAGCCTTTTTACGCGTAGACGACGAACCCATTGACCTATTTGGCACCCTAGTACCTTTATGTAATAGCGTGAAGTACGCCCTTATTAGCGGAAGAGTACGCGAAGCGAGGGTTGTCAATGCGGCCAGAGATATTGACATCAGCGTTTAACACCAGTTAATTGAATAATATTGTTAAACCTTTTAAAACTTATAAGGCCTTATCAACCTTTAGTATTACAATCGCTAAACACCTTAAAAACTATTTACCTTCGGACTTGCCTACATACGAAATCCAATTATAGGTCTTACTATAGGATTTTACCTATCGGTTTAAGCGACTGGCAATTACCCTTAATATCGTACCTCGGAACCTCCGAGATTTGAACCGCTAGGAAATACAAATTAAGCTTGTGATAACTATTGTAACCTTCTTCTAAGACTTGTTAAAATGTTTAATATTAATTATAAGCTAATAACGGATTTCGCTAAGATTTGAGATAATATAAAGAAGTATAACAGAAAGCTTTATTACTTTTTTCGATACCAAGATAATACCTTTCCTAAATATTTGTAAGTGGATAGAGGTTTCATCTTTTGGGTTTTACTTATTATTTCCCGAAATTCTTACAGGTTACGCTAAAGACTACTACTCAACCTTTTTAATAAACGTTACTATATTTCGTGAGATTTACGATGACATAAAAGGAAACTTCGAGTATGACGTCCACCTTACTTAATATTATACAGATTAGATCATTATACGGTAAACTATAGTAATAACAAAAAAAAGAGGAATTATTAATGGATATTTTTAATTAAATGCTTGATAAGTTAATAATGTGTTGGAAGGTAATGTGGAAAGCTTACACTACTAAAACTATATTTAGCGAGCAGATACAGGTAGCTATTATAGATGTTAGTAAGTTCGAATATGCCTTATAACGCTCAGATGCCACCTTTGAAGGCTTTCTTAGTTAGTTGCGTTCTTTGTTTACCACCGTGATAGCACGTATACCAAACTCACTCAATATATATTCTTAAGCCTGCAATTTCTTTAATATGGATAAAGAAGACCTTACGGTGATTAATTACATCGTACACAAGTATGGGCGCCTACAACGCCTAAGGTTAGGCTTATTAACCCCAACCACAGATTCGAGGTAATATTTACGTTAACGTCAATAAAATTTAAGCGGATCCGTTAACCGTAAGTACTACCATCATAATAGTGGAAAAAGATATTTAATTTATAGTAAGACCAGCTGCTAATCAACTCTTTACCCCTCCAACAAGTGTAATAATAGGAAAGAAGCGTATTACGTCTAGTATTTTATTACTTCGAAATAAGATTATTTAAACCAGGTTACAAATATTAAAAGCGATAAGTTAACTGACGTCGCTAACGCCCCTAAACAAATTAAGTAACACTAAAATACTTCTTTTAACACAGTAGCTTAATAAGTAGCTAACTATACCTTTTTATATCGTTTAGGTGTTAAAACCCCTTATTTTTACCTTGATCATACCCCTAACCCTTTATATACCTTTAACATTTGCGATTGTTGTGTGGATTACAAGTTTTAAGATATTATACCAAATATTAGGGCGGTGAGGTATTTAATAAGAGGCTATTTGTAATATATGGTATTGCGGAGAAAAAACACTATAGTTACTAAAATTAATTGTTATGATACTGGTAAGACTAAAATTGGTTTTAGTTTAGGCGAATAATTATCGTTATTAGAAATAACGGTAATTTAAACTGTTATAGGAGCGATTATGTTTCACATCCTTAAGTCCCCTACCACTTTTCTACTTTACTTAAAGGACATGAAAACCCTTGGCATTAATATGGACATTAACATAGACGAGCTGGTTAAGAACAACCAAATGTTTTTACTCGCTTTTAAATGTGAGTATTTATGGTTTTATCTTTAAGTTCCAGAAGCAATAGTATTAAACCTGACGGAGCCGTAAATACGTTAACTATACCGGAACTTTAATCACTTAGCTATTAATAGGTTATAAAAAGTTTTGAAATCCGTAGAGTATAACGATATGAAATACATTTCCTTAAAAGCTATTAAAAGGCTTTATTACTATCATTAAACTTATGTCTAAGCCCCTCAAAAATTTAAGTTTATATTAAAAAATAATAGTGACTTTAACTGTGAGATCTTTTTTAATGTATTTTACCTAGATAACAAGCCTATTTTGTACGTCGTTAACTTCACAACCTTTTTTTACGGAGCTAAGTTTCTAAAGTTCCTTTGGGTACAGGATACGTGAAAAAAGTTGAGGATATTATAGATTAACATATACTTGGGTTTATATGACGTCGTTGTTTACAATGCCAGTACTAACTTTGCGGCGGCGGAGTTTCAGGAAGATGTTAAGATAATAGGTATTTAGTGTGAATAGGTACTTGTAAAAGCCTATTCGAGTATTAAGAAGATTAAAAAGGTATATGTTTTATTTCGCCGAATATATAGTATTTTCACATTAGAAATTAAAAGTTTTACGGATCTGGAGGCATGTTTATAGATAGTAATAAAGGGTTTAAACGATATTATAGACCCTGACGGCTTGGTGCCAATGCTACTAGTCTTTAAGCGTACCCACATTTAACGAGTAAATCTTCACCTTCGGTAAGTACTTAGAAATGTGTTACGGCTTATAACAAAACTTTAAGGGAACTACAAAGGGAATCAGCATGTCGCCAAATTAATAACGCCCTTAACACCAAAAAAGGGCCTATAATAATCGACGTACTTGCTTTATTATTGTAAAGTAAAGTTCTTGTATAGTGGGAGCCGGGTAAATGAAATGAGCCGTATAAAATATTAAGTATTGTAAACTTTAAAGTGGTTATTAAAACTACTAACAGTTTTGTGTTTTTTCGAATTATTTTTGTTAAGCCCTATATTAGGGTTATAAACGATAAAAAACTTTAAATTGAACGACTGAGTTAACATAAACCTTCTTTATTAGTTATCGATAAGTTAATAAAAAGCTGCTAATACAGACGACTCCTGAAGAAAAGGAATGTTGAAGAGGAGAAATATATACTAGACCGTATTTATAATACTATTAAGGTAAATGAAAAAGAAAAAAACCTTAATAGTAAAACTTAGGGTATGGGGAATTATTAAAATTTTCGGAAAACCTTTTAAAGAAAAAAATAAGGTCGAAATCGACGGTTTACTAATTCGAAGTATGGTATAATTTGTACCAAAGGTTAACTTTAACTTTCAAAATCCGAATATTAAGATTTTTAGGTTGAAAATTCTTTATAAGGTTCAAGGTATAACTACGAGGCGACCGTATAAAAAGTTACGACTAATTGTTTAAAGATACAGTAATAAAGGTAAGAATTAGATTCTTATATAATCGTTAACGATTTAGAAGATTAGTTAGCGTTTAGTAACTACCTTAGTAACAAGTTTACTAACTAAAACTAAGGGTAAGTTTATATTTAGATAACTGTTATAATATGTAAGCTTATATATAATTAGTAACCGATTTATAACAGATTATACTATTAAAGTTACTATAGGAACTCCGTATTATTTACCTATCAAAAACGGTAATACGGTTTGTTAAATTACTATATAGATTAGTTAAAATAGGTATTTACTGGTTTTTAACTTACCAATCGTACTTTAATTCTCGGCTAGTAATAAAGTTTTTAACATATGATCCGTATTTATTGATAACTTAAAAGAAAGACTTCGGTATAATGGGTATATAAACTAACGATACTCTTTTTGTCGGAACGGTTGATTTTATGACCTTAAGATAATAAGCGATCGAAAACTTTAAATTTTGAAATCGTAAGCCAGTAATAACGTTGATGGAAAACAATCAACTTGACTTTAATAGATCGTTAATCCGTATGCTTGGTATTAATGCCGGCCTAAGCTTTCGACAAAAGAGTTAAGGCGCTATTTTTTCCATAATCGATAATACTAATGAGGCCAAAGCTTAATGGTACTTGAAATAGCATATACGGGATAGCTATATTACTACTTTATATTAACCAAAAGCCTTATACGATTTATTGATTACGGTATAAGTATAAATACTAATGGATAAAGATTTTAATCGATTGAATAAGAGGTTAGAATGGTAAATGCGAAATTTGAACCGTGAAATTAATATAGTACCAATCGAATTTTTAAAGACTAAGCTAATAATCTTTACTTATGGATTTTTTACAAATAATACCGACTTATCTTTATAAATTGGCTTCCTAATAACCCTCGTTAACGAATATAGGCGGGAAAACCAGTTTAAATTATCGGTAATCTAATCCATTAGACCTCCGTCAAGTGTAAAAGGATTACATGAAACGTATTAGCTTCGGAGGTTTACGATATAATGACAGGCTTTAACGTAGGTATGATGTTGTAGGAAACCTTTAATCTTATTACCAGGTAACTAAAGATTCCCTTTATCCTAGTATTAATTTGTATTAATTCGAGAAGTTTCTTCGAGTGCCTGTTAAAACCTGGAACTACCAGCGAAGAACGCTTGATAATCGACGTAATAGCACTCTATGAAGCCTACAAAAGGAAAAAGATTAAGGAGTTCCGTTAGATCGATAGCAAAGATAATCTTACAGATATTATAACAAAGGTTACGTTAAACAAAGCCTTGGAAAGATTTATGAATAGTAATGAGCTAATTATACGTATTGAAGGCTACGTTAACCGACCGCCGGGAAAACCACGTAACGGCGGACAAGGATATGCTGGCAAATCGGAAGATTGCTAGGGAATTGATAATGGCGATTTGTTTAAATAACATAGTTAAAACTATAAAGGTTTGTGGCGAAAGAACTTTTTGTAGGAGTTGATAAATTCGGATCTCGGAATAACAGAGTATTCAAGGTTAAATGAGGTTAATTTGCATGCAATTCAGTATGTAAACTAACTAGAATGGACAGGAGTCTAACCAGTTAACGAGGAGGCAATTCAGTGGCAACCGAAAAGAATTAGTTAGTTATACTGGCATACGCGCACACAAACTAAAAAGTTGCCAGTATTAAAATATTATTACATGCAGTGCAGTAGATCAACTTTACTGTAAGTAAAGTTAATTGTACTATAAGTTGAGTGTATTGCTTTGTGTGGACTTACTGTATTAGGTATAAGTTGAGAGCAATACGCTACACTTTACACTAAGGCACGGGCCAAACAATTGGCTATACAAATCATAGTGCAGACCGGCTAGCGGTCTGCCAAACCTAGAAGAATATATCCACCATCTGACCACGCAATACTACTGTTACTTCGACCAATCGAATCGACAACGTTGCAACGTCTAAGGCTCACCAACATGTACCTCCATTTCAGACTGAATTAAAATCTTTGGATGACTAGTTTGTTAGTCTAAACGTTAATGTTAACGCTAAAGTTTTTCATATCTTTAAAGTAAAAGAGAAAAGGGGTGTATGATTGCATGATGTGGAAGATAATAGGATCAACACTGGTAGTAATAGTCGTCAATCCTAGTAAAAAGAGTTTTTTTTAGGTTAAAGTTAACTTTAGTTTCACCAGTATCCGTGTAATCAAGTTTCGTAATATTATTTATATTTTTTTTGGTGCGATATATTATAAATAGCCTTTTTTTGAATATGGTGTTACCTCAATGTTTGGTATAATGTTTTAAAAGAATTACTTCGTATAACGATCGCAAATAGTACACAAGTATAAAAGTCCAATGTTTTTATCATTTTGACAGCGATATGAGTCTTTACTTATCAAGCGGTATAAAAAGATATAATTGATGAATTATTAAATTGTTTCCAGATTGGTACCAATATCTTCGTACCAGTTAATAGTTTTAGGCTTCTTTTTTAAATCTCCTTACCTTTAAGATTTATAATACGTTTAACGTATTTCCAATTAAACGCGGTGGGAAATTTTATGTAATATATTACCCGTTTTTTTCGCGTTCAGAAATTGTATGATGTGTTGATTAATAGCTTTACTTACCATAAATACAATATCTTTTGGTGTTTGTAAAGAACTCGTTTAGTTGGTTGAAAGGCTTTCCTTCATGTGTAGTATATTGGTTACAACTCCAGGTCCAAATCTTTTATTAACCGTATTGGTTGGGTTTGTTATATTTGTGGTCGATGTAGTACGCGTATTTTTTTTTCTCGTTGTTGTTAAATTTTCGTGTTTAGGGGTATATATTACTCGAATTCGGTACCCATGTTATTACGGTTATAAACGAAGATCGCAACTGGTTAAAAATTTCGTCGTAAGTAACGTTAGGATATTGTAAGATATATTCGATTTTTTGTAGCGTATAAATGTTTGCTGGCTTTGTTAATTTAATATGTTTTCGCCAGCTTTCATATTCTCTATTATTTATTAGCAAAGCATTAACTTATTAGACATTTAATTAAAAAGGTTGATTTTACTTTCCAACCCTTTCTTGTAATTCAGTATGTATAACTACTTAATAATGTTCCAATTTGTATAGTATTGAGCAAGATTAACATCGTATACGAAGTAACCTTTGAAATTGTTATAGATTTTTTCGGAAAAAAGAGTAATTTGTTAACTACTAAAAGTAATTGTCTTTAGCTTAACCGGTGAAGATACTGGAAAACAACAAGTGAAAACTTAGTAATTTAACTCTGATTTAGCAGTAGATGTTAAAGATAAGGCGTGACTTAATATTGAGGAGGTTTTTTAGTTTATTGTTATACTTTTTCTTTCCTCCCCAAATCTTAATCAATATGATAATTGCTGCGCAATCTATATTTATTATGGGGATATCTCAAGACAGGAAAATAATATATCAGTTATAAAACCCTTTTAGATCCCTTGACTGGTATTCAGGAAGGTATTAATGTTAGTAGGAAAAATCATTACCTTTGATTAAGTTTGGAATACAAAAGCTAGTAGTCGTATTTACAGTAGGTTCGCACGTGAAGTCGCTTATTTTTTGATTTATTTATTGGAATTAGATGTATTAAAGGGCGTAGGGAAAGAAAATTTGATGGTTTTTGCAAAGAATTTGTTAATTTTTTTTTGTTATCAATATTGATATCAAGGTTTTTACTGAATTGATTGGTGTATTTAAGGGCTTGTTTTGCGTATATTAATTAATGTTTTATGGTTAATAGCACTGACTTATTAAGGGTTTTGGGTAAAAGGGTTTGAGGAATTTATTTGGATTTGAATATAATTTTGGAAACGGGTTTCAGAGCCTTAAGAAATGCTATCGGTAACAATACTTTTACCTTTACTTTCATAAACATATTCAGGGTTTTCGTTGGTGGCGTATTCATATAATACGTTTACCAATTTACTCATTTCTTCTTCTTTTATAAGGAGTTTAATTTCACGATTAGAGAGTTCAGTTTTTAGCCTAATTTTGACCTGTTCATTTGCCAATTTTTATACTATTAAAGTCCAGTTTTTAAATTACTTTTCAAAATCATCAAACATTTTTAGGTTTTTATTGTTCTTAGTGGGGTTTCAATGAAGAATATAGTAGCCAATAATGTTAGTAAGGTGTTTAATTATAAGTTTTCGTTGACGTCCGCAAACTAAAGGTCTTTATTATAATACTTCGTAAAAGTGGTACCAAAAGCTTTGATTGCCTTCTTTTTTAGCAGAGTTGGCGATAGTGTTAATTTTGACGTGCTTTAAAACTACAGTAACGAAGATTAAATAGTGTAAGAGGGGAAAAAGTAGTATAAAGGGATAGATTATATGTTTGTCGTTAAATTTAGTATTTATGGTTAAAAGTTCTAGGATTCAGTCGTTTTTGCGATTTGACATTTGTAATAGTAATACCTGTTGGTAGGCCTTTATCGTTGCAACGTAGTCGATTCGAATCACCATGATCGAAGTAACTAGTACTGCATTGAAATTGGTTAATGAGTTGTAGGTTCTAAGTTCGGCAGACCGCTAGCCGGTCTGCATGCTAATTTGTATGACCAACTGCTTTGGCCTGTGCCCCACTTTGAAGTGGGTACCTACTGCACTAGTATTACGGTCAATCTCACAAACTGCAGTCAATGTATAGTAAGTACAATCAACTAACTGTAAGTATAGTTAACTTGACTATACTGCACTTGACTGCTATTCCAACAATACCTTTAATAGTAGTAGCCTTAATTGATTTAGTTGTTTGTTGACTTAACGAACTTTAAAACTTTCAGGCGGTTAATTTTAACGCCTTTTCTTTAAGACTATTTCAGTAAGGATTTTTTTGGTGTTTTCGATAGTATCAGCGATACCATCCACACTCTTAAGTGCCTATAAATAGTAGACGCACTTGAAAAATCTTTCTTTTTGTTACTTGTGAAAAGCAGACATAGCAGAAAGGGGCCCTTTGCAAAAATATTTCCTTTACCTTGCCGAAACCAAGCATGACAACCAGAAAGTAGCCTTTTTTTACCTAGCTTGTCTGTGCTTAACCTAATAAACATTGATTAATGTTGGTACGTCTTTATCGGTGCAACGAAGTCGATTCGAATTACTGTGATCAAAGTAATTGGTGTTGCATTAAAAGTGGTAATGTGGTGCTTTTAAGTTTGGCAGACCGCTAGCCGGTCTGCACGCTAATTTGCATGGCCAACTGCTTTGGCCTATACCCCACTTTAAAGTGGGCACCTACTGCACTTAACTTGCAGTCAATTTGCAGTCGGTGCAATCAACTATCAGTATAGTTGACTTGACTGTACTGCAATTGCCTGCTATTCCAAGACTGGCAGTGTTTATAAATATCGAACAAAACAATCGCATATTGGCGCTTTGCGAAAGAGCAAACATCTATTTTGCCAAATCTATACCGCCTCTGTATTGCCAAAAATTCTTTTTAGTAATCATTATACGATGTTGTTTTATTTGGTTTTTCATTACTCATTTGGAACCCGAAAGGTTATGACGAGAGACTGACAGGTGATGGGTTGACTAGGTTCAATTTTTTAATTAATCAGTATATATATATATATATATATATATATATATATATATATATTTACAATTTTTTTTAAAAAAGTTTAAGTAGTAACATCAATGCCGCAAGGTCACCACGGGAAAAGGGGTGTTCGAATAATGAGGCGCTATGCGCCAAGAAAAGGATTCGAAATAAGGCTTTATGCATCAAGAAGATAGATGGGCTTGGAACAGTCATCGGTTTTGCCTGGCAGTCGGAGGGAAAACTAACGATTGGAATCGCAGGTTGTGACGATGTACCATGACAAGTAAGAATAGGAAAAATAGTATGAGTTTGGGAATAGTGACTGTTTCCCTAGCAGTCTTGGGGGAGACCTGAAAATGGAAAAGGGGCGACTTCCGGAATGGTTCCCCTGGCAGTTCGTTCTGATGTTGTCTACCTACCTAACTAAACGATCTTGCCATCTACTTATTGACCTACTGAGTAATTGACTTGTTCCTTTGGATCCCAGGTAGTTTGGGACACACTACATCTGCCAGGCAGTTTCAGCCACGCATTTCGAATATCGGACCACACAATTCAAGGATAAATAGTGGAAACAAGGTGGAGCAAAGTGTTGAAGACAGCGTGCCAAAATTCCAGAAACACTCATGGAAATATATATATAAATAAATAAAATGGTTCATGAACTGCTGCCTGCGAACGCAACATTTGGGCACGCTCTCCCGCATCTGGAGGCAGGCCTTCGCTGGTTGTCGGTGAGGTTACGCCTCCGGTTTGGGAGGCCCATAGGAAGAACTCCCCATCTTGCCCCCAACCGTGATGCTAACCTCGAGTTTGCCGCGCGCTGTTATCCGGTGTAGTGAGGCGGTGCCAGCGTCAGCGTCAGTGTCAGCAAGCCGGACGCTGGAGCAAGCGGACGCTGGCCCCGCCTCTGACGATGGCACGCCCCGAGGACGGCTTGTCAACGTCGTCCAGGGACACACCTACGGTGCTGGCAGCGGGTCAGCACACGGGGACGAACAATGCCGTCGAGACGGGTGCACCGCCGCGGGAGTGCCACAAGCCTCCAGCATCTACGCCGGATACAGGGCACGGGGCTCGCACGGCGCCAGTTTCGGGGTCCGATGCAGCTCATGCTGCTCCTAGCCCTGGCCACGGTGGCATGTCCCGAGGCCATCCACCCACCACGTCTGCACCGCGGAGCACTCCGGCGGAAAAAAAAAAAAAAAAAAAAGCGCGGCTCGCTCTCGTCGCGTCTGCGTGGGGTCGCTCCTGCTTGGCCGGCCAAGCTCACCAGGCTCGACGACCTTCCTTCATGCGTGGACGGGCTCCATCGGGTCGCAGGAGCCGCTTTGATGGCCGCGTTCGGGACAACGTGGAGTGGTTCATGCATACGTTCCACTGCCTTCTGCATATACACTCGAGCTGTGTGGAGCATCCGGTGATGGTCGGTCGATGGAAGACTCAAGAGTACTGATGCATGTCCGGATGTCAGCGATGATCTTTCAGCACTACGCTGAAGACTCCAAGTCCATCCACCTCAGTCTCCCCCCTCCAGCCACAAACCCACTCCAGTCTAGAGGACTGCAACAGAGGCGGGCTGGTGGGCTGCCGGGCAGAATGGCAGGTTGGGAGGTTCCGTCCGCAGTCCATCCGAGGTCTGGTTTCACAAGCATTCAGCATGCTGATGAGTGATAGCAGGCAGTCCTTTTACCTGCACTCAGCGGCAGCCTGTTTCCAGTGCGCAAGGAAAACGGAGTGGTTGAAACCTGGTGGCGTTGACACGAAAACCGAAGGTAGGATGGAGATACAGAGACCAATGCAAGGTGAAATCTCCCCATTCTATCTGCCATGGACGAGATCGACGATGTGATGGAAAGGGCCCATCCAGATGCCAACAAAGTGTCGAGGCTCCCACTACATCCCGAACAAGGCCCCGGCAGTGCCGAAAATGCTCCGTTGCATCTCCCAGCGGTACAATGGCGACCCGAATGGCGAGAGGTGGCGATATAGCAGGACACCCCCTACAAGCCCCACGCCGGCCACTGCATTCACCAGCGCAGACAGTAGCACCACGCCATCGGACTGTCTCGTCCCCGCCCAGCACTTTCCCCTGTCCTCCTTCCGGGACTCGTCCCTCAGCCAATTTTCTGGCACCGTGGCCTCGACCACACCCCTGGCAAACCTCGTCACCTTCCACGGCTCGCCCTCCGTCTTTCCCTTCGCCCACGGCAGCGACGCCACGTCTCCGCCGAACAGCTCGTCGCGGACGCCATCGACGAAAACACTGAGGCAGTCATAGCGCTGCCGCATCACGTCCCGCAGCCACGGCCGCGGCACCTCGGGCACGACCATCAGGGCCAGGTACCCAAACGCCAAGCAGTCCAGCGCCGTCGGCCGCTCGCGCCCGAGCAAGAAGCGGCGCGCCCCGCCGTGCTGCGCCTCCTTCAGGCCCGCCAGCACGCCGAGGCACTCGCCAGCCGCCGCCTCGAGCCGGAACAGCGCGGCGTGCTCGGGCGCCAGCGCCGCCCGGACGCCGCGCCGCGGGCGCGGGCGCAGGCGCGCGGGCACGGCCCAGACGCCGCGGCCACCGGCGGCATCGGCCTGCTGCTGCTGCTGCTGCTCGTCGTCGATGTGGAGCCCGGACAGGCCCAGGTGCGCAGCGGCGGCGCACATGCGGCGGCGGATGGCGGGGGGCTCGATCCAGGTCAGGGGGAAGGGCAGCACGGCGCTGTAGGCGGGGCGGGTGGCGGCGGCCCAGTTGGCGGAGGACACGTAGAGGTGCAGGGCGAGGAGGGGCGCGGCGGTGCGGGCAAGGAAGGCGGCGTAGGCCGTGCCGTCTGCCTTGAGCGCGGGCGCGAGGGGCGCGCTCAGGTCCCAGGATGGGTTGGCTTGGCTGAGGTGATGGACGATGGAGGTGAAGCCCGCGGTCCAGGAGCCGGCCTCGGTGTCGTGCAGGGCTGGCAAGGAGTCTGTGTATGTGTGTGTCAGAACAGGAAGCCCTTACTCGGTATGGGGCAACTGGTTGACACGGACCCAAGGTCACAAGGCCAGCTTGGACGGTGCTCAGGCAGGCATGAGGCATCGCGGCCATGGCGGCCATGGCGGCCTGTAGATGATAGGTGGGGCGGGCCAGGATTGTGTGATGTCTACTCACGTGTAGCTACACCCGACGAACTCGTGGCCACGAGCTCGTACTCGACCTGGGGCACGGTGTAGGCCAGGTACGTGATGGCAGCTAGGCACTCGGCGTCTATGGACGCCAGCCCGAAGGCCGGTCCCAGGACGTGGAGGCGGAGGACCATGCTTAGCCAGCCGTCAACGAGGTGAGGTAATGTGCTGGGTCAGGTGCGAGATTGGCAATGAAGCGCCCCCGGCAGGCTTTGATGATGTGGTCTGTCGCTAATGCAGGCTGGCAGACGGGGTCCCCAGATTGGCACGTCTTGGTTTGGGTGAAACAGGGTCCGAAGAGGGACAGACGATGAAATCAGGGTCCAAGTCAGGGTCAGGGTCAGGGTCGTGCATGAACTGTAAGCGGAGCCTCCTCCAAAAAAACAGGTGCCCGGTAGACTGCAGGCAAGATGGGGTACGAGGCATGTGATACGGTCGGTCTTGTGCCCTGTACCACTCACTGTACCACTCTGACCCGCTGCCTGTCTAGTATCAGAATCATCAGAGTCACGGTCCCAACGGGGGAGTTCAGATCAGCCGCCAAACCGGAACGGGCAAGACTCGAATACGGCTACCATGCGGGCTGCCTTGTGGCGCAGTCCATCTGCTGCTCGTTTCATCTGGCAGAAGGTCGAATCAAAACGCGGTTGTGAAAGGTTCCATTGCAATTCTGATGTCACGTAAAAGTATGCTGAACGACCCATGCTGGCCTGACTGCACATAGTACTGTACGGCATCTTTCGGTAACCCCGAAATTGCTACCCAGTGCAGGCCTTGCACACAACTCACGATCCCGAGTTCACACAGTAGTAGTGGAAGACAGTGGGTCTGTCGAATCTTTCCCAGCAGGGGCTTACCCATCCTCCTGCAGCCGGTTCCTGAAAATCTCAGGTTACGGTGGCACTTGAGGGCTGCCTCAGTGGAGGCCTCTCGGCTGCTAGCCATTTCGGGGTTTCAGACAGTGCGTCAGGACTAGAGTCACTCTTTTTACACAGCTGGGCTGTACACGTCCATTCTTTATATTCATATCCTTCCTATTTCCTGCCGACCCCCTGACCTGTGTGAGGCGAGGTGTCAGTTGTCAGTCCTGTCCGGGTACGTGCCGTCAGGGTCGGTACCAAACTTTTCTTGCACAAGCGAGATGTTGTTTGACAATGGCCTTTCATTTCCTCGCGGCCCGGAATAGAAATCGTCTGATTTTTTTTCTTCCTCGTTTTGGCCGAGCCGACACTTTTCACTCATGGGTCTCGTGGGTTTTTGCCGATCCACGCACGCCGTACAGGCCATACCGTTCCCTGATCAACAACGCGGCTTGGGACTGACATGGCCTAATTTCATGCGCGCAACGCAACATGAAATGAGACGAGTCACCATGATGGGGGGGCCCCCAACCCACCCTTGCTGCGTCCTCCTCTGGCCGGCTCCGCTCCAGCCAGCGCTCGCTCGCTCGCTTGCTCGGGACCCTGCGCAGAAAAACCAAATGGCAGGCGACGCTTCGGGTAGGATCCACACACCGCCGCGGCAATGCGCATCATGCACGATGACGCCGCCGCCGCCGCCGCCGCCGCCGCTGTCGTCGTCCGGCTGCTACCGACGAAGAGGAGAGTCGGCCATCCCCCGCTGCCGGCTAAAAAAAATAAAAAATAGCATCGACACTTCGAGTTTCTCCATCCGCTGGCTGCGCTGGCTGCCCTGCCCCGAGCGAGAAGCGTTGCCATCTCACCCGACACCGACGTCACGATCGACCCCGCACCCCCCCCCCCCCCMCGACGGCGGGCGTGCCGGCAAATCGGCGTGCTGGCAAACAGAGCGGGGTCATCCATTGGGGGGACGGGAGGGGGCTCCACYCCGCAGGCCACCTTCCCCCATCATCATCACCTCGACTGATAAAGTAGCGATCCAATCATGCCAGTCCGCAAATCTTTTTTTTTTTAATTTACTATTTATTTATTGCTTTATCATTATTACATTTCGTTGTTCCACCAGCCGGCCGGCGGGCGCAGCCCCTCCCGCCCCCYCCCCCCCACTCTCCACTTTCTCACTCTTTCGCTGACGAGGGGCAGCCATTGCGCGCGCGCACGCGCGCGCGTGTGTGTGTTTGTGTACTGTAGACAATGAAGAATTAATTAGTTGGTCTAGCGGGCGCGTGGGCCCAGGATGCGTGCGGTGCTGGTTTGCCAACGTGGTACGTCCTTGCACTTGCTCGCTCGGTGCGTTGGCAAGGTTTTGCTGGGGAGAGGAGGGTCTTGGGACGCGCGCTTATATATATATACATATATAATATATATAATATATATATATAATATATATATATATGTATAATATATATATAATATTTATATATATATATATATATGAATAATATATATATATATGTATATGTATATGTTTTTTTTCAATCAACCCGCTCCACACACAGCCGCTTGGCAGTTCCAGATTCTGTCCGTGTCCTAACTCGGCCGACCGATGGGCACGCGGGGCCGAACCAAGACGGCTGGGCGGCTCCAAGTCTTGGCGACCTTGATAGTGCTTCACCGCACCGCACCGTACTGAGAACATGGTCGCGCATGCAAAGCAAGCTTCAGATTGGAGTTGCCTGTTCGGTTGGGTACTCTGAATATACCGACGCACGCGTGGAATAGTTGGGCGACTTAGCCCCAATGCGATCAAGAACATTTTTTGAACTACGAGTCACTGTGTAGAAGAATGTGGTGGTCTTGTAATTGTATGCGACATTCTTAGGAGATGCCAAAGCCTAGTCCATGCCCGATTGCCTTGCCTCGTGCTCGATCATGACCCTCGCTTCATTTGCATCCGTATAGCCATACTTTTTGTTCCCTTGGGTATCACTCACAGCTATCCTCCTAACTCTGGCTGAACAATGGCGCCGTAAATGCTGATGATAAAGTGACAGAGGGGAGAGGGGAAAAAAAATACACCCTTGTCCAAGAGGTCCAGTAGTTCGTCACCCCGCTCCCTTAAGGTCGTTGATTAAAAAAGGTTGTACTAATGTTATGTTGGTAGTGTACCAATGGCGACCACCGTCCTCCACAAACCCATGCATGTCACCAATCATGGTGCGCGGATTGGCAAGGCTCAGGTTGTGCTGCCCGTGGAGCCGGCTCTCAGGGTGAATGGATGCCCGCTGCGCAAGGGGCCGTCGGCGAGGTGGCGTGATGTGTCGAGACTGCTGTTCCCAGGTGGCGTGCCATCTATTGTTGACGTGCATATCTGCCGTGCAACCCCGCCGAAGCTGCCGTCATCGTGGGGCCCGTCGCAGAGTGGCGTGAGCCGACTGGCGGCTGAGCGTCTGCGTGTGTTCCGACAGTGGTCAACGGAGGAGTGTCCGGACCGAAATGCCCGGCAGAGATGTGTGTGATGTTCCCATCGCGTGGTCGTTGTCGCTCCAGCGACCGTCGCTTAGTCTGACTTTGGCAGAGCAGGCAGAGGGCGCTGGGGAGGAGGGCCCGGGCAAGGGGGCAGGTTGGATGGGCGCTGCTCGAGCGATGACATGGTGCTGCAGCCGACCATTTCGATGGGGGTTGTCAGGGTTTGGGCGAGTGGTTGGTAGGCGAGACTGCGGATTGGTGGCAGAGAGATAGGGCGACGGTGTCAAGTCGAAAGTTGTGGTTGAGGTGGGGCTGAGTACGGCAGTGGAAGGGACGGTCAGGGAAGAAGCAGAGAGGGTGGCCTGATGTTTCGCGAGAGCGTTGTTGATCTGATGCTTTGTTGTGCTGAAAGACGGAGGCTTGGGGGAAGAGGAAGAAGGCCGGGTCAAATATATATGCCCTGACTGCCATGGCAAGATTGCCCAATTCCCAGCCAGACAGGCAGGAAGAGGCCAGCGGACAGGGGAGGCCTGTCCGCAGGGTCCCCAGGCTCAAGGGTACATGGCTCGTTTGTACCGCAGCTTGCCGCAACATCCTCGTCTCACCGTGGGCCAGGGCTCGGCCCAGGAACGAGAGGCCCAAAATAATCATGGCGGTGACGCAGCTTGACCGCTGGGCACAGCAGGTACCGCCCACCGTCCCCCGCACCTCGTACCTCGTACCTAGCCACGGAACATGGGTACGTTGGTACATTGGTACGTTGGGCTGAGCGGGCATCTGAAGCTGCTGCGGACGTGCCGCCAAACCAAATGAAACACGGTCCTTCGCTGCCCACACCCCCTGGCCCTAGGCATGAGATGAGATTCTTGTTATGGCCGGCCAATGGTTGCGCCCTCTTGTTCCACCTGTCGGCAGGTACTGCACTGCGTAAAGAGCCATCCGGATGGCAGGCTGCCCGACCAGATGATACGTGTGCATCTTGTGTGCATCTTATGCACGTCTCTCAAGGCTGGAAAATCCAAAGTCAGACGTTCGAGCCGGCAAGATCAAGATCGGGATCCCCCCTCGCACAGATCGCAAACAAAATTTGCAAGATGGAAAAACAAAAAGCGTAGTTATCTTCAGCGTTGCCTTGCGCCCGACAATAGCGGTCGGCCGATGGATCATCAGTGGCCCGTGCAGCATTCCCACGGCCCAACCCATCACCATGGAATGCTGGCCAATGACTGCTTCATTCCTCCTTTTCAGCACTGACCAGCCGCTATCCACAGCCCGCCATTGCCAAGGAGGGTCCATTGCCAAGCGACAAGCAAGCCTTCTGCGCATGTTCTGTGACCCTTCCACCGGCGCGCCACCAGCATCCACACTCCTGTCAGTGCTGTCAGCGCGGCCACCCTAGTGGGCGCCAAGTGTCCAAGTTCCGGGTCTTCAAACCCACACCGCACAATGGAACCAAAAGGCAACCCTCTTGTTTCGCTGGGCTTGCGATGCGGCTCGTCTCATGACCAAATCAACGCGATGCCGGACGGAGGGGAAACCTGGGCGTGCATCAGGAATGGCCCTCCCCATGCCATGGAATCTTCCATGGAACGATCTGTCGCCCCACGAGCCCACAAGGGGCCAGTGGGTGAGGGTGTGTGTCATTGGGCGACAGCCTGCACCATTCGCCATCGTGATCTTCGGCGGCCGGCCATTGGTCTCTTCGGCCATGCCGTCGGAAGCGAATCATGGCCCCAATCCCGACCGGCGTCAGGCGACAAGAAAGAAAAAGAAAAAAGGGAAGCAAGGCGACCAAATGGCTGGGTTCGGGCTGGTAATGATCGGCGGCGCGATATGGGGCCTCATCTCTTCCGATTGCCCAGCTCCGCCCCGCCTTTTCTGGAAATTCGAGTTGCAAGTCAAGTACAGATACTGTGTGTGGACTGGTGGAAGGAAGGTAGGGAGGGGCCACGATCGCCTTCCAAGCCAGCCTTACGTAGTAGCCTTGCCTTGCTGCGACACGGGACGGACGGGCACCGATGGCTCCACAATAAGTCATGGAGACCCAATCACGGCTCCCGGCGGCCTTGATCATCTCCGTCGGAATGACTGATGTGAGAGACATCTGGATGACGATACAGCATGACACTGACCACACGAACGCGTGTCTTCCAGTAAAGTTTGCTTGCCTGCCCCAGTGTGACAGTCGGTGGGTAGGGGTTTGACCGTCACGGGACCCCGCGAGGTCCACGCAAACAATTCGCCCAAGACAGTCAGTCGGTCGGTCCACCGCTTGAAGCTTCTTTGTGCAGCAGGTGTGCTGTGCTGAGGTGCGACGGTGGCTGTGTGTGGTGTCCCTTGCGTGCCCAGCGATGATTGTGTCTGCTAGGCATCGGCGGCAGCACCGGCGCAAGTTGCAGTCCTTGTGAGGGCTTTGCCCTGCCTGCACGGACGCGTTGCGTAGGACTCGTCACTCTTGTCTCGTCGGCCTCGTCGGCTCCTGGGGCGGCAGGCACCGGCGATGCGGCCGGCTGTCACGACTGACAAAAGCTTAAGGCTATGTCGCGCTCTGTCGCCAGGTGCCGTGTGAGCGAGAATGCACGTGGATGAGTCAGATTTGGGGCCGCGCATTTGCTGGTGACCGACCGCGATACTTTCTGATCAAAACCTTGCTGGGGGCTTTCGAGGCTGAGACTACTATTTTTCGGTACATGCTCTCCGTAGTGCTAGTAGTACTAGGAGGTGCTCGTTTACTAGCTCGGTGTGGGACCTGCAGCATCTCGTCCCATGATCCGATGTCCAGTAGGCTCGTTTTCATGTCTTGCAGCGGTCGCGTATGCCAGCGCGCCTCCATTTCCATTGTCTCGGCGGGTTGCATATCTTGCAGGTTGACCTGTCAGTTATCAGAAAGGGCCGCGGTCTCGGGAATGCGCTCGTATCAAGATCAAAAAGCAATTCTTGCTCCTGCCGTGTGTCAGATGATCAGCCAGTTGGAAGGACCGTCCGTGGGTGAGGTTAACACGAAGCCTATGCAGGTGCCTTAGTCAACGTGAATGAATACATGGGGGCCAAAGTTTTCTTTTGGCCTGACCCTACAGTGTGGCTGCTGCGGTGGAACCCCATAGCCCCAGGCCCCAGGCCCCAGGCACCAGGCACACACAAGGCACCAGATGTCTGAGTCAGCCCGCCATTTTGAGTTCAATACTCGCTCGCTGCTGCCGTGCCGTTGGCCAACACCCACTCCCACCGGAAACTCTGCAAAAGGCTTATTTACATGCCTACGTACGTACTTGGGTACTGTGCACGCAGTAGTATCGCTCGCCATGCCTGCCTCCATGGCCGGACGATAGATAGGCTTAAGCTTTGCGTCCGGCTTCCTTTCGATGCGGGAGACGGCAGCTGATTTGTTGAAACGCAGGATCGGCAAGCCTCTCTGCAAGGCCCAGGCGAGGCTGCTGCTGCTGAAGCCACCGTGTGGTCGTTTGTGTTTTTGGCAAGGGGGG